>BSBM01000089.1:1200000-1870000 GCA_027924585.1 Larix kaempferi
TAAAAATCATGTTGATAAAGTCTGGGAACACGTGGAAGCATATGGAGCATCTAAGGAAGATGTTTTCATAAGAGGTCTCCTGGCATCTTTATAAGGAGATGTTCATAAGTGGTTTGACAGATTGCTTGCATCATCCATTGATGGGTATGACAACTTTGTCAACAAACTTAACAGTGAGTGGTCCCGCAAGTTAGATGGGAAATTTCTCTTACACCAATTGTTTGACATTAAGAAAAGAGAAAATGAAACAGTCCATGAGTTTAACATAAGATTTGACAAGACTGTAGCTAATATCCCCGAAGAGATTAAACCAAAAGATCAAGCGATTTTTATTCATTACTTGAATGCATTCGAAGGATGGCTTGGTTATCACTTGAAGGATAAAAATCCCAATGACTTAAAGACTGCCCAATTTAATACAAAAATGGCTGAGCAGAATGCAGCATCTATGGGGAAGCAAAAAAATTTCGATCACTTTACCCCATCCACTTTTGGGTCTGACCCTAAGCTCCGAAAGCCCAAAGAACCTGTGAGTGAGCCAAAGGAATCCAAGGACACGTTAGAAACCATGCAAGAGATGATGAAACAACTAACTGTCCTAGCCAAAAGTGTCGAAAGTTTGAATGATCCTGAGAGACATAGGAACCCATATGGCCCTAAACCTTATTGGAACAACAATAGAAGGCCTGAGCGGGATAGAGATAGACGACGACCTGAATATCCAGAAAATTCTGAGAAAAAGAATGTTAACTGGTGTGATGAGCCAGAGGGAGAGCCTTCTGACACCAACTACCTTGATGACCAACCAGAAAACATCAACTTTATTAATGACTTTGATGAAGATTTTGGAAGGATCCTTCTAGAAGAAGAGCCATGGGAGCAAGAAGAAGAAATGATTGAAGAATCTAGCTCCTCATGTTGTGCCATAGATCTCCCAGAACCTAAGGAACAACCAAATTATCAAATTTACAAACGAGGAAGTAGTTCCCAACCTTCTTTCCTTGAAAAACGCCAAAAGACTAATGAAGATAAAAAGGAAGAAGATCTTGCTACGAATGATAATGATCTAAAAATAGATATGAAGAAAGAGTTAAGCAAGATAATGTGTAGTATCCCTGTCACTGAGTTAATGAAGGTTCCCTATGTTAGAAGCCAAGTAGAGGAGTTCTTTGATGGCATTGGCCAAGAGAAGACTCCTGAAGCTGTCTTGGAATCCTGTCACATTCAAAACCTTAGTGGAACACAACTTAGTAAAGTTGAAAAGGATCCACCAATATACATCCATTCTACCATCTATGAGAGAATGAACGGTGGTCACCCTCCCTTTTACCTTACCTTGCACACTCAAAACATGCTCTTCCACAATTGCATGTTAGATTTTGGAGCAGCTATGAATGTCATGCCCTTACATGTTATGAAGGAAATGGGACTGGAAGTGACTAGACCTTATGGAAATATCTGTGGTATAGATTCCCGTCGAGTGCAGTCCTATGGTTTGATCAAAAACCTTAGAGCTGATCTTTTTGCATGTTCAGACATTTCTACCATGATGGATGTAGTAGTGATTGATTTGCCCCCAGCATATGGAATGCTTTTATCTAGGAAATGGGCAGTTGGCTTAGGTGGATACCTTATGATGGACTTATCATATATTTGTGTTCCTAACTCTGATGGAGCTTTGATTAGGGTGAACAGAGAACCTTGTTATAACGAACATTTGGAATCATTTGATGAAGGGATTAAAAACACACATGGCGATGAATTATTAAATAATGCAAAAACCAATGTTGTTGAAGAGGAAAATGAACTTTGGGAAGATGATCAAATTGAAAATATGTTCATGGTAATGGAAGATTTTGATTCCTCTTTTGAAGAAGAACAGATAGTTGAGTTAGCTAGAAGGATAAATCTGGACTTAGAAATGAATTTGCTGAAGAAATGAATGAATTGAGAGTAAGTGAAAATCAACCTCAGGTTCAAGAACAAAATATTGTAATAAGTCAAGAACAAGTTATTGAAAATCAAACACATGAGGAGGTTAGTGATGATTTAGATGATATAAGAAGGGGTGAATGTTTGCCCAGATCAGTCATTCAAATGAATGCACTCATTGATAATAACATAACAAGACAAAATCAAGGTCAGGAACCCATTCTCCCATGGGAGAATCATTTTGAGCAAACAAATGTTGAAGAAAATACCAGTGAGGATCCTGTCCTTACAGTTGATGAATTTGATGACATTAGGAGGGGAGAAAGAATACCTTTTACTGTTAGAGAGTGGTTTTCCCTAACTGATCATAATAGAGAAAGGGAAAGCCAAGGGCTTCCACCTATTTATCCATGGGAAAACCGCCCTGCAGCAGCTGTTGTAGTTGAAATGAACAATGAATCCGATGTCTCCCACTATTATGATGTAGATGATTCCTTATCTCACTTGTCTCTAGAAGATGATAATTTAATTCAAGTTCATGATAATTCTTTAAGTTGGGAAGAGGATGCCTTAATTAATGATGCACCTGAAGGGGACTTTAACTTAAACAATCTCGCTATTTTTCTAACTCCTTCAGATTCTCAAAACCATGTTTTATCTACATATCCTCGTGTCCCTGATTTTCTTCTACCACATGAGTCATCTAGTCATCACATTCATGATCCTTGTCACATTCCTAGTTCTTCTGTGTCTCAGTTTGAGTCAGTTTCCACCGGGTTGGAAAATATGGTCATTTCAATTCCTTCAGGGGAAGGATCTAGTCGTAATACTGTCATATCCCATGAGCCACCTCCCTTGGAAGAACACAAAGATTTCTGGACTGTGGGTGAAGTTGTTAAAGATGTTGTGTCTCTTCATGAGGATGAGCCAAGTGAAAGAGTCCAAGAGACGAGAAGAGAGATTGGAGAAGTCCTTGTTGGTAGGATTGCCATTTCATTAGATGGTGGTCCACCCAGAGTCAATGCAGTTCCTTCTAGAAGGAGCTCAAGGATTGTCACACCTCAACCGAAAAACCCTGTCGAAATCCACCCTATGCCTATTCGCAACATTGGAGTTATTCCTGAGTCTGTCAATAGGAATAGGTTTCCTACAGGAAGTCAAGTCATCATTCCCAACCATTTATTGAATATTAGATCGGGATAGGTTGATGACTTGTGGGTTGGACCTTTCACAGTAGAGCGATGCATTGATGGCATGTGCTTCCTGACCATTGGTAGTGGGCGACGTATTTTATATCCTGTAAATCAGAGGGATTTAAAAGATCATATCCCTGATCCCACCTAGCTGGGACTTCTCCACTTGCCTTGCCTGGTAGAAGAGAGTAGATATGAACTAAATAAGCCTGCTTGGGCAGTAGTTAGTCTTTTTAGCCATTGAGTCTGGCACCTTTTGTCTTTTCCTTAAGCTCCTTTTGAAGCTCTTAGTTTAAATGAGTACTTGTCATTTTCTTTTCCTGCACAATAAATTTTCAAACTTTGCAAGTTATGTTAGAGATCATTTGGTTCCACAAATCTTAGGGAAGAAGACCGCTAGGAAAATGTTCAAGACCATACAGAAGTTGTTTGAACACACTAGCATCAATGTATCCATTACATTGAGGAACCAGCTTTCAAATATGAAGATGTCCAAATCAGAATCCATTGCCTCATACTTCATGAGGACCACAGAACTAAGGGACAAGCTTAGCACCAGTGGAGATCCCATTGATGATAAGGAGCTTGTTATCATCACTCTGAATGGCCTTCCACCATCTTGGGAGTCCTTTATTCAAACTATAAGCGGTAGATCCAAGCTACCCAAATTTGATAAGCTATGGGCAGATTGCACTCGGGAAGAGACAAGAATAGAAGCAAGAGAGAGACTTCATGGCACTCAACCTGAGGAGAATCAAGCATTCGTATGCCATGCCAAGAAAGGCAAGGGAAGGGGAAGAAAGTTTTACAAACACAAGCACCAAGATAGGAGATCTAGTCCTCCTCTATATCAGAAGAAGGAGAAGAAAAATTTGTCTCAGATATAATGCTACAGGTGCAAGGCATATGGTCATTATGCCAGTAATTGTCAAAGTTCAATCAAAAGGAAGCATGAAGCCTCAACTGTTGATGTAGAATAAGACCATCATCACAAGAAGTCAAGGAATGATGATCGTTCGGAGTTCTTCTTCTAGGAGATATGAAGATCCAGACTGCAAGAACATAGATCTCTCATGGTTCCCACAAGAAGGCAGTGGGAGCCCACACACAAAAATAATAAGAGATAAGTATTTGATTTTCTTGCTTACATAGATCTGTGTTGTCTTATATGTCTTAATTATATGTAGATCTATCATGAAGTATGTTGAGTAGTTGATATAGTTTACCTTGTTTTATTTATTTGAGCTACACAACATTTCATGAACACATGTTGGAGCTAGTCTAGATGATATCTCCTTCTTACATGCTTAGAGTAGTGCACACTCTTGATGGCATGTTCAAGTGGAGATAGCAGACATCTAGATAGTTCCCAGATGTGTTTGGAAGACATGTTTATGATAGTTGTGCTAAAGTATTAGCCGAGATGTCTATGTAAACTATTGTCATTACATTGATTATGCAATGACACTAATCATCAATCAGGATTTCACTTGTAGGGAAAAGACCATGTGATATGGCCAACAAGAAAAGGATGATGTGACTTGTTCCGAATGAACAAGTGGTGGACACATGAATTCCGTCGATGTTCAACAAGAAGCTTCCAGGAATACGACTCTCAGCCTAGAAGGATGACCTCAGAGGAAGCTTTCACAAAAGTTAAACCAGAAGTGGGCCACCTTCGGATATTTGGTTGTCCAGTCGATATACATGTGCCCAAGGAGAAGAGAACGAAGTTAGAACCTTCAGGCAAGAAGGGAACTTTCGTGGGATATAGTATGTCTTCAAAGGCATACATCATCTACATCCCAGGATCCAGACAGATTGAAGTCAGCAAGGTGTGACCTTTGAAGAAGAGATGGCTGTCAGGAAAGGCAGAGGATCAGACATGGAGATCGATGATGAAGAAATGCTAGAACCAAAGGAGATGAGATCATCTCCCCCTCCAATTCAAGAGGGAGCTAGCAGAAGAGGATGAACCCATCGATTCCATTGATCCAGTTGAGCCAGTTGATGTTTCCAAAGATATTGCAGTAGACCTGAAGAGGCCTAGATGGGCACAATAGAATTTGCATAGAGAAAATGGGAGTGTTGAAAAACACAAGGCTAGATTTGTTGCCAGAGGGTTCTCTCAGAAAGAGGGAGTCGATTATGATGAGACATTTTCTCCTGTATACTTCCACCAGATCGATCATTGCTAGTATTTCAGCCATGGAGTGGAAGTTGCATCAGAGTGATGCAGATTCCAACCTTTACTATAAGGTTGTGGATGATGAGCCACTGATTTTGGTACTATATGTTGATGACCTATTTCTCACCGGAAATGAGAAACTTATCGTATGGTGTAAGAAGAAACTCGCCTCTGAGTTCGAAATGAAGGATCATGGATTGATACATTAATTCTTGGGATTAGAAGTATGGCAAAGGCAAAAGGAGATTTTCCTACGTCAGGGAAAGTACACCATATATATATTAAAGAGATTCAGAATGTTGGACTGCAAGTCCATGGCCACTCCTGTGGATGCAAATTGGAAGAAGCTGAGAGATTCTGCTTCAGACTCAGATTTAATTGATCCCACCACGTATCGCCCGCTGATTGGGTCATTAATGTATCTGACAAACACCAGACCAGATATATGTTTTGTTGTGAATGCTCTAAGTCAGTTCATGTGCGAACTGAGGCAAATTCACTCGATTGCTGCAAAACATGTGCTCAGATACTTGCGTGGCACTGTGAAATATGGTTTGAAGTATGCTTTAGATTATGACCTGAGATTGCAGGGGTTTACAGATTCAGATTGGGCCGGATGCATTGCAAATAGGAAGAGTACTTCCGGATGTTGCTTCAGTTTGGGTTTTGCAGTTATTTCCTGGTGTAGCAGGAAGCAGAACTTGGTAGCACTCAGTACTGCAAAGGCCGAGTACATGGCTGCTAGTACAACAGCTCAAGAAGCAGTTTGGCTTCGTAAACTCCTGGCAAGATTGTTTGGCCAGATTCCTGAGCCGACCGTGATTCACTGTGATAACCAGAGCTGTGTGCAGATGTCAGTGAATCCTGTATTTCACGACAGGTTGAAGCATATAGAGAATTGGTATCACTTCATACGTGATATAGTGCAAAAAGGTGCGGTCGAGTTACAGTACGTGCCGACAGACGACCAGACTGCAGATGTTCTCACCAAGGCTCTTCCCAGGGTGAAGTTCGAATACTTTCGCGGAAGACTTGGAGTAGAAGAGAACGTGTCCCTCCTTGAGAGGGAAAGATGACATCGAGATGCTTGCCCTGCTTTCACCCAGGTACCTTCACTCGTCCAGGTGCTCAGCCAGGTATGGGAGAAATCCCATCAACAGATGAGTCGGACAGGTAGTGGATGGTCGGGTTCACACAGGTGCCTCTGCTCGCCCAGGTCCTCAGCCAGGTATGGGAGAAATCTCATCGACAGATGAGACAGACAGGTAGTAGATGGTCGTTTGATTGCACAGGTACCTCTACTCATTCAGGTTCTCAGCCAGGTATGGGAGGGACCCCATCGGGAGATGAGACGAACAGGTAGTAGATGGTTGTGCCCATTTGCTCGTCTGCGATCTCATCCAGGTATGGGAGAAATCCCATCGACAGATGAGACAGACAAGTAGCAAATGGTATAGCAGAGATGGCATAGCTGATATCTCAGATATCCAGGATTGAGTGATTCTCTTGGAGTCACCAAAGGACTGGTGAAGTTGATGCATGATGACACTTCTCGAAGGACTGAGACTGTGTGGACAACCTTTAGTATGTATAGAGATGATGGAGACAGTATAGATGTACAAATGAAACCCAAATGACCGTGATGTTGATGAAGACCAAAGAATACCTTCCTCATTGAGAGGGAGTGTTGGATTTTTTGCAACTTCGAAAGATATTATTTATTGTATTTTATTGTACTTGATTGTACCTCCTTTATATAGTCCATGCAATCATTTGTTGAAAAAGATACAATATCTTCTTTCTAATACTAAGTGGCCTGAAAATTTTGGAACCCCAACCCGGTTTCAAGTTTTATTTTTCACATAGAGTTGAATGCCCAAACCCCATGACTGCAAAATAACTTCAATGCATAAAAAATTTAACTTTTCTTGAAACACATGGAATTTCTTTTCACTTTTTCACACTCAAAAAATTTATAACAGCCAAACACATAAAAATCAAACTCAGAATTTTTAGCCAAATAGGCTCAGGAAAAACCCCAAAGGGAAAACCTGTAAAGAGAGCAATTTTATTCTTTCAGAGATAAAATACAAATTTACAACAGCAGTACTTATCTCCCTTTTTCTGCCTCGAAATTTGTGCCAGCTTCTCACTGACAAACGGTTGTATGGCTGCCTCGAATTCTGTGCCTGAAGGACTATAGGACTAACACGTGCGAGCTGTACGGACATAATTTTTCTTGATTTATGTGTTGCACTTGTTTCTCGATTTTTGTGCCTGTACAGCCTGCATTAACTATTGTACTTGTTGCCTCAATTTTCGTGGTTGTATGGACTGTAATTAATGTTGTACGGCTGCCTTGAAATTTGTGCACTTGCTTCTCGAAATCTATGCTTAACAGTTGTTGTACGGTCTTCTAGAAATTCATGCCATCTCCTTGGAAATCGTGCCCATCTCAAGCTTCCTCGATTTTTGTGTAAAAGATTTGCTCTCTCTCTCTCTATGTCGAGTTCTCTTCAAACCCTAGTCTTCTTCTCCTCTCTTCTCTTGCTCTCCTTCTCCTCCAAAAATCTCATTCGGAATGTGAACAATGAATTAGGTTTGAGTGCCTTTCCCTAGTTTTGTTCAATGCAAACTAACTTTTTTTTAATCCAATGGCTAGGATCAAAACTTGACTTGATGAGATCTAAGGCTCTCGTTAAATGCTCACTTTTTCTCATTAGATGAATTTAATGCACTTCACTTAAATAATTAATGAGACATTAACTTTACTCACATTTTAATTTTCTCATAAAGTCAATTAATAAATATAACCTCAAACTCACTTTATAAAGTAACTTTATAAAATAAAGTGTATCTCACTTTGTAAAGTACTAGGGACCACTTTTTAATGTTCTTGTCCACCATAAGGCACATGAGTGAACAACATTTCCTTGGTACTTTTTCAACACTCCCTCTTACCAAGGAAGGTGTTCTTCATAACCCCAAACTTGTCTCTGAAGTGAACATGCTTTCCTCTCCCCAGAGATTTTTTTAGGATGTCTGCAACCTGCTCCTCAGTGGAAATGTATTGTAACTCAACAGTTCCTCTTTGAACATAGTCTCTAATGAAGTGATATCTGATTTCTATATGCTTTGACCTGTTATGGAATACTGGATTTTCAGAGAGTTTAATGCAACCCTAATTGTCACAGAAAATAATTCTAGGTCTCAACTCCTTATCAATAAACCTACCAATAACTTGCGAAGCCACAATGCCTCGCAACTAGCCTGACTGGCTACCATATGCTCAGCCTCTGCAGAACTCAATGCAACTAACTTTTGCTTCCGACTGAACCATGACACTACTGCCAAGCCCAAACTGAAGCAACAACCAAAAGTGCTCTTCCAGTCCGCTACATTGCATGCCCAATCTGAATCTGTGAAGCCAATCAAACCAACTCCATCTGACCTCCTGTAGTCCAAACCATAGTCCATTATCCCAGCAAGGTACCTCAGTACATGTTTTGCGTCTATCCAATGCACTCTCCTAGGATCCATCATGAACTGGCTGAGAGTGTTCATCGCAAAACACAAATCTGGTCGAGTGTTGACCAGATACATCAAAGATCCTATGAGTTGATGGTATAAGATAGGATCCACCAACTCTCCCTCTAAGGCATGAAGCTTCTTCCAGTTGGTGATCATAGGTGTGGACATAGGTCTTCAGCCCTCCATCCGAAATCTCCTCAGAACATCAGCTGCATATTTTCTTTGCCCCAAGAAAACATGTCCATCCTCTTGCCAAATCTCCATCCCCAAATAATAATGCATCGGCCCAAGATCAATCATCTCAAAATCTGAAGTAAGATCCTTCTTGCAAGCTGCAACCAAATGCTCCTCTCCTATGATAAATAAGTCATCAACATATAGCAGAAGAATGAGCAGATCACCTCCAACCACAATGAAGTACAGGTTGGGATCAACCTCACTCTTCTGAAATCCAATCGACAGCATGTAAGAATCAATCCTCGAATACCAAGCTCGAGGAGCTTGCTTCAGTCCATACAAGGCCTTTTTCAGCCTGCACACATGAGAAACTCTCCCATGAATCTCAAATCCCTGTGGCTTCTCTAAGTACACCTCCTCCTGTAAAAGACCATTGAGAAATGCGGTCTTCACATCCATTTGGTGGATCTTCCAACCCATCTCTGCTACTATGGAGATCACTGCTCTGATCGAGGAATATCGAGCAACCGATGCAAAGGTCTTGTCATAGTCTACTCCCTCTACCTATGAGAACCCTTGTGCCACAACACGAGCCTTGTACTTCTCAATGCTGCCATTTGCAACATGTTTGATCTTGCAGAGACACTTGGAAGTCACAACTGACTTCCCCTCCAGTCTCGGAACTATCTCCCACACATCGTACTTCATCATGGAATTGTACCCTTCCATCATGGCATCTCTCCAAACCTGATGTGTGGTAGCCTCCTCAAAAGTAGAAGGCTATGACTCACGCAAGTTGGTCACCATCACCATATAACTGGAAAACCTCTTTGCTGCTCTACTATCTCTGACCTCCCTTTTGGGCGACCACAAAGACTCCTCAGCTTCCTTCACAAGCTCTTTAAGCCAACTTGGCTTTCTCTTCCTAGAAGTAGCTTCCAGTGGTAGGCGCTCCTCATGAACATCCTCATCTAGCAACTGTCTACCTGAAGAAGTACCTGTGGTCTGAGAACCTGTACCTAGTGAACCAAAACCATGTGAACCCGAATCACGTGATGGTGAAATCTGTGAACCTGTGACCCGAGAACCTGTCCATGTACCAGAATTCTCTGTACAATGAGTCCCTGAACCTGAAGATCTTGAAACCTGTGGACCAGTCACCCCTGAAACCTATGACCCTACACCCTGACTAGTTGAACTTTGAGATGTTGTCACCTGTGGAGTAATAACCTGTTGCTCCACTATCTCTGACTCACAAGACTTCCTGAAGGTCTGCTCCTCAAATCTCACCTCCCTCCTCACCACAACTTTCCTTTGTGCAGGAAGGTATATGCGGAAGGCCTTTGAAGTCTCATCATAGCCAACAAAGATGCCTTTCTCTGCAATGGGCTCTAACTTTATCCTCTTCTCAGAAGGGACATGAGAATATGTAAGGCATCCAAATATGCGGAAGTGACCTATCTCAGGCCTCTTCCTAGTGAACATCTCCTAAGGAGTTTTACACCCCAAGGCACGGTGTGGACTCCTATTCTGCACATAAACAACAGTACTACAGGCCTCGGCCCATAGAAAGAAAGGAAGACTCTGATCATGCAACATGGCTCTAGCTGCTCCTACTATAGCTCTGTTCTTCCTTTCGGCAACTCCATTCTGCTGTGGAGTATATGGAACGGTCAACTGCCTCCTGATCCCCTCCTGTCTGCAAAACTCATCAAACTCCTTGGAGATATACTCACCCCCATTGTCTGACCTGAGTACCTGAATCCTCCTCCCTGTTTGGTTCTCCACAAGAGCTTTGAACTCTTGCAACCTCTTCAAGACTTCCTCAGACTTCTTGTTTTTCAGGAATTTGATCCAGGTCTTCCTGGAGTAATCATCAATGAAACTAATATAGTACTTGTTGCCAGCTAAGTTGTACTTAGATGGACTATCAAGCGAGCAGGCAAAGTTGAACATTTCAATGTTCTTTTTTCGATGATTTGATATCCAGCTGGCCTTTTAAAGGGCCCTCGTTTTAACTTTTTTCCACATGTCCATGGCCCTGCGGGGTTTGTAATAAAACGTACTAGCATGGTGTTTTGTAAAAGACTTGGTTCCCTAGGACTTTTTAGCTAAGTCAGGTATTCCAAGGAGTTTTTTCACCTATCTATTATGTTTTGCATTAGTGCATAACATAATTAATTGGTTTTTCTCCTGCTCCTCCAAAGCTGGAATGCCTGGGGAGGCTGACGGGCCTTAGGGGATTGTTAAAGTCTATGGGTCAATGTATATGAACATGCTAGGCGTTAATTTTGAGTCATATGGACATGTCCTAAGTCCCCCTAGGTTGTTTCTTAATTTTCGGCAAAGTTTAATTTTTCCGTAAATTGGGCCATTTTTTAATGGTTCAATTAAAAAAATTGTAATCGGCCTACAAGTGGCATAGGGAGGTCTTTTTTGCCTTAGGGGTGCTCGTTTTCTAACTCAGAGCACCCCCTTAACCCCTAAACCCACTTTTCCTAATGTTTGGGTGCTTAAATTTTTACCTATGGCCAAAAAACCCAAAAAACCCAAAAAAGTCATGAAAAAATAAAAAAAAAAAGTGAAAAATGACTCATAAAAATATTAAATTTTGGGAGTGATTTATGGACTGATTTTTTCAGCTATGTTTTAGGAGTTGTAAGAGCTGATTTTGGAAAGATTCCGGGCAGCTATATTAGTGGGATTACTTCCCCATTTGAGGGGGGCATATTTCCCGAAATTGGGCCCCTTCAATCATGGAATTTGCAGCTATGTTTATGGGCTGTCACATGGCTGATTTTTAGCTGATTTGGGGCTGATTTTGGCAGCCCATTACATGGGAGTGGGCAGCCCCATTTTCTCCACGAGTTATGCCACTCATTCCACCCATTTCTCTCCATCTTTGGCTATTTAAGCATGGCTGCCCACTCCATTTTCTCTAGTTGGAGAGAGAGCAGAAATATGTACTAAGCTTATGCTATTTTGTTGATTAATAAAAAGACTTTGGAGGTCCATATGTGTGATACTTTTGTGAGTGGTTTCATGGTCTCTTGATGTGGAGTATTTTGTAGCAATTTCAAGTTCCGTGCATGTAATTTCCAGCCATCTACTAGCCTGCTTGAAGGATTGGTAACGATTTTGTGGGAAGGAGCAATTAATCTTGTTTGTTTTAAATTGTTCTTGCATTTGTCATATTGGTTAGAGATTCAAAGTTTATATGTTTCATTTGTTTATGCTCATACTATTTTGATTTCTAACCATGTGCATTTCTAGTTTGATGGTTTTTCTGTGAGTTTTGTTTGCTACAGGTTGACAGGTGTGGAGAGGAGGATAGCTTGTTTGCTCTCCATCTTCTTCTTCTGTACACATTTTGGTGGATCTCACCCTCGGTTTCCCACTTCCAAGCTTCCAAAGTCTTTGGTTTCAAGGACCATTCTGTCTCTTCTCTCTTCCTCAGCTTATAAAATCAAAATTTTCTTGATTACTGGTTACGATTAAAGAGTGATTCTTGATTTATTTTTTGATTGATATATTCTTAAGTAGATTGGATTCATTCTTAGAGTTCTAATCTAGTTGTTTAAAGCTTTATCTTCCATTAGATTAGATCTTTCATTATCTATCATTACTTAATTTTTAAACTGGTTAAAAATTGTTAAAGTCTTGAAAAGTTTGAAAGTAGTGTTAGATCTGATATAAAAGTTTATTTGGCTGTCCAAGAGCATACAATTTGCAGCTCATAAAGCTTGCAAAGACCCCAAGCAAACAAGCATTACTGCTTGTTTCACTTGGTTAAATTTTGCAATTTTTACTTAGATTTTCACTTAGAAAATTTTGGGTTTTTTAGGAGGTGTTCCAAAGACACTCTTAAAGTGTTTTTGGGCATCTTATACTAATAATTGCTTGCTGGTTTGCAGCAAAAGACGAACAGGTAGGAGGAGGTGCTGCCGAAATTTCGAGGATCCAGGCAATCCGGAGGACCAATTTTCATATTTTTGCAAAACCGGTCAATTTTTCCTCAAATTTTGTAAGCCACCAAGTCACTTTAAGTAGACTGGGGCACTTCTCTGATTATTGTAAACGACTATTAAACGAGAGCAAGTGGGCTAGCCAGCGCCCATACCCCATCCCCCCAGGGGTGGCCTGTGTCGTCTCTTTTCATGGCGTGATTTTTAGAGTAGTTTATTTCTTTTATTTTCGGCATTTAATGAAATTAATTAGGATTAAAATAAACCTTGTTGGTTCGTTCCACTAGCGGGCCACAAGTTCACTCACAACGTAGTTTTTCACATTTTTTTTTACAAACTCAAAACGCCCCCCCTTGCTTTCCCGAAGTAGGGTTTATGTATGAGGGCTTGCCCGAAATACGTGCCTGAAAAGAGACTCCTGGGGTTTTAACAAAGATAAAATTTGGGTTCTTAAAATTTTTATAAAAAATACCAAGGTCTTCTCCCGTATGCTCTGTGGCCAACTTGCAGCTCAGTCTGATCCAGTTGGTACACACCATAAAGGAGGGGATGACTAGTAATAGGATATAACACCGCCCCAATAAAAAATCCTTTTTGTGAAAATCCGGCACAACACGCATTTTGTTGTCGTGGGCAAATTTCCCAGAAGGCTTGGGATAACACTGGATAGTGACCTCTTGGAAACCGTTAGGCTTGCCCTCGTTGGTATAGCATCTGAACACCTCCTCGAGACTCCGATTCAGCCCAAAGCCTGAGAGGGAAGCCACGCTTCAAAATTCCGGACATGTTCCCCCGTACCTTGCGTATATCGGGAACCCACCTGCCATAATAAAAAGATCACCATCACACTAAAATTTAAAATAAACCAAGAACACTCGCACAACATTTACTTTTTCCGTTTATGCATTTGTTATTTGACTCCATTATAAGGCACTGGTCTTGTTGCAAATTTTATTTTATATGGTTGACTAGTGTGCAGTTAAATGATGGCTATTTTAAAATGAGAGCAAATGATAAATGATTGTTTTATTTGATCAAAGTATATGTTGTCTGTTCTTGGTTATCAAAAGTACTTTTCTAACTCCTAGATTAGAGGCTTTAGTTTCTTTTTTATTTTTAGGGTCCACCCCCCTTGGCTTCGCTAGGAAAGCCTAGACGGAGGAGTCGAGTCCCAAGTGACAGCACTTGACTCTGACTTGCCCCCAAGGCCACACCAGCAGCTTGAAGACTTTTGCTGCGTTTTTCCCCAGGTGTGGAACCAGGCGGCAACAGTACTCAAAACTTGTCAATGAAGCAGAAGACATGGGTCCACATAATCAGAATGTATCAAATCCAATACTCCTCCTGCTCTGCTATCACTCTTGGAAAAGCAGTCTTGGTGTACTTTCCCAAAGCACACCACTCTGCTCTGTGCTGAACTGTGGTAAACCTGTAGCCATCTCTCTCAACAATCTCAAAGTTGAATGATGAAGGTGAGCCATCCTCCTGTGCCACAACTCACACAACTCGCTGCTACTGCTAGTGTGGGCCAATGCATGATGAGGCTAGAAGAGAAGCTTGTACAGTTTCCCACATCTAACTCCAATGGCATATGAAGTAGATGGTCCTGTTGCTCTAGGAAAAACATACACTTTTCCATCTAGGACATACACTCCAAAGCTCCTGTCCTCGATAGTGGAAATTGAAACAAGCTTCTTCTTCAGCCCGGGGACGTACAAGACATCCCTCAATGTCATGGGTTGCATGGACTCCCTTTGAAAGCTGGTAGTCCCACGCCAAACTGCTCTCACAACAATATCATCACCCAACACTTCCTCTAGACTCAAGCCAGTCCCAATCATCTCGGTGAACATGTCTCGAACCCCTGTCATATGGCTCGAAGCCCCACTGTCAATGTACCAAGTGGAGGGAGTGGTGGAAGCACTCAACGAATGACCAACCAATAAGGAATATTGCTTCTGATCGTCCACATCACTGTTGGTGATAGATGCTCTCTCTGTACAACCAGAATAGAGAGAAAACTCTCCCTCAAATCGTGTAGCAAACTCATCAATGTCAGCTGCTGCTTCCATCTACTGTTTCTTTTTCTTCTTCTTTGGACACTGTCCAGCATAGTGTCCCAACTTTTGGCAAGTAAAGCACTTGACTTTGCTCATGTCTTTCGTTTGCTCGCCACTCTGTTGCTTGGCCCACCGCCCGACCCTTAGGGCCCTTCTTGAACTTCTTCTTCTTTCCCTTCGCTGCCAATGCCACATTCTCTTCATCCTCCCTATACTATGAGACGAACTACACTGTACATACCCTCTTCGAGTCTCCTTCTGAATGAAGTCGTCCCAGAAACAATCCCAGGAAGGAATATGCTCACGAGAAACTACGGACTCCACAAATATACCCCATGGCTTTGTCACGCCATTCAATGCTATCCACACCAACTCACAGCCCTGTACAACCTCCCCAATCGCTGCAAGTTCATCTCTCACCTATGTGATCCTAATAAGGTAGGAAGCCATGTTTTCACCCTTACTCATGTGAACACCCTTCAACTTTTCTCTCAATAACATCTTCTTGTTTTCGTTCAAACTTTGGTAAAGATTTGTTAAAGCAGTCCACATCTGAAAAGCATGGTCTTTTGCTAAAATATGTGGGATCACATGATCCTTTACGGCATCAAATATGATCCTTCTCGCTTTTACATCCTTCTTGAGAAAGCAGCCTTATCTGTAGCATAGGTAGGTACTGTGACTGGATTAGCTGTAGTACTGTTCACTATCTCCCATAGTTCATTTTCTTCTGGTATCAACACTAGTCTAGCCTTCCATGGGCTAAAATTTACAGCCCCATCCAGCCTATCTTCATGTCTAAGTCTGGTGGCCATAACCTCACACTATTCAAGAACTTGTTTTCTTCACAAAATACCTGTTCTCCCTTCTTTCCCAAGTTAGAAAATTTTCTGAATAGTTTAATTTCTGCCCTTTACTTCAGCTCTGATACCATGAAAATTTTGGAACCCCAACCCGGTTTCAAGTTTTATTTTTCACATAAAGTTTAATGCCCAAACCCTCTGACTGCATATCAATGCATAAAAAAATTAACTTTTCTTGGAACACATGGAATTTCTTTTCACTTTTTCACACTCAAAAATTTATAACAGCCAAAAACATAAAAATCAAACTCAGAATTTTTAGCCAAATAGGCTCAAGAAAAACCCCGAAGGGAAAACCTGTACAGAGAGAAATTTTATTCTTTCAGAGATAAAAATACAAATTTACAACAGCAGTACTTATCTCGCTTTTTCTGCCTCGAAATTTGTGACAGCTTCTCACTGACAAACTTTTGTACGGCTGCCTCGAATTCTGTGCCTGAAGGACTGTACGGACTCACATGTGCGAGCTGTATGGACATACTTTTTCTCGATTTCTGTGCCTGTACAGCCTGCATTAACTGTTGTACTTGTTGCCTCGATTTTCATGAATGTATGGACTGTAATTACTGTTGTATGGCTGCCTTGAAATCTGTGCACCTGCTTCTCGGAATCTGTGCTTAACAGCTATTGTACAGTCTTCTAGAAATTCGTGCCATCTCCTTGGAAATCATGACCATCTCAAGCTTCCTCGATTTATGTGCAAAAGATTTGCTCTCTCTCTCTAGGTCGAATTCTCTTCAAACCCTAGTCTTATTCTCCTCTCTTCTCTTGCTCTTCTTCTCAAAAGATCTCATTTGGAATGTGAACAATGAATTAGGTTTGAGTACCTTTCCCTAGTTTTGTTTGAGGCAAAACTTCTTTTTAATCCAATGGCTAGGATCAAAACTTGACTTGATGAGATCTAAGGCTCTCATTAAATGCTCACTTTTTCTCATTAAATGAATTTAATGCACTTCACTTATGAGACATTAACTTTACTCACCTTTTTAATTTTCTCATAAAGTCAATTAATAAATATAACCTCAAACTCACTTTATAAAGTAACTTTATAAAATAAAGCGTATCTCACTTTATAAAGTACTAGGGACCACTTTTTAATGTTCTTGTCCACCCCAAGGCACATGAGTGAACAACATTTCCTTCGTACTTTTTCAACATGGCCAAGAACACTTTATTGTTTTTAAAGCTATTCTTGAATTTTTTTGTGCTTCAAAAAATTTCAAAATAATCTAGACATATTTATGTAGATTTCATCGAATAAATGAAGAAAAAAAGGATTGTACATTGTGAGCTTCAGTTCAGCACTAGCCCAAAAATATCAAGCTTCAGAAATCAGCATAAAGAGTACTTGCCAATTACCAAGTTCTAACACAACCAAATTGACATGAAAAAGATTCAAAACACTTACATCTGGTGATTCGACTCCATGTCCAACCATGAACAGCACAGCAGCCATGCATCGAACTTGGTGCCAAAGAAATGCACTTCCTTTGATTCGCATTGCCATTATTTCTATACCAGCCCACCTGCAAAAAGAATACGTTTATAATCATGAAAGGCGATATCTTGGGAAAAAAGCTTACACAAAGTTTGACACATTAAATTGACTACTCTTCTTTCTTGCTTGCTTTAAGATAGGGTTTAAAAGTGCATCAGAGATGTTCTAGGCACTCATACTTCTTGTCAAATGTTGTTCTTGCTAGTCCCATTGACCTACTTTCGTCACTTGTGAACATTAATGTAATTGTTTTTCCTTCTAATGACATCACTCAAGCTGTTGGGAAAATACACAGGGCAATGTTTTCTGGCTATGAATATATATAGGTAAGCTTCAGAAATAAATAAATAAAAGGTTTTGTAGGGAAAAGACTAGAGGAAAAGGTAATCCAAGAGATGAAAAAAATGTAAGGAATTATAGATTTCCATAAGTGAGCAAAAATAGTCACTAGGATGAGGAATAAATCATATATATTAATGAAGGAAATAAATCAAGCAAATCTAACCTATGTACAATAATTAAAACAAAGGATAGGAAACAAAACCTTATATGATAAAGAAGGCAATGCATTAGGTACGTCGAAGCTAAGTAAAAAATAATAAACAAAACATAAAGCGAAATGCAGTACAGCTACGCTGCATTAAAAAAGCCTGGTGCTATAAACAATGCATGATCATGTTTTGTCATCCCTTTTCATGTATAAACAAGTTTCAACTTTCAACTCACCATAGAGAAGATTGATAAGGAGTTGCTCCATCTACTATCCAATATGATCTTCAGATATAGGAGTAAACGGATCAAGTTTTTGACTCACTTTAGAGAAGACTGATAAGGATCTGCCTAACTTATATAGTATATACAATATGATCTCTTATATATAGGAGTCAAAGGAGCAAGTTAAGTACCTTCCAATAGGAATTAACGTGGCTTCTGTTAGGAATATATTTAATCTTAATATTATTGTACTTACCAAAAGGTGCCTTCATAAGGACATAACCTTATATGAAAGGTCACCTTAAAGGCCTATAAATGCCAAGGCCGTTCCTCATAGGCTCATTGTATCATCATCTTATTTTATCACTTATCAACATATATATTTTAAAAATTTTACATATTTATATATTTAACTTATAAGTTTATAGTGTTTCCGCTACATTGGTATCAGAGCCGATTCATACAGTCTGTATTCATGGACATTTGTTATGAAGAAGCACAGTCCATTAATTGGGAAATAAAAGCTATATATGAAGATTTAAAATATATTCAAAAAAGAATTAAAACATACAAATCCTTAGAAGCATTGCCACCTGTTCCCGAGAATCAGTTATCTATTAAAGACAATATCCATCAGATAGCCACTTCAAGTGAACATGCTAATTATAGTCAGATAAAATTCTTTAAACCTCTTCCAGAAGAAGAAAAAGACAAACGGTACAAGTGATTCAAATGAAGATTGTTTAAAAATTGGAGAGAGTGACAAGAGAATGGATTTACCATCACAACACTCAATACAATGGGAGTCTGAGAGCATCATGATTAGTTTCAAGAATGTTTCTAAATATTTGACAAAGGAGAATCCACAAGAAGTGAGGAATGAAAATCGAATGGCAATGGAAAGTCCAAGAGATGAAGAAGAAAACGAGCATGGTAATATTCATCTTCATATGCTTTGTCTTAATCGTCAACAACGGATTACAATAGGAGAAGAACGTGGAGGAAATGGAGATAATATATCGCAAATCAGAGAGGGAACTCAGCCGGCAAAGCAGATGGGAAACGGAGCTCATGGAATAGTTTGGAAGGCAGTGGATAAGGCAACGGGCAGAGTTTGTGCTATTAAAGGAACAAATGAAAGACTCTCTAAATATGAAGATTGCCTGGATCTTGCAGAGGTGGAAATACTTACTAAAATTGTGCTCTCATCCAAACATACTTTCCTTGCATGATATCCTATTGGACGGCACTGCATTGTATTTGGTACTTTGAATTTATGAAATGCGATCTGTTAGAGCTCATGAGAAGAAGTAGAGGCCGCCCATTACCAAAGCACGAGGTGTGTAACTTTTTCTACCAGATTTTGAAAGGGCTGGCTTGCATGTGCAATGAAGGATATTGTAATCGTGATCTGAAGCCACAGAAATTGTTAGTCAGGGGAGATATTATTAAAATCGTTCAATTTGGGCTAGCAAGAAACATGCTACATCAATTGGATGCCCCACTCAAATCATATGTTGTGCCACCCCCATATCGAGCATCGGAACTCCTTGGATCCATTCATTATGATTTCGTCATCGATATCTGGGCGGGCGGTGTTATCATGGCGGAACTCTTCACTGGCTACCAGTTATTTAGAGCCTCCAATGTGGTACATCAGATGTATAAAAATTTCTCTATCCTTGAATCACCTGATACCCAAACTCGGCTTCAGGGATTCATGATTGTTGCCTCTAATAAGGATTACAATTACTTTCGAGAAGAGTTTACGAATGTTGATCCTGTTAAACAATTGTTGTCTCTACTACCAAGTGCAAGTGCCCTGGCAATTGATCTCATTAATTGTTACGGTCGTGTAGTTCAATTGGGAGTCTGAAAAAACCTTGTACAAATTCTGAACCTCTAGGACTCAATGATTTTCACGAGGAATTAATTACCAGAATAATTCATGGGTTATTTTTAGACAGAAGTGTCATGACGGTCCAAACAGAAGAGACTAGCAATTGTATATCATTCACGGCTTTATATTATAGCATACATACAAAACAACTATATATTAGACAATATATGAAGCCGTCAATATAGAAAACTACTTCTGATTGGCTAAGAGCTCATCTTCCTCGGACGTAAGGAAACAGGTTAACAGCCTATTACGTGGTGTTGCCATCGAAATGCACACCTGGGGGGAAGCGCAGCAAAAATATTTCGAAGCTGCTAGGTGTGACCTTGGGGGCAAGTCTCAAATCGGGTGTTGCACCTGATCCTGACTCCTCCGTTTAGGCAAACTCCTAACCGAAGCCAAGGGGGGTAGACCCTACAGAAAAAGGTTTCTAAGCCTTTTTTAGTTTGTTAAACGTTACGGATGGAAATGAGCGTTTATTAGGAGTTTTTAAGTGAAATAGTGAAAATTGACCAAGTTTGTTGCAAATTCGTTTAAGCACATCCACAACACGATTGAAATAACAAAAATAATTGATAATAAGCAAATTAAAGAGATTGTTGCTGAAACAAGTGAAAAAACCAGTGCCGATGTAGTCACAAATTTAAACAATGTTGCTTGTAAATCAAAATGTTTTGCAAGTGTTCTTGGTTGATTTTAGTTAAGATGAAAAAGGATGAGTTAATTAAAGGGAAAAGGGAATTCCCGATATACCTTGTGGTACAAGGAATATGTCCAGATTTTGGTTTAAGTCATTTCGTGCAAGAACATCTGGGCTGGAATAGAGTCTCGAGAGCGTGTTCAACACTACACCAAGGGTGTAGTCTAACGGTGCCCCGAGGTCGCTTTCCAGTGATTCCTGCTTCCTTTGCAAAATTTGCCCACTTTCGATCAAATTGATATGACACTGGATTTTCGTCGGTTATGGGGGACTTAATTTTGTTACAATGGATCAATTAACTTAAGGTAGAAATTATAAAATGCAAAACTACCGCTTTTGATATTCCAAAGCTCAGACGAGCCTGCGATGGATAGAGCATACGCAGAGCATGCCAAATGTTTATTCCAATTTTAGAAACGCAAGTGCACGTGCAATTGTAGTAAATTGATTAATTGACGCGAATGTCTTTCCCACATGCTGCTGTATCGGGCAAGTCCTTCCACAACGTGGTACTTCGGGAAATGAACTATTGATTGCAAAACAGTAAAATAATGAAAAAGTAAATGAAGCAGAAGTTTTCTAATTACTACCCAAGAATCTCTTTCAGGTCAAAGACCGTACTCGTAGGATCCTTGAGAATTTAGGATCCGAGTCTATTTTAGACATTCATTGTCTGTTTATAGAGATTAGAAATAATATTTTATCTGGCCACTAACCTTTTTTCTTTTTTCTTTTTTATAAAGTGTCTGTTGTCGCCTAATACACACCTTGGGGGGACGCGACAGGAAACCTTCAAGTTGCTCGGTGTGTCCTTGGGGGCAAGTGAGATCAGACATTCATTGTCTGTTTATAGAGATTAGAAACAATATTTTATCTGACCACTAACCTTTTTTCTTTTTTCTTTTTTATAAAGTGTCTGTTGCCGCCTAATACACACCTTGGGGGGACGCGATAGGAAACCTTCAAGTTGCTCGGTGTGTCCTTGGGGGCAAGTGAGAGTCAAGTGCTGTCACATGATTACTCGACTCCTCCGTCTAGGCTTACTCCTAGCGAAGCCAAGGGGGGTGGTCCCTATGAAAATTAAACTAAGGCTTTTAATCTATTAACAAAAGTAAAAGTCTATTCTAGGAGTTAATTATGATGATGAGATGGAAAAAATAACTCAACAATACATCATTGCAAATATTTAATCAACACTACACATGATTTGATACAAGATATATTCACGACATTTTGCAAGATTGATCAAAATAAATGGACCAGTGCCGAGAGATAAATGCGTGCGATTGTTGTTGTGTAGGGTTGTGAAAGTATTGCAAGAGGCTTGTTGGTTTATTTTAAATTATTAAATGAGTGTTAAAGGAGTGGGTAAAATTGTTGGTTTGTCCCAAGTAGATCTAGCTCTTTCGACTGAGTGCTTTAGCGGCTTGACCGAGTGTCCAACCAGGCGAGGATGAACCTTCTTAAAGTAGCCTACTGACTATACACCCATGCAACCTCCTGAATCCGCAAAGAAAGATAAGTCTGGATCTTCCTATTAAACTATGTACCTTACACTTGTTTATGATTGACCCAACTGTTCAGACTAAGTTGTAGCAGCCAAGAGCATACTTTGGATTTCGGGTGTTGTTTCGTTTTGTTAAAATTTGTAAGTAGATGATTAGCTAAACTACAACCCAAGAGTATCTTTTCTTCGCACCACAAAGTGATGGAGTATTTCGGTAGAGCAAGGGGTTAATTTTAAGATCATATTTTAAGAACAATAGTAGTTGTTTGTAGCACAAAAAGAAGAATGATTTGAACAATTGATTGTAAGTCCTTTGAGGACGCTTTGTGTGCTTGATGTTGTTATTTAATTACTAATGCTCAAAATGAACTAATCTAAAACAGAAAATAGAAAACAAATGCGAAAAAGTAAAAAAATAAAAAAAGTGTGAATCCCCTTGAGGTGGGGTCAGGCGCTGGAATTGTCTGCTGAGCTCTTTTTATTCTTTGAGTTACAATATGAAACTTTAAAGAAACACTGCTTTCCCTTTATGCTTAGGGAACAAGACAGTTTACAAATTATTGTGAGAGCAAAACAATGCTTGGAAAGTTGGTTCTCAAGATGGTTCGGGAAGCTTCAAAGTGGTAATCTTCTTAGTTTTTTAGCTTCAACCTGTTGAAGAAACAAAAAAGACCAGCAAGCAAATGTTAATTAGAAATGACAATTAGAACACTTTAAGAGTGTTCTGACAATGCTACAAATTGTCGAATTGAAAACTAATGCAACTAGTATGTAAAAAACCTATTTTTGGCTAACGTTTTGAGTCTTTAACTAACTTTTAATTAATTTTTAAATTTAGGACTGATGTGCATGCAAAAATTTCCAACAAGCTAAAAAGTTAATGAAATCTACCAAAACACACTTTAAGAGTATTCAGTTTAGATGCAAAAAAGTGAAAAAATTTCTACTTAACAACTATGAACATGGAGTCAAATAACTAAGGAAAGTGAGCTACTTTCCTTAGGATCTTTTGCTTGCTTTTGGAAAAGCTAAGCTAAAATAGAAAAGCACTTGTTTGCCAAATATTAAATGAAGCTTAGAAAGTAAGACTAGAAAGTACAAATTTTAAAATATTCAAAATTTTGATAACTTGTACTAAAAGGCCTAAACTTCTTAGATCTAGAATTTAAACATAAACTTGACAGCTTGATCTAGATTTTATATGATTTGAAATCTTACAAACTACTTAAGATAGATATTTTGAAATGTAGGTGTAAATGCTTCAAACCAGTAAGGTAATCAGAACGGAAATAGCTTTAGAAAAGAAGAGAAGGGAATGAGGCAACTCTTTCAAATGAGACTTCGAGGCTTGGAGATGAATTCCTGGATTGTCGAGGGACTAGATCTGAAACAGAAAGCAGTTAGATAAAAAAAAGGGGGACAAGCAAGTCCTCTTCTCCTTCAACCAAAAGTGTACCTGCAGCTTACATCAACTCATTACAAAGCATTAGATCTGGAAGCAGCATATATAAGAAATCACATGCCAAAATACTCATAAACAAATGAAATATTTTAAAAGCTGGATCTCTTAATATATGAAACAACAAAACTAGGAAAGTAAACAACTTAGCTATTTTAGCTTACACAACAAATAATTGCCCTTACAGTAAACCAAGATCCAACACAGGAAGTAGATGAGCAGCTTACTACAAGCCTCCTTCGTTCAATACATCGATCATGCATCCACACATCAAAGACAACACAGGGTTCGACCTCCAAAGTCTCTTTTATTCTCAAATAGTTCTCAATAGATTACAAAATAGCAGAGCTTTGCCTCTATACACCAACTAGTGAAAGAGGAGGCCAAAGCTTGCTTAAATACCGAAAAGCATGCAAGGTAGGGTGCACTCATCAAGGAGGGCGACTTCTGTGATTGAAGAGATTAACGTTGAGTTGGTTGGCGTTGATCTGAAACCGATTGGTAGCCAAGCCAAGGGATATGCCCCACCTCAAGAGAGGTAGGTGCATCCCTCCTCGACTATATCATAGCCACATAAAGGTTGTCGTGTGGAGGAGCTTCCCACGTGAAGAGGGCGCACAAAGGAGGAGCGTTGACATCAAGGCGTAGTTGGTTGTTGATTGGGAGCCAAGTGAATGGGGTTGCGCCACCTCAAGAGAGGTAGGCGCACCCCTACCTTACTTTCATCTCACAAATCCATACATGTCGTGTGGAGAAGTCGGCCCATGTGAAGGTAGAAAGCGCATTTCCTTTGGGAATAATACATTCGCTCAACCTTTAATTTTTCCACCATATGACTTTGTAATATAATGCTTTGACCTTTTAACATAGTAACATAGTCGCCCACCTTATGACTTAAGATGCTAACTCAATTGGCATGTGTTTTAATTCATTTTTTGAATATTTTATTTTTTGATAATGGTGCAATTTGTAGCACCATCAGTATTAAAGTGTCATTTTTAGCCCCGATAAGAAAAACTGCTCCACGGGACGTTCTGATCGCCCAAAACATAGGAAGAGTGGGTACCAGGGTAAAGAGGATGCTCTGAGCGTGAAAACGAGCATCCCCGCGCCAAATTCCGCCTTTGGATCACACTTTTATCACCATTTGAAATTTTCCATTTAAACCATTAAAAAAATGGCATAATAATGCGGAAAAAAAATATTTTCTCGGAACTGACTCAAACTCCTGGGGGACCTAGTACATGACCAAACAACTTTATTTTAGCGTCTAGCATGTTAATATATGTTACAAAATGGACTCTAATAACCCCCCAAGGCCTAACCGCCAAATTCGGGCATTCAGTTGGGATACTCGGTTTTCAGTTGCAGGCACTTCCGGATGAGATTTCACTCAGATTGTCACTTTATTGCAGATTTGTCATTTTAAAATGGCATGACAGCACAGTTTAATTTTTATTTGGTTCACCTAGGGCGCTATAGAGGGAGCATGGGGGTGCAACCACTTGTTATTACCATATTACCATGCTCCCAGAAATTTTAGTGCAGTCAATTTTGGCCCCGGGGTACCAGGCAATGAGCTATAGGCATTTTATTCTTTCACAGGTGATTTTTCTAAGGATAAAAAATAAGTAAAATGGTTACTAAGTAATTCGATTTGAGCTATTGAGGAAAAGGATTGGCATGAGGTTGGTTCAGAGGATTTGTGTGATGCATCCCACACCTTCCAGAGCAGGTTACAGCATCCAGTGGGGCCCACACACACTCAGGGCTATTATTTTGTATTTATATTATGTCATTGAGGGAGCACGATTTGGCCATGTGTCACAGTATGTTATTATTGATGAGTCATTATATGTTATTGTGCCATGGGGACATGCTAGAGAAGGATGAGTACACCTCCTAGCCCCACCATGAGCTTATGTCATGATGTCTAGTCACTTTTATGTGGTGCGTCCCCCCTAGGGCGACTTAGCTAGTGCGCCCCCTCTATTTTTGAGTTGATCCATGTATGTTTTATTTGGGCTCATCGTAGCCATTGATTATCACTTATGTATCTTTTGATCTCAACCACTCGTTAAAAAGGTGGTTAGGGTTTTGGTCTCTATCATTCCTATTTAAAGGATAGACACCCCTCATTGTAAAGGGACTTTGGCTCTTGGAATTTGATAATAGAAGAAATATTTGCAGACTCTTACATCTTCTTTGTTGGGTGTTCTTAGATGTTGATTGGAAAGTCTATTTCTCCTAGCATTTGAGATTTTGTGGTGGATCAAAATATATTTTGTGGAAACAGGTTGGTTTAAAGGATTTGTGTGATGCATCCCACACCTTCCAGAGCAGGTTACAGCATCCAGTGGGGCCCACACACACTCAGGGCTATTATTTTGTATTTTTATTATGTCATTGAGGGAGCATGATTTGTCCATGTGTCACATTATGTTATTATTGATGAGTCATTATATGTTATTGTGCCATGGGGACATGCTAGAGAAGGATGAGTACACCTCCTAGCCCCACCATGAGCTTATGTCATGTTGTCTAGTCACTTTCTTGTGGTGCGTCCCCCCTAGGGAGACCTAGCTAGTGCGCCCTCTCTATTTTTGAGTTGATCCGTGTATGTTTTATTTCGGCTCATCGTAGCCATTGAGTATCACTTATGTATCTTTTGATCTTAACCACTCGTTAAAAAGGTGGTTAGGGTTTTGGTCTCTATCATTCCTATTTAAAGGATAGACCCCCCTCATTGTAAAGGGACTTTGGCTCTTGGAATTTGATAATAGAAGAAATATTTACAGAGACTCTTGGATCTTCTTTGTTGGGTGTTCTTAGATGTTGATTAGAAAGTCTATTTCTCCTAGCATTTGAGATTTTGTGGTGGATCCGAAATATATTTTGTGGAAACAGTGTTTAACTGCAGGAGGGCGACTTCACTTGGACGTTTTTGCAGGGGGCTCCTCAACGCGTTCTCTTGAAGCAGCTAATATCAAGGGGTTTTCAATAGTATCTTTGATCTTTGATTTCCATTTGATATGTCTCATGCTTTTACAGTCATTTTCTCTTGATGCATCAAATCTAACTTTTGTAGTTTGCTTGTGCAGGAGAGAAGGGCGTGCTTGGTTCTCTGGGCAAATTGATTTCACTTGGATACTCAGTCAAATCACCTCAAATTGATCGGGAAGGGATAGATCATCATCATCAAGGCATCTAAAAGATTTTCCGGGAAAGATCTACACTTGCTTTATTTATTTGAAGTTCCAAACCATTGGCCATTTTATTTTACTGTCAAAACCCCAACTGCAGAAACTTCTAAAAATTCCCTAGCTCAAACAACTTAAAATCGTGGCGAACGATTTCTTGGTTTTAACCTTAAGGCCTAGCCCCAGGTGGGTTTCCTAGGGTGTCACCCCTAAGGTACTCCCTCCTGCTCGATTCCCTAAGCACTAGTCTTCTACCCATGCGCACTTCCAAACTTGGCCATTTTTTGGGTTGTTTGATCGTTGGTTTTCTTACTTGTGAGCTTAGATATTGTCATACTCTTCATCAAGTCTCGTCTAAAGGTACTAGATAGCCCCACCTTAATTTTAACCCTTCTACCTTGGACACATTTCCCAAGGCAGGAGAAATCTCTATCATTTGCTAGTGCCTTGATCCTGGATCTTTCTTTAAAACTCATAAGTCACTTGTATTATCACATTGGGTCAATATCTATATCTCATAAGCCTCTTGCTCCAACCTTACCTCATCTTGTGACTTCATCCATAGATCTAGGGTTCATTATGCCTTACACCTTACGTATTCATTTCTCTGATTTGATCTGGTGTTCTGGTTAGATCTCTCCTGTCGGGAGTTGATCTGGGTCTCCCCCATTGTTATCTAGGGCTTGGATAGCATAAAGTGAAGAGTGCCTCGATTGGCGTGACAACAATCCATCTTGGGAATCGAGGCCCTCTTGGTTCACCTCTTTGGTTGCCTATCCCCTCTACCACCCTATATAGGATCATCTATTGGGGCAACTACAAGTTCTGTGATAACAGGAGGAAACACTAGAAAAGAAGTTTATGATGTTCCTTAGAAATAAAGGGATGGTGGACTGCAAAGACTAGTGTCTATCCAATTTGGCGATGAAGACAAGATCCAAAAGCAAGAGGATTTGAATGAGATAGAGATGACGTAATGAAGCCATTCACTAATCTACAATAACTCATACACAGGTTTTTAAATTATGCAACAATAAGTGGGAGCCTTCATATAAGATTCACCATAACAACCATGAACTCACAGCCAAGGATAACATGCAACCATTGAAAAAAAGAACAACCACCAGATGAAACCCAAGATGAAGTAGACAAAGTTGGACAGCCTTCTTATCAAATGAACAACCAACAATACATCATTCTTCAAATCTGATTTCACAACAAGATATAGAGAGCCATAATGTGTGATACAAACATTCTCCTTAACTAGAGCAGCCCTCAAAAATAGAGAGAATAGTCCTAACCATAAAATTGCAGCATCAAGTATCCTTCAATAATCCAAAGTTACATCAAGGATTAGGAAGGGTTTACAACCTCTACACTAATCTCTTCTTATGTGACACATTTTCCCTTCTCAATAGATTATTTCAACGGCAAAAACATGGCGATCCTTGCAAAAACCCTAATCGTCAATGAAGAGAAAAGAAAGATGGAAAACTCCACATTCGACTTGTCCCTTGACTTCTTCCTCCCAAAGATATTCAACTAAGCTTGGAGGGGAACTTCGACACTTCCAACTATAACTTTAGCAAATAAATCTCTCTTATATTTATACCTTTTACATCAAACCCTAATTCTTAAAATAATAATAAATTGGAGCTAAAACCCTAGAAATAGGGCACTCCTCTTTAGAGTGCTTTTAAGATTTGATTGAATCACAATTTGACATGTGTCACCTTCTCCTTTGTGGTAGATCATCCAAATATTTACATCCCTGCTCTCAAAAAGACTGTTGTGAGGCGGGATGTGAAGTTCGAGGAGGATCGAGCCTTTCGAAAGTCATGTGAGTCAGAGAAGGGGAAACAACGAGTTGCTACATCCCTACATGACACGGGTCAGAGTACTGCTCTGCAACCAACAGGGTCCCAAGTGTCTGGAGTGACAGATGCACAGGTTACGGGTTCCACAGGCACAGGAACAGGAACTGGCACAATATCTCAGGTTGGTGATCAACCTGGATCAAGGTCCCAGAATGCAGGTTCTCGATCTACAGGATCGACGACTGTGGGCACCTCTACTGGAGGTACTCATTCTCATACAGGTTATTGGGACGAGGATGAGGAGTTCTCCTCACAGGATGTCACTTCAGGGAAGAGGAAGCCCAAGTGGCTTCAAGACACCTTGAAGGACGCTCAAGTAGTAGGAACTCCCAAGAAAGATGTAAGAGAAAGGAAGGCTCCACAGAGAATCTGCAGTTACTTAGCTCTAGGAAGCAATATTAGTGAGTCTGATCCATCCTCATATGAACAAGCAGTAGGTGAGTAGGCCTGGAGAGATGCCATGTTGGAAGATTATGCTTCCATCATGAAGAATGATGTCTAGGAAGTTGTACCCAGACCAGAGGGAAAATCTGTGGTCACCTCCAGATGGCTCTACAAAATTAAATATGTTGCAGATGGCAGCATTGAGAAGTACAAAGCCAGATTTGTGGCTAGAGGATTCTCACAAATAGAGGGACTTGACTACGATGAGACATTTGCTCCTGTGGCCAGGTATTCTTCCATCAAAACTGTGATTTTTGTTGCAGCAAAAATGGGATAGAAGATTCACCAGATGGATGTCAAGACAACCTTCCTAAATGGACTCATAGAGGAGGAGGTATACATTGAGCATCCAGAGGGCTTCGAGGTACTTGGGAGAGAGTCTCATGTATGCAAATTGAAGAAATCCCTGTATGGCTTAAAACAGGCACCTAGAGCTTGGTATTCGAGGATAGATACCTCTTTGCAGCAGCTAGGGTTTCAGAAAAGTGAAGTAGATCCAAATCTCTACTTCAACGTAGTAAAAGGGGATCCGCTCATCCTTGTGCTTTATGTAGATGACCTGTTTATTACAGGGGCAGAGAAACTCATCAGTTATTGCAAAAAGGATCTTGCATCTGAGTTTGAAATGAAGGATATAGGATTGATGCATTACTTCCTAGGAATGGATGTCTGGCAGGAGGATGGGCATATCTTCCTCAGTCAGGGCAAGTATGCAATGGACATACTGAAGAGATTTCAGATGCAAGATTGCAAGCCCATGACTACCCCTATGACAACCAACTGGAAGAAGCAAGTGGCTTCTAAGAGTAAGTTGGTTGATCCCACCAGGGACCGACAGCTCATTGGTTCCTTGATGTATTTGGTCAACACCAGACTTAATTTGAGTTTTGCGGTAAACACCTTGAGTCAGTACATGATAGAACCCAGCGATGTGCACTGGGTGGCTGCAAAGCATGTTCTGAGGTACATCAATGGAACAGCAGAGTATGGGATGAACTATGTGAGGCAGGGAGAAGTTCAACTTGTTGGATTCACAGATTTAGACTGGGCAGGTAACGCAGGTGACAGAAAAAGCACCTTTGGGTGTTGCTTCAGCTTAGGATCGGCAGTTGTGTCATGGCTTAGCAAGAAGCAGAAGTCTGTTGCATTGAGTTCTGCTGAGGCAGAATATATGGCATCTAGTTTAGCCAGCTGCGAAGCCATCTGGCTTCGCAAGATGTTGGTAAGTCTATTTGATCAACAGTTGGAGCCTACGGTGATCCACTGTGATAATCAGAGTTGCAACAAGCTCTCTGAGAATCCAGTATTTCATGATCGATTCAAACACATTGAGATCAAATATCACTTTATTCGTGATCATGTGCATAAGGGAGCAATTGAGCTCCAGTACATTTCCACAGATCAACAGGTTGCAGACATTTTGACAAAGTCCTTGATGAAGAATAAGTTCAAGTACTTCAGGGAGAAGATGGGAGTTGTGTGGAACCCTTTCCTGGTTAAGAGGGAGTGTTAAAATGTTAACCAGGAAAATGTTTGGGAAGAAATGCATGCATGCATGCAAAAGTGAGTTTTGCATGCACCTGCTTTTAGGTTTTTGGTAAACCTATTTTTTCAATGAGTTGATATAAGGAGATAGAAGGTGTCTTTCTTCCTCACTGAGATAACTGATCCAAGATAGATCAGTTGAGAGGTGGGCGACTTTCCTTAGGAAGGAGGGCGCATTCTTTGAGGAGGAGGACGCTTGTACCGCATCTAGTTGAGCATTTGAGAGTCGGTAACTTGCAGAGTATCTTCGTCTCAGTGATTGAGGAAGATCTGTGACGATCAGAGCTCAGATCTGCTGAGATCTGATTTCGTACGAACCATTCTTGATTTGAGGGAGGGCGCACTTGTGCATGCAAAGGAGGACGCTTTCAGCAGTTGGACTTCTTCTAATGCAGAGCAGATCAGAGCAGGGGATAGAGAGGGACAGAACAATCAAAGGCACTTGCAGAGTTACTCAGATCCAGTTTACTAGTTAGGGCTCATTCTTCTAGTGCATGCATCAACTGATGCATGCAGATCTAGAGTTTTCCCTGTTCAGGGATTGAGTTACTTCTGAGGTAACACTGTATTGTACTCGTCTATATTTATATATGCTCTGGGCTCAAGAGAGAAGATAGCCCCACAGATTGTTGGTTTTCCCCATTTGGGGTTTCCAGGGTATATTCAGTGTTTATGTGTGATTGCATGTATTTTCAATTTTGGTAAAGAGATCTAGTTGTTGAGTTTATATCTTTATGATCATGCATTGATATCAAGACTCAAACCGCTTGAGGTCTTAGGGTGATTTAGAGGGAGTAATGATCTCTAAATCTAAGTTTTACATGGCCAAGGAAATGAAATGTAATGATTAATTCCTCACGGAGCCCACGGGTTGTGATGTGAGATGGAGTAAGGGACAGCTAATTCTCAGTGTCCCCTAGTACCTCAAGTTACGGTTAGTTGGGCACCCAGTCCATGTTGGTTCTAGAAAAGATCCTCACGGAGCTAATACAGCTTGGATGTGAGTTGTAGACATTTGCCAAGTTTGAATAAGCACTCTTCTAAACAACTTATCCCATTTGTGAGACACTGCCATTCCCTGTGTGATTATTATCCGACATATGCTTAAGTGTGTTTTCCTTTTTCCCCTATCCAAAGTATTACAGTGTTGAGTCAGTCAAGTCATCCCCTTATCCTAGCCTTGCATTCTTCACCCTCACCCTTTGCTAGCAAAATGATCATGTCTACAGAATGAGTATATTCCTAAGGTTCTTTTGTAAATAAATGATTATTTAAACGTATTCTTGATATAATTATCTATTAACTGCCAGTGAAATGATGCTTAATACTTTAAGTCTTGCTATCAGAATGATTAAAAGAGCATCCCTTAACCAGTTGCACTTGCAGCAGCAGGCTTTTCTAGCCTGGGTCATATTTTGATCAGTTTTGACCTGGTCAAACCTAGTTTGACCAGGTCAACCTTAGGATCCGTGATGAGTTGGACCGGTGATGTTATATAATGATGATCTATGGTTCTATGATGCACCTTTGATGACTCCATACAGTGGACACAGGTTTCAGATGATGGTTGATGTGTTTTTTATGGTTATTATTATTCCCAAACCATTTATTTTCTTATTGTCCAGGTATGGTTAAGGCTACAGATGATCTTACAGGTTGCCACAGGGTGTATGGGTACTCATCTCTAGTAGATTTGGACCTTCTGAGTCCATTGAGACACTTAGTTATCAGTTTCAAGCACTCTCAGTGATGATATGGTCAGATTTCCACTTTTGACCAGTTTTGCCATGCAAAAATGGCCTGTCCAGCAGTTGCATTGAGCTAGCACGCTTTCCTAGGGCACTACCGAGGAGAGGGGTGGTCCAGCCACTTGTTATTACCATATTACCCCATCTCCAGACATGATGGTAGAGTTAGATTGTGTGCCCGAGCATCAGGCAGTGAGTTACAGGTATTTTGATGGTTTTCAGGTGGAATAAAAATGGGATAAAAAGGTCATTGAGGAAATCGATTTGGGCTATTGAGGCAAGGTTTTGGCATGAGTTTTGTTCAGAGGTCATCTGTGATGTATCCCACTCCTTCCAGATCAGCTTGCAGCATTCAGTGGGGTCCACACACTCTCCGAGTTGTGATTTGATGTATTGTTCTCTCATTGGGGGGGCCACGATTTGGTCATTTGGTCACTTGGACTTGTTATCGAGTCATATTTTATATCATTGTGCCATGGGGTGATGCTAGTGAAGGATAATAAACCTCCTAGCCCCACCATGTGCTCCTAGTTGCTTGTCCTAGTCACTTTATGTGGTACACACTTGTCTTAGTCATTTCTATGTGGTGCGCACCCCCCCCCCCTAGGGCCACTTTTAGTGAGTGCTCACCCCCTCTAGTGAGTTGATCCATGTTATACTGTTCCGACTCATCATAGCCGTTGATTAGATTGTATTTATCTTTTGATCTCAACCACTCGTTCATAAAGTGGTTTAGGGTTTTGGTCTCTCTCATTCCTATTTAAGGAAGAGACCCCCTATTGTAAAGCACCTTTTGGGATATGGAAAACTTGGAATAAAAATACTATTTTTGTAGATCTACTTCTTTGGCTTCAATGGGTTATCTTGCAAGTTGAATATACAATATTTTCTCTGTGTTATCATTGTGGATCTCGCTTGTCCAAACGTTTTCTCTGCAGGGAGGCCGTGTGGATGAAGAGGAGGACGACTTGAGGGGACGTTATTGTGGGGAAACCCCATATCTTACCTTTGGATCGACCTTTTGTCTCAAGGAGTATCATTATTGTATCTTTGTGACATAGTTGATGCTCTTTGTCTCATCTTTTCATCTTTATAGTCGTTTTCATGCTAGATTGATTCTCATCCAAATCGTTTTTGGCAGGGAAAGGGCGCACTTGTCTTCTTGAAGGGATAGCGATTTCACTTGGAGCACTTGGATCTCACTCTTGATTACCTCACTTTGGAAAGATTATCAATTTGCAAGATGGCCGCAATCTTTTGAGGTATGTTCTACAAGGTATGTATCTAGCTTCATGCATTTTACCCATTGGTCACTTCAAAACCCTCATTTGAAAACCCTAGATTTTATATCTGATAAGATCTGTCGATTGCTTGGGCGTAATAATTAAAACCCACCTCACAAATAATTAATAAACCTTGGAGACCAAATTTGGTGGGCATCCGACTCCATTTACCCCCTGATCTAAGGCACTGGCCCTCTCTAAGGGAGGTCGCACTTGTGGGTTTTATGCATTTTTCTGGATCTATCACTTGGGTTGTGCTACTTTTCCTGTTAAACTTCAGATCCACTACTTAGCCAAACATCTAGTGCCATTTGTGCTTTAATTTCACCTTGTGGACCCCATTTTACTCAATTTCCTTAATTCAAGGGTGGGCCCCACTTTGGTTTTCTTTGAGTGGCATTAGATCTATCTAGATCTATTCACCTAACTTCATAAGTGACAAAATGATTTCCTTGGTTGAGCATTTGTCCTTCCATAAGCCTCCTCAACAAAGCTCTAACTCTATGTGTCCACTTATAATCCCTAGATCTAGATCCATTCACTCTTCATCTTCTCCTATTTCACCTTCACATTTCCCTAGGAGGTCTAGAGTTGGTTCGCTAGCCTTCATTGGTTAGCTAGGGTCTCCCCCTTGGTCTTGCTTAGGCTAGATCTAAAGTGAAGAGTGCCTCGATTAGCATGACAACCATTTACCTTGGGAACCGTGGCATCTCTTGGGTCACCTCTTTAGTTGTCCAACGCCTCTACCATCCTGAATAGGATCACCTTTTGAGACAACTACAAGTTGTGTGATAACAGGAACCAAACCCATGAAAGCAGAAATTGGTTCTCACCACTGTGACAACTATTGAACTATACAACATTGAAATCCCCGATTCCTGAGCTAATCTCAGAAAGCGACCACCATGTTGATGCTACGCCACTCTAATCATAACTATTCGACTATCTTGCCCAATCTGCCTCCTCCTCTCCTATAACTCAAAGTTGAAATAAGTGTAAGGGTTGTCTCGAATCTGCCCGTAAATGGTAAAGTCACCAGGATCCCACACTAGCCTATAAGATGTGAAACACCCTCTACACATAGAGTTGGTTAGCCATGTGCTAACAAAAGAATCCATTTGACTACCCCTAATGAGACAAGCAATCATAAGTTGCACAAACTCCTCAAAAGACCACTCCTCCAGGCATCCAAACCTAAACATCCCAAGAATAAACTACGAGAAACAAAGAATGGCTATCTCATCGGTATCAACTCCACTATCAGACTCGATCCTAAATACCAGAAAAGGATGCTTACCTTGCCAGAAAGAAGAAGTCTCAACCTCTCCACTGACATCCCAAAAATATAGCAGACCGATCACTGTCACAACTCTATCAATCATCTCTATAATCTAAAGCATATAATCTAAAGCAATCCATCGCTTAGATGAATGCTCGGATCCCACCACAAAACAGGAAGTCCACCAAACCCAACTCCGACTGACTGCCGCTGTGCCATGTTGAAGGGTTACCTTTTGAGAGCCTTTGGAGGCTAGGTTTGACTTCTTCTTGTCATCATTCACCCTCATTTGATGGATGCACCCCCTTCCTGGGGCTTTTTTTCTTAGATATTGTACTTGTGGCTTTGACCACCATATTTCATGGATGTTGTTAAAATTTGTGAGGGTTTGTTGGAATGTTTTGATTTGTTTACTCCATCCTAGGCTAGATCTCGGGTTTTATGGTTATCTTATTGTAGAAGGAAGAGGAACTTAAAGCTACATAATGCTTTGCTTTCTCCTTCATTTCTCATGGTTCGATTTTCACAATTCTCTCTCTTTTGGAGCCCTAATAGACATATCTTTCATGGTGCAGCTTGAGGTGTAAGGATTTCTTCTCCATTCAAAGAATGCCATCCTTGTTCCTATTTCTAAATGTTGCTAATGAATCGTAGAATAACTAGAACTTGTTAATTAGGGCCAATTACAAAGGTAATCTACCTCATTGGAAGGGTTGTGAGAGAAAAAACTCCTCCAATCCTTTGATGATTTATGCATGATTATATTGCATTGCTTCTAGCATTTTTCTAGAGTTGTTGTTTTCTAATACTTCAATGCATAGTCACATCCTAGCCAGCATTGTTTTGATATGGCACCATTCTTGGGTCCTACCAAATTCCTACATTCATTTTTCAGCATGTTACGGTTTATTTGTGGCATGTGAATGTAGTCCTAATTTCCCGAACCCTTCATGAACTCGACGCTTCTTGGATTAGCCTCCTTTGACTCCATTTTCCCTAGGGAATGGCACTAATCTTCATGGTACCCCTGTCACCTTCTTTATCTATCTATACTACAAAAATACAAAACTGTTTTGCTAAGCTATCTCATCAAATCACCATGATCCTTCATTGCCATAACCTAACAATCTTATCCTAAGGAAGCCCCCTTGAGTTGGAGAAAAGCCAATCTAAAGTGTAGAGAGGTGGTTACTGAGGAGGTGATAGTGGGTAACACCCCTAAGCTGTGATCAGGCTAGCAATGTTCTTTTGGGTTCTAATCACACATGCTAGTTTGGTTGTTACATTACATACTAGGCTCTAGCTTATATATTTGCATATTTTATTGTTTCGTGACTTTTTGTCAATTATTGTACCGTAAGATGGTTTTCTTAGCACTTAGACCCGAGGGCATGTACATTCATTGAATTTTTTTCTGTCCAAGCTAGGACAAGAGGATTATAACTATTATTTATAGCAGCTTAAAAACTGAAAATAGAACTAAGCATGGGGCAATGCTTTTGAGCTCATATGGGTTTGAACATAATCCCTAGGTTTTAGAAGAGCCAATAGGAATTTTCAAACACTATATGAGAAAGGATGGTAAAAGCAAGAGAAACTAGAAATAACAAAGGAGAAAACAAGAACAGGCAAACAAAAACACCAGTGGTCTTCTTGCACACACAGACAATTCCATACCTCTCACTGCAAGGTACAATTTCAAATGTTGTTATTCGACGCCTGTAATTGTGGACATGTAGGGCATCCATCTTACAGAAGTTCCTGAAGTCATGATCTCCCAAAAATTTTTTACAGGCGATTTCCATTCCCTGATATCCATGGACAAGCACAATTTAAAGCTAATCATTTCTTGCATTCTCCATTTCAGCCAGAAAATATTGAAATGTAATGTAATATGTATGTCCATCCCACAACAAAATTTAAACATCTAATTATACTCACATTTATATCAAGGTTCTCACGGAAAAAGAAGTACTTGTATTCTCGACTCAAACAGCTAAACCTGCAAATCAATCAAAAACCTATTTTGAGATAGCATCGGTCTGAATTTCATATCCTTTTAAAATAACTGGCACACTAAGCCTTAATGACCAATACTGTGAAGACAACTCTAGAGGAAACATGAAGGCAAAGATGTGGTGAAAAGTTCATACAAGTTTGAAGATTTGATAAAGGCACAATTCCTTCTATTAAAATATTAACAACAACTATATATGGAGTTCCATAATCTAAACTGAAAGGAAATGAAGTATGATGGATTATATGGAACATTTTCACAATGCTATAGTCTGACAAAATGTTAACAAGAGACCTCAGAGCTGAGGAACATCTGTGCTCAGTCAAGCTTTCAAAGGATTAATCTGTGTCTTTGTATCATAGATCTGTACATTCAAGCTTCTCCTAGTACCTAGAGGGAATTGAAGTGTGAGAGTGCAAGCTAATTACAGTAAAGGAGTGAAAATGGTATAATAAGGCTATACAAGAAAATAAAAGCATAACAAGATTAAAATGGATGAAAGCAGATTTTTGAATTGATGGTATAATTAGCAGTTAGTGTCGCTAAAATTAAGTGTACAACTAGTATGGCCAGCATGTTATCTATGATAAATAGGGCTGTGTGTTAGGCCTCAAGGCAAGCAAGCACTCCAGAGTCCAAGATTCCCTCTTTTTTTTCTTCTTGAATAGTACATAGGGAATCTTAGACTGCATTTTCTTCTTTTCTCTAGTTTGCTTTCTTTTCTGCATATTGCCTTTTATAGGAGACCTTTTCGTACTCCTGCTTTGTAATGACACCATTGTACTTGGCAGTCCCATTGACCTATTTTGTGGTCATTAGTTGGACATTAATAAAATTATCTTATCTTATATATATCTCTCTCTCTCTCCCACCAAATCAAATGTGGTGGCCATTTTGTAATCTTCCCCTAATGAGAAACAAAAGTTGTTAAGCATTAACACCAAAATCATAGACTAAACAAAAGTTATAATCATGTACAAAAAAAAGTAACAAACAAATTAAGAAATTGTAAAGGCTACAAGGAGGAAAAACTCCATTTTCCTTTTAAAACACCAAAAGCACTCCAATTTGGAATGCAATAAGATAAGATAAGATTACATAATTTTATTAATGCGCAACAAATGACCACAAAATTAGATCAATGGGACTAAAAGATGCATCTATTGTGAATACAAAATGGGAGTGCCAAAAGCAACTCCTGGGTAATGTTGAAAGCAAGAAAAAGAAAGTAAAAGAAGTGCAACATATATAACTGTCTAGCAAAGCAAGAGAGAGATATAATTTTATTAATTGGGTTGACTTAGTGATTTGCGTTCCAAATTGGAGTGCTTTTGGTGTTTTAAAAGGAAAATGGAGTTTTTCCTCCTTGTAGCCTTTACAATTTCTTAATTTGTTTGTTACTTTTTTTTGTACATGATTATAACTTTTGTTTAGTCTATGATTTTGGTGTTGATGCTTAACAACTTTTGTTTCTCATTAGGGGAAGATTACAAAATGGCCACCACATTTGATTTGGTGGGAGAGAGAGAGAGAGAGAGATAAGATAAGATAATTTTATTAATGCCCAACAAATGACCACAAAATTAGATCAATGGGACTAAAAGATGCATCTAGTGTGAATACAAAATGGGAGTGCCAAAAGCAACTCCTGGGTAATGTTGAAAGCAAGAGAAAGAAAGTAAAAGAAGTGCAACATATATAACTGTCTAGCAAAGCAAATCACTAAGTCAACCCAAAAGATATATAATAATATCAAACTAAAGTGATAGAATCAGAGAGTCCACGACTAGAAATATGGACACCTTGATGCTAAGCAAGAGAGAGAGATGGAGATGATGGCAAGGTCTCTTGATCCTCAAGACAAAGGGTGAACAGGGGACTAGGGTATTGGCTCATTGTTGGAGTCGTTCGGCACTATAATGGGGTCAGACTGTATAATCCAAAGAGAATTGCATAAGCGAAGAAGCCCTGTACTCCTACCATCCATGTTTGAAGGGAAGAAGCTCTAGATAGAACCCTAGCTACTGTTTTGAATCTAGGGGATAGTCCAATGTGGGAGAGGCACCTTCCTCTTGATCCATCTTGAGCTGCTTTGTCTATCACTGTGGTCTATGGCCTGGTCCAGTAACTATAAACAAGCCTTGAGGATGTCAATGGACCACCTAGGGAGAGGAGATCGAGGGGAGACCTAAGGTCTCACAACTCTATAATCTAAAATCGAGGAACTACCTAAAGCTTGTTGCTCCAATCTAACAAAGCAACATAAAAGTATGATGTGAGCTTCCCAGTGGTCACATGGCAAGGCACGGTGGGCTATGCAAGGCATGAGATCTGTGGTTGAGTATCTCTCTGATGAACAAGATTAGGCATCACTTATCATGATACTAGAAGAAACTAGAGAGAGAACTCTTTAAGTCCCAGTAGAGTTAGTAGTAGTGTCCACTAATCTCTTAGTTAGAGGGGCACCTGAAAATAGCGTGCGACTATGTCTCTGAATCTTGTAAGTGGCACATCTAGCAAATGATGTCTAGACATGGGATACGGAAATCACTCCACAAAGAGCTAACCCAAAGAAATCATGACTGAGTACGTCGAATGTCTCTGTGTATAAGGGGGATATATGATGATGCCATCCTATAACTCCAAGTGCCCTAGATAAAAGAACATCTTCAAGCCTAACTCTCCAGAGGTGAGGTCCAAGTAACCTGGATATACAATCTGCAGATGTCCTCTCTCATGACAGAATTCAATTACTATCTAGTTGATAGAAGATCATCTAAAGCGTCAATATAGTACCTAAAGGCAAGCAGACCCTCTAGAGAAACGATCATCAACTGGAGAAGCCGAGAGGCCTCTAAGTATTGATCTCAAGCACTACCAGTGTGGCAATCAGAGATTAGGGCCTCTAACGAGTAGAGTGCTTGTTATGGGTATCTCGCTCTCCCAAATGCAGAGACCACAAAAGTCTGGACTCTATGTAGGAAACAGACATAATGAAAGACGACTTAAACGAGAAATGGGTGGGCTCTAGACTTTGCCTAAATAATGGGCCAAGGGAAAGTATGCTTGCATCGGATAATGTGCCTAGGAAGTAGGGCCTAGACTCTCTTAGTCCAAGCCCAATCGATCTATAGGGTACAAAAATCTTTGAACCATCCAGGAGCATTGGTCTAATAATCATCTCTAGGAGGTGAGACTGGATGAGATGTCCTCAAACTAGTTTTGGAAGCATTGTATCTCGAGGAAAATGAGGAAGTTGTACCCTTTCTTGAGTCGAGACTATAGGCCCCAACACTTGCTTAAGCGATGCTCCACAAGTTGAACCCTCAAATAGGTGTACGTTGTCATGATCTCAATCTCTTCCCCCATGAAATAAAAATGTAGGTTGAAGAAAAATCTCTTTGATGCATTGAAGATCATAACATTGGTTTGACCGAAGTTGACCATCCACTATCAAAGGGCATAAAAACTACCCAAGGCATGAATATGTTCCTGAAGGCCCTCAAGAGTGGAGGCCAACGAGATCAAGTCATCATTAAAGAGAAGTAGGGAAATCAACACCTGATGTAGAAGGCAGCCATGTCCCTCCTAAATGTGCTTGTGGAGGAAAGATTCCAACTCAACAATGTAGATCCTATTACAGCTTGAATTAGCACCTAAGTGGGCAAGTCCTAACCCATGACTACTACCCCTAGATGCAACTACAAAAGAAAGCACCGTTACCAACTATTTTGTACAATAGTTGAATTTCCATTGAGCCGCCAATGTTTGAACATGATCCATGTTCATATCCAGAGTATCAGAGGTTCAGTTTTCAGACTTCGCCAATTTTGGCTAGCCATTTTTATTTTTCTGTTGAAATGACCATGCCCCATGGGGTTTTTGTAATAAGTGTGCTAGTAGGGGTTTGAGTGGCTCAGTTCGCCAAGACTTGACTATCAACTAAGGTATTCCAGGGAGTTTTTTCACTTATCGATTATGCTTTTCCTTTAGCCGAGTAATAATCGATGAGTTTTTCTCCTCCTTCCTCCAAAGCTGGAATGCCCGATTTTGAAAGTTTGGGCCTTGGGGGGTTATTAGAGTCCAACAGTTGTATATGAACCTACTAGACACTATAAGTCTTTTCTATGGTCATTTCCTAGGTCCTTAGGTGGTTTAAAACGTTGTCCGAAAAAAATTTACCGAAAGCGTTGGATTTTTAGTTTTTATTATTTTATTATTAAATTTTTCAATTATTTTAATTGAAAATATTCCAAATATAATAATTAAGTGGTCTGGGGGTGGATTTAAAAGATTGGAGGCTCAATTCCTAAGCCAAAAATCCCAGTTAGACCCCAAACCCACTTATCCTAAGTTTCAGACAGTTATTTAGCCTCATAATTAATATTTTCTCAAAAAATTAATAACAGAGAAATATTAATTAAAATAATCAAAAGATATTAAATTGGAGATAATCCAATTTGCTCCAAAATAATCCAAATGGATTAAATAAACAGGCTAAATGACATGGCAAAAGTCATTAAAAGTGATTCCAATCAACTCCAAGCAGCTTCAGTTGGCATTTATTACACTGTGGATGACTCTCCATTGAGATATGCACCTTCCTCATGCATACTCACGACTTGGTCGATGTGGCATTTAATTATTGGATTGATGGAGATAACAAGGGATGAGTGAGTGCGCCTTGCCTAGGTGGAGGCCACATCACTCAATCCCATCTACCAGAGCTTCAGTTAACTATTCCAATCAACTCCAAGCTTCATTCTAGATTAGAACTCGCCTCTCTTGCATGCTCACGACTTTCCTATGTGGAGAGTGTGAATTGGGTGGGTGATGGTAACAAGAAGGAGTGGGGGGCGCCTTGCCTAGGTGGAGGCCACCTCCCCACTCACAACAACCAAAGCTCGGTGTTAACTTATGAGATCAACACTCCAAGCTCTCAGTTGATTGGAATTCGACCTCATTCTATGCCAAGTTCGAATTAGGGTTTTAGCTCTTAGTTTTTGTATAAAGGAGAAGCCTTTTGGCTCTCTTAGGATGGATAGTTGATGCAAGATTACTCTGCTAAAATTGTAACATGCTTTTGCTCTCATTTTGGAATAAAATTTCGACTTTGGAGGTCTATGCGTCTGTTATCACACAACTTGAAGTTGTCCCTAGTGGTATCCCATCCGGGATGGTAGAGGAGATGGACAACTAAAGAGGTGACCCAAGAGATGCCACGGTTCCCAATGCAAGCTAGGAGTCACGTCAACCGAGGCACTCTTCACTTTAGATCGAGATGAATCAAGACCTAGGGGGAGACCCTATAACCAAACAAAGGTTCCTAGGGATATGTAAAAGACAAGTTACGGAAACCAATGCAAGGTTAGGTGGACCTAGAAGTTTAAGTATGGTTGAAAGAGGCTTAAGGAGTGACTAGTGTTTCAACCAATGAATGATTTAGGCCACATGATAAGATAAGATGACAAGATCTAGTACCATGAAATACCCAAGTGGGGCCCACTTCCTTGGGATATGGAAGTGGCTCAAATGGGACCCACAAGGTGAAGTTAGGGGTGCAAATGGTACTAAGGGGTATGCAAAGAGTAGATCTATGGATCTAAAGTGAAATCAGAGATACCCACATATGGGATCTAGGAAATGACACTACTCCCAAGAAGTGCGAATTGCCCTAGGTGGACTAGTGCCTTAAAGTGGATGGGCAAATGGAGTCAAAAGGATGTCAAATTATAGATCAGGACACCTAGGATGCAAATCAAGTGGGCTACCCAAGATGTGATGATTGGATCCTTCTAGATCTAATACTTCACTATGTGACCCAAGTGGACAACAATCCCCAAAATGAGGAATGATACCCCCAAGGCAGAACTTCACAAAGTGAAATACTAGATATAGGTTTCAAGGTATGCTCTTTCCAACACAAGTGGGATCTCAAACACCCAGATTCTCAAAAGTGGGACAACTCAATCACCCAAGAAGTGCGACTTTGCCCAAGGAGGGCTAAAAGCAAAGTAAGGTGTGTCAAATCAAGTCCAATGGCCACCAAACTTTAGATCCAAGTAGTTTAGGCAAGCATCAATGTGGATCTAGAAAATCAAAGTGATCCAATGGCTAGATCTCCATAGACCTGAGATGTAAAGTGCATCACCAAATTGACCCAAGTGGGGCACAACCCTCGAAATGAGGAATGACGCCCACAAGGTGAAAATCAATGAAGTGAGACACTAGGGGTAGGTTATCAAGTGAGGAGAGTATGAATCAAGTGGGATCTCACCTACCCAAGTGCTGGATCTAACCCAATTAGCTTCTCCCAAGGGGTGTGATTTGCCTCAAGAGGGTTATTTTGCCTTGAAAAGTGTGTCAAATGGAACCCAATCACCACCAAACTATAGATCCAAATTGTCGTGGATGCTATAGAGGTGGGTTTTCAATATCTTTCCAAGGGCTAGACTAGATCTAGGAAAAACAAAAATGAGGGTTTTGATTTTAATGTAGTTTTTGACCAATAGGATGGATAGCAAGCGAAATCAATACGTACCTTGTAGATCTTACCTCAAAAGCTTGTAGCCTCTTAGCATATGGAGAATTCTTGCCCTAGTTACAATTCCAAGCTTGATCCAAGTGTCTTCAACCAAAAGCATCCAAGCCCTAGGAGGAAATATGTCTCATGCAAACCTGCAAATCAAACTACATCAAGTTAGATTTGATCTACAAATCCATAAGATCTAAGCATGCCATATCAAGAAAGTAATCAATGGACAAAGCACAATTGAAAAACTCCCTCTCTATGAAGACGTCTTGCTCATGGGGGATGTGAGCAACCCCTACAATCTTCCCACAAAGCAAATCGTTGAGCTAGCTTGAAGAATTCGGCCTCCCTCTCTTGAAAGTTGATTTCACCTGAAAAGCAAACAATGTCTAGAAGCAAAATATCCAAGAACATATGCAAGAGTAACCCAATCAAAGCCAAGAAGTAGATCTCCAAAATATTCTTTTCATTCCAAGTTTTCCAGAGCCCAAAGGTGAGCTATACAATAGGGGGTCTCCTCCTTATATAGGATAATAAAGACCAAAACCCTAGATCTCAAAACCACTTTACAAAACATAAAGATGAGTGGTTGAGATTAAAAGATCTCAATACATGATCAATGGCTAAGATGAAACATAACAATATAACACATGGATCACTCAGACAATGATGACGTCATAGCTAAAAGATACTCAAGGAGGGTGACATCAAAGATTGAAAAATCGAAATCGGACTCTGAATCGGTCGAGGGTCAACTCGGAATCGAAATCGGAATCGGTAATGAATCGGTCATAAATCGGTCGATTGAATTTAATGAATCAGTTTGCTCAAAAATACATAAAATATTTTTTTTTAAGAAAAACAACATTTTCAAGATTCTAATTCATGATTCCATAGCATTAGAAACAAAATATCCAATCTCTGCTCATGTATATACCATATAAGGGTCAATATATCAAAATGGCACAAAGTGTATTGTGCAATACATATCTAGGAAATTGGAACCGGAACAAAATACATAATCCATGAGGCCTATAAGCTATATAGCCAGTAGAGTCCAAAAAATAACATGATATATAGTCAACTACAATGTACATCAATCGGATTGATCAAACTGATCAAACTCATCACCACTGCTACAGTGAGGAGTAGAAGTAGAACTAGAACTAGAACCAAAAGAACCAAAAGCTGAAGGACTAGCAAAGGCATCAACATCTGGCTCAATCTCAGGCTCCGCAGGCTCAGGCGCACGGTCATCTACTACTGCAGTAGTAGTACTGGCTGAATGCCTACTCCTACGTCGTCGTCACCTATAAGTAGGAGGTCATGGTCCACTAGTGCCTGGAATATCGGGATCCACGCCTGTATGAACTGATGGCATCGACAATAGAGGAACTGCATCTAAATCAGCCCGAGGCACCAGCATTTCCTCCATAACAAGACCAAACTCTGGCTCTGCGGTCTCCACTACCCAATCTGAGGTTGAATCTATATCATCTAACATAATGGGATCCGTATCAGGTCTTTTGTTCATCAATTGGTTGCGTCTGAGTCGCAAGTTGTACTGCACGTAGACTAGATCATTTAACCGTTTCTGCTCTAAACGGTTTCTCTTCCTCATGTGAATCCGCTCAAACAAAGACCAATTGCGCTCACACCCAGAAGCGCTGCAGGTTTGACTAAGGACCCGAACTGCAAACTTTTGCAATTGTTTTGTATGATTACCAAATGACTTCCACCATTGTGCTGCAATTGCAAATGCGAAGAGTCAAGGAAGTTAATTCAACAAATTAGATTGTGAATTTGGCTAAGAAATTAAGAATCAAGGTATTTAGTAATTTACATTGTACAATTTAAACTTTTAAGTTAAACAACATAATTTAATAAAACAATGGAATTGTTTACCTGGTTGGCCCTCCTCTGTTGAACGCTTAGCCACAGCTATGCCAAAGAGACCTGTGGCTTCATTGAAAGAGGTGATCTGTCGATGTATCTCCAATTGGGTCTCCTCATTTGGGACCATGCGCTCAAGGCAAGTATACAATCCATCCGCTATCTCCCCACTCGGATCAGCATCAATGTCATCTGTATAATTATACTTCAGGTTCAAGAAATACCCCGCTGCATGTATAGGGCGATGGAGTTGATTGTTCCATCTCCTATCAATGATCTCCCAAATAGGCCCATACTTGGCTACTCTATCTTTGTATGCTTTCTTTATTTGCTCCTTTGCCTGATCCATAGCTTCATAAATGTATCCCATGGCCAATTTTTCCCCATCCACCAACCGCAACACCTTAACAAGTGGCTCAGTAATTGCCACAACCTCTGCCGCTTTTTTCCAAAATGAAGAGCTTTTAATTTTCTTCTTAATGTCTCTTCCATCTTGTGTCCTAGCCCAATTAGATGAATTCCATTCATCACTTGAAAACATCTTCTCCAAGTTTTGTTCTTGGGAAATGAGAGATTGCAACGTGAGGAAGTGAGTTGCAAATCTAGTAACTGCGGGCCTAACAAGCTCCCTGTCCCCTGTGTGTCTCCTCATCAAGCTCAATACCCAACCGTGGTTGTAGATGTACTTCGTGATGCTTTTGGCATAGTCCACAGTGAACTTGATCCAATCCTGTTTGCATACATCCTCAAGCATGAGGTCTATGCAATGTGTCGCACATGGGGTCCAGAATATGGTTTTATGCTTTTCCTCTAACATCCTACCAGCAAGAACATAGTTAGTGGCATTATCGGTGATGACTTGCACAACATTAGCAGGCCCCACCGCCTCAACAACCTCATCCAAAAGATGAAATAATAGATTTGCATATTTCACCCTGTCGGATGCATCATGTGATCACAAAAACATGGTTCCCCGTGGGCAAGAGACAAGAAAGTTAATAAGGTGTCGACCCCTTTGATCTTTCCATCCATCCAACATGATAGTGCATCCTGAGTTTACCCATGAAGCTTTGAAATCCTTCAGGTATTCTTCTATGGAAAGTTTCTCTTTTTGCAAAAGAGATCTCCTCAAGTCATGCATACTAGGGCCTTTGAAGCCCTTACCGGCAGCTACAACGACATCCCACATAGGTTGGTAATAAGAAGAGCGAGCAGCATTGAATGGGAGATCAGCATCATACCACCATCTTGCAATGTACTCATGGGCAACATCTTTGTACTACTTCTTCCAGTGCTCATCTAAGGTGGGATGAATTTGTGTTGGATGCTGCATCTGAGAAGCATTGGCACTGGCAGAAGTGGTGGGAGGTGTGAAATAGCTTTCAATGCCACCCCTCTTTTTGGCTTTGCCCTTATCTTGTATACTCTCGGAGGGTGGCACATACTGGAAAGGATCCCTAAGAGTGGTAGAAGGGAAAGATGAAGAGCCTTCTTTTGAACCAGGGGCATAGGTTCCACCCATCATTTCAGCAATCCTCCTCTTCCTCCCTACTTCTTCCTCTATCTCTCTTTGTACAACCTTTCCCTCTTCAAACTTCTTGAATTGTGCTTGCATCTCAGCTCTAATTCGCCCAATAACATTTAGTGGGGCTTCGCATGCCTTAACTTGGCCTTTGATGGCAGCCAAGTGCTATTTAAGCCTATAAATGCCCCCACCCTTAATCAATTTCTTGCAATACTTGCAATATATATCTCCCTGAACAACATCGGCATGGATCCATGCAGGATCTTTTGCTTTTGGGGCCATGATTCTGTACTGCAGATATGTATTCTGATCTGCATTCCAAACAAAACAAGAAAAATTAAATGTATTCTCAACTTCTGTAGCAGTTTTAGTCTTTTAAAATTTAGAATTTTAGACAACTCAGCTTTCTGTTTTTAAAAAAATTTAAAATTAAATTAAAAAAAAAAACAAGTGTGCATCTGCACACTGCACAGTCACCACAGTCATGACTCATTAAAAAATTTTAAAATTAAATTACAGTTTAAAATTAAATTTAAAAATAAAAAAAGTGTGCATCTGCACATTGCCCAGTCACCACAGTCATGACTCATTAAAAAATTTTAAAATTAAATTAAAAAAAAAACAAGTGTGCAACTGCACAGTCACCACAGTCATGACTCATGACTCATACCTTGTTGTAGCCTGTTGCATAGTCAGTCGAGTCCCAACAGGGCCACACTCCCACTCTCCCAACAGACCAATCACCGACTCACCACGCTTTCTGTTTTTTTTAATTTTTAAAATTAAATTAAAGTTCAAAATTAAATTAAAAAAAAACAATTCATACGGAGTCACGGACTCATACCTTGTTGTGCACGCTGTTGTAGCCTGTTGCAGTCACCACAGTGCCACACCGACGGGCACACTCCCACTCTCGAGTCCCCACAGGGCCACACTCCCACTCTCCCGAGTCTGTCAGTGCCCACAGACCACATTCAAGCTTCACAATGCTCACGGCCACTCCACGCTACTACGGAGACTCCACACTCCACACGACGGCTGCTGCTAAATTCTAAGTGCAATAGGGGTCGAGTTGGGTAGGTTAGAGGTAGTTTAGGTCCTTAGGTTTAAAATTAAAATTATAAAAAATTAAAAATTAAAAACCCACACACGGGCCCACGCAAAAAACCAGACCAGTTTGTTACATTAATCGGTCAAATCGGTGGTTAGTAGCTGACTGGATCGATTTGTTACTTGAATCGATGAAATCCGTCCACCGAACCGATTTGAACCGAAAAGTTAGTAAACCGGTGAATCGACCGGTTAGCAAACAGATTTCGCCGATTTTTAAAACTATGGGTGATGTCATCCACTAGAGGGGGCAAAAGTACAAGGGCCTACCTCATATGACTAGGACATGACTCATAAAGCACATGGTGGGGCTAGGAGGCATCAATCCTTGCTAGCTCATCCCCATGGCTCAATAAAATAATATAATATGTCCAAAATAAATACAAATGATCAAATCTGTGACAAACATGCAGTAAAAGACCTCCTATGGCCTCTGTGGACCCACCCAAGTTATGAAAACTGGCTGAAAGATAGGGGGTTCACCCTGGAAGACCTCTGTGAAAACCAAGTGCCAAAACCTTGCCTCAATTGCCCAAATCGAATTCCTCAGTGACCCTTTTATCCCATTTATGGACTGCCTCGGTAACTGTGAAAGTGTTGAAACTGCCTCCCAGGGCACTTACGCTGTCAAACTGATCACACCAGGCTCTCCAAAAGGGGGGGTAAATGGTAATAACAAGTGGCTGGACCACCCTCGCCTCATACAGCGCCCTAGGTGAACTGGCCTCTCATGGCCCCTGCTGCTCAAGCAGGGAAATCAACCCCAAATCTGGTCAACAAGTGTAAAACTGCATCTATCACTGTCAGAAGTGCCCGGAACTGAATGATAAGTGTCTCATTGGATCCAGAAGACCCAAATCTACTAAGAATGTGTACTCATACACCATGGGCTTCCCAGATGGGCTAGCTGTAGGGTCCACCATATATGGACAGTGCATAATCTGATGATCTGAAGTAAAAATAAAACCTACTGAACTACATCAATCATCATCTGAATCATATGTCCATCATATAGAATCATCATCAAGAGTATGTGGGACCATCCATCATCATCAATAAGTATATATGGCCCACATCATCACAGATCCCAAGAAATGACCATAGTCAAACTGGGTCTGACTAGGTCAATATACAACCAAGGATAAATCATATCAATTGACTAAGACATGTTCCTCTAATCATACTCACAGCTTAACTTGAAGTATAGCATTCATTCAGTGGCATTAATCATGTTAGCATATTCCGTTGTTATTTATAATTACTTGCACAATAGCTTAAATGACAAACTCACCCATTGGACATGGTCTAACTGCTAGCTAAGGATGAAAGCTATGAACAAGGTTGGGCAAAGGGGGTGACTTGTCTAAACTCAACTAAAAGATACTTTGGACTGGGAGAAAGGGGAAACTACAAACTCTGTGCTGGACAAAATAACATGGGGGATGGTTGTGCCTCACAAATGGGTAAGTTGTTTTGAGAGTGCTTATTCAACTTGGGCATCATGTCTACCTTTATAAAAGATGATCCAGTTTCATTAGGATCCATTGATTTCATTTCATGGCCTTTTTGGCCTACATAACCCTTCGAATCTCAGGTGAGCTGATAAGCACAACTAATTGCAGCTTGCATCCAGGGCATGTTTAGATATACATATAAGGTCAGCAATTGTTTAGATATAGCATTTAAGAACCATTGCTTTTTGGACCTTTCTTATACTCTTCGAGGAGTATTTTTAGCAGTTCATCGCTCTTGCCCTTTTTAGTTTCCATGGGCGAATCTATATAAGTTTCCATAAGTAGTACATGAGCTTTCAATTTTAGCCAACAACATCTCAAGTGACTAGGGGGAGTTCGAGCCAGTGCCAAACATCGGGACAACCGACCAGAAAGACTTAGGCCTACAATCCAACATACCAAAGGCAAGTTTTGTCACCAACTCAGAGTCGAGACACTAAACATACAGGGATGCGGTCCAAACACAGAGGTAGAAAAAAGGGAAATCTTCAATACCAGAAAGTCAAGTAAGACACGTCAAGGGTTAAAGCCAAATAAGGAAAGTCATGAATGGATGGAGTCAAGTGAAGGTGGTGCCTAAGCTAGCAGACAAATGGTGTCAAGAAATACCATATCTATGCAAGGTAGTGAACCAATGAGTTTGTCAAACAACCTAAATGTGCAAGTAAAAGTCCATTTTAAATTATTATCAAGATAATCCATTTTATACAGTTTGCCACATCATGAATTATATACCAAGCTAATGCTGTGAACATGACTAAAACAACAAGATAATAATCCACAGTCAATGATCATACATCCATATGTCATACAACATCATCATAAGAATAATCATCATATACCATCTGAAACACTGTTGCAATACATCTCTAACCACTGAACTGAAACTGTATGGGATAAAGGGTCACGTCGTCATCAAATCTGAACTCTCAAGGCTCAACCTTGACACAAGGTCTAACATAAGTCTGAATAATATACTGCTCTGATCATGAGTGATCTCAAAATACAAAGTCATCATAGCCAAGCTCAAGAATGTGCAGATATCTGCTAAGCAAGAATAGTAGCCCTGCTACTATGGTGTGATAACAACGTCTTTTCAATTGTGGTGAATGCATCTCTTGTTGAGGTGATCTCTTTCCAAGCCTTTCTCTCAATACTTATGCGTTTGATCTAATGCTAGCTTAAGAAGTCTATATTCTAGTTTATAAGATTAACCATTTGTAGTCTTCAATTTGGTTGATTATGCAATGCTTCTCAAGAGTTATATGAATAGGACGTACTCAGTTATACTAGTATTGATATAATCTTGATTTTCTTAGCATACTGGTTTATTTCGATCTCACTTTGTATTGAGTTGTATGTGCTTTGGTTAGGTTTTGTCAGGTGAAGAAGGGTGTGAGCTCAGTTGCTTCTATCCCATGCTTCAACAGCTTCAAGTTTTATTTAACATATTTGTGATTACAGGATCTACAAGTGTTTGAAGTATTTTCCAAGAAGAAGCTGAAGAGAACTTGCTCCTCATCTCATCAAGAAGAAACAATCTTTTAAAAACCCTTGGTTACTGGTTACTATAACAAGAAGCCCTAAACTCTTCAAGACTCATCTTTTGGCTCCTTGCCCTTCCTTGCCTTGTTTGGCTTACTTCTCCTTGATCTTCTTCTCCTCCTTACCTTTCGTTTTCCTCTCTTCTCCCTTCGTCTTCCTCCTTTGCTATCTTCTCTCCTTTTGTTTTCCTCCCTTCTCCATTCGTCTTCTTCCTTTGCTTCTTCCTCCTTTCGTTTCTCTCATTAGCTCTCTTCTCTATTCATCTCCCCTTCTCTTCCTTTCGTTTCTCCCTTTTGCTCTTCCTTTCGTTTCTCCCTTTTGCTCTTCCTCTCGATTTCTCCTCCCTTCCTCCTTTCGTTTTCCTCCTTTCTTCTCTACTCTTCCATTCGTCTCCCTCCTTTGCTAACTTCTTCCATTCGTTTTCTTCTCTTCTTTGCTCCTTCTCTTTTCCATTTGTTTGCCTTGACTTGCTTTTGTTTCTCCCTTCCCTTCATGCACTTAGTTTAAGTTTTATTTAGTTCTTGAGTTGTTTTAAGTTAGCATTTGTTAAGTTGTCATTCACAGATCTTAGTTTTTAGCTTAGTTTCTTTTACAAAGTTTGCATTCTAGCTAGTTTCTTTTAAAAAGTTTGCATTTAGGCTTGCATCTATCTCTTAGTCTTAGATTGCATTATAGTCCAAATCTTGTTTCTAGTTTATTTTCAAAGGTTAGATTTCATTTCTAGATTTTAGTTTTAGTTTCAAGCTTTGATTTGATTAACGAATAATGGGTGCTTGAAGTGTGTTTGTTTTAGGTGCTTGAAGAAGAAATCAACTAAAGACAAGTCAAAAAACTTGAAGACACAAACAAGAAGAAGCTATAACCATGAAGATCCATTAAAACCAAAGAACCAATCTCCTTTTTGTAAAAGCTCTCAAAAAAGCTTCATTCATTTCTTTTCTTCTCATTTCAAGGGATAAAAGCCCCAAAGCATTATAACTCTTAAAAAAGCTAGTGGGATTACGGCTCCCACATTTCCTTTTACTTCCCCTATTTGGGGGAAGTGTGTTGTGTTTTGTCCTCTTTGCATCTTTAGCTTAGATTTAATTTCAGCACTTAGTTTAGTTTTACTTTCTTAGAGTAGTTTCATTCCACTAATTGCTAGTTGTTTGTCATTGCTCAAGTAGTTCATTCTTGTTTAACAATATAAATTGATAAACTAAAAAAATTAGAAATCTCTTGAATCTCATTCAATAGCGGATCAAGAGTGCTCTCTGTCGGAGAGTTGTTTTTGCTTTGTTTTGACTTACCCCCATGCTTTCCCGAGTAAGGCCTTAAAACCTGAAAGAGATTCTTGGGTAGATTAGTTTTCCATTTCAGTACTTTAATTCCGTGCATCTTAAATCTCTTGAATCTCGCCATAAGGCGGATCAAGAGTGCTCTCTATCGGAGAGTTTTCTATTTTGGTGCTCTTGTTTCAACATCTCCCCTTAAAATTGGAATTTACCATTTCTATACCGCATATGCTCTACCCTACCCTGGGAGGTTGGGATACAAAGAAACGGTATAGGCTATTTAATTGTTCCCATTTAATCCAATTTTAACCATAATAAATTTTCACCCCATAACCAACGAAAATCCGGCGTTGATCGTCAAATACTCTAACGTGGGCAAATTCTTAGTGGGGGCATTGGGTAGCTATACCTCGTTTGCAGTGGCTGGTTAGTTGTTGAACGCCTCGCTGTAAACTTGGATAGTCCAACATGTCCTTGTACAGAGCCACTTAGAGCATTTTCCGGACACATTTCCAGTACCTTCGCGTATATTGGAGATTTTCCTTAGCCATAATAATCAAGATCACCCCAAAATTTACAATAAAATTTACCAAGAACAATTGCAAAACAGTTCTCAATCACCTGAACTCTTGTATCAAGCAACCCAAGCACTCAAGACATTTGACTCCATCAGGCACTGGTCCTTGACATCATTTTATTTGCTTATTATCCATCTGAAGCATTTGTCTTGTTTTCCAAATTTATATATCATATTGTGGATGTCTTGTGTTTAATTGATCAAGTGGTTGTGCATCTCAATATCCTGCAATTGTTATCTTTGATTATATAAATTGTTGTTGTAAATCAAAAAACTCCTAAACAACACCCATCCACATCATATCACCTTAAAAAACACTTTAAAACACAAGAACCTTAGAAACTTTTTGTAGGGTCTACCACCCTTGGCTTCGTTAAGAGTTTGCCTAAACAGAGGAGTTGGGATCGAGTGACAGCACCTAGCTCATTGCTTTCCCCCAAGGCCACACCTTTCCCACTTTTAGTGAGGAAACAGCTTTCGAAAGATTATGCTGCTGGTGTGCATCTCGACGGACAACAAGCACCACTGTCAACTTAGGGCACAACTACTATCACTTTTGACCTACTTTCAAAGGTCAACTGGGGCTTCCCTAAAGGCTAATTGATTTTTGATTTGTTCTAAGCAAAGAAGATCTTGAAGGGTTGATTTAAATCTGTTTGTATTGCATGCACGTATTGTAGATTTGGTTAACGCAGAATTAAGTGATTGCCAAAAATTGATTATTAGATTACAGAAATAAAACAAACACTTGAATGGGAAAATGAAATATTGCTGGAAAGTGAATTTTTAGATAAAGTAAAGCAATGTTTCACTAAAAGACTCCACATAAATATGACAAATTCATCCACATTAAATCTTTGTAAACATAAAAATTAAGTGATAAATGTAGAAAATAAAGTCCAAATTGTTAAGTGATTAAAATTGTTGATGTTTGTAGCTACATGAGGTAACGTCACTAGCTAAGTCGGCTCAGAAAGAAATTAAATAAACAAATATTATGTTGCTACCCAGACAAGTCAGCCCAGTAAAGTTAGCAAGTCGGCTATGTTGCCACCTTTCACACACTTGAGGGTTAACATGGCAGAAATATTCAAGCCACTAAGTGTGTCCTTGGTGGCAAGCTTCGAGTCAAGTACTGTCACTTGATTCTTGACTCCTCCGTTTAAGCAAACTCCTAACGAATCCAAGGGGTGGACCATAAAAGTTGCTAAAGTTGATTAAGCTGATTAGTTTGGTGGATGAGTAAGTTGTTTAAGAGTTTTATGAAAATAAATTGAAACAAGAGATTGCAATGTAAAATTGTAGTCACAACAGCATAATGATTGTATAAATCGCAAAATCACTTAATACATGATAGATTTCAAAATAAAGCTTGTAAAATAATAGTAAATGACCAGTGCTAAAAATGGAGTCCAATAGAGTGTTGTTGTTGTGCTTGAAAAGTTTTGCGAATGCTCTTGATCAATTTTAAATTATTGTAAAAGATGAGTGGATTATTAGGGACGGGGATTCCTAATATACCACAAAGGTACTGGGAATATGTCCAGACTCGCTAAGTGTGGCTCCACGCAAGAAAATGTGGGCTAGATCGGAGTTGCGGGGGTGTGTCCAACACTACACCAAACGAGGGTGTAATCTGACGAGGCCCTGCGGTCACTACCTAGTTGTTCCCGCTTTCTTTGTGAAATTTTCCCACACATAAGCAAAATGGAGACACTGGATATTTGTCTATGGGAGGTTAATTAAAAGGTGTGAAGACTAATTACTAGTCACTAAGTCCCTTTCCGGTATGATCAATTATTCAGTCGAGGCTGTAGAGATCTAGAACATACGGGGACGAAGCCTTGTTAATTTTAAATATTTTTTAACAAAATTTTCTTGTTTATTAGCAACCCAATAGTCTCTTTTTCGGCCAGTACTCGGGCAAGCCCTTATCCTGAAATCTATACTTTGGGAAAGCAAGGGGTTTAATTAAAAAATAAAAGAAAGACTGAAAAAAGTTATCTAATTACTACACTACCGAAGTAGTGGGTTAGTATCCGATTACTTTTTGCAAAAGAGAAATCAAATTGTAATGTAAAAGTATACGGTCTGCAAAAACAAAGTTAAAAATTCCTATGTCCTGAGTGAGTCAATGGCCCAATATTTGGATTGGACCACGAGGTACCTAACAATCCCTTCACACTTGCACAACACTTGTTAAATCATTAGTAAAATCCTAGATTCAAAATAAGGAGAGCATACCCGTAAACAAGCCAATATGCAAAATCCTAAATCTTTAAACTAGCAATTTTAATTGAGAAATGAAACTACATTTACTCAATCCTATTGATCATACTAATCATATAAGGCTAATGATTTTCAAAGCAAGAGCAAATGAACAACGAAACCACAAGATTGCCTCACTTAGCACATGGAGCAATGATCATCCAACATGAGAGAAGACACAATGAGACCTCCAAAGCCTTATTCCATTAATCAAATAATCAAAACTAGCTTACAAATGATGTAGAGGTTCCACACTTCATGAGAATAGTGATGGAGAGCCTTGCTTATATAGCAAAACCAAGAGAGATTCTCTTTGACACTTGGAGAAATGAGTTGATACACTTGAAAAAGGCTTGTTAACACAAGCGAGAGGTTTGGGGAGGTTAGTGACACCTTTCCCCAACCATTTGACACTTTTCAACCTCCACTTGACACCTCTCCAACCACAAATTCGCCCCCCCCTTTAGATGAGATCCAATCTTCAATCAAATAGCTGAAGAGATGCTCCAAAATTGCCTTGGATTTGATTGCCAATCATCGGAGATATGAATCTGAAAAACTTCCTTAATTAGTGTGATCTCAATTTTGACTTTATTATGTCTTATTTGGCCATTTATTTGGTCTTTTTGGCCTTTTTCGAGTAAATATTAATTTTGGAGATAAATACTCACTCGAAACTTTGGAAAAGTGGATTTATGGGTTTAGTGGGTGCTCTAGCTTAGAAAACAAGCATCCACTTGACAAATTATGCCCACAAACCACACTTTTATTACATTTTCAAATTTTCCAATTAAACTATTAAAAAATAGTCTAATTTTACGAGAAAATTTACTTTTCTCGGAAATTAAAAAAAAACCTAGGGGACCTAAAACATGTCCATATGACTCAATTTTAGTGTCTAGCATGTTAATATAAATTGACACGTGAACTTTAATAACCCCCTAAGGCCTAACCACCAGGATGGGCATTCCAGCTTTGGAGGAAGCGGGTGAAAAACTCGAAACTTATAGACAACTTGTTCAGCAGTGCATAATTAACAAGGGAAAAAACACCTTGGAATACTTGTCTTTGATGTCTAAGTCCTAGGAAGGCCAAGTCCTTTACAAAAAGTCCATGCTAGCACACTTTATTACAATTCCCCAAAGGGGGTATGAACATGTGGAAAAAATAAAAAAGGGGCCTAGAAGGCCTGAAGGACTTCTGAACTCTGATCATGAACAAGTCTCCTTGTTCAAACTTGGTTGGCTCACTTGAAATCCAACTAAGTACAACTTAGGTGGTAACATCTAGCTCCTACTTCGAGACGTGTACTCGATCTGGTCTTCAAGTAAGGAGAGCATACGAGAACACCAGAATCTCCGATTTCCATAATCTATTAAAACATTTCAACTTGAAATAGCACATGTTTATAATAAAAGCAAATGAAATACCCAGTGTATTATTAAAAAAGACTATCAAACTACTCAAGTAACGAAACAAAATGCTGAAAATAAATGCCGAAAGTAAAATGTTCACTTTAAGGAGCTTATTTTCCTAATCTAAGCATGGTAAGCAAAAATTTCTAAATAAAATAAAAAATCCAATGAAGCCATTCAAGCATTGTATCAATTAAAAAAAATTCTACCTTGTGTTTGGTTACTAGCAAAAACAATGAAACCTTTAAGGAATGCAAACCTGCATGAATATTCAAGATGGGAGGGATGTATGAGAGATCATAGGCATGTAGTATTTCATTGAATTGCTTCCCAAACTGACAAGTCCTCCTGCAGGATTCTTCTATCCAATATTGGATAGGACTAATATACAGAGCTAAGTTGTGAAGTAATCGCATCCACTCATCACCCTTATCCAAAGGGGTAAGGAAGCTAGGTTGAATATCTTCTATAATAACACAAGCCTTCGGCTACTTCAAATCATAAGGAACCTCTGTATGTGAAGACGATGTCTGAGACTGGTCTTCAATTGATTGCATCCGATCTAACACTTCAATGCACTGCTTCTCCACGTCTCCATCACTGATACTTGTGTGCGGCTCTAAGTAATATGTCTCGGAATGATAATGTGAAAAATTCGAATGCTTTTTTTCCGTATCAAGATTGCCAAGATCTCTAAGTGAATACTCCCTTCTATGGACATGCCATAGATGGGATTTTCAATAAGGCCTCCAAAATTCTTTGAAACGACACTCCCCTCTTTAGACATATCATAAATGGGATTCTCCATAAATGTCCAAAAGTTGTCTTCAAGATCTTTGTCAAAAATGGAGGAGTCTTCATTAAAATCATCATGCTCTTGGCTATGCCCGTCCTCCTCATGTTCATAATATTCATCCTTGGAAAGCTTGGTTTCAAAAATATTACGAGTAAAACTTTCCAAACCTTCATAACCATGTGGAGAACATGGAGGAGTATCATCATATACATCCCAAATTTCATCATGAATTCCTTCATGATCTTCTACAGTATTTTCTTCTTGCGGTAGAGCTGGCATACACATGTGATCATCTTCATAATCATGAGATAGCTCCAGATCTTTAATATTTTCTATTACGGCCACACAAGGAGGAGCTTCAATAATATCTGCTATGGTGACATGGGGAAGGTCTTAAAAGACTGCTTGGAAATTATGATAACTTATAGCCAATGAATTGTTTTAAACCTGAAAATTAAACTTAACCAATCACACTATTAATTCCAGAATTATGAAGTGATTAAAATCACTGCCTACAGGGTGAAATAAATTACTTAAGGACAACCACTTAAAGCATAAGATTATTGTTCAAAATAAGCGCTCAAAGTGATTAAATTAAGGACAACCACTAAAAGAAAGAAAATAAAGCAAGATTCCACTTAACAGATTTCAAAAAAGAGTAATAAATTGTAGCTAATGAAATCTTTAAAACCTGGGAATCAATTGTTTAAAGTGCATAGAAAAATTTATTAATTTGTGAGTTAATTTAGCATTTAAAGACTCTTGTAAATCTGTTATTAAATGCATAAATGAATTTGTAAATTTGCAATGAATTAACAATTAAAAAATCAAAGGAAATAATGAACAGACTCAGCTTTGAATGAGCCTAATTAAATTCTGTGTCTAGAATTTGAATGAATCAGAAATTCCAGAATTAGTTCGCTGAAATGTAAAGATAAATTACCCAATTCAATGATTACCTTTCCAGTGCTAATTGGGCCTAATTTATTTATGTATTATAGCTGTTATAAAATGGTAAAATCCAGAAAATAAATTAGTGAAGAACAAGCCTAAAAATAATGCAAAATTATCTATAAATCTTAGGCTAGAAGAAATTAAAAATCTGGAAATGATGGACAGCAAGGTAATCTTTAGACTTCTAAATGAAAAACAAAAATTACAGGAAATTTTTCAAGGGTTTTTGGATGATGGTTAGGAAAAAAAAAGTGCCATCAATCCTGGGCTGTTAGGTCCTAGGGACGGATCTCAATGGGTTGTTATATAGGTTTCTTGGGATGAAATTACTTGAAATTTCATGCCAAGGACAGCCTTAGAACTTTGGGTTCAAATGCAAAAAGATCTGCAAGGAAAGGTCACCCCTAGGCATACACCTCTGGCTAGGGATCTCACATATACTCCAACAAATATGAAATAGTACCTGCAATCATTCTCACGGGATGCAAACTACAAGCATTCCATTATTTACCAAAACATATAAGAAAGCGAATACATTTTCATTTACTTCATTTCAAGTAGTAAATTTACTCATTCATGAACTAGATCTACTTAAAGCATTACCTCCAAGCTCGGATCTACCATAACTTTTGCCTGATATCATAGGATAGGTATCAGATACACACCAAAAGCTTGAGACACAAGAAAATTCTATTTCTCAAATCAACACTTTACAAATGAAAGGGGAGCTACTTATATAGAGTAACGTGGTTCAACAACCCTCCAATAAAATAATAATATCCTTGACTAAAACCCTAGATCTATCCTAGGGAGGAGTACAGAATAATATCCTCCACATGACAAGATCAATCAATAAATAAAAAATAAGGTATTTATGCCACCTATGCATCAAACCCTAATCAACCTTATCCATATGAGGAGGGTGCATCTCTGGAGAGGTGTTATCACATACATTGTAGCTGGAGCTACCATGATGCAAATCAGATTTTTTCAGATCCATGAGCCAGTCCTGTGGTTGAGATGAGCCTACTGATCATCGGTGATGCATATATTTCTGAGCCAGCAGCAGCAGCTTTCCCCTTCGTCATGAGTGATCCTGCATGACCCCATTGAGATGATTCTGTTTTGGTCATGGTTCAGTTTACATTCAGAGCATAGCAGTTGGCCGATGATTTTCCTTTCCCATATTCTGTTGCAAATGGTTCCAAAGGCAGCTATATGGTTGAGCAGAGGTCTATATTGCATATGGATGTTATATTTATCTCTATAGTTTATTTTAATTACTGTGACTATGCATGTTCTACTCACAGTGGCATTTGAGCTTTATGGTTTGAAACTTGTGTCTTGAGTGGTCAGAGAGTCCCTAGTGCAAGGCCATTATATATGTTTGCTAGTACTACATACCTTACACAGACTTACTCTTATTCATGCTTTGATGGAATCATCCTTTCGCCATTTATCTGTCTCTTCCATTATTTGTTTTGACCCTGACTTGTACCTAGACTAGTGAGATCGAGGACCCCCCCCCCCCCCACTTAGGCCTCTGTGTTGGATAGACTCCATGTTTACTTTGTGTCTCGGCTTTGGAGTGTGTGGCATGGTCCCTTCTAGTCTACTTGCATGATGGCTTGTGGATCGGTTGTGTGGCTTATGTCACCGGAATGTTATCCTTTAGTCCTCGAAAGCAAGTACTCCCATAAAAGCATCGGAATGCATAAATACTATATCTAAACGGATGGAAAAGTCAGCTACAAACAAAGTGTTTTTAAACACTAATAAATAAATAAATCTTTCGTAGCTAGTGAGTGGCCAAGGGATGAGCACTCATCCTTTGTATGATGCATGGCCATTTGCCCTTACAGGGCAACAGAGCGGTAACTCCATCGCACCTATGGACGATGGCGGGCAATGGTGGTAAGACCGAGTCATTATTTGAGGCCCACAAGGCTATTCAGGGCAACTACCCTTGGAGGCTGGCTAGTGAAAGATAGATAAAAAGTTAATTGTTAAATGTTAAATGTGCAAAAAGATGGAAAAACTAAATGCAACAAAGGATGCTTGTCTAGAGTCTATCGGAAACCTTCCAAGCACTCTACCCATTTATGAGGCACCGCCATTCCCTAGTGTCTTCTATCCTTCATATGTCTAAGTGGTTTCCCTTTTTCCCTCGTGTCCAAGAGATCACAGTGTTGAGGTTATCAAGTCAATTCCCTTTGTCCTGGCCTTGTTTTATTCACCTCACCCATCCTAGCAATTTGCCTAAGTCTATGAGTGAGCATATGTAGGGGGTTTCATGAAAGACTTGATGGTTTCTCTGACACAAATATATTATTATGTATTGCATGTTTTAGTCTGGTTATTAGCATAAACTTGTGAGCATTATTCATCCAATGTGCATGCAGGACTATCCAGATTATTGCTCAGCCTTCAGTTTGAGTATTTTGACTTGGTCAACACATTTCCCGAGGTAGCGACTATAGTGTTCGAGAGTGTACATTTGTTATCCAGATGTATCCAGTACACCATTTCCATGCTCATTTTTTGGCTTTTGGCCATTATATAGCAGTTCCATGGATTATTATTATTATTATTATTATTATGGCCATATTTTTATTACTGGATGTGGTGTTGGGCTTCAAATGCATATCTTGATGGATATATGGGGTATTTGTAGTCACTATTGATGGATTTCATGTCTCTGATTCAGTTGGTGCACTCAGATGTGGATTTTGGGAAAAGGAAAATGACTTATTGATGGTTTTATTTTTTAGCATTATGAACCAAGAGTTTATTCATTAAAAAATGACCATGGCTTCTTTAGAAAAATCGATTTGGCTAATGTGGGTGAGGAAATGACTTGGGGATGATTTATTATGATGAGACAAGTCTCTACATGCATGTTTCATGGGTTATATTCATCTGAGTTGGACTTCACATGTTTTTACCTTGGTCCTAAGGAGGACGTCCTCCTTGGGGGCGCACTTCATGTTGGTCACTTGATGTATTTCCATGTTATATCATTGTCTTTGTAAAAAGGGAAGCCTAGGGTGAATTGAGCGCCTAGTGACCTCCTTACCATGTTGCCACATGTTATATCATGTTATTACATTGTATATGCCTTTCCTAAGGCGTTGTTGGGCAAAAGTGTGCCCCCCTTTTGACTTAGTCACTGTGATCCATGTATTGTAAAAATAAAAGATCTCCACAGTTCATCATCTCCATTGTATCTTTTAATCTCAACCACTCATTCAAAAAGTGGTTAGGGATTTGGTCTCTCTCGGATCTAGTTAAGAGAAAGGACCCCCTCATTGTAAAGGGACTTTTGGCTCTGGATTTTTGGAATAGAAGAAATCTTTTGTGATCCAATACTTGTGTCTTTGTGGATGAATGTTGAAAATGATGATTGAAACTATCTTTCGCTTGCATTGAAAGATCTTTGTGATAGCTCTCGTATTTTCGTGGATCCAATTTTTTATTGTAAACACGAAGGCCGATTTGAAGAGGGGCGCACTTGTTGGGGAGACTAGGCCTTGGTCTTCTCTCTCAAATCTTGGTTTAACAGGGAGTATCTCTATCTTGGTATCCCTATTCTTTTTTCTCGTGTGCCAATGGTTGATGAAGAAAACTGTTTAAAGGGAGCAGCAAAGCCTGTCCTCCATCCTTCTTGCATTACTCATTGATCTCTTTTGTGTTGCAGGGAAGGAGGGACGCATTAGGATGCTTGGGCGTTTTACTTGGACGTGGGCTCACAAATCTCTCACTTGATCTCGTCAGGGTTAGTCTTCATCATACGGAAGGCTTCTACAATCACCACGTAAGTGTTTACAAGTGATTTTCTTCCATTTTATTTCTCTATCCATTAGTCATTTTCAAATTTACTTTAAAACCCTAGGCAAAAATTTATAAAAATTCTCTGGGTCACTTAACTTCGTTTTAAGGCAAATCCTTTCTGGGTTATTTCACTCTTCCCCAATGCCCTTCGAAGTAGGGACTCCTGGGAGCCCTTTGAAATCTTTTCTACCGAAATTTTGGCAGAGTTTCTCCTTATGCTGCTAAAAACCTGCACAAAACAACAAGCAAATAAACAGTAAAAAGTGCCCAAAATCACTTTGGGACACTATGAATGTTGGTGTAAAATTGCATACATAAATTTCTAAAAAATTTGTGGATTAACTAACTCAAAATAACTTACGAAAATGAGTATTTAAAACAAGATTTTAGAGTGCAAATAAGATGTAAAAAATATGCAGAAATTTTGATGGAAAGTGAGGAAAAGGTGACCTTTGCTCTTGAGACTTTGAAGTAATGGGCATCCAACCGAGGAATCCCACTCTCCAAATTTTGGTAACCTGCAACTTGATAGATTTTGCTACACAAACTAGAAAATATGAGTCTCAAACAATGAATTAAGAAATCATGTTATTCAACCAAGAAAGCATGAATTTCTTAACTACAAAATCTAAAAACTCATGAATTCCAAACAAAAATGAGTAGATCCCACAAGGCAAAGAAATTTGCCTCATTGGCCTTCAATAGCTTGAGCAACAATGGAGCACGAGAGCAAACCACCACGGAACACAAAGAAACACCAACTTTCCTCCAAATATTTTTATTAGAGAGCCAAAAATGGCTGGAAATTACAATGGCTTACAAAAATGAGAGCAAAATGAGAGCAAGAGAGTGAGAGAGCATGAGAGATTGAGAGAGTCAAGAGATTGTAACCCAAATGAGGAGGAGAGGCCTCCTTATAAAGAAAAGAGAGAGGGGAGAGGCCCCTTGCATGTGTGCCATTTGGAAAGCATGCAAATGACCAAGAGGGGCGCCCCCCATGAGAGAGGAAAACTATGGGAAGAAGAGGGAATGAGAAAAATCTCATCCCTCCCCCCTATTTGACCTGCAAATGCCCAAGAGGGGCGCCCCCCATGAGAGAGGAAAACTATGGGAAGAAGAGGGAATGAGAAAAATCTCATCCCTCCCCCCTATTTGACCACCCAATAGCATGGGGAAGGTGGGGCGCCCTCCTTGTGAGGGTGGGACCCCCTCTCTTTCTCCCCACTTACATGCCCCCCTCCCTTTGTAAAGTGCGCCCCCCTCTTGGAGAAGAAAACGCCCCACCTTAGAAAAAGGTGATCAAGGGGTAAAAAGGGGCCCTAGGGGGTCTATTTAACATGTCTTGGTCCCCCCTAGGCTTAGACATAAAAATTTCCCTCAAAACAATTGATTTTTGACTTAGGGAATTTTCAACATTTTTAATTAAGTCAATTTTCCTGCTGAAAATTGACTGACCTGGGAAAACTTGACCAAACCCCTATCAAAACTCGACTACTTGACTTGAAACATGGTCCAAGGGTGTAGGGGGTCTCATGGCATTTATTTTGAGTACCCATACCCCTATACAACATCATCCAAGACCACTTATCCCTCTTTTATAATACAACAATTTATGCTGAGGGACATTTTTTAATTATAAAAAAATTAAAAATACTAGGCAAAACTTAATGAAATTTCGCAAGACTCTGGATAAAGTCTAGCATGGTAATATACAACACTCCTAGACCCTAATCACCCCACGGGTTCGATCATTAGAACGCCTTTCACCACTTTGGAGGTATTTTGAGTGAAAAACTCAAATAATTAAAATTGCTAAAGAGCAAATTTAATTATCCAAGGAAAAAAACACTCGATGAAAGGACTTCCCTAATGAAAAAGTCCTAGGTAACTAAGTTTTACAAAAATTTGACCATCATGCTGACATATCCTTACAAAATTCCCCGCACAGGTGCGGCAATTTCATGAAGAAGAAGAGAAGAAAAGGGCAATATTGCCTTGCTAAGTCTTTTGGAGCTTGAAACATTTTACTACGTACACCTTGATCATCTTCATGGTACATGGTACATGGTTGGCCACCTAATTGGTTAGGTAGTCAACAAGACCCACTTTCTAACCTCGACTTAGCGAGGGGTATGCATCTCTTTCCCTACTACAGTGCTAGAGTTTCCATTCTCATTTTGAAGACATTCCAACAAAGATGCATCTTTTTTATGCCGTCATCAAACCTATTACTCTTTATGGTGCCAATGTTTGGGGATCTAGTCTAATTTCAACCGATTGGGCATGTGTGGATAGTCCAATCTATCATGCTCCAACACATGAAAAACGGACTATCCCATATGCCATTGTTCAAGTTGAGTCTAGCACCCATCCTTTAACCCTTGAGAGCATTTTTAGGGGACTTGGCTACTAGATGAGGGAGATGCCCTTATTTGGCACTTTGCTGTTTGAAGGGGGTTTCCTCCTTAAGCCTCTTTGAGGGGTATAGTGGAGCACCTCCCTGCCTTTAGGTACACTCTAGACACTCCTATTCACCTAATTCCCCGAAAAGGGGAGATCAACAAGACAATCAAGGATGACATATCTCAATAGTACATTCAACTCAATTTGACCCCCCCCATCCAGGACACTTGGCTCCAATATGGCCTTTTATTATGAGCATTTTGTACACCCAAAGACAATCTCATTGTCCAAAACAATTATATTCAGTGCTAGCCACTAGTCACCACTTGTGAATCAAGCCAAATAACCACATTCCATAGGTGAAGAGGATACCAAGAAACATTGTCTTCAAATGTCCCATATTATGAGAGATATCACTACATGTTTTGTAACTACAAAGAGTCTCTTACCGCCTTCTTGCACTATCCTGATAAAAAATGTCTAACTTTAACATTTGCAAGGTGATAACCCATAAAGGTGAGACCGCCTGACACCTTCCTAGACCTTGAACTATTAGGATTATAACCTCCCATATTATCTCAGTAGCTAGACGTGCGCAAAACCATGCAACTTCCCAACAACGGATGTGGATGACATCATATCTATGAGATAATGCAAATCCACCCACCCTAGTAGAATTCTCACGCTCTAGACAATCACATCTTTCTTCCAAATGCTCCCATTTTAAAGGACCACCAAGCACCAAGCCGAGTGTAGCATTGTCTCCACTTCCAGATCTGTGAGACCTCGAGGGGTTGTATGCCCTCTGCCAATGAGTCGTCCTACCTCTTTGAGACCCTTGTCGAGATGTTGTCTATAAACCTAGTATAGTTCAAGTCACACTAGCAAATAGTCGAGTTCCTCCAGACCCCAACAGTGAGCTACCTCTTCAATGTTTCAAAGCCCAGTTCTTCAAGTTCTCTAGCCAATTTTCTATTTGGAGTTTCTTTTCTATAGCCTCAGATGTTAGGAGAGATGCACAAATGAGAATATTGGCTTCAAGGAGGGACATACCTATCAGTGTCCCTCCTCATTCCCATGCGATAGCTCCAACAGTATATGATATTCTCTCCCTTGTAACCTTGTATATGAGATTTATCCAGAGGATTTGTCTCCCAACAGTACGCGCATAGTTATATATGTATTAAGCACTCCCTCTTCAGTTGGCTTTCACTTTAAGCTTTGTTCTTAGAGCTTAGACATTAGCTCTCAAAGATTAGTTCTTCTTTTCTCTTGCTTTTATAGAAGTGGTTTTTTCACTCCCACTTGTATCAAAATTGTTGTACTAAGCAATCCCACTTACCTACTTTTGTAATCACTGGTTGGAAATTCATCTAAGTATCTTATCTTATCACCTCCACAAAGTCACAAGGCCTTAACCACTCCTTTTGTGGTCCTTCTGCTTAGCTTGGAATAAGTAGGTAGATGTCCATCACTAGATTTTTCTCTTCAACTATAGATGTTAAATAACTTTCAACGGACCACTCTCAAGGTCCTCCCAAGCTCATTCAACCAAGAACTCTTAGCCCTAGGCACTCCCCAGAAAACATTATCAAGGTTTGCATTAGCTCCTTCACAGTGATAGATGATGAAAAGGATGTTTGTACTCCCTGCTCTACTTCTAACTTTATTCTATCTTTAATATTGAGGAGTGTTTCCTCTCTAGGGTTCACCTTTCCGATTCACCCTCATTGATGTACTTTTTTAAATTGTATACCTTGTACTTTGATATGTATCTTTTCATCTTTTGCATTTAGGAGATATCATGCCACTCCCATAGGCTGATGTTAATTGGCTCTACCTTCTAGTTGCATTGACATAATCTTTGGTCATTGGTGGACATTAATAAAATTATCTTATCTACTAAATAGACTCGCTCATTGCAATTGCTTGGTAAGGGTCCCATGGAAAATCTGGCTGCATAGATGTTAATAAATGTTCAAGTTCAACCTTCTAACAAGGGTATAAATACATGGCATGTGCCCAGGGGCATATACATGGACAAAGTCATTCACACAAATACCCAACGCATCATTTTTTGTTCTAACAAAACACATCTTAGAAGGATAAAGAACACAAGCAAGATGGGGAGGAAGAGAATAACCTTGCATGGAATTCACAAGGAATAGGACACCAACCAATAACACGAATGTCCTTGGGAAGAGCTCTGTTCAACACTCTAACATAATCTATTTCCATTTCATCTGCAACACCAAAGCAAGCCATCATATCAGAAATCCATTGTGTCTAATGACCCAATACAATCCATTATCTACCTTCTAAAATCATCCATACTATTCAAATCCATTGTATCCTATGTTCTAAATCTAATGAAGCGCAATGTTGATGGCAAAGATTCTATTGCTTCACTCAAGTAGTCTAGTAGAATGGTCAATTACCATTATCCCTGTAATGATTGAGTAGGTGCATTTGTCATTGGAGCAAACAGCAAGTTCCAATATTAAACATTATAAAATGAAATTTTGTATTCTAAAATCGTCCATACTATTCAAATCCTTTGTATCCTATGTTCTAAATCTCCAACAATGAAGCGCAATGTTGATGGCAAAGATTCTATTGCTTCACTCAAGTAGTCTAGTAGGATGGTCAATCACCATTATCCCTGTAATGATTGAGTAGGTGCATTTGTCATTGGAGCAAACAGCAAGTTCCAATATTAAACATTATAAAATGAAATTTTGTATTCTGTGTACTTTAGTGTTAGTCTCGAGTGCCATGAAATGTGTATCATCACGATTAAATAACAATCAAGGTTTTAGTGTTAGGTGCTTAAACCCCCGTAACAGGTTGTTAACACTCCTGTATGGAGAAATTATGTGAGTGAGATAGTGATATCTAAGTCTGGTGCAACATTAATAAACATAGTTTCATATTCTCTCCTCTTTTTTTATGAATTTCTCTGCTGCTTAAAAACTAACCTGATATCAGATGATAGCCTCCAGCATGGCATGTAAATGTATACCATTTATGAAGGGTATCGTTCATGCCATTTTGAGAATGCCATTTTTGAAGGTATCATTCATGCCATTTTGAAAATTTAGATTGGTTAATTGATATTTTTTGAAAGAAAATTCTGAAGATAATAGAAAAATAAAATAAAGTTAAAAAGCAAAGGTTCATATAAGCATTTTTTACAGCAGATATTTTGGCAGCGTTCATGTGGTTTACTTCTCAAGACATCCATCAACCAGCAACAACATTGGAGAATTCAGAAAATTTAAAGAGAATTCAAACGTGTGCCCTAGTCATCAATTCACAGCAAGCCTGAGTACATATAAAGAAATATAAGCATTTGTTTACACCAGATATTTTGGCAGCATTCATGTGATTTACTTCTGCAGACATCCATTGACCCACGATTCTAGAATTGATGCAGATAGTTGAAATCAACATTTCAGATAATTTAAAGCTAAGGTGGCAAAGAGAAAACAACCCCAGCAATTGATTGAGGGCATCCAGTTCAGAGCCAATACTTGGTACAGCAAATGTTCTCTTAATACTCTCCAGAAATTCTGGTCGCAAAACAGTTTGGTTATTATGAAACAAAAAACTACTAAGGGCTGCAATAATTTAATCGACCAGGACCAGTTGGAACCTTATAACTTCCAAAAGCATTCAATTGAGTGAAATCAATTTAATATCGAAGTCACATGACACAGGAACATGGGCACACATGGACACAGGTGTCTGACACAGGACACATAGACCCCAAACATGACACAGGGAGACAAAGATGAATTACAGAGATGAATTATAGACAAAGATGTAATTTTTTTTAAGAATTAGAAAATAGAAATACATCGATCATAATTTGGAACACAATCTTCCTTCACTATTCCTGCATACTGTTCGTGACACTAAATTCCCTCAGCCAAATCCCTCACGGACACGAATGTCTTCCTATCTGAAAGTCTATTGATCATATGCTTTTCCCGCTGTAAAGGCTACTAGATCACAGCTCAGCATCTGTCAATGTTAGTCTTCCTCCTTCACTTGGTAGTTTATCCAATCTGAGTGTTCTAATGCCGTCACAGGAACCATTCCTTCAACTCTTTGGCAAGTATCCAGCTTGACTACTCTGAACTTGTCATCCAATAATTTGACTGGACAGACACCTAATACTCTATCAAATTTGGCAAATCTGACTTATCTCGATCTTTCTGCAAATAACTTGCAATTTTCAATTCCTGAGAGTGTTGGAGGTCTATCAAATCTGACACAGCTGAAGCTGGACAATAACATCTCCAGTGGTTCCATTCCCAGTCAGTTGGGCAATCTCTCTTTGTTGAAGAACCTTGATCTGGGCTCCAATAATCTCTCTGGTTCTATTCCAAGGGAACTGGGGAGACTTACCGATTTGAATAATTTGGTTCTTACAAACAATTTTCTCAGCAGCGTTATTCCAGACGACATTTTCAAATTTATTGCACTCCAAGCACTTAATTTGGCTCATAAGAATTTGTCCGGAAATTTGTCCGAGTCTCTTGGTTCACTGACTAGCTTTCTTTAACTCTTTCAAACAATAATTTGACAGAACCATTGCCAATTTCCATCTCAAGTTTGGACAATATCATCGATGTGAATCTATCTCATGATCTATTTTATGATTCCTTGCCATCTGGACTTCCAGGTCTTCAGCAATTAGTTGCGTTAGATCTGTCATATAACTTCTTCGAGAAAAAAAAACACCTATCCTTTTCTCTCGTGTGCCAGTGGTTGATGAAGAAAACTGTTTACAGGGAGCAGCAAAGCCTGTCCTCCATCAAAGAATGAATAGTTTGATTATGTCCAAAGTGGTTTTCCATTGCATCTAATATTTCCTTTATGAAATTTGCTGTTGAGACCATTTGAATGACATTGAGCAAAAGTGCAGTTCCAATTCTCAATGGTTGAAACCACCCGAGGATGGCAGATTCTTCTCTTGCATTGATGAAGTTACCTCGTTTTTTGGAATGCTGAGAGCATATGCACCTTGAAAGCCAACAACACTGTGGGCAACATTTGTTTCTTGTTCATGGTCTCCTTTGGCAGTCTGGATTTTCAGAGGCTTCTTGCTTGATTGATTAGGTGGTGTGGCTAAGGTCTTGAGATCGAATTCGGGAAGATGAGCAGTCACGAAAAGCTTCAAGAGCCGCTTCCTGCTCTCTGAGCACCTCGAGCTATGACCTTTTGTCCTACTTGCAACGAATCTGCACTCTCAAGTAGAATAATGCAACAATGCTATCATGTAGGTGCATTTTGACCATTGTGGTAACTAACGGATCAGTGTAATGGTACTCTTTTTCTCAACGAAGCATTATTTCTTTGATCAAAACAAGTAAATCCAACTCACATTATTTCCATTGATGGACGTTATGTTGATAGCCTTGGATACATCACCTCCATCTTCTGCATGAAGGTATTCTTTGCATCTAAGTGCTAGTTACTCGTGGGTATTATATCCAGTGTGGGCATAATCTCTAGTATATAACCTATCCTTGAAAACAGTTTTGTTGCAGAAGACTATAAATTATTGCAGAGATTGCTATTGTATTGAGATTGCATTGGCTTGTGGTGCCAAGTTTGAAAACTGTATTACAATAAACCGCAGTATAACTTATTGCAAGGCCTGTTGCAGAGATTGTTATCGCAGAGATCGTGAGAAAATAAATTGTTTTGCAAGGAGCAGCTGGTAGCGATTTGAGTACAGAGGCCCATGCTTTCCAGTGGACCTGTGGCAATGTTGTCTGGCCTGAATCCACAGCCATTGACTTTGTGGCCTTGACACCACAGCTGAACATCATCAAAGGACTCAACTCATAGCAGCGTAAAGCATTCATTTTGGAGATCAATTCAGCTTCAGATTCAACAATATTTGTAACTTGCAAACTGTCATTTCTGTAAGATCACTTGTATTTTGGTACTTGCAATTGTTTTCCAGGAGTTTTAGTTGTTGAGTCTTACTGTGAAAGGGTGGAGTTGCAAGAAACCCTTTGTGTCTTTTGTCAGTCCTTAAATGGCTCAGACTAAAAGATTATTAGAGTTACTGAACACTCTAATACTTGCCGCTATTGAGGACACAGTCTCAATCAAAAAAGAAAACTCTCCAATCTGTTCTAACCTGTTTACGAGAATCACAAGACACAATTGAATTTCTTTAGCTTGAATCACAACTCCAACGTGATGAGATACACCAAAAGAATCAACATTTTGAACTTGTCCTTGTTCAGAACAATCAGGAGCCTGCACATTCAGAAGTACATAATCAAATGATTGATACTGTTGCCAGCTAAGTTGTACTTAGATAGACTATCAAGCAAGCGAGCAAAGTTGAACATTTCAATGTTCTTTTTTCGATGATTTGATATCCAGCTGGCCTTTTAAAGGGCCCCCGTTTTAACTTTTTTCCACATGTCCATGGCCCTGCGGGGTTTGTAATAAAACGTACTAGCATGGTGTTTTGTTAAAGACTTGGATCCCTAGGGCTTTTTGGCTAAGTCAAGTATTCCAAGGAGTTTTTTCACTTAGTTATTATGTCTTGCATTAGTGCATAAAATAATTTTTGGGTTTTGCTCCTGCTCCTCCAAAGCTGGAATGCCTGGGGAGGCTGACGGGCCTTAGGGGGTTGTTAAAGTCTATGGATCAATGTATATGAACATGCTAGGCGTTATTTTTGAGTCATATGGACATGTGCTAAGTCCCCCTAAGTTGTTTTTTAATTTTCGGCGAATTTTATTTTTTCCGTAAATTGAGCCATTTTTTTAATGGTTCAATTAAAAAAAAATTTGTAATTGGCCTTGAAGTGGCGTCTGGAGGTATTTTCTGCCTTAGGGGTGCTCGTTTTCTAACTCAAAGCATCCCCTTAACCCCTAAACCCAATTTTCCTAATGTTTGGGTGCTTAAATTTTTCCCTATGGCCAAAAAACCCAAAAAAGTCATGAAAAAATAAAAAAAAGTGAAAAAATGACTCATAAAAATATTAAATTTTGGGAGTGATTTATGGACTGATTTTTTCAGCTATGTTTTAGGAGTTGTAAGAGCTGATTTTGGAAAGATTCCGAGCAGCTATATTATTGGGATTATTTCCCCATTTGAGGGGGGCATATTTCCCAAAATTGGGCCCCTTCAATCATGGAATTTGCAGCTATGTTTATAGGCTGTCACATGGCTGATTTTTAGCTGATTTGGGGCTGATTTTGGCAGCCCATTACATGGGAGTGGGCAGCCCCATTTGCTCCACGAGTTATGCCACTCATTCCACCCATTTCTCTCCATCTTTGGCTATTTAAGCATGGCTGCCCACTCCATTTTCTCTAGTTGGAGTTTGGGAGTTAGAGCTAGCACTTGTAATTCGATTTTGTACTTGTCATTTTGCATAATGAATAAAGAGACTTTGGAGGTCAAGCTTGGTGTAGTGCTTTTGATGAGTGGGTGAATGTCATGGTTTTCATTGAGGTAACATGTATTTGAGCTACTTGTTTTCTTTTGCATCTAAATCTAGCTTTGGGAAGGATCAGTATTGATTTATAAGGAGGATTAGATAATTTGTTTATTATTTAGTCTTTTATTTATGCAAGTGTAGAGATCTGATTTAAATGTGTCATTTGTTTATGAGTATTTCCTTTTCATTTCTCATATGTATATTTCTAGATTTGATCATTTGGTTTCAAGTTGATGTGATTTGCAGGTTATTTCAAGTGGATGAGTGGAGGATCTTGTTTGTTTCCTTTACTTTTCTAACATCTTTTTGCAGACATAGCCCCTCAGTTCTCCACCAAGAAGGCTCCAAGACTTCTTCAAGGAAAAAATTGATAAATTGATAAAAACTCTCTATATCTCCTTCTCTTCTACTTCATACTTTCACCTTGGTTACTGGTTACTTTTTGAAAGAGTAATAGTGGTTTGCAATCTGAACTTTACATTCTGATTTATTACTCTAAATGTCTGATCTATTCCATTTACAAAATGTTCATCTTTAATAGATTAGATCTTTTCATTTATCTAGCATTTTACTTTTCTCAATTGGTAAAAAATTGTCAAATCTTTAAAAGTTTTGAGGAGTAGTGTTAGATCTGATTTGAAAGTTCATTTGGCTGATTTAAAGAGCTAATAATTTGCAGCCCTTAAAAGCTTGCAAAGATCCCAAGTAACAATGCCCAAATGCTTGTTTTACTTGGTTAAATTCCATCATTTTAACTAGTTTTTACACTTAGTATTTTCTGGGTTTTTTAGGAGGTGTTCCAAAGACACTCTTAAAGTGTTTTTGGGCATCTTATACTGACGTTTGCTTGCTGGTTTGCAGCAAAAGACGATCAGGTACGAGGAGGTGCTGCCAAAATTTCAAAGATCCAGGCAATCCGAAGGACCATTATTGAATTTTTGCAAACCGGATACCTTTTTCTCTCCAATTTTTGTAAGCCACTGAGTCAATTAAGACTGGGGCATTTCTATTGCATTGTAACTAAAGTATCAAACCAAAGCAAGTGGGCTAGTCAAGCGCCCACACCCCATCCCCCCAGGGGGAAAAACTGTGTCGACTCAATTTTCGTGGTTTGCAATTTTTTTTAGTTTAGATTTCATTTCCGTACTTAATAAAATCAAACTAGGCTTAAAATCAACCTTGTGGGTGCGCTCCACTGGCGAGCCACAAGTTCACTCAAAACATAGTTTTATCATTTTTTTTACAAACTCAAAACGCCCCCCTTGCTTTCTCGAAGTAGGGTTTCTGTACAAGGGCTTGCCCGAGTACGTGCCTGAGAAGAGACTCCTGGGGTTTAAAAAAGATAAAATTTTGGTTCATAAAAATTTTCTAAAAAATGCCAAGATCTTCTCCCGTATGCTCTCTGGCCGACTTGCAGCTCAGTCTGATCCAGTTGGTACACATCAAAAGGGGGAGATGACTAGTAATAGGATCTAACACCGCCCCGAATAAAAAAACCTTTATGTGAAAATCCGGCACATCGCGAACATTTTGTTGTCGTGGGGAAATTTCCCAGAAGGCTTGGGGCAAAACTGAGTAGTGACCTCTTGGAAACCGTTAGGCTTGCCCTCGTTGGTACAGCATCTAAACACCTCCTTGAGACTCCGATTCAGCCCAAGCCAGAGAGGGAAGCCACACAGCAAAATTCCGGACATGTTCCCCCGTGCCTTCGCGTATATTGGGAACCAACCAACCATAATAAAAAGATCACCTTCACATTAATTTTAAAATAAACCAAGAACACTTGCACTACATTTACTTTTCTGCTCATGCATTTATTTGACTCCATTACAAGGCACTGGTCTATATTAATGTTATTTCATGTTATTGACAAATGATGCAAATGAATGATAATGATAATGAATGAGAGCAAATGATGTATTGATGAATGATTGCTTTGCTTTACAAAAGTATATGCTGCTTTGTCTTGGTTATCAAAAATATTTTTCTAACTCCTAGATTAGGTGCCTTAGTTTTGTTTTCATTCTTAGGGTCCACCCCCCTTGGCTTCGCTAGGAAAGCCTAGACGGATGAGTCGAGTCCCAAGTGACAGCACTTGACTCTGACTTGCCCCCAAGGCCACACCAGCAGCTTGAAGACTTCTGCTGCGTTTTCCCCAGGTGTGGAACCAGGCGACAACATTTTGGCGCCGTTGCCGGGGATAAGTCTTTTTATTCCCGAAATACGACTTTTGAGTTTTCCTTTTTGTTTTTGCTTTGTTTGATGAATCTTTAGATTAGATTTTTAATTTTTCATCTGGCGACTCCACTAACCTTTTTTCCTTTTATAAATTTTCAAAGAAAAACAAAAAGATAGAATTCTTTGTGAGATTGTTTTATATGTATATTTTTATTCTCACATGGCGACTCCATTGAAGGGATAAAACCCTTTGTTTCTCATATAGTTTGTTGAGACTGCTTGTGTGTAGATGAGTCCATGCATTACAGTAAAATCTATAAAGACTCACCTTTTGACAACTCCATTGATTCAGTACCAGATATATCCCATGGTCATTTCAAATGCAAGCTATTGATCTTTGAAAATGGATGATAAAGAGTCTAGTGAGCAAATTTCCGATGCACATCCTCCCATTGACTTCTCAAACATCCCTGGTTTCCCTAATTATCATGATGGTGAAGATGTATCTGATTATCTACCGGTCTTTTGGGGAGATGATGATGATGTAGAAACCCGACATGTCTTTTCTTTTCTTAAAGTTGTGGCTAACTTCAAAGTCTCATATGAAGATAACATAATGGAGATGTTTGTTAGTACATTACAGGGACCTGTTTATCAATGGTATTTTAAAGAGCTTCCAAATAAATGTATTAACTCTCTTTCGAGCCTCCTTAGAATATTTATAAGGCAATGGCATAATAAAGGAGCTAGTATGGAGCACTTGGACGGGATCCTTAGAAGGTACTTTCTCTTGTTCATACCTTGGATTGAGTATCATAAGGAAGACCCCAACTTTCCTCGTATCATCATGACAGAGAATAATAAATATTGGGAGGTGCCTCTAAGTTATATCAATCGTGTTGATCTCCCTATAGCACAGTCTGGCTTTAAAAAAGAGATTCAGCATGACCTTATGGGAAGAGTTTCATGAAGCACCCTTAACTGAAGATTTTGTTGAAAACCATCCTCTTGTCACCATAGCTGGAAACATTGAAAATATGGAGTGTTCTCAAATCTACGATGATGATCACATGTGTGTTTCAGATTTGCCTAAAGAGGAAGCCATTCTAGAAGTTGACAAAGAAATTCATGAAGGATCTTCAATTGAAGATGTTTCAGAATAGCTTCCTCAATTTGCCATTGAAGATTTGGGATTTCAGGATTACTTTAGTGAAGATGATGATGTTTGTACTTCAAATTCACCAACGGAAGCAACCATTACAGAAGCCTTTAAAGAAACTTGTGATGATTTTTGTATGGTTTATGATGACACTCCTCCTTTTCCTCCGCATAGTGGTGAAGTCTTGGACAACTTTATACCTTGTAATATCTTTCAAACCAAGCCTTCTGAGGATAAGTATTATGAACATGAGGATGGGCATGGCCAGGGTTGTGATGCAATAGACAAAGACTCCCCCTTCATTTACAAGGATGGGCATGATGATTGTTGGATGGATTTAGAAAAACCCATCTTTGATATATCAAGAGAGGGGAGTGTTGATTTTGAGACCTTGGGAAATTTTGATATGGAAGAGGAGCCTGTAGATATTTCTCATGATCAATTAGAGCCATTAATGAGTATTAGTAACGAAGACTTGTATCAACAGTATAACGAAGAGTTGGATAGGATGAAATCAATGGAATGTCAGTTTCAGCCTTCATCAGCACATTCAGAGGTTCCTTATGATTTGGAGCAGCTTGGGGCTTATACTTTCACAGAAATGAACTATTAAAAGAGCCCATCAGATCAATATGATGAGGTAGTTGGTCTGCCTTATCATTCCGAGTTTTTTCTCAGCTCTATTCAGTCATGGGTAGAAGAGGCCTGCATGAGGACTTACCATTGGGGGAAGCACTTCAAAGATCTATCATATGCCTATGATCACCAATCCAATCCTCCAATCCAGAATTATCATGCAGGTTTGCATTTTCTAAATAAGGTATCATTGTTTTGGCTGGTAACCAAACACAAGGTAAAAAGTTTTTATATTGATAAAATGTTAAGATGGTTGCATTGGATTTATCATTGTACTTAGCATTTTATTTTGTTATGCTTAGAGTAGGAAAATAAGCTCATCAAGTGAGCATTTACTTTCAACATTTCTTTTTCAATACTTTCCTTTTATGTACTTAGAATTTTTCATTAGTCAATTTTTAGTTTTTGAATAATGCAACTTATGGTTCATTGGCTTCTTATAAGAACTTGTGCTACTGAAAGGTTTTCTTGTCAAGTTGAAATGTTTTTACAGGTCATAGAAACCGGAGATTCTGGTATTCTTGTATGCTCTGCTTACTTGAAGACCAGATCGAGCACACGTCCCACAGTTGGAGCCAAATGTTGCCAGCTAAGTTGTACTTAGATGGACTATCAAGCGAGCGAGCAAAGTTGAACATTTCAATGTTCCTTTTTCGATGATTTGATATCCAGCTGCCCTTTTAAAGGGCCCCCGTTTTAACTTTTTTCCACATGTCCATGGCCCTGCAGGGTTTGTAATAAAACGTACTAGCATGGTGTTTTGTTAAAGACTTGGATCCCTAGGGCCTTTTGGCTAAGTCAGGTATTCCAAGGAGTTTTTTCACCTAGTTATTATGTCTTGCATTAGTGCATAACATAAATTTTGGGTTTTTCTCCTGCTCCTCCAAAGCTGGAATGCCTGGGGAGGCTGACGGGCCTTAGGGGGTTGTTAAAGTCTATGGGTCAATGTATATGAACATGCTAGACGTTATTTTTGAGTCATATGGATATGTGCTAAGTCCCCCTAGGTTGTTTTTTAATTTTTGGCGAATTTTATTTTTTCCGTAAATTGAGCCATTTTTTTAATGGTTCAATTAAATTTTTTTTTGTAATTGGCCTTGAAGTGGCGTCTGGAGGTCTTTTCTGCATTAGGGGTGCTCGTTTTCTAACTCAGAGCATCCCCTTAACCCCTAAACCCACTTTTCCTAATGTTTGGGTGCTTAAATTTTTCCCTATGGCCAAAAAACCCAAAAAAGTCATGAAAAAATAAAAAAAAGTGAAAAAATGACTCATAAAAATATTAAATTTTGGGAGTGATTTATGGACTGATTTTTTCAGCTATGTTTTAGTAATTGTAAGAGCTGATTTTGGAAAGATTCTGGGCAGCTATATTATTGGAATTACTTCTCCATTTGAGGGGGGCATATTTCCCAAAATTGGGCCCCTTCAATCATGGAATTTGCAACTATGTTTATGGGCTGTCACATGGCTGATTTTTAGCTGATTTGGGGCTGATTTTGGCAGCCCATTACATGGGAGTGGGCAGCCCCATTTGCTCCACGAGTTATGCCACTCATTCCACCCATTTCTCTCCATCTTTGGCTATTTAAGCATGGCTACCCACTCCATTTTCTCTAGTTGGAGTTTGGGAGTTAGAGCTAGCACTTGTAATTCGATTTTGTACTTGTCATTTTGCATAATGAATAAAGAGACTTTGGAGGTCAAGCTTGGTGTAGTGCTTTTGATGAGTGGGTGAATGTCATGGTTTTCATTGAGGTAACATGTATTTGAGCTACTTGTTTTCTTTTGCATCTAAATCTAGCTTTGGGAAGGATCAGTATTGATTTATAAGGAGGATTAGATAATTTGTTTATTATTTAGTCTTTTATTTATGCAAGTGTAGAGATCTGATTTAAATGTGTCATTTGTTTATGAGTATTTCCTTTTCATTTCTCATATGTATATTTCTAGATTTGATCATTTGGTTTCAAGTTGATGTGATTTGCAGGTTATTTCAAGTGGATGAGTGGAGGATCTTGTTTGTTTCCTTTACTTTTCTAACATCTTTTTGCAGACGTAGCCCCTCAATTCTCCACCAAGAAGGCTCCAAGGCTTCTTCAAGGAAAAAATTGATAAATTGATAAAAACTCTCTATATCTCCTTCTCTTCTACTTCATACTTTCACCTTGGTTACTGGTCACTTTTTGAAAGAGTAATAGTCGTTTGCAATCTGAACTTTACATTCTGATTTATTACTCTAAATGTCTGATCTATTCCATTTACAAAGTGTTCATCTTTAATGGATTAGATCTTTTCATTTATCTAGCATTTTACTTTTCTCAATTGGTAAAAAATTGTCAAATCTTTAAAAGTTTTGAGGAGTAATGTTAGATCTGATTTGAAAGTTCATTTGGCTGATTTAAAGAGCTAATAATTTGCAGCCCTTAAAAGCTTGCAAAGATCCCAAGTAACAATGCCCAAATGCTTGTTTTACTTGGTTAAATTCCGTCATTTTAACTAGTTTTTACACTTAGTCTTTTCTGGGTTTTTTAGGAGGTGTTCCAAAGACACTTTTAAAGTGTTTTTGGGCATCTTATACTGACGTTTGCTTGCTGGTTTGCAGCAAAAGACGATCAGGTACGAGGAGGTGCTGCCAAAATTTCAAAGATCCAGGCAATCCGAAGGACCATTATTGAATTTTTGCAAACCGGATACCTTTTTCTCTCCAATTTTTGCAAGCCACTGAGTCAATTAAGACTGGGGCATTTCTATTGCATTGTAACTAAAGTATCAAACCAGAGCAAGTGGGCTAGTCAAGCGCCCACACCCCATCCCCCCAGGGGGAAAAACTGTGTCGACTCAATTTTCGTGGTTTGCAATTTTTTTTAGTTTAGATTTCATTTCCGTACTTAATAAAATCAAACTAGGCTTAAAATCAACCTTGTGGGTGCGTTCCACTGGCGAGCCACAAGTTCACTCAAAACATAGTTTTATCATTTTTTTTACAAACTCAAAACGCCCCCCTTGCTTTCTTGAAGTAGGGTTTCTGTACAAGGGATTGCCCGAGTACGTGCCTGAAAAGAGACTCCTGGGGTTTAAAAAAGATAAAATTTTGGTTCATAAATTTTTTTTAAAAAATGCCAAGATTTTCTCCCGTATGCTCTGTGGCCGACTTGCAGCTCAGTCTGATCCAGTTGGTACACATCAGAAAGGGGGAGATGACTAGTAATAGAATCTAACACCGCCCCGAATAAAAAAACCTTTATGTGAAAATCCGGCACATCGCGAACATTTTGTTGTCGTGGGGAAATTTCCCAGAAGGCTTGGGGCAAAACTGAGTAGTGACCTCTTGGAAACCGTTAGGCTTGCCCTCGTTGGTACAGCATCTGAACACCTCCTTGAGACTCCGATTCAGCCCAAGCCAGAGAGGGAAGCCACACAGTAAAATTCCGGACATGTTCCCCCGTGCCTTCGCGTATATTGGGAACCAACCAACCATAATAAAAAGATCACCTTCACATTAATTTTAAAATAAACCAAGAACACTTGCACTACATTTACTTTTCTGCTCATGCATTTATTTGACTCCATTACAAGGCACTGGTCTATATTAATGTTATTTCATGTTATTGACAAATGATGCAAATGAATGATAATGATAATGAATGAGAGCAAATGATGTATTAATGAATGATTGCTTTGCTTTACAAAAGTATATGCTGCTTTGTCTTGGTTATCAAAAATATTTTTCTAACTCCTAGATTAGATGCCTTAGTTTTATTTTCATTCTTAGGGTCCACCTCCCTTTGCTTCGCTAGGAAAGCCTAGACGGAGGAGTCGAGTCCCAAGTGACAGCACTTGACTCTGACTTGCCCCCAAGGCCACACCAACAGCTTGAAGACTTCTGCTGCGTTTTCCCCAGGTGTGGAACCAGGCGGCAACAGATACCACTTCAAAAGAAAATAAAGATAAAGTTTGTCATACACAAGATCCGCTTGCACTTTCCAAGCCCATCATCGGACCTTGGAAAGAAATCATCCACAACAAGCATAGAACCAATCTTGGATACGACAAGAAAGTAACTTTTCACAATCCCGATTATTCCAAACTTATCCAATTCCATAATGTTGGATTCCTTTAGGAAAGTTCATCTTCACTTGCTTCAGATTTCGAAAAGCCAACATTGTCATAGAGTTGGTCACATAGAAGATCGATGTTTTGATATTCATCCTTGTAAGCGTTGCGAAAAGCATACTCATTATTCAGACAGATGCTTCTTACTGAAGAAACCTGCAAGAGAGAAGATTCACTGTGGGTGGATTGCTTCTTGGCAATGGTTGTGAACAGCCAAGAAGATATATAAGTCATACCGAATAGTTTGTTCACGAGTAATGACACATCTTGTAGTTGAAAGATTTTCTACTTCTCACCTCGTTCCTGATAGGGGGGGATGATTGACAGTCAGAAACAAGCGAGCAAGAAGAAGCGAGCCTAAACTAGAGCCATAGCCATAACCAAAACCGTTTGCCAGTTGCAAAAGCCTCCAGCCAGAGCCACCCAGCCAGAGTCAGAGCTTCAGCCAAAGCTAGAGTCAGAGCCATGTTCCAGCTGAGCATGATTTGGTTTGTGGTCTTCTTAAAACCACCCATTTAGTATAATACATCAGATTATACTAGCTTTCGTAATGTTCCAGGAACATTAGATCCTTAGACCCAAGTTCCAAAGTTTGTGGTGATCCATAAACCATCATTTAGTAAAAGAATTAAAACTTCTGTTAGATGATGGTTTATGGATGACCACAAACTCTGTGTTAGTTTTTCAGAATTTACTTCAATCTGATCTAGGATCTTAACTGTGAGAACAACATGTACAACATATCTACAGCATATCAATCATGGACACAATAATGCAAGCACACAAGAGACAAAGAGTTTACTTGGGGAAAACCATAAAGGTGAAAAACCCCAATAACTTCCTCAGAGATAGATAGAGCAATGATACAACCCAAGCATAAGAGATAGACATCTCCTAGCAGCAGCTTCTCCTCCTCCACAAGTGCGCCACTCTCCAAAGAGTGTGTGTGAGAATAAAATGATGAAATAAAGTGCCTCCCGCACTCTATTTATACTTGACTTGACTTGCCTAATAACCTTTACTAGGTCGGCCTCAACTTAACTACATAACACAATGCTGACTGGGCCGACACCCAATAGGGTGGTCTAATAACCCTTTGACCCACATGGCCGACCCCCCAATAGGGTGGTCTAATAACCCTTTGACCCACATGACTTATATAGGGCCGACCCCAACAAGGTGGTCTAATAACCCATCAAGTCTAAGTTACAACACTTACAATATAAATGACGACACTTCCGTATAGAGGAACAATAACATCTCTATAGGAATACAAACACTTCCGTATAGAGGAATAATACCATCTCTATAGGAGTACAATATACATATATGAAATACATTCCGAAGTTACATATACATCAACACTCTGGAACTTGGCTCTAAGGCTTAGAGGAGGATGTGTCCTGTTTCCTAGATTAATATGTAACTGATGAGATGGCTTCAACGTAGAGTGCCGAACAAACAGTAGGTGCCTGGAAAGACACCAGCAAATATGCCCTTGGTTAAACACACAGTCAAAAGTATGTCGTAGACATTAGTGCTGACAATGAACAAGAAGGACAAGAAGAAGAACAGCATGTCACGTTTCAGGAGTCTAAAAACCAATTCAGCAGCCCAGACATTAAGTGAAGCATGGCAGAAATTTAGATTTGCAGGAGGGCCACAAAGGTTCTCTAGAGGTACCTTGATTTATCTAGAAATTTAAAACACACATTTCAAGTTTAATTTGTGAAAACCAAAAATAGGGACAGTAAATTTTGAGTAAAAATGAAGTTGAAAATGCCAAAGAATTTATATCTTTCTAGAATTAAGTGTTATAATATAAATATAATAATTTTTTTTTAAACTGTCACGTGAGGGAGAAATTTGTTTTTAAAGAGGGATGATGGAATCGCATAAGCTTTTTTTGTGGATTAAAAAATAATTCGGTTAGTGAAGGACTGATTAATGAATTGGATTTAGCATTAGCTCAATGATAACTAGCTGCTTAAGAGGTAGACTGGTGAAAGTGTCTCAGGCCAGCCTCCTTGCAAAGATAACATTAGGGTGGGTGGGGGTGTTTAGTAGTTGTTTGGCTAGAGGAGTTTGTATCCCTGATTGAGCTATGAGCTCTACTTTCAATGTTAGTAGTGGCAGAAAAATAGAGGGAACACCAATTATGGTTGCCTAGGGGAATTCAGCATCAAGTTGCAAATGCCACATTCTGTGTGAGAGTGATAGCAGACCGATAAAGGGTTCCAGAATGAGGGGAAGTGCCCCAGAGGTTTCCCCTGGGATATGTTACCTAGGGAAAAAAAATCGAGCTCCAAAATTAAACATTAGTAAAACAAATTTACTTTTGTATTATGTGAATTTAGTGTTAAGTGACATGACATGTGACCATTATGTAACTATCAACGCTGAGGTTATCGTTAGATGGTTACACCACCGTAAGAGGATTGTAATAGTATTAATAATGTAGATGATGTGAATGAGAGAGTCAAATATAAGTTTGTGCATAAGCAGCCTATCTCAAGATAGCCTCGCATAACTGCTGCAGCGTTAATGTAATATACTTTCATATTCTCCCCTTTACTCACCACTTCTCGGTAACCCCCATCCCAATAGTTCACAACTAGATGCCTTGGCCTTTTTATGTGATCTTCGTCAGTTAACGGTCAACATGGGTAAAACCAAGGTCATGATCTTTAAAGGGTCGAATAAGCTCCTCTCGGATCTTCACTTTCTCTTTAGAGGGGAGGAGATCGAGATCACTTGCTCTTACACTTATTTGGGGGTGTAGTTCACTGAGCCTCGTCTCAATTTGCGGCATGCCCTTCAACCCCGTGTCAACAAGGGGTAGCATTTCTTGAGCAACAATGTTTCAGATATCATTTTCAGGATATCCCGTCCAAGATGTCTTTCATGGACACTCTCATCCAACCCACGGTTCTTTACGATTCTGAGGTTTAGGGGCCTTGTCTACTTGACTCTGATTGGACCTTTGTTGAGCAAGTTCAAATCCTTCTCCTTCGTCACATCATCAAATGCAAGTAGACAGTACCTCAACCCATCATACTTGCGGAGTTTGGCACCCGACCCTTTCGACTTGAGACTGTGTGTCGCCTGGTCTCATTCTTACATCGCAGTCAGAGCTTAGCAGATTCCGTACAGGGGAAAGACCACTACCCGTACTTGGTTTATCGATCATCAAAGTCCATTGCCTCTACTAGCGCTCTATGCCGCACTCGGTGTTGGTATGCAGGGGTTTTGGCTCTTTTCGAGTCGGTTGGTATTACGATAGATCGGCGTCCCCCATTTCAGTATTCTCTAGATGCACCTGGTCACCTCTTACCTACCAGGCAGGAGTTAAACAAAATCATCCGAGATGATATCTACAAGCAGTATGTGCAGGTCACATGGATCAATCCTCAAGGCGGGTTACGTCCAAAGATGGCCTTTTATGCTGCGCATTTCATGGATTTGAGGGGCGCCCTCATTATTCGGCCCCACTACACATTACGCCATTGGATACATGCTCTTCGTATTTCTTTACGCCAATTCAAAGTGGGCTCCCACCGTCTTAGGGTTGAGACAAATCACCATATTGATCAATCAACAGGATCTGTCAGGTTTGCCACCTTTGATAGGTTGATATAGAGGAGCACTTCATCTTTCGTTGTCATGTATACTACGAGATCCACGGACGGTTCCATTCTCGTTTTGTAGAGCTTCTTCTCAAGGAGCTTCAGACCCTATCTAGGTTCTTTCAGTTCCCCGACCAAAGATGTCTGGCCTTGTATTTACAGGAGGCTCTCCGACTCCGCTCACTCGTCCTTCAGTCACGTTCATCTACTAGAAAAGTGTCCAACTAGCAAATCATTTCCTTTTTATGGTGCTCCCATCTTTGAGGGGTACCAAGAGGCAGATAAGCGAGGACACTTCTTTCGACTTCAAACCTATTCAAATGCGAAGTATTTCCTCCTCTTTTGTCCAAGCCCAGCGACATAAACAGTCTCAACCTCGTACCAGCTACCGGCAAGTTTCTTCTAGAGCACATTGGTGAGCACATCACTCCAAGCAGAGACACGTTCCTTCGTCTACCTCCTCTTCCAGCTCTTCCTCTGGACAAGGTTCTATTATGCGCTTCCTCCAGTCGGCCTCAAATGTTAGGAGAGATGGCTCCAACGTAACATGACAGACATATGCCTTTTGTTTCATGGGCCCTAGATCTACTATATCTATACATCTCTCTCCTATATTGGCTCTCCATCTGTGGAGTTCGATATCTAGGTTTTGGTATTACTTTTTTTTCTACATTTCATTTAATAGGAGCCGCCTTAGTGCTCCCACTTTGTATTGGCATCTTGGTACCTAATAGTTCCATTGACCTACTTTTGTGGTTATTTGTTGGACATTAATAAAATTATCTTATCTTATCTTATCTCATATGATCTTTGTCAATTGACAGTCAACTTGGATAAAACCAAGGTTATGATCTTCAATTGGTTGAAGAACATCCTCCTGGACTATCACTTATTTTCCCAAGAAGTGGACATCAAGACCACCACAGCATACACTTACTTGGGGGTTCAACTCTAAGGGCCCCATTTTGGTTTGAGGCATGCTCACAAACCCCAAGTCAACAAGGGATAAAACTCCCTAGCTTTCCTCAAAAGAAAACATTCCGAAATCATTTCCAAGACATACCATCCATGTTGTTCCTCATGGACACCATCATCCATTCCATAGTACTCTATGGTTTAGAAGTGTATGGGCCTACTCTAAAGTCTGACTAGGACAAGACAAAGCAAAAAGACCCTTCTCCTTCAACATATGATCAGTGTAAGCAGACAGTGCCTCAACCATCATGCAGGCAGAACTTGAAGCTTGTATTTCCAACTAGAGATTGTGTTTAGCATAGTCTTGCTTCTACATCACATTCAGAGTTTTTTTGGCTCGACAAATGGCCAACACCGCTATGTAGCGGAAGCTTATTTTTAATTTAAGTTTTCAAATGGATAATACCAAGAAATATAAATATATATTGTATAAAATAATGAATGATGTGTTTTACATTTGAGTGGCCCATATAAATACAATTTGAAGAGGACATTATGCCTTTTAGATGAGAAGGCCTATCTATTAGTATCTATTTATTATAATTGTTTATTTACTTTATTTCTTTATTTTTTATTTATTGATATATTATTATATTAGCTATCTTATATATTATTATATTAGCTACCTTATATATTATTTTATATACATAACATTGTCATCTTCTTTAAGACGCTTTGTCCACGAAGCATTGTTCTTAGCTTGCCCTCGTCTCTGTGGGGCCTCATTTGATTGGATCTTGAATGGTTTAGACTTGGTTAGATCTTTAATGGCAAGGGAAAACGTCCTCATCCAGACTTGACCTAGGCATCAATACAAAATACTACTGAGAGTAGAGAAGATTGATTGTGTACTGATGTGGACAGCAATATTTATTAAGGCAATATAAAACAAGGGAAAATAGACCAGCATTATTCAAATCATTTATTTGGCAATAAAATCAAAATTAAAAATGATATAAGCATGGAAAAAAATCAGCGACCATTATCTAAGGCTGAAATGAATGAAAGCGAAGAATAAATCAGCAAAATAAAAATACTAGTTGTTGTCGAAAAACGTCAAAAACAGTAAACAAAAGAAATCTGAAAATGACATTAAATAAACGAAATACTTCTACCCAAATCCAAACAGTAAAATGCTTCAAAATTTGTTTTTTTCTTTTTTCTTTTATTTTTTCGTTTTCTTTTTTCTTTTTCTTTTTTTTGCTCTTTTTATTATTTCCTTTTTCTTTTTTTATTGGAAATAGTACTTCAAGCGCTGCCCATTAGCCGGCAACCCTTGTTTTTCTGTATAAGGGTAGAATCCAAGATAAAATATGCCCAAGTTTGAGATTTAGCTCACAGAACTCGCCCTGATTAATTATAGCTCTAGAGTCTAAACCCATCATCCCCAATGCTTTCTAAAAGATAGCTTAAAGACCTCTAACAACCTCCTCAATGGCTAGGAAAGGGTCCAACAAGTCAATCAAGGGTCAAATCGAAAGCTAGAGGGAAGGGAATAGCCCACGTGTGAGAAAAGGAAGGGTACAGCTCACACATATGAGTTTAAGGACAATTCGCATGGAGGTGAGTGCTTGGCCATCTAAGGCTACGAATGCCTCTAGGATGATCAAAGGGATAGGATAGACAAGAAATACGAGGGCGCTGGGCTAGAAAAATTGCTTAGGCAGCTGCATCGGGATACATGAGACTACATAAAAATATGTTGAGGGTCATCAGATTAGAAGGGGGAACTTTGAGTTATAAAGTTAATGAATAATTAGAACATTAAACCCAAAGTTAGACTTCGGGAAAAGGCCATCCTAACCATCTAACTTGTCTTTAACCACTAACACATTTAAATTATAGTAAGCCATGAGCAAGAGGGACTCCTAGGACTCTAGACTCTAACTTGACATTACATAAGTGTCCATAGTGACCATATTACATTGACTCTTAGGACTCAGGTGCTCAAATATATGGTGAGCTGCACCTAGGAAATATCCCCGGCTTGGAGGATTTTCGAGTGAAAAAACTTTGGAAGATTCACAATCGTAAAGAAGTAAATCTTTTTCAATAAAAAACACTCAAGAGACATTACCTACGTGCGACTGTCATAGCAAAGCCGAGTGTGTGTTATAATTGGCCCTTTACAAACACAATACATCTAAATTACATCATTACATTACAATAGCCATGGATCACTTGATACAATGATACAGTTTTTACATAATTGGCTTAGCCAAGCCATACACTAAACTTCATGTGAATCATCAACATCTTTACCCCTTGGATAATTCCTTGTGCAATCTAAGGCGTAACAAATAGCATATCATGCTCCAATACCATAACTATATTGTTTTATATCCTGTTTCGAAGCATGAAGATCACCTTCCATCTGACCTGTAGTCTCATCCTTGTGCATGTGTCCCAGTTTAATTTTCTGTTGAACTCTAGTCCCAAGAATTCGTAATTCTGTGTTATCTGTAATTGTTCACTCTAGGCCATCCATCAGTGCTATTATTACTTGTTTTACTTTAGAGTTCCATCAAGCTACTTTTGACTCTTATGGCTCAGGTGCTCAAATATATGGTGAGCTGCACCTAGGAAATATCCCCGGCTTGGAGGATTTTCGAGTGAAAAAACTTTGGAAGATTCACAATCGTAAAGAAGTAAATCTTCTTCAATAAAAAACACTCAAGAGACATTACCTACGTGCAACTGTCGTAGCAAAGCCGAGTATGTGTTATAATTGGCCCTTTACAAACACAATACATCTCAATTACATCATTACATTACAACATAGCCATGGATCACTTGAAACAATGATACAGTTTTTACATAATTGGCTTAGCCAAGCCATACACTAAACTTCATGTGAATCATCAACATCTTTACCCCTTGGATAATTCCTTGTGCAATCTAAGGCGTAACAAATAGCATATCATGCTCCAATACCATAACTATAATGTTTTATATCCTGTTTCGAAGCATGAAGATCACCTTCCATCCAACCTGTAGTCTCATCCTTGTGCATGTGTCCCAGTTTAATTTTCTGTTGAACTCTAGTCCCAAGAATTCGTAATTCTGTGTTATCTGTAATTGTTCGCTCTAGGCCATCCATCAGTGCTATTATTACTTGTTTTACTTTAGAGTTCCATCAAGCTACTTTTGTCACTCATGGACATTACTATAATTTCATTTCATATATAATAGAAAATCGTAAAAATGAGAGAATATATATTAGTTATATTAGTTATATTAATATAATATAACAGATTGAGGACCGATAGTATCACTCAATGTTTCTATCATCCTAGATATTATTTAAAAAGTAAAAGCGTGGAGTGCATGTTGGCACTTGGTGGGTGATATATATGTAGAATAATTCCTTGCAAAGTATACTATGCTTAATGACACTTAGAAACATTTCAATTCCATCATTAGATCATTGTCTACAAGAATAGACATTTGATGGATCCCTTATTAGAGCAAATTACCTCGTGTTATTTTAATGTCAACACGAAAAATGGCCTTGTTGAGAACAATTCTAAGACAAACATCAACACAAAACCAAAAACTAAAAACCACAAAACACTTTCACTGCTGTGTGCATATTCATTGTTTTTCATCTCTAGCAAAAGAGTTAAAACCAAAGGATGAATAAGTTCTAAATAAGAATAACAGGCAGAATTCCATTGGTATATCGTTGCACAAGAAGCATGATTTTTCATAACAAACACAAACCAGAGATGCTCTCAGAAGGTTTATGAACAGATATTGTGTCATCACCTTTATCTGTATACTTTGACCGTAAATAGAGGGCAATCACCTGTATCATACACATAACACCACATAAGCATAATAAAACCTAGCATTAAAATAAAGAAAAAAACACATATTCTCTGCAACGCTACCGACTAATATTCTGATTTTGTTTCTGCTTTAGTAGTGTAGGGGAAGAGGAAATAAGTTCCATTGTATATACCCTTCCACTTTTTGATTTGCTGATGTAAATATTGTTCTGTAAATATATGGCATATTTTTTTTAAATACCAACCAATCATACTAAACACATAATATTCCTCCAGTATGTGAATGCAATTACCTATAGCATTTCATAAAGCACTCTCTTACTTATTATGCCAACCAATGAACTAAGTCATTGTGAGGAAAGAAAGAATTTCAATCTTAAACTTAGTGCAAAAGTGTAAAACAAGCCCAAACCTGCCCAAAGGCAGAAACACCTTTGTCTGTACGACCACATCGAGAGTAATGAGCCTCTCTTCGTTCTCCTATTAAAAGTCTTGTTTTCTTCAAAGCTGCAAAAATTTCAGACTGTAAAATATCTCAGTTCATAGTTGAAAATTTGAAATGATTCTCACAGAAATATCAAGAAATACCAAATTTGATTTGTTGACTGCCAAGAAATTTGATTTGTCGATTCTCACAGAAATACCAAGAAATACAGATGAATGTTCCCAATAATATGATGAACGTACAAATGAATACAAAACAAACATATATAAAAACTAAAAATTGAACAACGAAAGCACCTCAACAGTGGGCTCCAATTGGGCCTCTGACGCAAAGCCATAAAACCTGCAAGGATAAAAATGATTTGCATGGTGTAAGCATTCTCAAATAGTCAAGCTGCAAGATAATGATATGTTGTAATCTCAATTATGTAATTCTCATCATATAACAGTGTATCCAACATTGATCAAATCAAGAGTACAACATTAACACAATTCTACTTTACAAAACCAATATAGTTGTAGTAGTACACAAACCAATGCATCTTAATAGCATTACAACATCATGAAGCTTAATTAATGAAGTTCTTAGGAAGTGATCCAAACATTTTATATTATTTATCTATAACTTACATAACATGCCCATTTTGTCAAATGTTCATGAAGCATCAGCATTTTTAATTGTCTGTCATAAAAAGTTTCCAGAGCTAGAATGGGCATCAATCACTCGAGGCGAATTAACGATTAATTGGAACAACCATTCTCTGATATTGGAGGGAAAATAATCAACAATGATTTAGGAATTGAACAAAGAGTGCACTTCCAGAAGCAAAAAGCAATGTCCCATCAGACAAATAGCACTTTCAGAAGCAGAATATAATTCATTTCCAGATCAATCAATGATGCTTCACATTAGGGGTTTTTTCTACTTGCTTAACAAAAAAACTCAACAATAAGCCATATCTTACTACAGTACAGGGACTCTTTTTTAGTCTCTTCTTTCTAAAAGTGTTGCATTACAACATTGGACCAATGTTGCAAATACATCACCAAGTGTCCAAAAAGAAATTTATAAGAAATATCAGGTAAAGTACTGAAAAATATTGGCAAACTTTACAAAATACAAAAAAAAACATGTCTTTTAAATCGAAAGCAACAACAACATTAAATAATAACATTGCCACACAAATATGAAAAGAAAATTGATATATAAGATGTGTAAGATATCAGGTGATATATCGCACATCGATACGGAATCTTAATTGTTGTCCTGACTCCTTTCAATTCTCAAAATTAAATACACAATAAAAAATTACACCAAAAATATAATAAATGTATCTCATCATCATGAGTCATCTACAATGATAAATATAATATCAATTCCCTCTACCCATTTTACGAGGAAAGGTAATGACCCTTCCTCTTTAAGAAGAAGGTCTCAGAGTTGCAGTGAAAGTGGAAGTGAAACGTCTTCTACTAATTGCCTTTCTCAATGAAGTTGGTGGCTTACTCTCAATCTCCTTCCCCTCCAAAGGTTACTGCACTAGAACATACTCTTCTACCACTCCTTCCCCTGCCACCTCCTCTAACAAAAGTGCATCCATGACATGCCTCTCAGTATCCACCCTCCACTCAATCATGGTGTCTATCCCATCCAAGGAAATGACTTCATGTCAGGGTTTCTCTTAAGTTGCATCGCCCATAGCCATAGACTGTCGTAAATGTAGACCATGTCATTAAGACACTTGAATTCTAACCTATATGGAATCGTTAGTAATGACCAGTATTCCCCTAATATATAAGCTGTAATATGAACACAAGTAACATGACCTTATAACACAAGGGCTATTATTAAGCTTGATATACTAGTCAATGAGCTCAGATTAAAAGGAGTCTAAGCTTATAAGATACTACATGCTAAGTCACCTTGTTTGAATTCAGCAATAATGAAATTCAGGAAAAATTCGCCTTGTAAAAAATAGTTGATAAAATTCATCATTAAATTCAAGAATATATATATATATATATATAATTTTAATTATTAACATATAAATTTATTGTTAAAATATCTAATTATGATATCTTTTATAACTAAGTTTATATTAATTATATATATGTTACATAGGTTTATATTAATTATTTAATATAGAAAGCTTATAGATAGATAAGATAAGATAAGATAATTATATTAATGTCCAACTAATGACCACAAAGTAGGTCAAAGGGACTGCTGATTACAATGATGTCCGTACAAAGCGGGAGAACCAAACGGTCTCCTATAAAAAGATACAATGCACGAAGAAAGAAAGAAAGAAAAGAGTGAATAAAAGTAAACAGGACTGAAGTATGAGAGAGCTTTGACTGCAAATGCGAATCCAGAAACAAGCAATGGGGCAGAGATGCCCTAGCAGAAAAGATCCAGGAGCAAATAGGTCGGAGGATCCGGCCCATCTCTCCTATCATCTGAGGCTGAATGAAGAGGACTGAAGAAAACTCAACAAAGTTTGTTGTCCCGATGAAGGGCTGGTAGAGAGTGCGGACTGCCCACAAACTCGTTGCCTAGAGGGGTTCATACATTGCTGAGGTCTGGAGGACCTAGCCCATCTCTCAGGACGGAGTCTGAGATGAATCTGCTGCTGAGATCTCGTGGGTCGAGGTGAGGTCCCACGGATCCTCACTGATCTAGAGCCTAGATATGTACTGATATCGGTCGGTCTCTTGGTGCCCCTGTCTGAAGGTAATACCCTGAAAAATGTCGTGATCTTCTGCGTGGGGGTCTGGTCTGATGGGAGGCTGAAGAATATGCGCTCGGAATCTGAGAGCCTCCTACATGTAGAGGGCCAAACATCTTTGATCGGGTACCTGAAAAATGCGACGAGAGTCTGAGAGTCTCTAAACAAACAATGGAACTGTCCTCTGATCTCGTAGTAAATGGGGCATCTAAAAATGAAGTGCGCCTCGTTCTCCACTTCCTGTAGATGACATACTTGACAGATTCTATCTGGTCTATCAATCTGGTGATCCGTCTCTACCCGAAGTCTATGAGAACCGACTCTGAACTGGCCTAGAGGGATGCGAAGAGCATGCATCCAGTGACGAAACGTATACTGGGGTCGGATAATGAGCCTGTCTCTCAGCTCCAGGAAGTGCTCTGCGTAAATGGCCATCTTTGGGCGTAACCCTCCCGAAGGATTGACCCAGGAGACCTGGACGAACTACCTGTAGATGTCTTCCAGGATAATCTTGTTCAGTTCTTGTCTAGTAGGTAAAAGGTGACCAGGAGCATCCAATGAATATCAGAAAGGGGGGAGATGATCCACCTGAATACCCACTGTCTCTAGGAGATCTGAAACCCCTGTAAACCAACATCGGACCCGATACGAATGGGTAGAACGGGCAATAGCCTCGGAAGAGCAGTATGCTAGGTAAGGGTACCGATCTCTACCCTCCATCGAGTCTGCAAAGCCCCGGACACGATGCAAGAATGAGACCTGTTATCACACAAACTCTAGTTGCTATAGAAGGGTATCCCAATAGGGACGGTAGAGGATGAGCAACCAGGAAGGTGTAACCAACAACAACCAGGTCCTCCGTCGAACGGACAGAAGTCACACCGGACAAGGCTGCAGTCACTTTAGACAAGGCACTTGGCCTAGTCAAGGGGAAGACCCACTCAACCGGTGAAGGTTGAGGCTCAACAATCAGACACCCTAAACCCAAAAGACGATCAAAGCAATAAACAAAATGGATGATTGAAGGTGAGATTTCTTCCAGCCTAGTAGGATCAGGATCTAGAAATGAGGGGAAAATCTATGAAAGGTGAAATCAGATCCGATACAAGTGTATTATGATAAATAAATAAGAGATCTCAAGGCTGGAAACTAAATCAGAAAATGAAAGATGACTAGAAGGGTGTCTGAAGATTCTGCCTATGGGGGAATGAAGCATATAATAACTACTCAGGCATGGCAGAATTAGATTAAGTAATTTAAGCACGTCTTCTAGTGATTGTAGAGTGATTATGTGACTGATTTAGTGCAAAGAAAATGGACCAGCAAGTACGAAGCAAATTAAAGAGTACCCATAACCCCAAAACACACCCAACGGGCTGAAAGAGAAAAACGCCCCCAGCGGGCGTTTTTGCCAAGTGGACTAGTGCCTAATCTATGGGTAAATGGAGTCGGAATCTAACCAAACTTGAGATATAAGCTTTTAAGGGCAAATAATAAGCAGGTTTGGAAAGAAAATGGAATTCCTACGGTTAAATTTGTAGATATTAATTTTTAGGGTTTATTTTAGTGTTTTGCAGCCTGACATTCACAAGAAGATGAGAACAAGAGAGAGCAGCAATGATCGCCTACCTGAAGCAAAGAAGATGAAGAGTTTGATGCAGAAACGAATGTTGGATGCCAAATGTTGAGCAGCAGTGCCTTTCCCTTGAGCGTTTTTTAGCAGCCAGTTGTCCAAGTGCGCCCCTGTACCTGCCAAAGAGAGACACAAATCAATAGTTGAGGCTAATAACAAGGAAATACAAGTAAATAACGACAAATAATGGAGGAAAGCAAGATAATAACATAAGTTTACTTCCCTGTTGCAGAAATCCAGAGAGAAAACCCAACGTGGAGCTGCTAGCTCAATGGTTGCACCTCTCTCTAGTGGTCGATTTCACCTGCAATGTTAGCTTGGACAAGAAGATGGAAATAGCTCACTATCACTCAACAATACTCCAACAATACGCCAATAATCCACATCAAAATACTCCACAACACTTATGCACAAGAAGGTGAAGAAATGTCTCTCTAGAGCTCAATAGCAAATCTCAAAATGTCAAGAAGAAGTACAATGGAGGTGAGTCCATTCTCTTATAGAGATGGTTCACTCTCAAGATAGGTTTCCCCCCAAAACGGAGGGTGGAGATCAATCCCCAACCATCAAAATCGAGTGGTGGAGATTGCTCCACAGAGGGGGGTGCGAATTGCCCCAAGAGAAGCGCACTAGAGGAGGAGAGGGGCCCATGTGGGGGCCATACATCAAACAAAGGGGTTGGGGGGTGTCTATATGGGGTTTTATCCCCCCAACCATATACAAGAAGGGTCCCACCATCACAAAACAAGGAAATCGAATTCCCCCCTAAGGAAAAAAACGCCCCTATGGGCCAAATCGAACTCAATGGTGAGTTGTCACATGGAGGGCCCCACAATGCCCAAATATTACATCAAACATTACCAAAAATACCTTAGAGATTACCTTTACCATTGCCAACCTTTAATTTTGCCATTTACCTATAGTTTCCTTAGTCAAAGTCTGATTTCCATGTATTTTCTGCTGGTTTATATGGCTGAAGATGAAAATTGGGCTTTTGACCCACTTTTATTGCCCGGATTGCCGAACCGTTTGTTGCAATGCGATCATGGACCCCAAAAGTAGTAGGGATGACCACTTGAACGACCCCGATCCATTACTTTGGCAACACTTGCCCCAAATCCATGATTTTTAATTAAAACAGGTCAAAGTTGACCAATAATAATTAAAAATCTCTCAAATGGTTCAATATTTTGCAATTCCGTCAATTGCATGCTCATATGGAACCCCTGTAGATAATAAATGATCGAAATCGAAATTCCGATCGCAACATTTTTTCTGGGCCCATTTTTGGCCTAGTCAACCCAGTTTGACCAAGTCAAATCTGGTCAACAATAGTGCTAGCTTAAACCTGTATACAATCATGAAGTGACAAGGCTCAATTATACAAGTTAGTACATTACTAAGCAATAAATGATAACATGGTGATCGAAAATACATTAAATCCCGAAATAATACAAGGCCCTGGTGAAGTGGGCCCACCACCTCCAAAAGACTAAGATGCTATACACCCCTATAGATTTGACCATTTTGCTAACTCTAGGTGATATGGACAACAAGGCAAAGGACATGGGAGGATGAGGATGAAGATCATGTGACCCTTTGGACAACTTGGGAAAGCGGGGTCCACTGAGGTAAGTATGCCATGACAGAACACAGGGAAGGGCGGTGCCTCACAAATGGGTATAGTGCAGGGAAACCACCACTAGCCATCTAACAAGTATCCCACAACTCACATCCGTATCCGAAGACTCCATGAGGTTCTTTTCTAGAGCCGCCAAACTGGGTGTCCGGCAAACTGTAACTTGAGACTCTAGGGGGCAATCTTGAGCTTGTCCCTTGCTCCCTCTCACCTCCTTGTCCCGTAGGACTAGGTGAGGAATAACCACTACAAATGCTGACATGTATAGCTGACCAAAATGCATGTGTGTCCATAAACACATTGCATGGATTTTACAATGAGTTTCATACTTAGCCCCTTTTTGGATAGATTTTACATTTACAACACAAAGGCCTTTTTAGCCTGATTTACATTTCATTTCTTCATTTCTTCATGGCCCTCTTGGGCTACATACATATCTCAAAAGATATAAACATGGTGCTCATACTGCAAAGGTAATGGGGGTGGGCAGTACATGCTTCGATGACAAGTGGGGAGCACCCGGTGAGGCTACACAATCCTTACTGCATTGCAACATCGGGGGCAACCGACAGGAGCAAATCCCAGGTCTAACGGTGTATCTCACACACTAAAGTGCCGAGGCACAATAAACAGGGATTCATGGCAAACTCAAAGATCAGTGGGGAAGGGGGTCCTCGTGATCACAAATCAGAATCCAAGTCGGGGAAGAAGTGTCATGGATGAGTCGGATGGGTGGAGAAATTGATGATGGTGCTAAAGTCAGCTACCGAGGGGCTAAATGATCAAGTCTATGCCAAGTATAGGGGACATGACTCAGCGTGCATATACATAAGTCTAACCGGAGGGGTGGACTGACATCACCAAGGGCCCAAACACATCATATCATAGCTAGATCACCAAATATATCATCTCATGCAAAGTTAGTGTACTAACAAGTATAAATAAGTCTAGTCTACAACATGAGCAATAACCATCAAATGCAATACCTGCTGCACCATATACCTGTTGCTACTGAACCTGTCTCTGAGTTGGATCTCTGCTAAATCCGGGCACATAATAAACCAGCAATGTACTGTGATAGTCTCGATCAGAACAAGACTAGGCAACTGTCTCAAATGGGCTTGTGTCAAAGCCTGGCAAGGAAAGGTGACCCTGTGGTATATGGTAGGTGACAATGTGTGTGACAATGTCCAACTGTCTGTCCCCTCTGATATGTCTGCTAGGGGCAATCTGAACAAAAATGCCTCATCTGAAGGCAGCTGATCTCCAATCTGGAAAAAAAAGGTACTATGCGGTCCTCGGTCGCACAGTCTACAGTATGGAAGCTCCAGTCGACATAAAATGTGATAACAAGACCAAACTGAAAACCGTCTCGAGCCTGAAGGGATGAGCTCTGAACTCGGCAAGGATGATGTGTTGAGGTACTATCTGTTTACATCTAATAATGCGGTGAAGAAGAAGGGTCTGGACTCTCTCAACTGAGGCCCAGTCTGACTCAAGTAAAGACGGCTCCCATATCTCCGAGCCATATAAAACAGTGGGACGGATCAAGGTGTCCATGAGGCTCATCTTAGACGAGATGTCCTGGAAGTGGTGTCAAAAGCAGTGTCTCTCGAGAAGAAATATTATATTTATATCATATAATACTTATAATATAGATTTGTTTAATTAAGTGAAGTATTCGCTAGACCCTTAGGAAGATCTCGACTGACCGAACCTGTTGTCCACTAAGTTGCACTTAGTTGGACTCCTTGTGAACCTCAGAATACTTGAACAACTCACCTTGTTCATTACCAGAGTTTGGAAGTTCATCAGGCCAAATTTTTAGCCCTTTGTAAAATTTGCATGTCCAGACACCCTGGGGGAATTGTAATAAGTTGGTCTAAGCATGATATCTTTGTAACAGGCTTGGCCTACCTTAGGTTTAGCTATCAATGGGTTACTCTAGAGTGCTTTTTCCTTAGGAATTATGCATTGCACTTCAGTGGAATATAATCCCTGAGTTTTTCACTCACACCTCCAAAGCTGGAGTATTTTCCATGGTGGTCGAACCTTAGGAGGTTATTAAAGCCTAAGTGTATATGTATTTTTAACATGCCAGCCATCAATAATGAGTCATATGGACATGCACTAGGTCCCTTAGGAGTTTCAGTCAATTCAGACAAAAATAATTTTTCGCGTTTAATGGGATTTGTTTAATAATTTAATTAAAAAAATCCAAAAAAAGTGATAAAAGTGTGGCTAGGAGGTGAATTTTGCCATGGGGGTGCTCGTTTTCTAACCCAAAGCACTCACAAAACCCCAAAACCCACTTTTCCTAAGTTCTAGGTGAATATTATTCACTTAAATAAATATTCTCTCAAAATTAATTTTGGGGAATTATTTAATTAAGAAAATAAAGATATGAGAGAAAATCAAATTCCTAAATCAATGGAATTTGTCCCAAATAGAGGCCCAGTTGAGTTGGCAATTGCATTTAAGGCATATCTCAATCAAATGGAGGTTAAATCAAGCAAGGATTTGGAGTTTATGAGCTATCCTATCTTGGGAGTTGTGCCCTCCTCCACTTAGGCGACTTCTCCATATGTGGCAGCCTTCTTTTGTTGTGGTGGAGTTTACAAGGTTTGATGTGCTAGTGTTTGCACTTTAATTCAATTATGTTAGATCTTTAATCTGAAAGATAGACAAGCACAGCAATACACGAGAACACAAGAAATTTCCTCGGGGAAACCATAAAGGAAAAAACCCTGCAACCTTCTTCAAAAATAGATTCGTCGCCTAGTACAACATCAAACCAAGATAGAAAACCAAAAGATAAGATAACTTCTGCAACTTCCTTCTTTCTTCTCCAACAAACTTGTCTTTTCTCCTCCTTGGTGCAAACTTGCTTGACTGAGTGTGATGTCCAAATGAGGGAGGGTTCCTCCCTATTTATACTTTATGTGTGACTGACCTTTTTCCCAATGGGGCCGACTTCCTTAACTGACTAGGCCGACCTCTCCTAGGGAGACTCAAAAAATACATTTTACAATTAACCTATTGGAGACTATTGCCCCGACTTACAATGGATGTTTTACCTCAATATTCTTACATGACCAAATACAATAATGACATCCCCGAACGGAGGAAAAACATCTCCAACAAAGGTACAATAATAATATAATAATAAATTAATAATACACAAAAGAATATCTTTTGAAGTTACATTTACAACGACACTCCCTCTTATCTAGGAAGGTATTCTCTGGACAAAGTCATCATCGTGGGTATTGCTTGTTCCTTCTCAAATCCATAGATCCTTTGAGTAGCAACCCCCTAGTGCCATTTCAACTTAATTTTCACCTTGTGGGCCCCATTTGGACCATTTTCCACATTTTAAGGGTGGGCACCACTTGGGTACTTTTATTTGGCATTAGATCTATCTAGATCTACTAATCCTAATCTATAAGTGGCCTTGTCTTTCATTGGTTGAACATTTGGTTGTTTCATAAGCCTCTTCAACACAGCCCTAAACTCTTTGGGTCCACTTAGTCATCCTAGATCTAGATCTATCACTCTTGATCCCTTCACATTTCGTCTTCACGTATACCTAGGAGGTCTTGAGTAGATTCGCTAGCCTTCATAGGTCCATTTTGGGCAGGGGGTAGTTGTCCTTTAGGGACACCTTGTTGAGATTTCTGAAGTCAATACACAGTCTGATTTCACCGTTCTTTTCCTCACTAAGACTATGTTGGCCACCCACTTCGAAAACCTCAAAGAGACCATGATTTTGGCCTCATACAACCTCTTTACCTCTTTTTCTATCAGCGGGAGCAGCATGGGGTTCATCCTTCTCAGCTTTTGCCTGAATGGCTTCTCCCCTGTATTGACTGGTATAGTATGCTGGATGACAGCTGTGTCATACTTTCAGATCTTCATAGCACCATGCAAACACATCATAAAACTTTATCATTAAATCCATATAGTCCTTTTTGATACTTGGGGCCAAAGACTTTGATAGTTTGACAATTTTGGGTTCTTCATCGCTCCCAATGTTACAGTCTTCTACTTCTTTTGGGTTTGGAGCAACCTTGTGATCTTTGGCCACATCATTTTCATCAAACAGTCTTTCAAGTGGGACCAATCCCTTGGGTATGTAGCTGCTTTTTAGCTGCAAAATCTCTTTGCCTCCCAAAGTGGTTTTGAGCTCTGGTGGTTCAGGCTCCCACTCCTCAACTTCACAGTCCTCCTGGTCAATCTGGACATTAGAAAATTCTCCAGTCATCTCCAAAAATATCCTGATCTGCTGGACGTCTTCAAATATTTTCCAATGCTTTGTATTGTCCGGGACAAAGGGTATATGCCTTATATTAATCATGTGAGTCCTAGTAGGATAGGCAGGGAGTTGAAACCTGCTAGCGGAGCTGGCTAGAATGTTTGCTATTTCATTTTGCTCCCTGGGAATGAAAGAAATATGATATTTTGTGAAGAAATTGTCAAACAAATCCCAAACAGCATTTATGTAAGCCCTCAACCTAGGGTGTTTCGCCTCATAGTTGTCGTTCACTTGTTGGATTATCAGCTCTACATCTCGATAGACCTTGATCTTCTTAGCTTTCAGGCCTTTGAGTACATTCAAGCCCAATAGCAGAGCTTCATATTCTGCCACATTATTTAAACAGTCAAACATTAGTTTGGAAGTATGAAAACTGGCGCATGCATTTCTCTCGTCTAGAGGGATGATCCATATTCCTGCTCCAGCTCCTTCTTTATTTACAGCTCCATCGAATCTCATGACCCAGTGATCTTCTTTTTGGAGGGTAACAGTGGCCTCTGTTTCCAGTTTTGATTTCTCATTACTGCCCTCTTCCATTTGCTGCCCATCGTTCTCTGTGTTAGCTGAGCTGTCAAGGCATTGTACCCCATTCCCATCATTAGCTTCATCATTTGGTTCAGGTAACTTGGCAACTTTCACACTTTCTTCCTCTGAACCTAGATCATAGTAGAGAATTGAGGAACCTCCATCCATGTCTATGGAAAATATGGGGTGGTCATCAGGCATGTCCTTGTTGCTTACTACATACGACAGCCTATGCTCCCTGTACAGCCTTCTATTTTCCCCAAAGACGGGGATGGTGGCATAAGACATGTCCATTTGCATGGTTCCCTTTAACTTTGTTGTCCACGACCTAGACAACAACATCCCAAACTTAGGTGGAATATCCGCCACTACCACATCCATGATCATATTCTTCTGAGGTATCTGAGTTAGTGAGACCACCATGTCTTTAATCATCCCTACACATAGAACTCTTCTAGAATCGAAGGAGAACAGATCTTTATAAGGTCTTGTGATTTCTAACCCTAGATTCTCCACCACTGAACTTGGCATGACGTTATGAGAGGCTCCTGAATCAAACATGGCATTGTGCAAGATATGGTCATGTATGTTGAGACTGATATAGAAAGGAGGGACATCAGTTTCTGAGGCATTTTCAACATGGGGACCAAACAGAAGAGTGGGTTTGTCATCATGCAGATTGAGAGTATCAGGTTGCTTTCCTTCTCCACCATTTACTACTTTCAGAATCTGGTCTTTGTATTCCGAGTTTTTGACTTATTTAAGGGGATGGAGATCTTAATCTTAGATATTTCATTTTCCAAACTGAAAGCAGCATGGACCCTCTCTGTTGTCTTTGTATTACCTTCATCTCCCCATTCTGGACTCTTTTTAGGAGGCTCTGCCCCCTTCCCAAGCGTCTCATCAAAGATTGTAATTTTTGGGTTCTTTTTCCCAGAGATCTCTTTTCTTTGTGGCTGAGGAGAAGATGGATCAGCAGCAGCCTTTCCTCGGTATACTGTTATTTTTCTACTTCTAAAATTATGCTGCCTCTCAAACTCACAGATTGCGTTGTGGAGCCCTCTTTAGTATTGGTCAGATTCTGATTCTCCTAGGACATCATCTGACTGCAGAGAAGACCGGTCATGTTCATCTTTAGTCAAATAGAACTGTGGTTGGATCTAATCAAAGAGATGGATTTGGTCTTCGGCATGTCTATCTTCCTCTTCTTCATCTATGAAGTTTTCAGCAAAAGGTGGTCTGATTGGCTGATTTTTAGGATTTCTAGGGTCTCTTGGCTCTCTAGATCTTCCTTGTGGGCAGAGGGTCTTCTGAGATTGTTATTTCGAGCTTGAGGCTTTGGGTTTTCTCTGGCAGGAGGCATATTCTCAAGGGAGATCCTATCCACCAGCCTTTCCATAGTTGTCATCATCTGCTCAAATTTGGCATCCATGGATTGGGATGTGGAAGGTTGCACTGCTTCATTGCACCACTTTTTCTCAGCTTCAGTTATGTGCTACATTTTACCCGAGGCCATCAAGTTGGCTTCCACTTCTAATGCATCTTTCAGCATATCAAGGAGAGTGTTGCCAGCTAAGTTGTACTTAGATGGACTATCAAGCGAGCGAGCAAAGTTGAACATTTCAATGTTCTTTTTTCGATGATTTGATATCCAGCTGGCCTTTTAAAGGGCCCCCGTTTTAACTTTTTTCCACATGTCCATGGCCCTGCGGGGTTTGTAATAAAACGTACTAGCATGGTGTTTTGTAAAAGACTTGGTTCCCTAGGACTTTTTGGCTAAGTCAGGTATTCCAAGGAGTTTTTTCACCTATCTATTATGTTTTGCATTAGTGCATAACATAATTAATTGGTTTTTCTCCTGCTCCTCCAAAGCTGGAATGCCTGGGGAGGCTGACGGGCCTTAGGGGATTGTTAAAGTCTATGGGTCAATGTATATGAACATGCTAGGCGTTAATTTTGAGTCATATGGACATGTGCTAAGTCCCCCTAGGTTGTTTTTAATTTTCGACAAGTTTTATTTTTTCCGTAAATTGGGCCATTTTTTAATGGTTCAATTAAAAAAAATTTAATTGGCCTATAAGGGGCATCTGGAGGTATTTTTTGCCTTAGGGATGCTCGTTTTCTAACTCAGAGCACCCCCTAAACCCCTAAACCCACTCTTTCTAATGTTTGGGTGATTATTTTTCCACAAAAATCCAAAAAAGTAAAAAAACCCCAAAAAGTCATAAAAAATTGAAAAAGTGAAAATATGACTTAATAAAAATATTAAATTTTGGGAGTGATTTATGGACTGATTTTTTCAGCTTTGTTTTAGGAGTTGTAAGAGTTGATTTTGGAAAGATTCCGGGCAGCTATATTAGTGGGATTACTTCCTCATTTGAGGGGGGCATATTTCCCAAAATTGGGCCCCTTCAATCATGGAATTTGCAGCTATGTTTATGGGCTGTCACATGGCTGATTTTTAGCTGATTTGGGGCTGATTTTGGCAGCCCATTACATGGGAGTGGGCAGCCCCATTTTCTCCACGAGTTATGCCACTCATTCCACCCATTTCTCTCCATCTTTGGCTATTTAAGCATGGCTGCCCACTCCATTTTCTTTAGAGTGAGAATTAGAGCAAGAGACTTATGATTGTAATATTTTTCCTCATTTGAATAAAAGAAGACTTTGGAGGTCAGCTTGTGGTGTTTTGTCATATGTGGATGTAATATCTTGATTCCTTTTCCAAGATGACTTGTGCATAAGTTTCATTCTTCAAGGGTGTGGTGTGCTCATCGGAAAGATTGTTACCAATCTATGAGATAAGTTGTTTTCAATTTGTTTATTGTAGCAGCTTAGTGATGTGTGCTTGGTAAGAGATTATTTTTGTATCTTTCATTTGTTTATGGATATGCAATCATAGTTTCTTGTGAGTATATATCTACACTTAATATTTTTTTTGGTGAGATCTGTGATGTGCAGGTGTTTTCTTGAGTTGGCAAGAAGGAGGATCTTGTTTGTTTCCCCTTTTTACTAATCATTGTTTGCAGATATAGTCCCTTCAAACATCACTAAACCATCTTCAAAGCTTCGATTTTCAACAAGGATTTGTTCCATCTCTCTCTCTCACATTCAAGAAAAAATCAAATTTTATGGTTACTAGTTACTAATCAAATGTGGATCTGATTTACATACTGCTGATAAAAACTTAAATAAATCAGATTCTGTCATCAAGAAGTTTTATTCTTTCATTTCATAAAGAGTTTATTGTTCATAGATCAAAGCTTCTTGGTTATCTAGCACTTTCTTTTCAAAAACTGGTTTAAGTTGTCAAAATCTTTCAAGTTTTTCTGAAGTAGTATTAGATCTGATTTCAAAGTATTACCTGGCTGCCCTAGAGCTTGAAATTTGCAGCCATTAAAGGCTAGCAAAGATCCCAAGTAGACAAGCCCCATAGCTTGTTTTGCTTGGTTACTTTTCGTCATTTTTACTTAGTTTTTAACTTAGAATTTTTTGGGTTTTTTAGGAGGTGTTCCAAAGACACTCTTAAAGTGTTTTTGGGCATCTTATACTAATAATCACTTGCTGGTTTGCAGCAAAAGACGAACAGGTAGGAGGAAGTGCTGCCGAAATTTCGAAGATCCAGGCAATCCGGAGGACAAATTTTCATATTTTTCAAAAAACCGGTCATTTTTTCCTAGAATTTGTAAGCCACCAAGTCACTTAAAGTAGACTGGGGCACTTCTCTAAATCATTGTAAACAACTATTAAACGAGAGTAAGTGGGCTAGCCAGCGCCCACACCCCATCCCCCCAGGGGTGGCCTGTGTCGTCTCATTTTCATGGCGTGATTTTTAGAGTAGTTTATTTCTTTGTTTTCCGGCATTGAATAAAATCAATTAGGATTAAAATAAACCTTGTTGGTCCGTTCCACTGGCGGGCCACAAGTTCACTCATAACATAGTTTTTTCACATTTTTTTTACAAACTCATAACGCCCCCTTGCTTTCCCGAAGTAGGGTTTCTGTATGAGGGCTTGCCCGAAATACATGCCTGAAAAGAGACTCCTGGGGTTTTAAAAAAGATAAAATTTGGGTTCATAAATTTTTTATAAAAATACCAAGGTCTTCTCCCGTATGCTCTGTGGCCAACTTGCAGCTCAGTCTGATCCAGTTGGTACACACCAGAAAGGAGGGGATGACTAGTAATAGGATCTAACACCGCCCCAATAAAAAATCATTTTTGTGAAAATCCGGCACAACACGCATTTTGTTGTCGTGGGCAAATTTCCCAGAAGGCTTGGGATAACACTGAATAGTGACCTCTTGGAAACCGTTAGGCTTGCCCTCGTTGGTATAGCATCTGAACACCTCCTCGAGACTCCGATTCAGCCCAAAGCCTGAGAGGGAAGCCACGCTTCAAAATTCCGGACATGTTCCCCCGTACCTTGCGTATATCGGGAAACCACCTGCCTTAATAAAAAGATCACCATCACGTTAATTTTTAAAATAAACCAAGAACACTTGCACAACATTTACCTTTTCTGCTTATGCATTTGTTTATTGACTCCATTATAAGGCACTGGTCTTGTTGCAATTTTATTTTATATTGTTGACTAATGTGCAGTTAAATGATGGCTATTTTAAAATGGGAGCAAATGATGAATGATTGTTTTATTTGATCAAAGTATATGTTGTCTATTCTTGGTTACCAAAAGTATTTTTCTAACTCCTAGATTAGAGGCCTTAGTTTCTTTTTATTTTTTAGGGTCCACCCCCCTTGGCTTCGCTAGGAAAGCCTAGACGGAGGAGTCGAGTCCTTAGTGACAGCACTTGACTCTGACTTGCCCCCAAGGCCACACCAGCAGCTTGAAGACTTCTGCTGCGTTTTCCCCAGGTGTGGAACCAGGCGGCAACAGAGAGTAGTAGATCTCCTTTCTCTCATCATGAGAGCAAAATCACTGACAAAACAGTTGGCAAAATGGAGCTTGGTTGCCCCCACAAAGGCTTTTATGTCTACAGGGATAGAATTGTACACTCTCATGAACCTGGCTGAGAATTCTTGGACAGTCTCAACATTTGTTTTCTTTATGTTTTCATACTGGGTGAGAATCTAGAGAGGATTTTGTTTATCCTGCCATCTGGACCCAGGAAAGCTTCTTCAAACCTTTCATAGTAGCAATTCCTCCATTTGGAAGGGCCTTAAACCATTTCTTCACTTCCCCTACAAGGCTTTGGGCAAACAACCTCATCTTAACATCATCTTCATCCACCTCTTCTAGGTCCGTGAAATCATTGATTTGGTCTAAATGCTGTTGGAAAGAAACTTTTCCCTCCCCATCGAATCTCATGAGGCGTTGGGCGTATAACCCACAGGTAGGTCATCGAGATTAGCTGGGAGGGCTAAAGGGGCATATCTGGCAACCATGGCTCTTAGGTTTTGCTTGGGAGCAAATGGGGTTTTAGAAGCAGCAGGAGTAACAACGGGTACTACAAGAGTAACGTTGGGGACAGCAGGAGGAATATTCAGGACTTGGGTACTTTGGCCAACAGCTTTAGCAAAGAGAAACAGGCCACTAGTTTCTTCTAGGGCTCGTAAATTTTCCCACAAAGCACTCAGGCAATGGGTCTGGAATCTTCTCTGGTCAAACAAGGTTTCTCTCAGATCAGTCTCAGCCCTAGATCTAAATGGGGAAGACTCAATCCTTAAACTTGAAGGGACGCTTTTTATAGTATATGCCTCTTTTTTAGGTAAAGAAAAGGACCTAGTTAATGGAGAAATACTTGCTTGGCCTTTCTTTGCTTTCTCGGTGAGTTTCTCCGGGTCCGAAGTAACCTTTGGTAGCTAGGGATCTGGGTGACTTCTGGTAGGTATGCTCCTGGGAGCCAGACTTCCTCCTCAAAGTTCACCAATTCGAAAGACGGAGTCGCCAAGAGAATAATACACGATCCTTTTGGTGTATGACTACTGTTCACCCTCAGCAATCAGCTCTGATCTTATACAAATTTTAAAGTAAGCTCGATCTCCAGTGGAATCGCCTGTTTGAAAGTTGGAGTCGCCAGGGCAAATGATACAACCTTAGAACTTCAGACTCTCTGTTTGCCCTCAAAGATCCGATTTGATACTGTGAAAACCAGAGATTCTCCCCAGCGGAGTCGCCAGAATGTTATCACTCAAGATTTTCCTGAGTTATGGCAGGAAAGACCATGAGGTAACTGTTGCAAACCAATCATTAGTGGATGGAAACTAGCCTTTCCAACCACAGAGAGGGATCTCTCTTTAGTGCTTACAGCAATAGGATATAGCTTGAATGGGTTGGGTTATTGGTGAAGTGGTGGCTAGACCTTCAAACAATGAATTAAAAAAGGTTTTTGGTTGGTTGGGGTTAAGAACAGGAGGACAATTGGGCATGGAGTCAACTTTGGTGGGTTTCAGTCACTAATGACAGATTCAGACCACGATGGCAGAGGCAGGAGGCAAGGTAGATGGGGTTCTTTCACGTCAAAGTAATCAGCGGGTGAAGGCAGAAAAAGGAAACAAGTTCCATCACAAGGTTAGAGCATTTGAAAATGAATTCTAACCTGCAACTTCAAGAGGAAAATGGTGGAATACCTAGTCATATGCATCTGGAGAGAAGATTTTTCTTCAAACTTGGTACGTAGAGAACATCCTTCATCTTTATTGGTTTGCCTGAATCTAGTTTGTAAGAGGCTTTTCCACTTCCTTTGATAGGATATTGATAGTCGTCTCCAAGTTTCACCTTGTGTGTTGACTCATGTTCTAATAAGTTGACAAAAGATTCTTTGTACCCTGTCATATGCTTGGATGCTCCACTATCCACAAGCCAATCATTACTTCCATGGGTGATGGTACCTGTAAGTGCTGAGATTAAAACATATTCTTCATCACTTGAAGAATCATCCCTTTCTTCTCTGGTTTTCTTGCTTACTGGTTCATCATCTTTAGCGATGTGAGCATGATGCCTCTTCTAGTTGATTCTCCTAGAAGATCCTTGGTTTCTGGGACAATTTTTTTGAATAATGTCCTTTCTCATCGCATGTGAAGCACCTAATACTGGATAGGTCTCTTCTAGGTCCATGATTCCTATGAGATCTTTTAGACTTCTAGTGATGGTGGTCCTCCCTCTTGTTTTGATTTTTCTTAGCATGAGCAGTTAGGGCTTGGTCATCACTAGCTCCCATCTTTTCTTCTCTTGCTACTAATCGAGCTTCTTCTTGGGTGCATTCTTCCCATAATCTGTTGAATGTGATTAGCTTCTTTTTGGCGAATATTCCTTGAATGAATGAGTCCCATGATCTTGGGAGACCATTCAATGTAGTCATCACAATCTCTCCTCCTTCAACATTTTCTTCAATTGCCTCAAGTTGTTCCTTGATCTGAGAGACTCTTGTGAAGTAAGATTGAATAGTTTATGAGTGTTGAATCTTCACATTCTTGAGTTGGTTCCTTAGAGTCATCTTCCAATTGATGTTCTTCCCTTCATATAACGTTTTCAAAGCATCGAACATCTTCTTAGGAGTCTCCAAGGATGATACATGAGGGATGAGGTGATCTTTGATGGAGTCTGCAATAATTCTTTTGGCCTTGATCATGTTCTTCTTGTGAATTGCCTTTGCCTCTTCTCCCTCTGGTTCTGGAACCACCTCATTGACATACTTGTCCAAGTCATTCTCTTCTAGGACAAGAGAAATTCTATACTTCCATGCCCGGAAGTTATCAGCTCCTTCAAGCTTATCCTCAAGCTTGGTGTGATTTGTCATTTTGATATGAGAACCTCAAATGGAAATAGCAAGGAATTAGTTCTTACCAATTTGAGATGCCCAACCTGGTTTTGGAGCTCGATGACCTAGGGTTTGACAGAGAAACCCTAATTTTCCAAACTTGGAATCTTGAACTTCTCCTTGGATAGAAAGATGTGCCTCCTCAAGGCCAGTTGTCTAATACACTCCTTTTCTCGGATTGGTAGATGGAAGCTTCAAAAACTTGATTCCCTAGTTTCTCCCAGCACTAGTGACTCGGTCAAAAATGAAAATTCTCCAAACTGAATTATGTTTCCACCAAAAGATGCACCTCCTTGAGGCGAGTTAGCCTAGCCCTCTTTTCTTGACGATCTGTGGAGAGAAGACCTTGGATTTGGAAACCCTAGCTTTCCACCGTTGCATAGTGCCTTCTTTCAAAGTGGCTCTGATACCATGTCAGTGTTTGCACTTTAATTCAATTATGTTAGATCTTTAATTTGAAAGATAGACAAGCACAACAACACACAAGAACACAAGAAATTTCCTCGGGGAAACCATAAAGGAGAAAACCCTGCACCTTCTTCAGTAATAGATTCGTCACCTAGTACAACATCAAACCAAGATAGAAAACCAAAAGATAAGATGACTTCTGCAGCTTCCTTCTTTTTTCTCCAACGAACTTGTCTTTTCTCCTCCTTGGCGCAAACTTCCTTGAGTGAGAGTGATGTCCAAATGAGGGAGGGTTCCTCCCTATTTATACTTTATGTGTGATTGACCTTTTTCCCAATGGGGCCGACTTCCTTAACTGACTGGGCCGACCTCTCATAGGGAGACTCAAAAATACATTTTACAATTAACCTATTGGGGACTATTGCCCCGACTTACAATGGAGGTTTTACCTCGATATTCTTACATGACCAAATACAATAATGACATCCCCAAACAAAGGAAAAACATCTCCGACGGAGGTGCAATAAAAGTACAATAATAATATACAAAAGAATATCTTTCGAAGTTACATTTACAACAACATGATGGGGGCGCCTCTCTTACGTAGCTGCCATCTCATGCATTGGAGTATCCTCTTCACATCAATCAAGGATCAATCAAGGGATCTCACATCCCCTCTTCAAGGAATGTGCCCCCCTCTCCATGATTTCGCCCCTCCCTCTCTCAAACTCTATTTAAGCAAGGCTCATGCTCCTCATTTCTTCATGATGGAAAGCATAGAACCTCTGCTCCTATAATGTGTGATCTTTTGTTGAGTAATAAGATTTGAAGACTTTGGAGGTCAAATTTGGTGGCTCTTGTTCCATTCTCCTGCATGCATTTGGTTGAGGTATACTTGTATAATTTCAATTTTTGCTTTCATATTGTAATTTTGGATTGATCTAGCTTGGCAAGGCTCTTTGAGTCTAATAGAGTAAGCATTCATAGTCTTTGATTTGCTTGTGTATATTTAATTATTTAGAGATCTAGGAACCGCACATGTAGTCGGTAATACAATTGCCCTTCTAATCTCTTTTGGTTGATATACTAGATTTAATCTCTTTTATATGTGAGTGTCTTTGAGATTTGTGCAGGATTGGATGCTAAGCTTTGGAGGTTGATCTAGTCTTGACTCTTCTTCCAAGCTTAGTGGTTGGTTACTTCTCTTTGGTTGATATATTTGTTTTGCAAGCATCAAAATCCCTCCATTCTTTCAAAGCTAAAAGCTTGGGGTTTCTCCATCTTCTTCATCCAAACAAAATCTTCTTTCCCTTTTGTTTTTCTTGAAGCAAGTAGAGTAGATATAAAGCTCATTTCAAACCTCTTGTTTCTCATAGATCTAGATCTCAAATTTTCATACTTGAAGTAATTAAAAATTTACAATTTTTTCCAAGTATAAAATTTTGTATTTTTTTTGTATTTGTATATGCCTAACCCACTAATTTGGTTGAATTAGCTTGCTGGTTTTTAGCAGGTCCAAGGAAAAAGAGGAGGAAGCTCTGGTAAAATTTCATCAAAAATCTCCAAAATTACCTTCCAAGGACCCTCATTCATCACTACTTTAATTTCTTAACTTGTAAGCCCTTAGATCCAATTTTAAAAGGACTAAGAGGAACTTCTTTCGAGCAGGATTGTAAAAATATTAAATAAGAGCAAGTGGGCTACACAACGCCCACACCCCATCCCCCCTAGGGGGATTTGCAGTCTCAAATTTTCGTGATGTAAATTTTTATAACAAACACAAGCACACAACCACATTTCACTGCAAGATTGTATACTTTAACTGCTTAATAATTTTTTCATTTATATTTTGCAAGTAGTTACAAATAAAACCAATCTTGTTGCCACAAAGTATGCTCTCACCACCACATAAAGGCATTGTTGATTAGTGGTGGTTGATAAAAAAGTGACACATAGATCCGGTGATCTATATCTTTATTTTCTGCAATTTATTTTTTGTTCTTTTTAGCTTTTCATTTTCAAAGCACTAATTTGGAACGAACAATTTGTTGTCGCTCAAAGTATGCTCTTTCCCTTTGCGGGCATTTGCCTGGTCCTAGGGAAATAAGAAAGAGTTACAACAACTTATTAATTCTCTACATTTAATTAAGAACTCACAATAATAAAATCAACAACCCCAAACATAGTGAAAATCTGCAACTCGAATATTAAGTTTTGCGTGGGGAAATTCCTTAGAAGAAGCGGGAACAACTGGAGAGCGACCTCAGGGCAACGTTAGACTACATCCTTGTTGGTGTAGTGTTGAACACGCCCCCGAGACTTTGCTCTAGCCCACGCGTCTTCATGAAAAGCCACCTTTACTTAATTTCCGGACATTATTCCTCGTACATCGCGGTATATCTGGAGTTTCCATTTTTCCTTTTAAATAAATTCCATTACTAATAAATTTAAAACTGACCAAGATACACTTGCAAAACATTTCCCTTTCAGCTGCATCATTTTGTTTATTTGAGTCCATTGGCACTGGTCTCCATCAACAACAAATACTTTATATTTGCTTAATATCAGTTGAATCAATTGTTGTTGCTTAATCTTTATATGCTGGTGATTGTCTTTTATATGCTGTTGAAGGTATCTCTTAAAATCCTTGCAATACTCTTGACTCAGTAGATCACACCCTTTAAACTCCCGAAACATCCATAATTAACTTTCGAAAACATTTTAACAGTCTTAGAAATATTCCATAGGGACTACCCCCCTTCGCTTCGGTTAGAAGTTGACCTAACCGGAGGAGTCAGGATCAGGTGACAGGCCTGACTCGAGACTTGTCCCCAAGGGCGCACCGAGTAGCGGTGAGATTTTTGTTGCGTTAACCAGGTGCGCAATCCGGCGGCAACAGGACCCATTGACCAAACCTTTACGAAGATCTCAACCACCCGAACCAATCCATCTAGCGGTTTCAGGCATTTCAACATAAGAACAAGTCCATAAGGGAGATAGCAATTGCACTCGGTTACCGATATTCAAAATTGAATGGACAAAAGTTGTTTTCACAGAAAGAAATGCATTGCGTCCGTAGGTCATAAACGGGTCACAAAGGACACATTAGACGACTATATAGGCAAACGGAGACGTGAGGGCACATTTATTGAATTTAATGGCCAAACTTCATCGAATTTACGCACCCTCTCTTCAAATTCGCTGAATTTCAAATTTTATGGATGAAAATCGAACGTGGTGACTTAGCATATATGAGGGTCATAATAGATTTAACAAACTTTGAGGTATAAGAAAATTAGAAATATCAGAGGGTGACAAGTCATAAATTGTAATAAATTTAAAATTCAATTTGCAAATTTCTAAAATGTTGAGCTTCTTGGTGTGTATGTTTGCAAACACACTCCAATTGTGCTCGCAACTTGAAGGGCTAAAAGTATGGCTAAGCACCCGAATGATAAGTCTTTGCAAATTTGGTAGTCTTACGCCATAGGTTGTCCATCGAGCATCAACAATGAATAATAGAAAAACAAAAAAGACGTATATTATATTTCCATATAGCAGCAAACAGGATATAAAGAAAAGATTGAAATTTGAGGCAAAATAAAGCTTACCTAGGATTCTAGTCTTCTTGTCTTGAACAACCATTGTAGAAATCACGGCATAGCTCTCAGGTGGGGTCCCATCAAGCCAACATACATCCCATCTCTATGAGACCTCAAGATCAAACTCTCCCCTCATAGAGTACTACTTTCCAGTGTTCCATTACTAGATTCTTTATGACAGCCTCAAGGGTTAGGGGAGTTTCAATGGATGGCAAGCATTCACCCAAGAACTCACAACCTGGCCCCCCAGGTCTTGTCCAGATTCTTTACATGGCATCATCATGCTTCAAATCGGTCCCTTCTCGATGACTAAAGGTGACAGGGGTTCCCCTTCTCCCTCCACCCCAACTCGTATCTACATAGTACATTTATTATGTAAATAATAAGCTAGGGCCTTCTAGTTATACCTAGACCCTACTCTTTTTCTACATAGTACATTTCTTATGTAAATAATAAGCTAGGGCCTTCTAGTTATACCTAGCCCCTACTCTTTTTCTTTATTTATTCCGACATTACTTGATCATACTCCATGCATTCCTCTTGTATCTGTCAGTTTAGCTTACTATATGCTTTCAAAGTAACCTTGCATACTCCTGTAGGTGGGTTATCGTTGATTATATTTTTTTTATTCAGTCCCATTGAACATCCCTTTTGGTCATTCCTTGGAAAGTTGGACATTAATATAATTATCTTATCTTATCTATGTTAATTGTTTCATATGTGAGTGCCCATTGAACAAGGTTTATTTACCTTTGTTGAAATTCTATTCTTTCCACTTTCCACACCTATCATACTACAACACCAGTCATTGTAAAAGTGATAATTTGATCGTTATCATCAAACGTATTCACTGTTATAAGGGTCAAAGTTGCAGATTTCTGAAGTACATGCAGAATTCAAACTTCTTTCACTGTGTCTAAAGTGTTTACATTGCAGATCAATAAAGTTAGATTGCTGATCTACAAATCTAATTGCAGATTTGAGGAGTTCTTTATGAGATTTGAACATATATAGATCTACGTACATAAACTAAAGAGATATACAGTGAAAATCAAATCAGCCATTAACAAATTATGTAACAAATGAATATCATAGATCATTACACAAAAACTTGAGACAGAAGAGAAGAATGATATATTTCATGTAACTTGAATGAATGATGGTGAGCATTATTTATAACAAGGCAATTCGAATTAGGGTTGGAGGCAATTCAAATTGCACATGCAATGCTTGGAGGTCAATTAGGCTTAACTAGGGCTAGATAACCTCAGTTAGCCATGCACACTCACTCAGACTGATTTTAACTGATTCTGGGACTCACAGAGCACTAGTTCAACTAACGTGCATGCAAAACCCTAAACCTACTCAACGGGAGAGCTAATGACTTAACTGGGGCGCTAATGGCTGCTATGGGTTAGTTAGGATCAGTTAGGACCTAGATTAGTGGAGTACATCTAGTCCTTAACTGACTGCCACCTAAGATTGGGTAAAAATTCTCCAAATCAAGGAATGCGCCCCTAAATCTAGGAGTTTAACTCAGAGTTGATTCAGGTGGTCAATTTAGATGTGGTTTGGCCCATTATAGTCATCAGAACAGGATCCAGGTGGCTAGGTAGTGTTATATGCTCTAATATTCTTGTCACAGATTTGTGAAGACTAAGTGCTGATTTGATATATCTAATCGTAGATCTGACTGTGTTGGTCACTAATTTGAAGTTAAAAGTGCAGATTTTGGAGAATTACTTGCATCTCAATGAACCTTTGTTGCAGATTAAAGGTATTTTTGTTGCAAATTTTAAAGAGAAGCTTTGAATTGTTAGGGAGATCACCCTTGAACAAGCATGCACTAGTCCAGAAGTGGGAGAGATCATGTGGATGACAGACACCTTTTCTAGCTGAACATTTAAATGACTATGTTATCACACAACTTGTAGTTGCCCCAAAAGGGGATCCTATCCAGGATGGTAGAGGTGCTAGGCAACTAAAGAGGTGAACTAAGAGGGCTTTGATTCCAAAGGATAAATGGTTGTCACGCTAATCAAGGCACTCTTCACTTTAAATCAAGCTATGCAAGACCAAGGGGGAGACCCTAGCTAGCTAATGAAGGCTAGCGAACCTACTCTAGACACTCTAGGAAGATGTGAAGTGGAAGAGAAAGAGAGATCAAGAGTAAGTAGATCAAGATATAGGGAAGATGGGTGGCAAATAGAGTTAGGGCTTTGTTATCACACAACTTGTAGTTGTCCCTAAAGATATCCCATCCAGGATGGTAGAGTCATTGGACAACTAAAGAGGTGGATCCAGGATGGTAGAGTCATTGGACAACTAAAGAGGTGACCCAAGAGATGCAAGGTTCCCAATGCAAGTTGGGATTCACGTCAACCGATGCACTCTTCGCTTTAGATCAAGACTAATCAAGGTCAAGAGGGAGACCCTAGCCAATCAATGAAGACTAGCTAACCCAAAGGTTCCTAGGGAAATGTGTAAGGTAAAACAAGGAGACCAATGGTGAGTTAGATCTATGAGAGTTAAGTGGACCCAAGGGTTAAAGTGTGGTTGAAGAGGCTTAAAGAGTGACTTATGGTTCAACCAATGAATGACAAGGACCACTTATGAGGTTTATTTAATAGATCTATTAGATGATTTAGTACCATGAAAATTAGCCAAGTGGGACCCACTCCTTAAAAAGTGGAAATTGGTCCAAGTTGGGTCCACTTGGTCAAAGTTAAAGGAAAATGGTACTAGGGGTGTTCAAAATTAGGAATACCCAATTGTGGGATCTAGCAAAAGCCACCAACCCCAAGGAGTGCGATTTGACTTAGGGAAGACTAATGCCTTGGATGGAGGGGCAAATGGAGTCGGATGTCCACCAAAATGTAGATCGGGATAGTCAAGGTGCAAAGCAAGGTGGGTTTTGAATATCAAGAGCATGCCATGGCTAAATCTCACTAGATCTAATGCATCACAAAGTGACCTGTTATCACCTAAACTGTAGTTACCCCTATGGATGTATCCATTCATGGATGGCAATAGGGAAGGGCAACTCAAAAGGTACAACCACGATCATCTCGACCTCCAATAGATGGTTGTCACGCCAGTCGAGGCAACCTTCACTTTATGTTATCTAGCCCAGACAACAAAGGGGGAGACCCGATCTACTCCCGATAGGAGAGATCAAAACCAAGACACCAAATCAAGTTAATTCTAAGTGAAGTAAGGTGTATGGTTTATCCTAGACCTTAGGATGAAGTCACAAGACAAGTGAGGGGTTCAATGAGTATAGCTTTGGTTCATTATTGATGTGAGAGTGACTTATGATTTGTGAAAATATGATCCAGGATTAAAGTACTAGTTCAATGTGAGAAAATCCACTGCCTTGGGAACCGTGTCCAATGCAGGGTAGTTTATGGGTTGAATTGGGGCTAACTAGTACAGGTGACAAGCTTGATCATGATACGTGATGACATCAAAGGGTTTAGTTCACCATACAAGGGTCAAACCACAAGTTAATCCAACAATCTAGGAAAGTCGAATTTACTTGGAGAGAGACCAGTGCCTTGGGAATTGGGATAATGGAGTCAAAGTGTAGTTAACTTGTGGTTGAGGACTCCTATTGCATGAGATAAGTGGGCAATTAAAGTCTTGATGGATGAATAGGTCTAGATCTAGGTTTGACCTAAGCGGACCACAATCCCTTAAAACAAGGAATGCTATCCCCAAGGCAAGATTTGATGAAGTAACACACTAGACCTAGGTTTTGAAACATGCCCGTTCCAAATCCACAAAAATCTCAAGTACCCACGTCCTAGAAGTGGACCAACTCACTTCTCCAAGGTGGTGCGACTTTACCCAAGGAGGCCTAAAAGTGGGATAAATCAATCAAGACAAGTCCAATGGCATCCAAATTTTAGATCCAAGTAGTTTAAGCAAGCGAGGGTATGGATCTACAATTTCAAGGCAATCCGATGGCTAGATCTTACTAGATCTGAGTTTGAAGATACCAAGTGGTCCAAAAATGGGATTAAATCCCTTAAAATGTGGAATAGGGCCCACAAGGTAGAAATCAGAAAAGTGACAATCTGGGGGTACATTATTGGAAGTGTAGATCATGAATCAAGTGGAATCTCAACTACCCACGTACTAGATCTAGGTCAACCCACCAAACTAGGAAGTGCGCCCTTGCTTGGAGAGGCTAAATGCCTTGGGAAGAGGGTCAAATGGAGGCCAATCCTCACCAAACTATAGATCTGGGATGCCGTGGATACTATAGAGGTGGGTTTTAAATTTCTTGCCCTAGAAGCCACTAGATCTTAATAGATCTGAAAAAATGTAAAAATGGGGTTTTGAATGATTAGGGTTTTAAATGTTTTAGACAAGTGGATAGATCATGGAGATAGAACTTACCTTGAGATCATACCTGAGTGATGAAGAGAGATGCTTTGATGTTGAGGAAGATTCCCGCAGAGATCAAATGAGAGATTGTTGATTTTGCTTGCCAAATTGATGCCCTAGCCCACAAGTGCGCCCTCCTCTACCTATCAATCCAAGGAAAATCGATTTCAATCAGAGAGGTCAAGTATGGAGGAAATAAAAGTAAAATGCAATGATAACATAGAATAGAAGGTCCTGGGACAGTAATACTCCCTGTTACCAACGAAGAGATCCAAAGAAGAAGTAGGGAGAGTCTTCCCCTACCAATACTTCCTCCTCAAAGCAAATCGGCCTCCACCTGTAGATGCAAAAACGTGGTACAAAAGATATGGCAAAACAAGATCTCCAATAACTCAGTGCAAAGGAAGAACCAACGAACGAACACCAAAAACATTCACCACAACACTGGAGATAGATGCAATAATAATTTTCTATTTCAATAATCCAGAGCCACAAGTCCCCTTTACAATGAGAAGCTCTCTCCTTTAAATAGGAAGGAGAGGCATCAAAATCCTAACCACTTTTTGAATGAGTGGCTAAGATTAAAAGATACAAATGTCTAATCAATGGTTGAGATGAGCTCAACAATAAAATACATGGATCACTCATAAAATATAACATAAGTGGACAAAATCGCCCTAGAAGAGGGGAATCCCACCAAATCATGATGACAAAATATAATAAGAAGCTTATGGTGGGTCCAAGGGATAATTTTAGCCACCCTTGGTCAATCCCCATAGCACAATAATAATAAAATAGTCATCAATATACCAAATCATGCCTCTATGGACAAACCGTAGGCCTCAAAAGACCTCAGAAATCATCAGAAAATGCCATAAGTGCTGGATGCGGGCCCCGATGAAGCTGAAACTGCTAGAGGAGGTGTGGAAGACATCAATCCATCATCACTGATCATCCCATGCCAAAACATTGCCTCAGTAGCCCAAATCGAATTCCTCAATAGCCATTTCTACCAATCCTGAAATGCCTCGGGAAGCGTGAAACTGCCCAAAAATGCCTCCTGGAGTGCCTGCGTTGTCAAGGTGAGGGCACCAGTGCGTCTGGGAAGGGGGTAATATGGTAAAAACAAGTGGCTGGACCACCCCCTCCAAGCACAACGCCCTAGGTCAACCAAATAAAAATCACATTTGCTCTGACAGGATCTCCGACAGACCGAAACTGCACTGGGATAGCCTACTGAGGCTCAATCATCATTGTAAGTGCCCAGAACTGAAAACAAACTATCTCATTGGACTCAGAAGGTCCAAATCCATCCAAGATGTGTACTCATACACCATGTGAATCTCTGCATGATCATATAATATATCCAATATACCGGAACAGGTCAAATAATAATAATCTGTAAATGATCAAATAATGTTGTAAGCCATGAATCATCATCATAAACCTATATCTGATGCATAGAACCATCATGTACATGTACATAGACCATATATCATCTATCCATATCATCACAAGGTCCAACCATCTCCTGTCCTATGGTTGACCTTGGTCAAAGTAGGTTTGACCAAGTCAACATGACCAAATATAACTCAGACCATCATCAGAAGCTGCTCCAAAGTGTCAAAGGTTAATGCATGCTCTACAACTTATTCAAATAACAATTATAACACAAAGTAATCATTATTGGCGATCTAAATCCAAATATATAATGTCATTAATTATTATTATTACTCAAAATAGACTTTCAAGATCATACTCACTTCATAGCTGTGATCAATTTGCTAGTGAAGGGTGAAGGCTAAAATAACTGGCTAGGCTAAGGGATGACTTGACTGACTTAACTTTGTGACACTTTGGCAAAGGGAAAGGGAATACACACCATAGTATATACTGAATGAGCAACAACACAGGGAATGGCGGTGTCTCACAAATGGATGAGTTGTTCAAAGAGGGTTTATTCACCTTTAACAGATGCGCACAATCCATAATACAAATGAGGCCGGCAATAATTTAGATATAGCATTTAAGTTCCATTGCTTTTTTGGCCTGAAGTTTCCATAGCCTTGATCTATGTGTGTTTATAAACACATTACATAGATTTACATTTATTTTAGGCTTTCTGTTGCAGGTGTGTTTTTAAGGCACTTGTTTACCTGAGCACTTCTAGATGTGTCACAGACAGCTTGTTTACCTAGGTATTTACATTTCCAAAAGATATAACATTTTATTTTCATGTCCATTTTCATTTGGCATGCCTTTCATTCATGTGTGTTTAGAAACACATTGCATGAATGGGCTTTTCATACAAGATATAGCATTTCATTTTTCCAGATTTTGTATTCATGGCAACACTAAAAGTTTCAGGTTTAGCCAACACAACTTTAGTGACTAGGGGGAATTCACAAGGAACTCCAACTCACCATAGGTAATTTTTGTCACCAACTCAGAGCCGAGACACAATAAACAGGGAAGCTCATCCAATACAGAGGCTACAGTGGGGAAAAGTCCTCCATGCCACTAGTCAAGTAGTAAGTCAAGATGATACACTAAAAGGTAGGCAATGGATGGATGAAGACAATGAATAATGGTGCCAACACTAGCAAGCCAAGGTATGGTGGAATGATCACCTCTATTCTCCTTAAGGAGGGTAAAACCAATGAGTATGAATAGTGAACTTCTAAATCTGAGTAGGGACAATATAATATATATAATATGATCAACCAGGTCCACATATCTATATGATCGCTAGATCATGACACTAGGTGCTAAGACATGCTATAAGAATAAATATAAAAGCAATATAACCACAACACTATGATATACCTACTGAGTCATATACCTGAATGCTCATCACCTGTACCATCATCTGTCCTCTGAAACTGCTGCTGCAACTCTGGGCACTACTGACTGCTCTGTACCAATGGTATAATGGCTATATCGGTCATCTCTCTGAGTGTCCTGAGACTTAGTCATGGCATGGGGAATACAACTGTTGTCCAAAATCTGATAGTGATCCAATATAGATGCTCATCTCAGCATCTCGAATGTAAGGGAACTGGTTGAATAATGTACTGGAATCAGAAAAATAATGTATGGTAGGCCAGCTACTATATATGTGATAACATGACCCAAGTGGGGCACAACCCTCAAAATGAGGAATGGGGCCGACAAGGTGAAAATCACAAAAGTGAAGCACTACAAGAAGGTTTTGAGGGATGACCTCTTCAATGAAACAAGAATCTCACCTACCCACGTACTAGAACCTAGCAAACTAGCCTCTTCAAGGGAATGCGAATTGCCTTGGAGAGGCTAATGTGCCTTGGGAAATGGGTCAAATGGAGGCCAATCACCACCAAACTATAGATCCGAATTGTCGTGGATGCTATAGAGGTGGGTTTTAAAAATTATCCCCAAAAGCATGCTAGATCCAAGTAAATCTGAAAAATAAAAATGACAAGGGTTTTGATTATGAGGGTTTTATGACCAATGAAGAAGAATGAATGGATCTAGGTACATACCTTGTAGAACATACCTCAATTTCTTGTGGCCATTTTGCAAATTGATAGCATTCCACCTATGTTTATATTCAAGAGTGAGATCTAGTGCTCCAAGCCAAAACATCCTCCTCCAAAGAGAGCCAAATCGTCCTCCTCCTACAAGACAAGATCAAGTTAGAAACAAGCCAAGTAGAAAAATTATGAAAATAATGAAGAGATGTAATAGAAAGCATCAACTATGTCACAAAGATACAATAATGATACTCCTTGTCACAAAGATCAACCCAAGAGAAGATATGTGGTTCCCCCCAACAATAACCTCCTTCAAATCGTCCTCCTCACCAATTCAGCCTCCCTGCAGAAAAACGACTAGTAGCCCACAATCCACAAATGATACATAGAGAAAATACTATATATTCAACTTGCAAAAGAATCCATCAAGACAAGAGAAGTAGATCCACAAAATAGTATTCTATTCCAATCTTCAAGAGCCCCAAAGGTGCTTTACAAATGAGGGGGTCTTCTCTTTTTATAAGAGAGGAAGACCAAAACCCTAAACCATAAAACCACTTTTTAAAACTAGTGGTTGAGATCAAAAGATATAACAATCTAACCAATGGCTAAGATGATCCAATACAATATTATCACATGGATCACTCACTAAGTGATGACGTCATAGCTAAAGAGAGTCGAGACTCAATGAGGATGACGTCATACATGAGGGGTGCCTAGTAACATATGTGCCACACAATAAGACCAAGACAAGTCACTAGGAGCTCATGGTGGGGCTAGGAGGTATTAATCCCCTTCACTAGCATGTCCCCATGGCACAATAATATAAAGTAGAAGTCTATGACATGTCAAATATACAAATGATCAAATCTTGTCTCCAAAATCTGAGAGACATGCAGTAAAAGACCTCCTGTAACCACTGTGGACCCCACTGACTGATGCCAACTGATCTAGAAGAAGGGCGTTCACCATGGATGACCTCTGAGAAGACCAAGTGCCAAAACCTTGCCTCAATTGCCCAAATCGAATTCCTCAATGACCTTTTTATTCCATTTTTTAATCCTCCTGAAAACCCTAAAAGTTCCCCAAACTGCCATCCAGAGTGCCTGCGCTGTCAAACTGAAGGTGCCATCATGTCCGGAAGGGGGGTATAATGGTAAAAACAAGTGGCTGGACCACCCCCTTCCTCTGTAGCGCCCTAGAAAATGACTTGCCTCCAATGTTGTTGTTGGACAGGCTAGATCAGCATGCCCAAACTGGTCAACAGGTGGATAACTACAACTATCATGCCCATAAGTGCCCGGAACTGAAAGATAAGTGTCTCATTGGATCTAGAAGACCCAAATCCACTAGAGATGAGTACTCATACACCATATGATAACCTGTGGGGTTATCTGTAGGGTCCACCATACCTGGACAGTGTAAAATATGATGATCTGGAAATAATAATAAACTGACCAACTGCATCAATCATCATCTGAAGCATATATCCAATATATGGAATCATCAATAAGCACATGTGGTCCATCTCATCACGGATCCCAATAATGACCATGGTCAAACTATGTTTGACTAGGTCAAAATATAACCAAAGACTATATTATAACAAAAGACTAAGATATGTTCCTTTAATCATATTCATAGCTTAACTAAAAGTATAAACATCATTCAGTGGCAGTTAATACATATATATTTCGATATTGTTTATAGTTCACTTGCACAAAAGCTTTAAAGACATACTCATTCAACGGACATGACCTAACTGCTAGCAAAGGGTGAAGGCTAAGAAGAAGGCTAGGCAAAGGGGATGACTCGCTCAACTCAACTAAGTGACACTTGGATGGGGAAAGGGAAAGCTACACTCTATGCTGGACAAAATAACAAGGGGAATGGCAGTGCCTCACAAATGGATAAGTTGTTTAGAGAGTGCTTATTCAACTTAAGCATCATGTCTACATCAAGTTGATCCAGGTTCATTAGGATCATTCATTTCATTTCCATGGCCTTTTTGGCCTATATGACCCCTCTGGGATTTCACATGCACTAAGAAGCACAACTAATTGCAACTTGCATCCGGGGCATATTTACATTTATGAAGTCAGCAATATTTAGATATAGCATTTGTTTAACCATTGCTTTTTAGACCTTTCTATACCCTTCGCGGGGTATTTTAGCAGTTCATTGCTTTAGCCTTTATTCACGTGTGTTGAAAAACACATTCTAGAATTTTAAGTTCACGGGCTTTCATGATAGATTTCCAATATAAGTAGTACATGTGCTTTCAGTTTTAGGCAACAACAACTCATGTGACTAGAGGGAATTTCGCACTAAGCCAAACATCGGGGCAACCGGCTAGAGTGATCTAGGCATAAAATAAAACTCACCGAAGGAAAGTTTTGTCACCAACTCAGAGCCGAGACACAAAACAAACGTGGATGCAGTCCAACACAAAGGTAGAAATGGGGAAGTCCTCCATATCAAGCAGTCAAGAAGGCAAGTCAAGGTGAAAGCCAAAACAAGGAAAGTCATGGATGGATGGAGTCAAGTGCATGTGGTGCCTAGACTAGCAAACAAAGATTTCATGAAAAACCATGTCCATGCTCACAGGAGGGTAATGAAACCAACGAGTATTGTCAGAAAACCTTAGAGTGCAAGTAATACATCCAATTTTATATTTTATAAAATCATCCAAGATATTTCATTTTATTTATTTAGATAGTACTACCACATCATGAGTCATATACCAAGTCAATGCTATGAAGATGACTAAAACAACAAGATAATAATCCATGATAGCAATCACAAGTCTATAGGTCACATCATATCATATCAATAATCATCATCCAACCAACTGAAACACTGCTGCAATAATAACATCTAGAACTCTAGGCATTGAACTGAAACTGTATGAAACAATAGGTCACATCAGTCATCAAATCTAAGCTCTCAAGGCTCAGCCTTGGCACAAGGTCTACTCAATGTTTGATATATACTGCTCTGATCTGTAAGTGATCTCAAATAAATATGCTCATCATAGCTGATCTCTGTAAAAGCACAGCTCTGAAAAGTGCAAATATCTGCTCAGCAAGAATAGTAGCCCAGCTATTATGGTGTGATAACAGGCTTGATTGAGGAGGCTTATGCAAGAAGTAAATGCTCAACCAAGGAATGAATATGCCACTAATGGAGTTAAACAAGTAGATCTAGATAGATCTAATGCCAATCTAAAAGACCCAAATGAGATCCACCTATGATTTGGTCAAATTAGAGTGAGGTGGGGCCCACTTAGTGAAATTAGGATAGGAAAATCACTAGAAAGGTTTCCAAATGGTAGATCTGGAGTTTAGAGGACAAAATGGCAACACCCAAATGACAGATCGGTAAAAAATGACTAAAAACCCACAAGTGCGTCCTCCCCTAGAGATGGCCAGTGCTTGGATCTAAGGGTAAATGGAGTCGGATTTTCACCAAACTTGGTCGCTAAGGTTTATTAATTATTTAAGAAGATGGTTTTAGTTATTAAGCCCAAATTATCGCCAGATCTATCAGATCTATAAAACTAGGGCTTTAACGATGAGGGTTTCAACTTTCAACAGTGACAATTGGAATGGATCCCAAAACAAACAAATATAATTTGAAACACACAGGGAAATGCTTGCGGTCGCCTTGCAAATTGACGATCTTCCCAAAACGAAGCAATCTAGAGTGAGATCCAACCTCCCCAAGTGAAATCGCTATGCTTCCAAGATGGCCAATGCGCCCTTCCTTGCCAAAACGATCTGCAATTAGAATCAATCTAGACAAGAAATAAACTATAAGGTAAGAAAGATGAATCAAAGAGCATCAATATGATCACAAGATACAATAAAAATACTCCCTGATGTCAAAACGTCTTGAGGAGGAGAGATGGAGTCTCCCCACAATAGCGCCCCCTTCAAAAACGTCATCCTTCTCTACCACAAGGCCCCTGCAGAAAAATGGTATGGAGAAAGCTAGATCCACAATGATGTCGAAGAGAAAAGACTTTACAATCACTTGCAAGAACATTCATCAAAGCATCCAAGAGTTTTTGCAAAAATATTTTTATTATGCCAGAAATCCAAGAGCCCAAGAGTGCCTTTACAATGACGGGGGTCTCTTCCTTAAATAGGAGTGAGAGAGACCAAAACCCTAACCACTTTTCGAATGAGTGGTGGAGATCAAAAGATATAACAATAATAATCAACGGCTAAGATGAGCCAGAACTACAATACATGGATCAACTCACAAATAGAGGGGGGCGCACTCACTAAGACGCCCTAGGGGGACGTACCACATGACAAATGACTAAGACACGTGAATAAAGCACATGGTGGGGCTAGGAGGTGATTATATCCTTCACTAGCATGGCCCCATGGCACAATAATAAATAATAGGACCCTATGACATCATAAAGTGACTAAGTGACCAAATCGTGGCCCCCTCAAAAGCATAAATAAATATCAAAATAATAGCCCAGAGTGTGTGTGGACCCCACTGAATGCTGCAAGCTGTGTCGGAAGGTGTGGAATGCATCACAAAAATCCTCTGAACAAACCTCATGCCAATTCCTTACCTCCATTTCCCAAATCGATTTCCTCAGTGACCATTTTATTCCATTTTTTATCCTCAGAAAACCACCTGTAAAATAATAAAAATCCCTGTAGCTCTCTGCTTGGTGCCTCGAGCACAAATCTGACTGCATCAAAATGTCTGGGAGTATGGTAATATGGTAATAACAAGTGGCTAGACCAAACACTCCCTCTATAGCGCCCTAGGATAACCAAATAAATCTCGAACTATGCTACCAAGCCATTTTATAATGGCAAATATGCAATAAAGTGATAATCTGACTGTAACCTCATCTGAAAGTGCCTGAAACTGATATCTGAGTGTGCCAATGGACTCAGAAGGCCCAAATGTAATAGAGATGAGTACTCGTACACCCTGTGACCACCTGGATAATCATCTGTAGGCTCAACCATGCCCAGACAAATAAAAATAATGGTCTATAATTAATAATAATAATAAATCATCAAACCATGGAACCATCTAGTGGGCATCATAGGACCATAAATAATCAATCTTGGACACCATTAGTCCAACTCATCTTGGATCCTACGGTTGACTTGGTCAAGTTGGGTTGACATGGTCAAACTTGATCAAAATAATGACCCAAGCTTAAACTGACTGATGCTGCAAGTGCAAATGGATAAGATATGCTCCTTTAATTATTCTAATAGCAAGCCTAAAGTATAAAGTGGCATTTCATTGGCAATTAGGCAATTAATACATCAAATATAAGTCCATAATTAAAACAATCAATTACTCAGAACAAACCCTCAAGAATATACTCATTTCATGGACATGACCATTTTGCTAGGAATGGGTGATGGTGAAAAATGCAAGGCTAGGATGAGGGGATGACTTTACAATCTCAACACTGTGATACTTTGGATAGAAGGGGAAAAGGGAGAACACTTAAGCATATGTTGGACAGAAAACACACAGGGAATGGTAGTGTCTCACAAATAGAGTAAGTTGATTTGAGAAGTGTTTATTCAACTTTTAGCAAATGTCTACTACTCACATCCATGCTGGAACCAACTCTGTGAGGATCTTTTCTAGAACCATTGTGACTGGGTGCACAGCTAACAATAACTTGAGGTTCTAGGGAACACTTAGAATTAGTTGTCCCTTACTCCATCTCACATCCCAACCCGTAGGCTCCGTGAGGAATTAATCATTACATTTTTTATTACGGCCAGCAGTTTTTGGATTTAGCATATATTTAACCACTGTTTTTTAAGCCATATGACCCTTTGGATTTTTCATGTGCTTAGAAGCACAACTAATTGCAGCTTTTTATCCAGGGTGTTCTTTATTTCAATTCATAGCCCTTTTTCATTGTGTTGAAAAGCACAATTTTAATTTATTTTCATGGGCTTGCACATAAGATATAATAATAGTTCACACATGCATGTAATGATGGTAGTACACTTTGCTTTAAGTCTAGGCGACACAACTCAAGCAACTAGGGGGATCATCCACAATCAAGACCAAACATTGGGGGAAACTGACCAGAGAGGTCAAGGCTTCAAATCCAACTCACCTAAGCTCAAGAACCAACACCAGCGGGTTCTCCTGGCCCAGAAAGATCAAGGCTTTGGTAAGTTCTCTCGCACAACTCAGAGCCGAGACACAAAACAACAAGGAATCTATCCAACATAGAGGCAAAAGTGGGGAAGTCCTCCATATCACAGGTTGAGGTGTAAGTCAAGGTAAAACCAAACATGGAAGAGAATAGATGGATGGGGAAAGTGATAGGTGATGCCATAACTAGCAAGCCATAAATGGTGGGAATGACCATATTCATACTACTTAAGAGGGTAAAACCAACGAGTATAAACAAGAATTTCTTATTCTGAGTAATTAGATCACTTAGATTCTAGACAGTCAACAAAATAACCATGTCCATATATATATACATTGTCAGATCATGACCACTAAATACCTAGTCAAGCTACTCAGATAAGCAACAGAACAAGGCAAACATATCCAATGCACAACCATATACCTGTTGGGCCATATACCTTTATCTATCATCTGGATCATCAATCATCACTGGCACACTGCTGCTATAAAGCTCTGGGCACTATCACACTACTCTATATGGAAGAAGAATGATCACCTCAGTCATCAAATATGAGGTCATGAGGCTCAATCATGGCATAAGGGTCATCATGTCTGATATGGGGCTGCTCTGATACATGAGTGATCATCAAAAGAATACTGCTCATCATAGGTTGATCTCATCAAAAATGTGTAAAGGCCTGGCTCAAAAATATACAGGAAACTGCTCTGCAATCATGGTAGCCCGGCTACTATGGATGTGATAACAGACTCCTTTCCAAAGTTAGGGGCAAATTTTATAGTGTTACAAGGGTACATACTACATGTACCTACACCTCAGGTAAACGCAGTAAAAGGGGGTGACGTTTTGGGGACGTGCGGTATACCCCAGCCATATCCAAAATGGGCAGGTATTCAGGAACACAGGAGGGTACATACATACCCCTTAATCTCAATGGACTTCTTATGAAGAAAATAGAGTTTCAGGAGCACAGGAGCAGGATTTCAACCTCAATGGACTTCTTATGAAGAAAATAGAGTTTCATATCCGATACAAAATTCAGCATGCTTAATAGTTTTCAAGATTTCAGCAGTTCAGGACTGGCACGATTGCAGCTTTTATTGACTAGTCACTAGATTCTATGGACACCAATTGCTCTATGTACCCCAATGTTGGTGGTGTTGACTATTTTATTCATCTTTCCTAATGGATCCCACCAACCCTCGTACCATCTATTAAACCCTAGAAAAACTTAAATCAATTCATATTCACCATTCACTTGGTGTTGGGTGTTTGTTTAACGTTGAGCTTTGTTTTGGACTCTTGGACCTCAATTGTGAATCATGATGTTATCACGTTATTACTTTCATTGTTTTCATTGTTCAAACTTCCATGTTCAATCACAATGTTTATTTTAAACTTGAAATTTTAATCATTAGTATATTGTTATATATTAGGGGCAGGATCATCTATGTTCAAAACCCCCATCATACCCTAAAATTTGGGGGGCAGGGGAGGTATCCACACGTACTGCGTACATTTTCCCACGTACCCATGTCCCCACACACTGGAAACTCGGTGTAGCGTAGCTTTGAAGGGACAATTTTCTGTGATAAGTTGAAAACACATCTTTAACAGACTCAAATAAGCTTTGTAGATCTTGGGCCTAAATACTTCTACTAAAATCCCTCCAAATGAGATTAGTAACATCAACAAAGTCTAGAAGGGGGATTGGAGGGGTGGGGAGCTTCTCAATGTCCAAATTTAGTTATGAAGAAGATAAGCGGCATTGGCGCACCAACTGATTCAATTGCCTTCACTAGCAAGTGACACTGAGGATTGGGAAGATAGCAAGTTCTGCATAGTGGTAATGATAAGGATCACAAATACTAGCAAAAGTGGAACTTTATCCACAAAAGCTATCATCTCAATTGTGCAAACATTTTCAAGTAGCTAATTTACAGTTCCATCTGTCACTTTTACACGTGGAACTATCCTACCTTAAAAAAGCAAACAACATTTTTAATAAAAATATGAATCCCCTATTAATCCAAAGTGTTAATACTTTTCTAAGTTCCTCTTAATAGAATATAAAGATAAGACTTCTTACCTTTGTCCAAAATACATGATTTTGAGAGCAACATATCTCCTTCTACAGTGAGATACATCTTGCAAGAGGCCATCTGTAAAAAAGAGAGACCAACATAGCAAGGTGCGAAAGATATAGTTAGCAAAACATGACAGTTTTAGTAAAAATATTTTTTTAATTTAAAAATTTTCGTTTCTTAAAACAAAATACAGAATGTCAAAATAAACTTGAAGACAGTGGATCATAGAAAGAAAGAGTGATATGGGAGCTACTAACAACTATAAAAACTTCAGATCTGCAAACACCAAAATGTTCTAGACAATATTCAAATGTGTAGACACTGCATATCAAATGGTTTGATCATTTCAACTGCGGGCCGCAGCCAGAGACTAGATCTAAAAGCTGAAAGTCTGAAAATCATATCTGTAAACTTAATTAGCTCAGCACCAACCCAGCATTACACAGAGTATGAATCAGATCTGAAAAATCAGATTAACATGCTAACTCAACTCAGCATTACACAGAGTATGAATCAGATCTGAAAAATCAGATTAACATGCTAACTCAACTCAGCAGTGAGCACCAGTCCAATTGTTTATTAAGTCAACATAGTAAATCAACTCAATGGTATACAAAAAATCAGATCTGGAAAAAGTCAGGTCTACATGCTAAATAAGCAGTAAACAAAAGATCTACCAGATCTAAGAAAATAGATCCACGCACTCATTTGCACCAGCAATCACATATATTTCTATTACTCAGAAAAAGATTACATAAAAGACAATGGGCTTCTTACAAATACTCAAAAAACAAAAGCGATACAATGAATTAATGTGGCCCTCATACTCTTTTATAGATTAAGAGAGGGAGCAAGATACAAAATAACCCTCTAGAAGGGAGTGCTACAATAAATCCTAAGACTGGGTCCACCTTAACCCACTCAAGTGCTTTCCAAGAGAATCTTCCCCAACTAGAGCACCTCACATGTGCCAAGGTAAACTATTTACATTTCAACTCATGCCAAGCATGTTTCTCCAATTAACTAACTCATGTAGTGTGCCCCGCATGTGTCAAGCATGGGTAGGCACATACTCAAAGGTGCCAAGTTACCCACTCCACATATTTCTATGCAACACCATATTTTTGTGCAACAACTTAAGTAGTGAACCCGTCTAGTCCAATGTAACTGCCAAGGGCCAAAATAGATGAAAATGGGGCTATGCGTCAAAATGCCCTCATGAGACTCTCTCCCACTGATGCACCATACTCACGACAAGAGTCAAACACTCTCTAAGCAACAGGTAAACTATCAATCTGCCACATGCTATTGGAATTGATTTGTAGCCCCAATGATGATGATCTTGCTGAGCCGCAAGTCATGATGATCAATAGATTAGGTTTGATGAGTTTTGGACATTGGAGATGATTATGAGCCTCAGAGTGTAGAAATTTTCTGCACTAGAGCAATTATCCCCCAAACAACTGGTCTCCGAAATGAAACAGCAGGAAAACATGCACTTACAAACACCAAGTACAAATTCCCCAACGCTCCAAATAGAACTTAAAAACCTGCAAGATGAACTGAGATCACAACAAGCCCTCTTTAAACAAGAAAAAGACATGAAGCAACAAACACTTAACTCTTGGGTTGAAGGAGTCCAGAAAGGGAGCAGCCCCACCTGCTCACCGTGGTCGAAGGGATGGTGCAAGCAAAGTTGAATGAGGAACACCTTCACCAAGCTCAAGATCCCCCCTCCCACCTCCCGCGACGTCGTTGGAATCCCCCCTTTAGATCGGCACCGCCTTCCTTCATGACACTTTGGATTTGAAGGACCTCACTCTTGAGCGTGCGTGGATGGGACCCAACTCCACAGTCTTCCTCCGTTTCTGGACACCAGAGGACTGACTTAGAGCCCTCCGAGCTAAGAAAAGACTAACTTCACTCCTACCCACACAAAGGATCTTCCTCGACGCTGACCTCACCAAAACCCAACAAGCGAAACTTAAACAAGCCAGGGAGAGGGTCACAACAGTGTGGAAGGAAGGGAAATGGGAAATTGGCAGTTATTCAAGACCTCAAAGCAATTATCCGTGATTTGGACCCCGCGGGATATTCCTGACCTTGGGCCAAATGACAATCTCATCCAGATGGGGGACAAGTTAGGGGGGCGGGTCCACCATCTCCATGGCTATTGGAACTGCAATGGTGCTTTTCGGTCTTCATCAGGTACACTCTGTGATGTGGTTGGGTCCCGCAATATCCTTTTCCTCACAGAGACACATGTGAGTCCCATGTGGACATCACCCCCAATCCATGATTGTGTATGGTCATGCAGACAGGAGACACGATCAGACAGCGTCGGAGGCTCTGAGGGGGTTGCTTGTCTTATACGGGACTCCCTCAAGAGTTAGGTAACTATGTTGTCATCAAATGAGCATGCCAGATTTTTGTGGGTCTGATTCCATCGGCATAGCCCCCTATTCCGTGATAGCTACATCGCAGTCTGCTACTTCCCTCCAGCCTCATCGCCCTTTGCACTTCATAGGGAGTCTGAGGGGGACCCCTTTCTTGATCTTTACGCAGATATCTCACACTACTCCACCCTTGGGGAGGTCATTCTTCTGGGTGACTTCAATGGCCGCACTAGATGCCTACAGGTACCTCTTCATGACAGAACCGAGGATGTTCTTTGTCACAAGAAATTAGAGGCGGAGTCCATGGGTCTTCACAGGAGTTCCCAGGATAGGTATGGGCTCTTCACGGGTTATGGGAGGCATCTTTTGCAACTTGGTGAGTCACATGGTCTACTTATATTGAACGGACTCCCCTGTTTTCCAGGTTTGGGAGACTTTACATGCTTCCCCCATAGTGGGGGGGGCAGTGTGGTTGAGTATATCATGGCCAACCACGATCTCCTCCCAGATATTTAGCACTTCTCAGTTTCCTGCCTTCCTCTAGCAGACCATGCCCTCCTCACCTTCTCCCTCTCTACATCCTCCCCCTCTCCCCCCACCCCTCAACCAACCCCACCACCCCCCCACACCAACTTCATTTTTTATAGAGATTACGTCGACTCCTACACTAACCGCCTTAAGGAGTTACTCCCCTTCATTTCCCACTTTAGGTCCTTAGACACAACCACAAGGAAATATGAGACTCTCTCAAATATCCTTGAGGAAGCGGCCCTTGACTCTTACCCCCATTCTACTCGTCAGTACACCCATAAGCCCAACTCAGGTTCCTGCCCCATAAACTATTGGGTTTGATAATGAGTGCAAATCCCTCCATAAACAGCTTTGTTTCACCCTTACACATGACCCCTCATCCTCACCTAGCCTCCGCAAAGCCTATCGTAGACTCCTTCGCCATAAAAAACAAACATTTCTCTCTTGGAGGAGACATCAGCTTTGTCCAACCCTCCGCCACTCCCCCAAATCTTTCTGGCGAGCCCTCTTTCCTAGACACTGTTGCCCGTTGATGTGCACACCAGCAGCATAAATCTTTCGAAAGTTGTTTCCTGAGTGGGAAAGGTGTGGCCTTGGGGGCAAGCAAAGAGACAGGTGTTGTCACCTGATCCCGACTCCTCCGTTTAGGCAAACTCCTAACGAAACCAAGGGGGGTAGACCCTACAAAGAGATTCTAAGGCTCTTGTGTTTTAAGTGTTTTTATGGTATGTGATGCGGATGGGTATTTTTTAGGATTTTTTGTGAGATTTACAATAACAGTTTAAATAATCCAAGCATATACCTGCAAAGGAATTAAGATACACAACCAATGATAGTGATAATTTAACAAGGCATCCACAGCATAATATGATTAAAGCAGATAACAGCAACTTTCAAATAGATAATAAGCAAAATGAAATAACTTGAACAATTGTTGTTGTTTGTGTAAGTGACCAGTGCCAAATGGAGTCAAAAGTCTTTGAGTGCTTGGGATGTTGAATACAAGTCTTGGTGTGCTTGAGAACGTTTTGCAAGTGTTCTTGGTAAATTTTATTGTAAAATTTAAGATGAGTTGATTATTAAGGGAAGGGAATCTCCAAGATATACCTTACGGTACTGGAGATGTGTCCGGAAAATAATCTAAGTGGTTTCGTACAAGGACATGTTGGTTGGTTGGAATCTCTAGAGCGTGTTCAACACTACACCAACCAGGGATGTAGTCTAACGGTGCCCTTAAGGTCTCGGTCCAGATGTTCCAACGTCCCCAGGCAAAATTTGCCCACTTTCAACTATTTGACGATCAACGCCGGATTTTCGTTGGTTTACGAGAGAGTGTTTTATTATGATTTGAATAGATTAAATGTGGAGAGTTAATAAGTCTACAACTGCTTCTAGGTATCCCACAAGTGGGCAGAGCATACACAGTGTAGCAAATGTAAATTCCAATTTTATTATGTATGATGAACAAGAACCATTGTAAGCTCTTCGATAGAGAGTGCTCTTGATCCGCCTTATGGCGAGATTCAAGAGACTTATGAAAATAACAAAAATGCTAGAAATAAAGTCTACACTACCCAAGAGTCTCTTTCAAGTCTAATATTGTACTCGGGAAAGCAAGGGGGTTAGCAAAACAAAACAAAATGCAAGAAAACTCTCCGATAGAGAGCACTCTTGATCCACCTTTCGGTGAGATTCAAGAGATTTTATTTTCTTTTTACTAAGCAATTTATATGAAATAAAAGTACTTGAACAAAAAATAAACTAAACTAGCAAACTAAGATCTAACAATTTATTGAAAAGTGAAACTACTCTAGCAAAAAATAAAACTAAGCTGATTGCGGAAATAAGAGACGAGACAAAACAAGCTTCCCCCAAATGGGGGAAGTAGGGGTGTGGGAGCCTTTATCCCACTAGCTCTTTATTAATTATTACAATATTTGGTTTTTTGTCTTCACTTGAAAGCACAATATTGGATGAGGGAATGAAAGAAGAGGGAAGTGCTTTTCAAGGAGTTTGTTTATGTTTGTTTGCTTGCTCTTAGCCTTTGGGATTATTGTCTTAGAATGTCTTCTTTGGTCACCTAAAGATAAGAGCTCTAGACAAGCACTTGTTATGAGTTAGTCAAATCACACTTTAAAGAAACTAAGATCTACAAACTATCTAGCATGCAAAAACTAACAAATCTCTAAGTATGAAAATAAAACGAAGTATAAATTGAAACTAAGCTAAATGCAAACTTTAAAAATTTAAACTAATGCAAACAAATCTAAACTAGATGCAAGTTAAATGAGACTAGCGCTAAAACTTAGTATGAAAATTTGAAACTAAGTGCAAGCTAAGAGATGGATGCAATTACTAAATCCAAAAATAGAAAAATTTGAACTAAATAGATGCAATCTAAGCTAAGACTAGAAGTAAAACTAAGCTAAGTCTAAACTACAAACAAGAAAAAGGAACAAGATGAAGAAGCAAGAGGATAATGAAGGGAAGAACAAGCGAAGAGAAGGAGGAGAGGAGGGAAAGATGGCTGGAAACAAAGGAGAAAAGAGGGCTGGAAAAAGGGAGTGAAGAGGGCTAGAAAAGTAGAGTAAAGAGGGCTGGAAAAGGGGTAAAAACAGTGAGAAGAAAGAAAAAACAGTGAACTAAAGCAGGCAGCCAACCAATCAAGAGGGCAGCCAAGGAAATGAAAGAGAAGGCAGCCTACAAAAGGTAAGAAGAGGGCTGTAAAACAGTAAAAAAAAGGGGGGTGAAAACAGTGAAGGAAGAGGGCTGTAAACAGTGGTAAAGATGGGCTGCAAAAAGAGAAAAAGTGGCTGTAAACAGTGAGCAAAGAAAAGCTACAAATAGGGATAGAAGGGCTGCAAAGAAAGGGGAGTGAAGTGGGTGAAAAAAGGGAGAAGATGAGGCTGCAAAATCAGAGGTAGAGTGGGCAGCCAATGAAGGAGTAAGGGCTGCAAAAAGAAGGTAAGTGAGGCTGGAAATAAAGGTAGGAGAGGGCTGCAAAAGAAAACAAAAATCAGAGATGAAGAAAAGGATAAAACAGAAATAAGAGAGAGGAAAGGTAAGCAAGGAAGAAGGAAGAAGAGGAGAAAACAAGAAGCAAAAGCAAAGAGAGCGAATGGGGCAAAAACAAGAAGGAAGAAAGGAGCAAAATTGAGAAAAATATAACCTTGGAGATCAAATAAGTTCGCATTACAATCAAAATTTAAAAAGTTTGAAAATATTGAGATTTTGAAGGTGAACAAGAGAGGGAACCACTTAGCTCTTTGGATCTTTGAAACAACTTTGGATCTCACTTGATGATTGTTTGTTGGATTTTTGCTTGGCTCCAAGAGAAGGAGATGCAAACTAGCTCAACCTTCTACTCGATAGATTGAAGTGATCTGCAAACAACGAACTCATACACTTTGCAAAACGAGATTAAATCATGTACTATCTACTAATTGAAACCGAAAAAAACATGAGATACAACCGAATAAGACAATGCTCTTTTAAATCTCTAAGAGTAAATATGTAAATAAACAACTTGAGACTACAAATGTCTATCCTTATGTGCTTATGTAAGCCCTCTAAAGCATGATTCAATAACCAGATTAACAAAGCAAGAGAAGATTTTGGAATTATATCACCTCATTCACCAAAGCAATTGCATCCAAGCACTACACCACATGAGCCTCCAAAGCCTTTCTTTTATTCAAAAATCGCATGAAAGCAATAAACATTACAAATTATTTCACCAAAGGTTCTCTGCAAAATTATCCACCCTCAATGGTGATGAGAGACCTCTTATTTATACAAAAAGAGACAAAGCAAGAGCTAAATCGAATAGGTGAGAGAGTTAGGGCAAGCTAGGCACATTCACCCACCATCAGACAGTGCCAAGCCAATGATTGAGATTTAACTGAGCTTTAGTAGTTGTGAATGGGTGACATGGCCTCCACCTAGGCAAGGTGCCCACCCTTCACATAGAAACCATCACCAATCCAATAGAAAACATCCACATAAGCAATTCCCCCAAGCTAGAGAGGAGGGCGCAATTCCCAAGGTGAGATCACTTGCAGTGCTCCGATACTGACTCAGATTAGGTAGGTGAAGATTGGAATCTTCCTAGATGCTCTCTGCCATGTCATTTAGCTCTTTACTTTATTCAATTTGGCTTTTTCTGGAGAGATTTGGATTTTCTCCATTTTATTTTTTTTGATTATTTTTAATTAAATATTCCTCATTTATTAATTTTGAGGAAATATTCAAGTAAGTACAAAATAATCATCAGAAACTTAGGATAAGTGGGTTTAGGGGTTAAATGGATACTTTGGCTTAGAAAATGAGCCTTCATTTGTCAAAATCCACCACCAAACCACTTAATTATTACAAATTGAAATTTTTCAATTAAACCATAGAAAAAATGGCTTAATTAATTGAAATTTTAATAATTAAAAAATAAAAAATAAAAAAGTTGTGCGCGTCCGCTAAAAAAAATTTCGGACGATGTTTTAACACACTTAGGGACCTAGGAAATGACCACAGAACACATCAATAGTGTCTAGTAGGTTCATATTTTACAATTGGGCTCTAATAACCCCCCACGGCCTAACCGCCAAATTCGGGCATTCCAGCTTTGGAGGTGGTAGGAGAAAAACTCATCGATTATTGCTCGGCTAAAGGCAAAGCATAATAGACAAGGGAAAAAACTCCTTGGAATACCTTATTTGACTGTCAAGTCTTAGGGAACCGAACCACTCAAGACCCCCATACTAGCACACTTTATTGCAAACCCCGTGGGGCATGGTCATTTCAAGACAAAAATTAAAAAGATGGTCAAAATAAGCCAAATCCGGAACAACTGAACCTCTGAACTCTGGAAATGAACATGAATCATGTTCCACAACTGGCGACTCAATAGAAGTTCAACTATTGTACAAAATAGTTGGTAACAGACACCACGCCATCCTGCCTGATCTTGACTCCCAGGCCATGTTCTCCCACACAACCTCCCTTTATGACATCCCTGGACAACCTCCAACCCACATCCCCTCTCCCCCATCCTCATGCCACCTCTTCTTCGAGAGGAACATAAGGAGAGCTGTCAGAGCTATGAGTACAAACAAAGCAACAGGCGAGGAAGGTCTTCAGGCCGAATTCTTGAAACATGGCATCCACTCCCTTCAATCCTATATTGTTGATTTATTTAACCATGTGGTTTGTTCTAGGTTTCCCCCTGCTTGGGAAAGACACATTATTCATCCAATCCACAAATCTGGGAGTAGCATTGATCCAACCAATTACCAAACTATCATGGTGGGCCATACGTTCTCCAAGTTCTACGCCTCAGTCCTACATCAATGGCTTTTTGAGGAGCTAGAGCGTCGACATCTTAGGACTAGAGGACAAGCCGATTTTCGCTCGGACTACCTGACGATTGATAACATCTTCACACTCTGAGCCATTATTGAGGAAGCTCATCATCACTCTTCAAAAGTTTACATTTGCTTTGTAGACTTTCGAAAAGCGTTTGACACAGTGCCGAGGGAGGCATTATTACAGAGACTCTATGACATTGGCATATCTAAGACTCTCCTGGCAGCCATCATGAGATTGTATGTGTCAGTTATGGGATGCCTCAAGATGGCACATGGCCTTTCTGACTTCATTCAGAGTACCATTGGGGTAAAATACGGGTGCCCCCTCTCATCGACCCTCTTTGGGATCTACATTGACGAGCTAGAATCCTTCCTCCATGAGCACATCCAAGAGGGTGATGGTTTCCTTCTACATCACGTATTGATCTCCCTTCTCCTTTTTGCAGATGACTTGGTGTTGTTGGCCTCTACTCTTGAGGGCCTCAGAGACAGATTGATGCCTTGGCCAGCTTTTGTGACCTTCGACAGTTGACGGTCAACCTATGTAAAACCAAGTTTATGGTCTTCAATGCATTGAAGGGTTCTCTTGTAGACCTACATTTTTACTTCAGTGCGGAAGAGATCGAGATGACCACCTCTTACATTTACTTGGGAGTACAGTTCACGAGGCCACGTTTTGGCATGCGACAAGCCCTCCAACCTCAGCTTAGCAAAGGATACGGCTCCCTAGCACTCATTGAGAGATAGTGCTTCCAGAATCAGTTTCAGGACATCTCGCGCAAACTCTATCTCATGGAGGCGATTATTAGACCGACGGTTCTCTTTGCCTCTAAAATCTGGGGGTCGAGCTTGTTACAAACAAATTGGGCAGACAGAGAGAGTTCAGACCCTGCTTCTCAAGCGCATCATCTGATGCAAGCATATTGTCCCGCATCTCATTATTTAGGCAGAGTTCGACGTCCACCCCTTTTGCCTTGAGGTCATCTTCCATTTAGTCTCTTTCCTTTGCAAAGTCATATCTTTCAACGACTCCACCATCAGGAGAGATAAGTACCCCTACCTTGCACTTTGCTCCTCAAAGGCCCTCGCCTCAAATCACCCCACAAGCCGTACACGGGGTTGGTTCTCAGAGGCATCTCGACTTCTCTAGTCAATGACCATCTCCCCAAAGCACCTTCCCCCATATAGATTTTCCCTAGATACATCGAGCCATATCTTGCCACCTAGACAAGTGTTGAATCAGTCCATCAGAGAGGATATCTAGAGAATGTACATTTAGGTTACTTAGACTTCACCTCCAACAATCTTGGGCCCAAATATGTCCTTCTACCTTGAGCACTTCTTAGAGCTACAGGATGGCATTATCGTTCGCCCCCCATACATGCGCAAACATAGGATGCACTCACTCAGGATTCCCTTGGGACAACTTCGGGTAGGTTCTCATCGACTGCGAGTGGAGACTGACCACCACCTACCACGATTTGATAGAATCTATCAGGTGTGCCACCTACAGGAGTAGAACATAGAGATACACCTTATATTTAGGTGCCTTTTTTACTATGAGATCAGGAGACGATATCACTGCCTCTATAGGGACTCAGGGGGAACCCTCTCTACCTTTTCTCAACATCAAGACCAGAGATGCCTCGCCCTCTTCATCAGGGAAGTATTCAACCACAAGTCCCAACTCCTACACACCCCGCCCCTCCTTGGGGGGGCCAGGACAATCACCTCCTATTTTAGTGTTGACCCATCGGATCAGAGCAACAAGCAGCGAGCAGAGTTCCAAAGTACCTCCAATAGTAGAGTGGTGAGACTTCGTGTCTCCCCTCAGCCTCCCCCTCTGAGAGACCGATTGATTTTATCAAGATTGGTTCGAAGTTGTCGAACTATACACCAACCCACTCATTCTAATAGCGGTAGAGAGATCAGGACCAGATGGACCCAGAGCAAGGCACTCCCCGCCCAACATATTTCTTCCCAGCCTCGACAAGGTCACCAACAATCTATCCCGAGTTTCTTCCTTTGACCTCGAATGTTAGGAGTATCCCTTGCTCCTACATCCCCGCCAAGATCATACATTTCGACATTTTGATGGCTCAGGAGAGCACCGATTGCGACAGAGAGCAGGTGCCCCGTTCACCCCCCTCACCCTCGACCATCAGGCCTAGGATATCTTGACATCACTAGATCCATCTTCAGCTCTCCCCAGCGTTCTTCCTCTCTCTTCACAAGTTTTTGTGTTGTTTGAGTTGTCCAGCCTCAAACAAACTCACTTTGTATCTTGCATCCCGTACATTTCATATGGTTTTATACAAGTTTATGAGGTCGTACTATTGCTTGTATCTTTCTTTATTTTACTTTATTTTATCTTAGTTTCGGCACTTTCTAGGAGCTGCGTTTGCACTCCAACATTGTACTATATGTATCATCTAGTCCCATTGACCTACTTTTGTGGTCATTTGTTGGACATTAATAAAATTATCTTATCTTATCTTATCTATTGTTGCAGCTACTCCCTATGAACTGGAAAACTTCCCGGCGGCATCCGCTGCACTCTGATCTGATAATCTACGCTCCTCATCCATCAATGTCATCTCATACCAAGTAGGCATGTTGAGAGAATCCTCATGCTCTCCCTCTGTCACTAACACTGCTCCACGATCCAAGATCCCCTTGGATTCCACTACAAGTTGTCCCGGCAACCTGTGTAATGCACCATTCCTGATGGCAAGCCTCACCGCTGCTTCCTGAGTACCTGCTCCCTCTGAACGTATGAAGACTTGTCCATCCCGGAACAATACAACATACCCCATGTCCTCCAAGGATGATATTGAGAGCAAATTGAACCTCAGCCCTGGAACATGTAGCACTCCTGCCACCTTGAGAGCACCACCTACCTTCAATTGGAACACAACCGATCCAACCTCCCTTACTAGTTCTACAAGTCTGGTATGAGAGCCACACCTCACATAGTAGCCTGAGTCTAACTTTGAAGCACCAAGCAGTACTGACCTCACTCCTGTCATATGGCTAGATGCACCACTATCAATGTACCAGCCACTGCTAAATATACAGTTAGTCAGGCAAGCAATGAATAAAAACTCATCCTCAATCCTGGTTGTATCCATCTTTGTTGCTATAGCCACATGCTTCTACCCTCTGCCCTTCTTGTTAGGGCAGTGGCTAGCATAATGTCCTAGCTCATGGCATGCAAGGCATTTCACCCTATTGGTGTCCTGCTTCTTCTTGTTGCCCTCAAAGACGTCTTATTTTTCCTCTCGACAATGGCTATAGCCGACAATCGCCTTTGCTTTTGTGGCGGTTGCAACCTGTAGCTCGAGCTAGCGGCATCTTTCTGCCAGCACCATGCCCAACTTATGGGCCAAATCCACCTAGCCCCTCACATCCAACCTTCTACTCTTTCCCGAGCATTCACATCCGGATCCCAATCACATGACTGGAGGCTCTCTCTCTCTCGACCCAATGCTAGTCTACCGCACCAGCAACCGACCCAGTTGTTGTCCTACAACCGACTATCATCGTTGGCGGCTGTTAACTCCGCCATTGAATCTACTGCCGAACATTCACTACACACTGCCATCGCGTCCGGGCTCCCTACGTCCATCGATCTGCAGAATCAGTTGACGTGTCCTAATATGGCATAGTCCACAACCCTCTTGACTCCGTGCAAAGCTTCCGCTCTGTCGACTCTCTACCGCGTGCTCGTTTCCTGCTGGCTGCACCCGACACCTCACAGCCCGGTTGTTGTCTCACCGTCGAGCCTCCTCTCCGCTACAGGGCAATCTCTAGATCAACTGCTACAAGGCATGACGCCCTTAGCACCGACAGACTAATGCGTGTGCCCAATCACGTTTTCTCAACCCCTCTTCTTTGTCGACTGACTACGTGGATCACCGGCTACTGCCTTCTCGACCACAATTCTAGGCTCACGACCATGGCTTGAGCTTCCCTGCTCACAATCCATCTACACGATCTGTTGCTACCACCATGGACTGCTATCCGCAACTCATGTCAGTCTACGGCTACCCTCTCGCTAGCACATACGTGCACCACCGCTCACATCTGCACCCAACTCCGCGATTCTCCCACCTCGGCCTCTACCTGTCGTCACACGCTACCGCATCATGTTGTCTACACTTGGCCCCTGCTCTATGTACAGAATAGAATCTCTCACAGTGTTCTTGGCAACAAGACCCCATAAGAGATGTTTACAAGTACGAAGCCTGAAGTCAGACATCTAAAGATATTTGGATGTCCAGTATTTATTCACATTCCAAAAGAGAAGAGATCGAAGTTGGAGCCTTCAGGAAAGAAGGGAATATTTGTGGGTTACAGTGAGCAATCTAAGGCTTACCGCATCTACATCCCAGGATTTCGCCAGATTGAGCTTAGCAAGGATGTTACATTTGATGAAGACACAGCTTTCAACAAGTCTAAGAAGACTCATGAAGATGAAGAGGAGCATGAAGCTCCTAGAGTTGCAGAAACTAATAATGTACCAGACAGAAACATTGAAGAGGAACCTATTCCAGAGGATCATGACATGGCAAAACCTCAGAGACCTAAGGAGACACCTCATGAGGAGAATTCACGAAAGAGAAGAACAACTTGGGCACGAGAATTAATACAAGATGCAGGAAGATATGATGCCCCGGAAGGAACCAGTAGAGAAAGCAAAAGACCAAGGCCATATTCCAGTTATGTAGCCTTGATGTGTAACCTTGTTGAAGAAGAACCTACATGTTTTGAAGATGCAGTAAAGAAGAAGGATTGGTTGGATGCTATGAATGAAGAATACCAATCCATCATCAAGAATGATGTTTGGGGTGGTGTACCAAGACCGAAGGATAAGTCAATTGTATCATCAAAATGGATCTTCAAAACAAAACACTCAGCAGACGGAAGCATTGAAAAGTACAAGGCAAGCTTTTTAGCCCGAGGGTTCTCTTGGAAGGAAGGAATTGATTATGAGGAGACTTTTGCTCCTGTGGCCAGATACACATCAATTAGAACCATCCTTGCCTTGGCAGCTAAGATGAAATGGAAGTTACATCAGATGGATGTAAAGACAGCCTCCCTGAATGGAAAAATAGAAGAAGAGGTATACATCGAGCAACCAAAAGGATTTGAAACTGATGACAGGAAAACACATGTATGTAAACTGAAGAAAGCATTATATGGGTTGAAGCAAGCACCCAGAGCGTGGTATGGAAGAATTGATGGCTTCCTGATGAGATTGGGCTTTACCAAGAGTAAAGCAGATTCTAACTTTTATTATAAGATCATAGATGATGAACCTATGATACTACTATTGTATGTGGATGATTTATTCCTATAAGGAGAAGACAAGCCCATCACTGAATGCAAGAAGAAGCTTGTTGCAGAATTTGAGATGAAAGACCTTGGGATGATGCACTATTTTCTAGGTCTTGAAGTATGGCAGTTCCCAGATGAGATTTTCCTGAGTCAAGGAAAATATACTATTGAGATCCTAAAGAGATTTGGGATGTTGGATTGCAAGGGCATTACCACTCCGATGGTGACAAATTTGAAGCTCCTGAATGATGCTTCATCAGAGATAGTAAATGTCAAGATGTACAGACAGATTATTGGGTCATTGATGTATTTGACCAATACTAGACCAGACATATATTTTGTTGTGAAGCCAGACATGTTCACCTGATTGCCACAAAACATGTGATGAGGTACCTAAAAGGTACGTTGGACTATGGACTCGGATATGCTTTAGAAAGTGAGTTCAGACTGTACGGATATACAGACTCGAATTGGGCTGTATGTGCCGAAGATAGAAAAAGCACTTCAGGATGTTGCTTTAGTTTGGGATCAGGTATGATCTCATGGCTCAGTAGAAAGCAATCGTGTGTTGCTCTCAGTACAGCAGAAGCAGAATACGTAGCAGCATGTTCAGCTTGTAGCGAAGCAGTGTGGCTTCGCAAGATGTTGGCAGGATTGTTTGATGCAGAGATAGATGTGACTGATATTTTCCGTGACAATCAGAGTTGTATCAAGATGACAGAGAATCCAGTATTCCACGATAGATCGAAGCACATCGAGATCAAGTTTCACTATATCCGGGAGATGGTGCGGAAGGGAGCTATAGAGCTCAAGTATGTTCCTACAGAGGAACAAGTTGTTGATGTGTTGACTAAGCCTCTGTCTTGCATAAAGTTTGAATACTTTTGAGACAAGCTTGGTGTGGTCCAAAAGGACCTCCCTCGAAAGAGGGAGTAGATGCAAGTCCTTGGTGACTGAAGATCAGTACTTGCTAACTGATAGAGATGCCAGTCCTTCGTGACTGAAAATCAGTACTTGCTGACTGATAGAGATGCCAGTCCTTGGTGACTGAAGATCAGTACTTGTTGACTGATAGAGATGCCAGTCCTTGGTGACTGAAGATTAGTACTTGCCGACTGATAGTGTTGTTCCAGTATTTATTTATTGATGTTGTTGTTATTGTTGTTCCAGTATTTACTTACTGATGATTGTTGTTCCAATACTTGTCGACTGATGATTGATGTTGTTCCAGTGTTCAAACACCGATGATGATATTGATGATGATATTCCAACAGACAATGATGATGTTGATGGTGATATTCCAGCAGACGATGATGATGCTGACAGTGATGTTCCAACAGACAATGATGATGTTGATGGTGATATTCCAACAGACGATGATGATGCTGACGGTGATGTTTCAGCAGAGGATGATGATGTTGATGATGATGTTCCAGCAGACAATGATGATGCTGATGATGATATTCCAGCAAACAATGATGATGTTCCAACAGACAATGATGATGTTGATGATGATGTTCCAGCAGACGATGATGATGCTGATGATGATGTTCCAGCATATGATGTGATACCCCAGACATATGATGATTCAAAAACTTCCTACGACATATAGAGATTCACAAGTCAGTTGGACAGTTGTTGATGTTGCCCACAGAATACCTTCCCAGTTAAGAGGGAGTGTTAAAGAAATGTAACTGCGGAAGATATTCTAAATGTATTTGTCTATTGTATTATTGTATTCCTCCTTCAGGAGATGTCATTGATGTAATTGACAATGTAAGAGTCATTGAAAGAGTCAATGTAAACCCTAACTGATTAGGTCAGCCTGGAAAGATCTAGAAAGAATATTTTATTGTAAAGAGTACAGGTCGGCCCAGTTAGGTGAGTTAGAGCCGACCGAATTAGTAAAAGGTCATGTCAATTGTAAAGTATAAATAGGGGATTGAGTTGCTCATTTGCAACACTCACCTCACTCACTCAAGTTCGCCTAGGAGAGAGAGAAGCTCGCACAAGAGAAGGAGAGAAGTTGTTTTGTCTTGGGGTTTATCTTGTACTTGTGAATTCTATATTGAGGAAGTTTTGTTGGGGTTTTCTCCCTTGTGGTTTCCCCGAGAGAAATATTGTGTTCATTGTGTATGTTGTGCTTGTCTGTCTTTTAGTGATTAGATTGTTTCATGTTATTATGCTAAACAAGTATAAAAACGAACAAAACCCTTAGCAGTAAAGACAAACCCCACAAGAATTGTGACTCACTTATGTCCAACACAAGAGATATGCCTCACTCCTGTCCAACACAAGAGATACAACTCACTCATGTCCAACACAAGCGATATTACTCTCTTGTAACTGTGTGTCTATAGTTATACAACTCTCTAGAGACTCTTTTATAATATTCATTGTATGTCAATACCATGGCCAATACCATGGGACACCCAGTACCACAGGACACATAATACCATGGACCCTCCAATACCATTGACCATAAAGTATTACAAAAGACACTTTTACAAGGTTGTCTAGAGCGTTTCTATTCTGGATCCGAGCTACAAAATCTAACAACTTCAAGATGTAATTAAGTCTCATGACCTCCTCTTTCTCACAAAGACACACACGAACCTGATCCAAACACCGCCTCAAATACATGGATACTATTGGGCATGGTCCTACCAACAAGAGACGTGATCTAACAGCGTCAGAGGCTCCAGGGGGGTTGCGTGTCTCGTAGGTGACTGCCTTCAAAGTCAGGTTACTATGGTGGCATCATACGAGCATACCAATTTCTTGTGGACCAGCATTCATCATAGTGCCCCCTACTTTGAGACAGTTACATTGCAATGTGCTACTTCCCCCCAGCCTCATCACACTTCTCACTTCATAGGGAGTCAGAGGGAGAACCTTTCCTTGATCTTTATGTTGACATATCCCACTACTCCACTCGTTGGGAGGTCATTTTGTTAGGGACTTCAATGCCTGTACCAGGAATCTATAGATGTCTTTACATGACAGAGCCCATGATGCACTTTGCGCATAGGAGCTAGAACCAGAGACTGTTGGCCTCCATAAGAGTTCCGATGACAGGATTGGGCCCCTCACAACATATGGGAGACAACTTTTACAACTTGGCAAATCCCATGACTTGTTGATCCTTAATAGTCTCCCCTGTTATCCAGAATCAAGGGGGTTCGCTTGCTTCCCACATAGTGGAGGGGCCAATGTGGTAGGCTATGTTCTGGCCACCCATGACCTTCACCCACTTATTCGACACTTCTTGGTCTCTCCCCTCCCATTGGCAGACCACGCCCTCCTCACCTTCTCCCCCTTTGCATCCCCCTCCCCTCCCCCACACCACTGCCCTCCCCGCCACCCCCTCACACCACCTTCCTTTTCGATAGAGAATATGTGAACTCCTACAGCACCCGCTTTAAGGAGTTGCTCCCCCTAGTCTCTCACTTCATGTCACTGTACATAGCCACATCCAAGTATGAGATGCTCTCCAACGCTGTGGGGGAAGCAGCCCTCGACTCCTATCCCCACTCCACTCAATAACACACTCATAAACCCACCACTGGCTCCTGCCCCATGAACTGTTGGTTCGATGATGAATGCAAAACCCTCCACAAGCATCTTCGTTTCACCCTCACACATGACCCCTCATCTTCCCCCCACCTATGTAAAACCTATCATCACCTCCTCCGTCGTAAGAAGCGAACATTCCTCTCCTTGAGAAGACATGAACTTTGTGTGGCCCTCGATCACTCCCCAAAAACCTTCTAGTGTACCCTTTTCCCTAAATACCATGCCATCTTCCCCAACGTAGACCCCCAATCCATGTTCTCCCACACAACCTCCCTTTATGATATTCACAAACAACCCCCCATCCGTATTTACTTTCCCCCCCTCCAACCACACACATTCATGCCATCTCTTCTCGGAGAGAGACATTAGAAGAGCAATCAAGGCTATGAGCACTAACAGAGCAATAGATGAGGAAGGCCTCCAAGATGAATTCCTCAAGCATGGCATCTACTCCCTCGACTCACACATTGTTGATTTATTTAACCAAGTGGTGTGCTCTAGTTTTCCCCACTCCTGGAGTAGATACATCATTCACCATATCCACAAACCGAGGTTTGGTTTCGAGTCGAACTATCAGACAATCATTGTTGGCCATGCATTCTACAAGCTTTATGCCACAGTCCTGCATTTTTGGCTTTCTAACAAACTGGAGGGTCGACACCTCAGGGCCAGAGGACAGGCCCGTTTCCGCCCAAAGTATCAAACAAGCAATCATATTTTCACACTCAAATCCATCATTAAGGAGGCCCACCATCATTCTTCAAAAGTCTATTGCTGCTTTGTAGACTTCTGTAAAGCATTTGACACAATCCCGAGAGAGGCATTATTCCATAGGGTTTGTGACGACGACATATTAGAGACCCTCCTAACAGCCATTATGAGATTGTACAAAATGATTATGGGCTACCTCCGGTTGACACATGTCCTTTTTTACTTCATCCAGAGTGCCATTGGGGTAAATCAAGCATGTCACCTTTCACCAACACTCTTTGGGACCTAAATTGACGAGCAAGATTCCTTCCTCCAAGAGCACATCCAGGTGGGAGAAGGTTGCCTTCTACACCAAGTGTTGATTTCCCTGCTCCTTTTTTGTCGATGACCTGATCTTATTGGAATCCACTCCTAAGGGCCTTTAGTGGTAGATCAACACTTTGACCAGCTTCTGTGATCTTCAACAGTTGATAGTCAACCCGGGTAAAACCAAGGTTAAGATCTTCAACTCATCAAAGAGCCTCTTTTCTTAATTACATTTCTACTTCCGAGGGGAAGTGATTGAGATCACAACAATGTACACCTACCTAGGAGTCTTGTTTGTAGGGCCTTATTTAAGTATGCATCAAACCCTCTAGCCCAGGTTCAGCGAAGGCTACAATTCCCTAGCCTTCATAGAGAGACGACGCTTTCGAAAACAGCGCCAATGTTGGAATCCCCAGCACAGCATTCAAGCGAAGACTAATAAAAGCACACACATTCATCCATTAATCAAGAAGAGCATATGGGCAGAATGTTCGGCCAATTTGTATTCATTTTGATATGATTATTTATACATCATAGAAGCAGTTGGAGCGGTTACACTTGCTCCAACTACTCATTTGTTAGGTGTAACATACATTAATATGATGACAATTAGGGGCAACAACATCTCGTCCAAAATTTAACTCATGGAGGCGATTATCAATGGTTCAAAGATTTGGGGACCAAGCTTGCTAAAGACGGATTGAGCCCAGACAAAGAGAGTTCGTGTCCTACTTCTCAAGCGCATCATTCGACGCAAAAGTACAATTCCCCCAAACCATCATCCAGACAAAGTTCGAGTCCACCCCTTGCGCTTCGAGGTCATTTTTTGCTTGGTCTCCTTCCTACACAGATTCAAGGCCTTTAGGGACTCAACCTCCGGAAGAGAGAGGTACTCCTACCTTGCACTCTACTCCTCAGAGTACCTTGCCTCAGATGGCCACACTGGTCGTACATGATGTTGGTTTTCAGAGGCCTCTCGGCTTCTCCAGTCACTGACCATCTCCCCAAAGCACCTTCCCCTCTTTCGGTACTCTCTAGACGCATCGGGACATCTATTGCCGACTAGACAAGATTTGAATCGGGCCATCCGAAAGGACATCTACGAACTATACATCCAGGTTACTTGGACCTCACCTCCAAAGACCCTGGGACCGAAGATGTCTGTAAACCTAGAGCACTTCATGGAAGCAGGATGGCATCATCATCTACCCCCCATATACACAAACATTGGATGCACTCACTTAGAATCCCCCTCAACCAACTCTAGGTTGGTTCTCATGGACTCCAAATGAAGACTGATAACCATATTCCCCGACCAGATAGGATATGCCAAATGTACCACCTACAAGAACCGAAGACAAAGGTACACCTCATTTCCAAGTGCCCTTTCTACTATGAGCTTAGAGGATGCTACAATTGCCTCTATATGGACTCGGGAAGCTCCCTCTCCACTTTCTTCCAATATCGAGATCATAGATGCCTAGCCCTTTCCATTAGGGAGATATTCAGCCATAGATCCCAGTTCTTGCTTGCCCCACCCCACCATGGAACTAATACACGAATCACCCCAAATTCTCATGTTGCTTCATTAGATTGAGGTAACAAGAGACAAGCAGAGCTCCAGAGTACTTCAGACCCTAGAGTGGTGAGACCTCATGTCTACCCTAGATCGACCAACATCTTCGAAACTGGTTTGGAGATGTCAGACCAAACATCCAACTACACATCCTCATAGTGACAGACGGATTGGCTCTAAACGAATATCTAGGAGCTGCTTTTGCACCCCCACATTGTATTCACACTAGATGTACCTTTAAGTCCCATTGACCTACATTTTGGTCATTCGTTGGACATTAATAAAATTATCTTATCTTATTTTATCTATGTATTGCAGTTTGTTTTAGTGAGACATAAATGATAAAATGCTGTAGAAATAAATAAATAACAGAAGTATGCAGATGGAGCACATCATCTAAACACACTTCCTAACTGATATTATGGTAATTGTTGCATGTGTACTGTATAACTTTTCTACCGTGGCATTAGGCGAATATGTCAGGAAGGGTTCGTAAAAAAAACCACCGAAGAAAACTACAATGTTATATTAGAGGCAAGTGTTCAGCATTGATGTTTGAATTGAAAGCCCAATATTTATAAACCCATGTTTCAAAGATGAAAATCAATAGCACAAACGAATACAAGCCAACCTCTTTTCAATTTTGCCTTTTGCTTCTTACTCTTGTGACCAATGCATTTATCAGATGCTTGATTAAATCCATTAGTGCAATCTAGCTGAAAGTTATCTGACTTTGTTTGTCGAAATACAATGGCTGGATCTGTCAGATGTTCATTTTCAATATTGACTTCTTCCAAAGCATTTTCCTTGTGCATTTGATGGTCTCTGTTCACATCACTTGTTACCTTTGTAGCCGCATTATCAACCACAATGCTGTGCATATTCGGTGAAGATGAGTTTGAAATGCCTTTTATAGAACTGCCTTGGATGGTTACATATTCATTATCACCTATATTTAACATGGAGAGATTGTATTCAGTACGATCAAACACATGCATTCCTGTACTATTTTCTGCTTGTGTTAATTTATGAGGCTGTCCCACTCTATATGATAGAATCGTTCCATCCTGATGACCTTGGTTGCTTTCACTCTCATCATATATCTGCATCACAACAACAAAAAGTGAATAACAGTAAGCAAAGCTGCCTAGGTAATTGAGGTCTTGATCCCTCAGTCAGCTAACAACTCCTTGTTTGAACTGCAGCTTGAATAGTGCATGTGCAAGATTAACATTTGTTGACAGCCAATTAGAAAATAGAACCACTAATTCTAAAGGGTGAAAACATAATTATCCATTAAACGTGCCATGAGAGATGATGGATCTATTGCATTGATGACTGTTATGGATGTATTTTTTAGCTAATGTGATGCCTAGGATGACCCATGATAGGTGGTTGATTGTGTTCCGATTGTTGCCAAGAATAGGTCTAGATTTATGTGATCATTGCCTGACATGGTTTAATTTTCAACAAGTGAGATACTCCGAAGGACTTGAGATAAGTGGTTTATTTGTTCCAACAGATGCCAATTTGTTTTTTTCACCTATGATAGGTGGAGAATCTTCTTCATATTGCAAATTTTCCAGGATGGATATGGCATTGGTTTCTCGTTTATCCTTTAACAATGTGTCTAGTGTTGGTTGGTATGTGGGCAGTGGAGCTTCAAGACATATGACATATGATAGGTCATTGTTTAGTAGGACTCAGGAGCAAGAGGGAGGCATGACTGTGGAGCTTGGTGATGATGCCACGTACCCTATGCTAGGAATTGGCTCCATTTCATTTCAGATGCCTTCAGGTGATGTTCTTGAGTTGGATTATGTTTTATTTGTTCCTGGTTTGAAGAAGCATCTTCTTTCAATGTCCTTTATGATAGGTGTACAGTGGATAGTTGTTAATGAGGGACACCAATGCACCATCAACGATTGTAGTCTAGTGAGCCCGAAGACTCTAGCTAGAGGGGTGAGAGAAGGTGACCTATACAAGTTAATTGTTGATCTAGTGGTGCTTGTACATTCCAATGGGAAGCTAGAGCCTAGAAGAGCCTTCTAGCTTTGAGGAGGCACATGCTTGGCAAGATGACATGGTGATAGGTTCAAAACCTGTTGATGGATACAGTGATTCTTCTACAGCTTATAGGATCGAGAATCCGATAAAGTGGGAAACTGTGGTGAGCAAAAATGTGATATTTGATGAGGATGAGAGATGAGAGATCTTCTAGTTAACAGGATTCTCCTTCGATGATAAAGGAGAATGTATATGTTGTTGTTTCAGAGACTGATTCAAAGGTTCAAGATGAGTCAAATTCATCGGGATTTGAGGTGAGATTGAGTATGGATATGCCCTCACCTACTCTGGATTACAAGAGGCCAAGGTGGCCCACTCAGACATTATAACATGCATGGCGAGATACCATTCAACCAAGTTATGATCTAAGCACTGACACTCTGATTATATCTCATGTAGATGTGAGATCTTCCAACGCACAGGGTTCTCCTTCCATGATAGAAAAGAATGTAGAGATTGTTGATCTAGTGGCTCAAAAGCATATATGAGCATGTATACCTCCTACGAGATATGCATAGTCATGTAACATTGGTTTCTTCCATCCAAGAGACTTCCAATTGTATAAAGGAGGAGAGGCATGATGATGAGATTGACTTCACCCACGAGCCTTCTAATTGTTCATTGGAGGAGAGTTGTGATGCCTTGATGGAGGACGTTGACGAGATTGATTCTAGATCTAGCTAATGGGAGTATTATAGAATACAAAGCCAAGGATTATGGATTCTCTCAGACACAGGGAGTTTCCCTTAATGATAGTCTTGCTTTAGGATTCTCTCCAGATGAGGGAGTTGACCTAGTTTAGGTTATTTCAGTTGCCAAAGGATTTGAGGTACATGAGAGGGATTCTCGTGTAGGTTGATGATGACCTTGCATGATTTAATTACTATTCCACAAGCTTTGAATTCCGGTATCGACTTGATCTTCTATGGAGATGTGATTGCCTTCGCAGGATGTCCTAGAGAGTTCATGATATGGTATCCATTAATATTGGCGAGTGATGTTGATTTGGAAGACATTGGAGTTTGACAGTTAGCTTTTGCTCCAGAGAGATATTTCTTCATATTCACAAGTAGTCATTATTCATTGGAGGATCAAGACATTGTGACAACATGGTTGACAGTTTTGTTGCAGATGACAATAGTTGATTCTGGGGAAAGCAGCCATTACCGATTTGCAAATAAGAGATTTGGTAGAGTTGCAGAGGGAGTCGACAAGTGTCAATGTAAATACTTTCCTCCTAAAGAGGGAATGCTAGACTTTTGGGTTACTCTAAAAGTGTTTACACCATGTTTGGGGGTGCTCCATGAGATTTGAGATACATCATGTATGACTAGCCCCTAGATGGTCAGAGATGGATTGTAGCATGAGAGATGGTCGTAATGAATACACACAACTGAGATAGCTTGCTTAGAGGATGCTTGACCTCAAGATGGTGTCGCCTTGGCTTTCTTCTCGTAGGCATTGGAGATCATCTAGTATTTTGGTAAACACCCTTCAATAAGGCCTCATGGAGGAGCCACTTACTTGGAGAGCTCCCTTCAGGGGATGTGGAGCATTTTGCGTCATGGAGGAGGGATTCAAGCCCTAGTTGGCATGTGGCAACTTGGTTTCTTGTTTGGAGGATTAGAGATGGCTCGAGGACATCTGGAGCTTCGATAATGTTCTTGCAGGGGGTAGTTGACGCAATGGAGTACTTTGCTTTGGATAATAGATGGAGTCCATGGAGGCTCATGATGGAGTGGTGTGGACTTGCCTTACATAACTACATCACCTTGGAGTGATTATTGTGCACGACATCACCATTGGAACATGACACTTGTACTTGTGAGTGGACATCTCACTTGTGAATGGACATGACACTTGCCTACAAGGGCTTATGTAGGTTGCTTGTAAGGGCTTAGGCCCACATAGTATTGTTGCCCTCCCTTGCCTCTCATATAAACAAAGGAAGGAGAGAATCTTTCTACACAATCATCACATCATCATTTGTACTATTTTCTTTGTACTTAGCTTCTTGGAAGAAGTCACTAGGGTTTCCTCGTGAGCCCTAGGTAGAATTATGAAGTCTATAAGGGGCAACCTGGTTGGCATTTGCTCTTGTGACTAGGGTTTTCTCTTGTGTAGTAGACGTTGGTGATGATCTTGGCTTTCTCTCTCTCTTGAAACTTCCCCTGTACTTGTTTATCTCTTTCTCTCTCTTGAGGGACTAGGGTTTCTTGGTCTTCTTGTGCATCCAAGTGTTCCAAGGTTAGGGTTTACCCTTAGATATTGGAGATTAGGGTTTTGAGAGACAACCCTACGATGGATTTGTGAAGAAGAAAATGAGGACGTCTTGCCTTGGAGGATTTGTTGGAGAGATTTTGCACATTGATATTCTTGGTTGAGCTAGGATTTGATGATTTACCCTAGCTAGGGCTTTTTGAATGGTTGGATTTTTGTACTAGCCTTGACAGAAGGCTGTGGTATGTACTTGTACTTCATCTTGAGATTATATATGAAGTTTCCAGCTGTCCATATCTTGTGCCATTTGCAGATTTGAATTTCCAGCTATATGTTCTTTATGCTTTGCTATTTAAAGTGATTTATGTCTTGCTGATTTGACATAAGTAAAAGAGCAAATCGTTAAGTGAATTAATATCTAAAGGAAGAATATAAGGGGCTACATTAACTGCTGTATTTACTGCTGTTAAAGTACGTTTTCAGATCTGGTTGTTATCTGATAAGTTGCCCAAGAACGGCTGAAAACTCATGTCTTAGTTTGGTATCTTTTCTCCTTGAATTGTCATCAAGTTTGGGGCTGTTAGAAGTGAATTATTGTGATTTTTCCACTGCTGTTTTACACTTTAATTTACAGTAATCCTAAAGGCTGAAAATTATAAGGCTAAGATTTGAGAAACCTTCTAGGAAGAAGGTGAAATTTCATTCTGCATTAATTGCCCGAGTGCATGAAATTTCCATAGTGCATCCCCTGATTACTCAGTTCACTCTAGGCAGTTGCAGAGAGCAGAGAGTAGGGCACATCATAGTATTGGTTGCATGGTCAGAGAAAGGCATGAATGCAAGTACAACTGGCCTCCCCCTACCAATCAGAGTGATAAATTCTCAATGACTCTGGTTATTTCAAAGGTAACCACACCACCCTATCCATAAGTGATGCTTGGGAACCAATCGTTGTAGAGACCAAGCCACCCTATCCGGTACTTTAACAGGAAGTTAGTAACCAATGGGAAAAACCCCAAATTGTAGTCACATTTAGGGCGGCCTCACATAAACCCTATATTTTCAAATAAATTACATTGAATGATTTCAGATAATTTGAACTATGGTAACTGGTTGTGAAATCCTTAAAGTAGATTACTAGGTAGTCTAACGACAGAGAAAAATCTGTACCGATTAAATCGAATTGAGGCCATGCATATAAGTTCTGAGTCGGTTCTGACTTTTATCCACTGAGAATTCTGTTAGGCTATTCTGTTGAGGATAATGTCAACTAATTTGACTAACTTATTTGGAAATTGAAGTGCCATCAATTAACTCTTGGCAACTAATTTGACTAACTTGAAGTGCCATCAACTAGCTCTCGGCAACTAATTTGAATAACTTATGTGGAACTTGATGCATCATTAAATACCTCTTCACATGATTTATGATGATTCATTTATAATTTTTGTAATTTTTTCTGGCTAATTTTAATCTATTCAAGGTTCAAGCATGTCAGTCAATATGAAATAACTCCGCTGATATCAGTAGTCTCTTAAAGTAGGATAGAGATTTTAATTAACGTTTTTTAAAATAAAGTGGACTCAAGAATGATGCCCCAAGGGCTGCACTAAAAAAGCGTGGACTTCCTTCAGCGTATAAGTGGGTCACACCACAGCGAAAACGAAACCCTGGTAGATGGCTTAACACTCCATCCACCTCACAAGTGAACCACCGGCCATCGGGTATTTGCAATTATTTTGATTTAATCTACTTTGGCTATTTTACTGTGGTTTAATCTGAGATATCAACTTACGGGAAATAACACTTACTTTGACTTATCATGACAAAATTGCCTAACAGGATCCTGTTAAACTGACAGTTAATCGGATGAACTTGTATTTTTTTGGTTAGAAAATGGCCCTTTGTTAAGGAAGTGGACTCTATCTTTGGCTTCGAAAAGTCCCTTGGTTTGACTTGCCATAAAGAAATTGTTTAACAAAACTTTCACCGAATCACGGATGCGGTTGTTAAGTCTGTTAACGTGACAACATATCCACCTAGAGTTTGAACCTTTGATTTAACCACTTCACCGCAGCCCTGTTGACTACTTTAAAGCCTAGGTGAACTTATGCCAATTTAACCAACTGTCATATCATTTATCTATGCAGAAATGCTGAACGGAATGCTGAGCGGAGCAATCTAAAATAACACGATACCAAGCACCCAATTCAACCAAAGAACTAAAAAAATCTTTGATTTAGCCACTTCACCGCAGCCCTGTTGACTACTTTAAAGCCTAGGTGAACTTATGCCAATTTAACCAACTGTCCTATCATTTATCTGCAGAAATGCTGAACGGAATGCTGAGCGGAGCAATCTAAAATAACACGATACCAAGCACCCAATTCAACCAAAGAACTAAAAAGATCTTAAAATCTGACCTTTAGGGTGTTGCTCAAACTCAGGAGTCTTGCATTCTCAAGCTCCAGGACCTGCGTTTTCAAAATAGAAATTAAACTCACCTATATGACAGAAGTCCTATGATGTTTGATCGACTGAGAAATAAAATACCTGAATCCGTTTCTTGAGGGAATCCACTTGATTTTGCAGGTCTGTGATAAGCTTGTAAGCTGCATGTAGTTCTTCGCCTCCCTCCATTTAGGAGATTAAACTTTGATGAAGCTCTACACCCTTAAAATAATTACTTCTGAAGCAAAGTAAAATAACTACTTCCGAAGCAAATAAGAAGCGCTTCAATACCACTAGCCTGAGTTGTCAAATGAAATGCCGCTTTCTTCATAAATTGGTTCCGTTTAAAGTATTTATTATTATTTTTAATAAAACATTTGTGTAGGGCATTTAAACATTTTAGTTTCTATTTTGTTTTGATACTTCTTTATAGGTTAACATCGATTTAAAGAGGTTTTAAACAAAAACTTTCAAAATGAGCATTGACAATTAAAATGTTGTGAGTCTAAGGGTTTAAAAAAAAAAAAACTCAAAAATAGTATTTACAATTAAAATGTTGGGAGTCTTAATGCTTAGTAATCTAGGTCACTAACTACCAAAAGGTCTATAAAATAATAATAATAGTACATAATATATTACATAAACATAATAATATAATAATAAAAATCTAAAAATATTGAAAGTTAGTGAATAATAGAAAAAAATATATATTTGAGGAACAACATGTAGCATTCCCATGTTAAGAGGCAACTCATCCTTGTCATTGGGATTCAAGCACCAACCTTCAATTAACAATACTAAATCAAGAGGTTTAGGGTCTTATTAGTTATTGTCAATCATTGTCACTAACAAGTTCAAGTGGCTTTTCTACTTCTAAAATCAAAAGTGACATGCAAGTAAAATTATTATTGTCGAGTTAAGGAGGATGAGGCCAACTATGGCATCCCTCCCAATATTCATAAATAGTACAAGCAATGATATGTCAGAGCAACATTCAAACCTTTGACACTAGGTCGAGCAAGTAGGGGATTGGACCTGTAGGGGCTCTTTGCTCTTGGGGTAGAGAGAACTACTCCAATACTTTAAGAAAACAGAGAGATGTGTCAGTGATAGCATCCACCTTGCCAACCTACGCTTGAATCTATAAAAAAAGGTTGGCACAAATTAGAGCACCAATGTGCCAATGAAATTATGGTTAAGTTAAACATTGGGAAAAAAACATACGTTCCTTTTTTCCATATACGATGTAAAATTTCAACCCTAAACTTGACAACCCAGAATTCCAAAAGATCTGAAAAGGGAGTAGTGGGTTACATAGATTATAGGCCCACTCCCAAGCTAACTGAGAAAACTTGCAAGACCAAAGTAGGTGCTTGATAATTCCATTCTTAATGCAAATGGGGCAGTTAGGCTCCAGTACTCCTAATTATTGGAATTATTGGCCAATGCAAATGCTACACACGATCAAAGACCAAGCAAAAAGGATCTTCTTCAAGTCAACAATATGCTTCCAAATGGCTTGGAAATTATACAACCAAGTCTTATCCTTGAAAATTTGTCATTAAGTTTTGTTAAGACGAACATCAATAATAGGCCTTCCACTCAACAAGTGATAGTCATTATCTTAATGGTATTTCTTGAAACCTTTGGTGTGGTGACATCTCTAGTTTCACTACCATGTCGTTGATCCTTGATCACTACAAGGAAAAGAATATGTAGCGGAAGTCATAGTAGAGTTTTTTAGTGTTACAAGATTGGCCAAAAATGTCAAAAACACCTCTGCTACAACCTCCGCCAATGGTACTGGATGTTTTAGCGAAGGTCTTTAGGAAATTTATTATAACTAAGAAAATTCGGTGGTTGAAGGCTTTAATATAGGTTTTTTTTTTCAATGCGCTTTATTCACACAAATGCAATACGCACTGGTGCTTGATCATACATGTAGCACCGGTGTGCACCAAAATTGTAAATTGAACTGGTGCTTTATAACAATATATGCACCGGTGCATTATACCAAAAATAGCATCGGTGCTTACGGACTATTAATACACACATGTGCTTACGAACTATTAAAAAGCATCAACGCTTACTAACTATTACAAATTATCAATGCGATAAATGAAGGAAAACGCACCGGTAAAGTTGAATGAGACGTTAATTGTCACTAAATTTTTAAAATTTAACGATGTGGTTAATATACAGTAGCACACCAAGGCATATAATAAAAAAAACACCGGGGCATGCAACAAGTATTATGTTGCACCGAGTCTCTATTGTTTTGAGCGCACCGGTGCTACATTGTCTCAAATGCACCGATGCAATTGAAATGATCGAAAGCACCGACGATTATTTTTAGTTTGGTGAATAATGACTACTAACACCACACTGGAATATCTATGTTTTGTTTTTATTTTGTTAAATCCCATTATTCATCAGAAATTGGAAAAAAAATTGTCAGTAGTATTCATTTGAATTTTAATTATTGCGTTTGCATGTGATGTTTGGATTAATTTGTTATATCATAAATTTTTGCATCTATTGTAATATTTAATCATCCAGATTTTTAATTAGTGATGTAACATTTCACAACGACATTGGAAAATGCAATAGAATAAAATACTTTATTTTATTATATATCAATAAGAGGCCATTTGTCATACAAAATGAGACAACATAAAGTCCACAATAATCAAAATATCAACAACTATGTAATTGTTACATTTATTGGTAACCTGTTGTCTTTCAATTGGGACACTATGTCCAGTACATTATACAAAATGTTTGATTTTCATAGGACAATTATTTCAAAATATATAGCAGCTTGCATTAACATCCAAAATATATGGATCATCAATCTTCATTAGAACTGTTGTGAGTGCTCAAGCCACTTGTATGACTTGGGTTATTTGGCCGAATGTTTTGTTGATTGCCTCAATTGTTTTCCTCTTCTTCAACTTCCATCTACAAACATAAAAATAAAGTGTCATGAATGTATCTACATTGATGGGAATAATGAAAAGTAAAATAGAAAAGTAATGTACCGTAAAAGAATTGAGTCATGAATGATACACATTCTTTCAAAACCAAATCTCACGCCTTCTCTAAACAACTCTTCTATTGACTCCACTCCATACTATGTTTCCTGTAAGTTTTATACCACATAACAAATCATAGATTTAATATAAAGGATTTTTGTTGTTCTATTACTTATAAAATGAGAGAAGTAAAACAACATAGATGTTAACAAACTCCACAATTAATTTTTGATACGCCAACATATACACGCAACCCTTACTTAACCCAATCTCAATTAATTCTTATGATGGCTCTCCTTTGTATGTTAACACATGTTTGAAGACATCCAAGGATGGTCGGTGTAAAAATAAAATAAAATATAAAGATCACAACCAATATGAAATCTTACGTTGTTATAAGGAAATCACATCTACTCACAAAATTTGATATCAACCCCCTTTTTCCTTGTCATCATGTCTTGTCTGTTGAATGGGTTCCATTTTGTTTTCTTTTATGCAACAAAACAACTCAAAAATAATATTTAATGCTAACTTAATTAATTAGATGTACATAATAAAAAAATTCATTGATTTCATACATTTGAAGCACGTTGATGTTGAGATGGCTCCTCCCACAATGCAATTATGTCCATTTCCTTGACCATCTCCTTTTGGACATCCCTACTGGCATATTTCGGACATCACCTCGTTCGTCCTTTGGGATTTTCATAATTGTCGTGAAAATGTAAAATGACATTAAACTATTTTTATGCTGATATAAAAAATTAATATAGGAAAATTAATATTAATAAAGGAATGATTTGTAATAGTAGATACATATTCTATAAAAACACGTTTAGGAATATTATTTTTTGAATGATTCTTTTTTTGTATGTTTTTGCTATTGCAAGTCTCACAGGTTTCATTGACATTACTCTGGAAACACCTCCTGTAGTTTAGATATAACATGATTCTTGGAATCATTTGATTGATTTATGTGTTGTAAGTGGAAAGTACATCTATATGTTCTTTACACTATATCCCTCACAGTTTTATAAAAAAAAATTCCCCTTTCATTAACTTCCAGCACCAATCCATATGAGCTAAGGACCAATCCATCATCATTTACATCTTCCATAATTTGTTTTTTCTTATGATGACATTCCCTTCTATTGTTGTCGATCCCTGCATAACATTCAACATGTGTGAATTGGATTATTTTAAACATATTGGCAAATATTCTTAAGTACAATATTACTCAAATTTCAAGAAAAAAATCATATTGATTTATTTTTTATTCACCTAATTCATCCATTGGCAACTTTTCCATCAAGGTTTTACACTCTTATGCACTTGGATTGCAAAGAATCTTATCAAGCTTCCTCATTTTGTGGCTCTGCATGTCACGCATTAACCAATACATATCACTTAAATTTATGAAATAATTAAAACATATTAATTTATTACAAAAATTACAAAGAACTTACCTTCTTCGTAATTTTGGATGTGCTCCCATCATGTCAACTAGAATTCTTGTTCATTGAACTCTTATTATGCATTTTCTATCAATAAACAACATGGACCATTAAATAGAGAAACTATTAAGTATATTATACAAATAAATTGCATATCTTCAAAATAATAAAAAATAGTTTGTCATTTCGGTGTGTTTCATACATGAACACAATGGTGCATTATACTTGAACACACCATTAACCAAAACAAAGTAAAAAAAATCATATACGCATTTGTCGGTGCGATTTATTTACTATAACGCATTGGTAATCAAAATGGTGCACTTTTACGCATAATGTACGATGCCTTAGAATAACTCTACAGCACAAAAAATGCGTAAGTGTTTTTTTAAAATAAATTAAAAAACAACAGGCTCGACATTACCAATGCGTTATTACTATAAACGCATCGGTGCATTTAAACAACTACCGAAAACTACGTAAGTGTTTTAAAAAAAAAACTGACGGGGCTGACAAGGTTTCGGATTCAACCCAAGAAGTGTTCCCATCACATCCAACACCTTATATATAAAAACTACAAACACTTTAATCTAAAATCCCTAAAAAGAAAAATCCTAATTGTGAAACAATAGAAGGATTTAAACCTTAATGTAAAATTTTGCAGCCACATAAAACAAAAGGAAGCAACAAGAAAACAAGGGTTCCAACATTGAAGGTTCCTCGATGCTTATTTATTACACACATAAATTTCAATTCAAAAAAAACATGAGGTATGCTTCCCTCGTAACATCTTCGAGCTCCCAAGTAATAAATTAGAGTAGTCGCAACTCATTTCCTCGCCATCTACTTTCCTTCCATCTACACTACCCGATGAATTGTGATTACCCACGCTCACCACAACCCTTCAAATATCACCACTCTCACCCAATGGATTTACGTGCTAGACTAGGGACAAGTAATGGTCCGCGAGAAAACAAAGGTAAACAACCAAAAACTGGAGCAGCTTGACTTTTCTTCCCAATATGGAAACTAGTTGTACCAAAAAATCCCCTTCTAGTTCCACTTGAATCACATCCCAATCAATCGCATGATTAGTATCAGGTATATACTTTTCCAACAAAGAGACATGAAATTATAAGGTTTTTCTTAAGCACTATTGCAACAACATCACCATTCATTCAGCGCTCGTGTCTCTACACAAGAAGGACATTCATCAAATAATAACATTATTACATATGTAAGGCTAGGCTAACGTGCATATTATCTTTTCATGAGAGGAACAAGTCCCATAAGCATAACTCATATACAATTATCATGGCTATACCAACTACGCTACACTTTCACCATACATTTGTGCTCATCGTGTTCTTTAACCGTTAGGACGTCATCACTTACCATTACATATACACATATAGGATGCACATTTACTTGAAAACCATACCATGACTTATTGTGCATTTAGAATGATGCCACTTATATACTAAAGTCACACAATCTCATAATCACAAGTTAGGTGCCAAGTGTATGCATATAACACCATACATACAACCCTTTAAACGTATAGGCATGTAATCACTTATCAACATGCATACCCCCAACCTGCATGCAACAACATATTAACTCTAGGTACATCACAACAATATAAACAAATGCTAATGTATGTCACATTGACTATTGTACAAACATATTATGTATTTCAACTACCAACTTGACTAGACCAACAACTTACACATTAACACCAATTACATGAACTACATCTCAACAAGACCTTTACCACATCTCAAGGACATGCATAAGAGTACTTGAACTATTAAGGGCAACTGGATGCGTAAGTTCCATGATCCACCCAACCATAGGCACTCATCCAACATATACTCTTATGTCGTGAGGCCACCCCGATCTGGACAATGGTGTCACTAGGGCAAAGGAGAGACATAAATCCTTCCAGGATTTCTTCTTAACAACTGGATATCAATTCCACATCCATCCCAGGCTAAGAGATTCAAGGATCTACCTATCCCTGATTCTTTCATGGGTAGAGAACTAAATCCTACTTAGTCACACAGAATCATCATATTATACCAATGATTCTATTTATACATGTTAGTCTTTCGACATTTAATTCAATCTGATCTAGGATCTTAACTGAAAGAACAACATGTATAGCATATCAAGCATAAGAGACAAGAACCAAGAGACACAAAACATTTCACCAGGGAAAACCAAGAAGGTGAAAAACCCCGCAACTTCCTCAGAGATAGAATAAGCACCAATACAAAGATCACAAAGATCAAACCCCAAGAGATAGATGACTGCAGTAGCTACTCCTCCTCTCTCTCACTAATGTGAAGTGAGTGAATGAGTGAATGTGTCAAATGAGAGAGTCACACTCTCTATTTATACTTTTACTTTCACTTGACCTTTACTCAACTAGGTTGGCCCCAACTTAACCACTTAACATAATGATGATTGGGCCGACCCCACTAAGATGGTCTAATAACCCTTTAACCCACATGACTCATACAGGGCCGACCCCACCAAGGTGGTCTAATAACCCATCAAATATAAGTTACGACACTTACAATATAACTTGCGACACTTGCAAGTACACATGACGACACTTCCAATTGGAGGAATAATACATCTCCGTTGGGGATACAATAAGGTACAAATGTAATACATACAATACACAAGTGAATATCTTTCGAAGTTACAAATACATCAACACTCCCTCTTAACTAGGAAGGTATTCTCTTGACACAAGTCATCAATACATATAGGCACAAGTCTTCAATACTGGAGTTGGATCATCGTCACTGGATAACGGAGCATCATCGTCACTGCTGATGTACTCGTCATCTCGATCATTGGGCTATCTCTCAATTATTCTCGTCATAGGAAGTTCTACAGAGATAGCCCTTTTTCATGCTGGTTGTAGACCTAGCCTCCTGTAGGTCTTCATCATCTTTGGCCATACAGTGGAATTCTCAGGACTGATTACATGCGTCAACAAAACCTTGAAAAAGCATCCGAGCACATACTATCGGATCTCCAAGGATCTTTTACATGTGACCGTCACAAAACCTCGAAAGAGCATCCTAGCACAGACTATAGGATCTCCTGGGATCTTTTCTATGTGACCACCACCACAAAACCTCGAAAGAGCATCCTAGCATAGACTATAGGATCTCCCAGGATCTTTTCTATGTGGTTAGGAAAAACCTTAAAAGAGTGTCTTGCAACCTGCAAGAACTATAAAGAGCATCCCAGGACTTTTACGAGCACATAGATCAACCTATCGGATGTCCAGGACTAATTACATGCCTCTGGTAGCAAAACCTCGAAAGAGCATCCGAACACAGACTATCGGATCTCCCAAGATCTTCTATGCTACCTGTACTAAAACCTCGAAAGAGCACCCGAGCACAGACTATCGGATCTCCCAGGATCTTTTCTATTCTACCTGCACAAGCTATCCACGACCAACCTGTAGCAAAACCTCGAAAGAGCATCCGAGCACAGAATATCAGATCTCCAAGGATCTTTTCTATGCTACCTGCAGCAAAACCTCAAAAGAGAATCCGAGCACAGACTATCGGATCTCCCAGGATCTTTTCTATGGTACTTGCACAACCTGTCCATGGCCAACCTGTAGCAAAACCTCGAAATAGCATCCGAGCACAGACTGTCGGATCTCCCAGGATCTTTTCTATGCTACCTGTAGCAAAACCTCGAAAGAGCATCCGAGCACAGACTATCGGATCTCTCAGGATCTTTTACATGCTACCTATACAACCTGTCCGCGGAGTATCATCCTGATACTCATGATCATATTGATCATCATCATATAGTACTTCATCCTGATGCACATCATCATCACATAATCACCCTGGTCATAGCATCATCTTGATGCATATCATCATCACATGATCATCCTGATCACCATCATAGCAGAAACTGGAGCATCATCCTGATGCTCATCACACAACGCTTACATCCACAACCATGGGAAGGATCCTCCTACTACCATGCTTGGAATGGCTCTTGCAAATGTGTCCCATCACTTCTTCCTCGAAGTATCTTATATCTGAAGAACACCAAGCCTCTCTCTGAAGTACTCAAACTTCACTTTGGCTAGTGGTTTGGTCAACACATCTGCAATCTGCTCATCCGTCGCAACATACATGAGCTTCACTGATCCTCTCTGCACCATATCCCTGATATAGTGATATTTGATCTCGATGTGCTTCGACCTGTCATGGAACATCGGGTTCTTAGACAGCTTCACACAACTTTGGTTGTCATAGAAGATACAGGTAGCATCCAACGGGAGATCAAATAACTAAGACAGTAGCTTCCTACGCCATACTGCCTCACAACTAGTCGAACAAGCTGCGACATACTATGCTTCGGTTGTACTCAGTGTTATGCAGGATTGCTTCTTGCTAAACCAAGAGATCACACCTGATCCCATACTGAAGTAGCACCCTGAGGTGCTCTTCCTATCTGCAGCACTTCCTGCCCAATCTGAATCAACATAACCCTTCAGGTTAAACTTTTGATTCGCATCATACTTGAGCCGATAATCAATTGTACCCTTCAGGTACCTCAGAATATGCTTTACAGCAATCAGGTGAACATGTCTAGGATCTGTCAGAAACTAGCTCAAGGTGTTCACCACAAAGCAAATATCTGGTCTTGTGTTCGTCAGGTACATCAAGGACCCAATCATCTGATGATACATTGTGACATCAACCGACTCTGATGAAGCATCACTCAATAGCTTTAGGTTCGATGCCATAGGTGTGGCCATGGCCTTGCAGTCCATCATCCCGAACCACTTCAGGATCTCTATTGCATACTTCCCTTGTCCAAGGAAGATTCCATCTGCACTCTGCCACACCTCCATACCTCGTAATGCATCATGCCCAAGTCCTTCATCTCGAACTCGGCAGCAAGCTTCCTCTTTGTGTCAGAAATCAACCTATCCTCACATGTCACAAACATGTCATCCACATACAATAGGAATATCACTGGATTTCCTTCCTCAACCTTGTAGTAAAGGTTGGAATCCGCTTTACTCTTGGTAAAGCCCAAACTGGACAAGAAGCTGTCTATCCTACCGTACCATGTCCTGGGAGCTTGCTTCAAGCCATACAAAGATTTCTTCAATCTACACACATATGACTCCCTGTCATGTGTCTCAAAACCAAGTGGTTGCTCCACATACACTTCCTCTTCGACTACACCATTCAAGAAAGTTGTCTTGACATCCATCTGGTGTATCTTCCACTTCATTACTGCAACCAGGGCAAGTACTGTTCTGATGGAAGTGTATTTGGATACAGGAGCAAAAGTCTCTTCGTAATCTATCGCCTCTTTCTGGGAGAAGCCACGAGCCACAAACCTTGCCATGTATTTCTCTATGCTACTATCTGCAGCATGCTTGATCTTGTATATCTACTTGGAAGTCACAATAGACTTCCCTTCTGGTCTTGGGACCACATCCCAAACATCATTCTTCATGATCGATTGGTATTCCTCGATCATGGCATCCTTCTATTACTGCATCCCGAATCCTGGGAAATTCAGATTCTTCAATATCTTCAATAGATAGTGAACTTTGTTGCTGGAACAAATGTTGTTGTCCTTCTTTTGTAGGTGATTGTACACGATCTTTCCTACAAGTCACATTCAATTGCATGATTAGAAACTTCTCATAGTTTTTCAAAACAAAATATTATTCATAAAGACATATGTCATACAGTCATGCAATTATCTTAGCCAATGCTTCAATACAACATTTATCCATATCCTGTATTCACACGGTAACTTTCTAGATGCGTTCCATCTCTACTAGAACATTTGTTAAGAGCGTGCACAACTCCCAACATGTTAGCAAAGAGGTTTCATTCTAGACAAGTAACAATGGCATGTTGTACAGTACCATAGGCCACTTACCCATTACTTGCATATTAGTAGTATCTTGTTCATTAATGCAACTTTTCTAATATGCATAATATACATCCTAAATCTAGGAACATAAGTATGTACATGACTGGACAACTTTATTTAAGTAATCATATGACAATTCAAATACTTATCTTTGTTTAGTTGTGGGTGGACTCCCTCTCAATCTTTGCTTCCTTGCAAGAACTACTGGAGTGTGTTCCCTCTTGATCTTTGCTTCCTAGATGATCTATCCTTGAACTTATATCCATCCTAGACCACTATGCATGCTTAAGTGTGCACTAGTGTAATCATTGTGTCATCCTCGAGATCTCATACATAGTCATACATCCATTAGTATAATCTTAATACTATCAAAACATTATGATTCTAAATAATATTAAACATGTATGGTCATGATCATTTCATACACAGGTAATTTATCACAAGCGTTAGTATTCAAGGTTTCAGGGAGTACTTCTTTTACTCATGCATATTCTTATTTAACCATGGGACTCTTCTGGTTTGCCATATCATCAATCAAAGTAAGAAGTATAATATGCATAAACCCATGATTACTCAAACTTGTAACTTCATGAATAATCATTATCAATCATGCAAAAGTATACTTATCTAAGATCCTAACACAAAGTAGGATTCTAACTCGATATAGGAAAACATACCAAGATTAGCATGTTTGTCTAACATACCCAAACAATGTCTTCTTTGTTCTCTTAGAGACCTTGTGCTAGCAACCTGCATATCTCATAAGTTAATAATTGTAGAACCAAGTTATACATACCTCGTAAGTAGATCTTCTATGTGATCCATGACTATGGATGAGTCTTTGTCTTCATGTCACCATGGTCATATGTTCATGATTTAGAACTTGATTTGTCTTTCTTGATGTACCCTTCATGTTAGTGGACAACATCATCCTCATACAATAGCACAGTGTATTAGTACAATCATAAGTGTCATAACCCTAATCAATGAATGTATTCACATGCATTCATACTTTTACTAGGGTGATAAGACAAGTCTAAAATTAATCAAGATTGTACTAACCTCAAATGAAGACAAACATATCATAAACTTAATCATGAACAGATTTCAAAACATACATGTATCTCTTCAAGTCATACCTGTCGGGATTGCTTGTAATCTTCTTATGTAAGGCCTTAGCCTCACCTCCCTTTGAAACTGGAACTTCTTCACTAATGTAGGTGTCCAATTCATTCTATTCTAGGATTAACCCAATCCACTTTGATTTGCTGAAACTGGATCTTCTGGTCAAAATCCTGAACTAGGGTTTGATAATGCTCGGGGTTCTGCCTAGCTAAAAGGTTCGATCTTGTGCTCTAAACTTCGATTTTCTGAGGAGCATCCAGATGTGGTCACAGATTCCAAAAATTTCAACTTTTGCAGAAACCCTAATTTTCCACCTTTCCGATCAAAATCCCGAACTAGGGTTTGATGGAGCCCTGGGTTCTGCCCAACCAAAAAGTTTGATCTTGGTCTCTAAATTTCAATTTTCTTGAGGAGAATCTAGCCGTGGTCTTAGATTTAAAAAATTCCAACTTTCTCTGAAACCCTAATTTCCCGCAGCAGTGACAAACCAAAAATGAAAGTGCTAAGAATCCAATTCTATTTGGACAAAAATATATGCCATATTGTTTCTGATGTATCTCTGAAATTTCAGATCCTCAGGGTCTGAAACTTCGGCCTATGGTAGATGACCTATCATCTTTCCAACCCCACAGATCTGAGATCAAATGGATTCTCTGAGAGAGAGATATGCCAAGTGTCGCAACGTGACCTATTTATGGGATGAAACCGTATAGCGAACTTGTACGGCATGCCACGTGTCACTTTTTCAACTTCGGCCTCTAAAACTCGAACATGTGAAACTACAGTTCGTGCCCTAACTATAACTTTTTACATAATTCCATTTGGAGCTTCCTAGCCCAAGATATGACCTTTTTTCCTAGGTCACCTGTTTAGGACTGCATTCTGGAAGAGGCAGAAACCCTAACTTGTATGGATCATATCTCACAAAGTACAACGAATCTGAGGTTGTCCTTCCGACACAAGGTACATGGACATTTCATCTTCGACCTATAGAAGTTTCAGATCCTGAACCTTCGTCAAAACTGGGTTATAGCGAAAGTACCACGATGACTGGTTTTTACTATACCAAGCCCTAGCCTCCAATTTGTCGCAAGTGCAACAAGTGTCATAAATGCCATACCATGCCTTCCTTCAGGTTAGCTCTGATACCATGTTAGTTTTTCAACATTTAATTCAATCTGATCTAGGATCTTAACTGAAAGAACAACATGTACAACATATCAAGCATAAGAGACAAGAGACAAGAGACATAAAACATTTCACTGGGGAAAACCAAGAAGGTGAAAAACCCCGCAACTTCCTCAGAGATAGAATAAGCACCAGTACAAAGATCACAAAGATCAAACCCCAAGAGATAGATGACTGCAACAACTACTCCTCCTCCACTTGTGCGCACTCCTCCTCTCTCTCACTAATGCGAAGTGAGTGAATGAGTGAATGTGTCAAATGAGAGAGTCACACTCTCTATTTATACTTTTACTTTCACTTGACCTTTACTCAACTAGGTCGGCCCCAACTTAACCACTTAACATAATGCTGACTAGGTCAACCCCACTAGGGTGGTCTAATAACCCTTTAACCCACACGACTCATACAGGGCCGACCCCACCAAGGTGGTCTAATAGCCCATCAAATATAAGTTACGACACTTACAATATAACTTGCGACACTTGCAAGTACACATGACGACACTTCCAATCGGAGGAATAATACATCTCCGTTGGGGATACAATAAGGTACAAATGTAATACATACAATATACAAGTGAATATCTTCCGAAGTTACAAATACATCAACAATACATACTTATCATCAAAACAGTTACCGGGCAATATAAACAAGCTATTATTTACCCAGAGCATTCCCAGAGGAATAACTAGTCCATTCAACACATACCAACAAAATTAAGATACATATATCTAATTCAGGTACCATTCAATTCCAATGCACATTCAATGCATAACAATTCCAATGCATGTCAAATACACACAATATGCACCCACTATTCAGTGCAGTGCATATATGAATCAATGCAACACATATACAATACATTCACTATTTAATTCAATGTATACAATATGCTCATACTAAGCCATATTAAAATTCATATTTATATTTCCAAATATTTAACCCAAGAGGGATAGGCTACCCCCCTTTCTTCCCCAAAACATATGCATGATATATGTATTTACTTTAATTACCAATTAATCCACTTCAAGGTCTATGTATTGCAATACCAAATCAATCCAACACATAAAATATATGCCTGCAGTTATCAATCAACAATGCATGGAATGCAATTATCACTATATTCCCAGCCCATGATATCTATATGCAAATACCAATGCATAGTAGCTATTCACAGTTACCAACCATGTAAACCATGTGAAGGGAATAGGGCTACGCCCCTCATTTCCCAACCCATGGTATATCAAATCCAATGCATATTATTTATGTAATTCACCCTTCAATGTAACAAGCGGTAAATATTAAATCAATTACCCAATGCATAATACATTCGAACTCCCAACTATTATAAAATGCATGATATTATAGAATGCATAATATTATAAAATGCCTTCCAATACTAAATCAATGTAACACACAACAAATGGGAAAATCACAATATTAAAAGCATTCCAATATTAAAGCAATGTAACGCACAATAAATGTGCAATTACAATATTATCGCACAATATTAATTCAATGCATACCCAAGCAAAACTTTATAGGAAACACCCTAAACATATGAATGCAATCTATGTAGAGGGATTAGGGCTCTACCCCTCATTTCCCGAATTACTCATTAACACAAAACCTTTCACAATGTAACCTATGTAAAAGAGATTAAGGCCTTTCCCCTCATTTCCCATATTACTTAATACACATATTATGCATGCACTAATTATGCATTCACACCCAATGCATATCGATGCAATGCATAACCGACACCTAGTATGTAGGCATATTCCTTGCAATTACCAATAAGGACAATTCCCAGTAAATATGGAATGGTCAGTAATGAAGCATTTACCGATCAAGTTGTTGAACAATGAAATAGGCAATGCACAGTAAATGCCTTTCCACATTATTTATGCAATTACCAATTTCCAATGCAACTTACCATACATTAACTAAAGCCTACTAATAATGCATTTACGAGTTCATTCCAACGCATGTAGTATTCAATCATTTTGCAATCCCAATCATTATCCAATTACATGGGCATAATATTTATATAATTTACCAACAAATGCATGTAATATTCAATCATTATGAAATCCTTAATCACGGTTCATAAATAGTTTTAGGTGCTCTTTATTTTATGCAAATTGTTCATTTGAGGAACACTTCAATGACCAAGGATTCTTTATGAAAACGAAAGCATCCAGATTTGTTGTTGTGCATGCAATACGTAGTTTGTCTCCTAGTGACAAGTTTTTAATAAACTATAACTTCCGTAGACCACCAATCGCTCGTCAGAGACGCCTTGCATTAGGACCACCTTTAGACATCCCCTTGGGGCGTAAGACAAAAAACATTGATTAATTGTATTTTTTAATTTTCAATGGGATTGATGTTAATGTATTGCTCAATTTGAACTTTTGTTTTATAAATTGTCTGTGGTTGAACATTTACTATTGGAAAAAATTCCCATGCTTCCAAAATAATTGTTTGGTATAATGTTGGAACAAAAACTTCATCGTAAGCATGAAATGCAAATAATATATTTTTAATCTTACAAAACAAATGTTGTGCCCATTATCTTTATCCCCGGTCTATGATATCTAAAAGAGATATGTATGGAATATTGTTTATGGAGAAGGTCCAAACATCATATATGAGGTACACTTGAACTTCACTAAGAGAATCATTTTCTCTTAAATTTCACTAAGAGAATGCATTGACGCTCTTATCACCATGTGTAATTCAATGGTTATTTGTACTCAAACTAATTTTCAACCTTTCTAATGACCTTCTATAGATTTAAATTTTGGTCTCCTTTAGTGATCATATTACCAAATTTGCAACAACAAAAAATACATATGTGCGATGCAGTGGGAAGAAACACCAACTAAACATTTTTTAATGTTTATTGTTGACATTTTTGACATTTCTCTATTGGGTAGGGTAAATCAAATGATTGAGATTGTGTATATTGAGTTTTCTTTTATGTCTTAGGGGTTTCAATGCTTTCAAATAACTTATAGTATCAACAATGTTTATTTTAACTAATTTTGGGTGTTTTGGGCTTAGTTTTTCTAGTTGCGAGGCTTTCTTGGAATAGGTGCATTTCGTTAGCTACTTATCTTGCTTCCATGTGCAATGATCATTCCTTTATGAAAATATTTTTCTGAAGATCTCATACTAAGGTAGATTAACACCTCAATGTTGTAAAATCTCCTCACGATCTAATCATAGTCACGTGTATTTGGTGCATTACAAAGAAACCATTATTCATGACAATGTTTACTACCTCAATAACCAGCAATTGTGTGTACCAACTCAAGACTATTATGCATAAATCCACCTCAGGTTTCAAGGGGAAGTGCTCCTAACAACATTCGATAGATTCTCTACAATATCTAATGTATTAAATTCTAGTTACGTGCACAAAAATTGAGCTTACATACACACACCTTAGCGAGTTACTTACACACATTCAACTTGTGTGTGAACATCTCATCGCGCTACATGCACACGGTCATTATATGTGTGTGCATAGTCACTAGGACCATTACACATACACATTGGTAGCAAGACATGATGCACCGGGGGACAATTAATCACTGGCAATTAAGATCTAAATCATCTTTAACAACCAAATGGACACTATAGGGGTGCTCTTTGGCCCCGCAGGAAATCTGATTTTCACATATTCCTGGAATTTGGGAATTGAATCCAATAATATGGCGGAAGCTTTGGCCCTATGGCAAGGCTTAAACCAAGCTTTCCTCTATGGTATTCAGGTTCTTACGGTTGTGGGGGACTCCAGGTTGATTATTCATTGCATCAACTCTCAGAACTTTCCTTCCTCTAATCACCTTCGTCAAGTTCTTCGAAGAATCTCTTTGCTCATCCCCCATTTCCGAGCTATAGATTTCTTCCATGTCTTAAGGATGAATAATGGACAAGCGGACAAAGCAACAAATGAAGCTATACCCCTGGGTAAAGGGGTCCTTAAATTCAATGATGAGTTTAGTCTGTTTCCTATCCCATAAATCCTTGGGTTTGGACTCAAGGATGGTCGGGTTGGTAATATGGAGAATGGGCCATAGGCCAAGTGTCCTTCGCTTCTGCTGCCCGATGGTGACCTCCTCCGATTGCGGCGTGGCTTTCCTCGGCATGATCTTCTATACATCGTCACCCTCATTTATGCTCATTAAAACTTTCCATTTCGCACGCCTTGCTATCTCTAGGATGATGTCGTCTCTGCCTTTGCTGATGATGGAGCGTACCAACATTTGTACTTCGGAGCAGGAGAATTTACGGAGCAAGATTTTACAAAATCTGAGGGGCTCTCTTAAGGCTATTTTATGTAATCATCGCATCTCTCTTAGGCGTGCGGACCTTCCTCTCTCTGTCCAAACTAGAATGAGTTTTACTGCTGGCAAAGCTCTTTGGTTCGTTGGAATCATGCCTTGTTATGATGACGTCCAGACCCCTGATCCTCAAGAGGTTTCCTCTTTTGGCATTGAGTTCTGTTATTTAATGAATAGTACGAGTTCGGTTAATGGCGCTCCTCGAAATCTGATGAAACGTCCTTCGGCATGCTCCAATTTATGGGTAATGATGCTCCCTTTATTTCATATGAAAGCTATATGGAGTATTAGCCGCAATCTTCCTCGACTCGTTTCAGGAAGCAGTGCTTAGCTCTCTCTGAAGGTGGTTGTTCATTCTCCTGGGTGGCAAAGATCTTTGGAGCTCTGCGTTTCGCCTGCCCTGTGTTTTATCTTTCTGAAATATAGCCTGTGTATTTTGGGTGGTATGGCGGATTCTGGGGACTCTGCAACCTCCTCCCCAGACCCCTTGATGGAACTGGAAGCAGAAGTCAGGGTCTTGCGACGCCGGGTTAGACGTCAAGGAAATTTTATGCAGCAAATTGACGAATAAGGGGGGCGACGCCTCGAAAGAATTGATGAGGATATTGGTCGTATCCGTTCGGATTTCACGGCAGCTCTTGGGGCTCTGGAAGAGAAGGTCACGGTTGCTATTGAAAATTTGGATCTCAGGCTGCAGAGTATGGAGATCACTTTGGCAAAGCTTCGGGATGCTGAGAACTCAGGTCATGGCAAGAGTCAATTGGCTACCAAATCATCTTCTGGGGCAAAACATCGTTAATTTCAGTCTAGTCTCTGACTTTTCTCTGTTTAAGCTTCTGTTAAAAACTTTAAAGTCCTGGTTTTTCTAGTCACATGCATATGTATTTAATGTTTGGAACACTGTATGGCTTACTATATTTCTGGAGATGTAAACTCTTTGGTGGCCTTGCCACTGTTTTACTAATATAAAACCTATCCGTTTCTGTAAAAAAAAACAACCAAATGGACACTGTATAATTGAAATATGCTCTTATGTATACAATGTATTATACAAATACATCGTTAGATGATCAATAGGGTCTAGCTTGGGTGGTTAAAGTGAGGTGTTATTATCCTCCCCACCCAAGTTCAACTCCCACTTGTAAAATGTTTGGCCTTCATAGGTTGATTTGCCACAATAAAGAGCTATTTCATGTGGGATGGGACCAAATGTGATCCTCGACGACTTTATAGGAATAAATTCTTCCAATAACAACAATTTCCTAAACATTTTCTTTCACGGTATGCGGATACAACTCCTGTAATTGACCAAATTCTAAAGAAAAGCATAGTTAATCAACAATTTACATAACTTTTACATGGAAATATAACAATGTTGCATTCTAATTTGCTTTGAATGTGTTTCATTTATCATTTCTTCGTTTATGTTTGTATTTCCACGCAAAAAACTTGATTGATTTTGTTTTTTTAAATTAGTCTCCAATTTACATCTAAAAATCGGATCACTTTGTAAATCGTTTATGTTGTGTTTACTAATACACAACCAAGATGAAAAAACTTTGATTCAATAGACTTCCGCCATCGGATCTGAGCCCAAGCATTGCCCTCGTGCTGTGCGCTTCGGATTTGAGCTGTAGTTTTCTGGCAGCGAGCTCTGATTGAGGATGGATTGCGTGTAGAGCAGGGGAACCCCTGGACGTTGGCCGCAGGATCTCTTCCTGCGTACTAGGGCCTGAAGGGATCGAATCACCAGGTTCTCCACATTGAATTTCAAACTCTCTTCCAGGGCAGGCCCCCAGTCTCTTATGGCTTCGGGAGCTGTTTGTCCCCCTTCCGATTTGAATTTTTTTTGAATCTGATAGCTTCTCAGGGCAAGAAGCCCCTTTCCTCCTCCGAGCAGAAGTTCGTGAAAAAGCTAAATGAGATCCTGAAGGTAGTGCTATCGGTAGATCTCTCGTGCAGGACAACCCTTAATCTGTCGGATCGTGGATTGATTGGCCAATTCACAGGCCTATGGCCCTCTCCGAAGTCTACTGAGGATTGGGTGCAAAAGAATTGGAGACCCCTAATCACGGAAGATGTGAAATCTTTCTTTCTGGGGAAAGGATATTTTGCATTCGTGTTCGAAAGCAAACAAGATCGCGAGCTGATCTTCAAAAATGGTTCGTATTTTATGGGACCTCAGGGACTCTATATGAATAAATGGACTCCAAATTTTGATCCTACCCTTGACATTCCCTTTGTTGTTCCCATCTGGGTGAGACTCCCCCATCTACTTCTTCATTGCTGGAATACTGAATCCCTAGAAGCTATCAGAAATGCCCTGGGTAAATATATCGACAAAGCTGATTGAAAAGATCAATATGCATGTGCGAGGATTTGTGTCGAAGTAGAATTGGAACATGGACTCCCATAAGAAATAAATCTCATCGTGGCAGATTGGACCCACATTCAAGAGCTTGATTACGAACAAATTCCTTTTAAATGCAGATTCTGTCATGAGTATGGTCACTTTGCCCGTTCCTATAAAAAGAAGCCAGTGGACTCAGAACCAAAAGGGAAGAAAGATCAATGGACTACTATTCAGAAAAATAACAAAACCGGATCGAAATCACATCCAAAAAGTTTAAATATCAAGAATCCTGATCATCAACAACAAGATCTGATGACATCGAATAACATGAATAACTTCAAAGTTTTAGAAAGTGTGAATATCCAAGAAATCCCCAAGATCGAAGAAGAAGGAGAAATACGTGAACAACAAGACTCTCAAACTATTCCTCACGTCCTAGAAGATGAGGATCTGCCTCAAAATACACCCAACCCTACTAGATCTGGGGTGCCCTACTAGATTTGTCTTGATTAAAGATGCCCCCTCTTACGTTGAAATCACAAAAGTTCGATCTCTAAACTCCCCTTCCTCCTCGGAAGAAATCATAGATAAATGTGACAAAAAGCCTGGTCGAAAATCAATCAAAGAGTTGAGAGAACAAGAAGCTGAGCAAGAGAAAGTTCAAGGATCCCAAGCCACTATTGATATGGTTTTCAGCAGAAATACTAGAGCCAGGAAAGTAGGGAAGAAAAATGGAGACCTGTCAGGAGGAACCCCCTCCACCATCTATAATTCTAAATGATGAAGATGGTATCTTGGAACTGCAGAGGTCTAGGAAGCCCTAGCAAGTTAGAAGCAGTAAAAGAACTTCAAAGAATTGATATGCCAAATCTTCTATTACTCCAAGAGACCAAGCTTGATGATATTATTGTCTTAGCTATCGGAAAAGAAAAGTGGAAGAAGAGCACCGGTTATGTAGTTAGTGCTAGAGGAGCCTCTGGTGGCCTGGCAACATTATGGTCCCCTGAAAAATTTCATCTCCACAATTCTTTCGTGACGCAACATTGGATTTATACGGATCTTACTCATATTCAAAGCAACAAGCAATTCGCTCTTTTCAACATATATGCACCCAATCTTTACTCAGAAAAAAAGGACTGCTAGAATCTACTTGAATATTTCCTACAGGCATATGCCCCTCAGAATATTATTCTAGCTGGTGACATGAATATTACTCTCTCCAAGACTGAAAAAAAAGGGTGGCAACGGTGGAACAGATTGCTTTCATTCTCAGGTTGAAGCTCTACTTCAAAATGGGACCTCATTGACATCAAACCCAAAAAAGGGAAGTATACATGGTCCAACAAGCACATTGGTAAAGGTATTATTATGGCCAGATTGGATAGGTTCCTAGTCTATAGAAACCTTCTGTCTAATAACCAAATCATCTCCTCTAATATTCTGGCCAATTTAGCTTCCGATCATAAACCCATCCAACTTTTCTTCCAAGAGAATGAGGATCTAGGTCCAATCCCCTTCAGATTCAGCCCTCAATGGCTCGCGTGTGACAACTTTTGGAACATACTGGAAAATGCATGGAAATTACCCATCACCAGATCTCCATGCTATGTATGGGAAAAGAAACTCTTTAACACCAAAATTGCTCTTAAGTCCTGGGCCAAATCTAATTGCCCTGCTCCTGCAAATCCCAGAAAAATGGCAGTGGGCGCTCTTGAATACTTCCAGCTCAAAATGGAGGACCATCCTATTGAAGCCTCCACGCTGCATGAAGAAGCCAAACACCAAATCAACGCATATCAAGCATTCCGAGCTGAAGAAGAATATTGGAGGCTCAAATCGTGGAGCATCTAGCTCAAATCCGCTGATAAAAATATTGTGTATTTCCACAAGCAATTTAAAGTCAGACAAAATTTCAATTACATTTATAAGATCAATCTTGAGAATGGTACGACCGTAAAAGGAAATTCAAATATAAAAGGTGCAACACATTTTCATTTCTTCAAGTTATACATGAAAGACGACAGCTCTGGTGGAGAGGGAGATCACATATTCTTGGAGCACATTCCTAAAAGGATTACGCTGGAGGAACACAATAATATGCACAAACTGTTTACTGAGAAAGAAGTGCCCAAAGCAATCCACTCCCTCGATTCAGATAAGGCACCGGGTCCCAATGGCTATTCGATCCATTTCTACAAAGCCTGCTGGAAGTACATCAAGAAATATTTCATGAGAATGATAAGGAATTTTCATTCAAAGGAAAAAATTGGTGGCTGCACTAATTCAATGTTCTTGTCTCTCATACCAAAAGAGACTAACCCCCGTAATTTCAGCAGATTCAGGTCGATTTTGTTATGTAATTCCTCATATAAAATCATTTCCAAGATGTTAGCAATGCGTCTGAAGCCTTTACTCAATTATATAATCTCTGATAATCAAGGTGGCTTTCTGAAAGGAAGGCGAATCCTGGACAACGTTATTCTTGTGCAAGAAGCATTACACTCCAGCAAGGTCCGAAAGGAAAAAGGTATGTTAATCAAGTTAGACATGGCAAATGCATTTGACTGAGTCAATCATTCTTTTCTTTTTAAAATTCTAAAATGTTTTGGCTTCGAAGATACTCTCATTAGCTGGATCTCAGCGTGCATCTGCAATCCCTAGATCGGCCCCCTCATCAATGGATGCCTAACTGACTTTTTTCAAGCCACTTGGGGCATTAGACAAGGCTATCGCTTCTCCCCCTTCCTGTATATCATCATCGCCGATTCCCTTAGTCGAAATTTGAATCATGACTTGACTTCTGGAACCCTCCCTGGTTTGCACTTAACCTCATATTCCCATCCCCTCAATCACACACTCTTCGTTGATGACTCACTTCTATTGGGTGATGCCTCCTCCATCATAGCTCGGAAATTCATTCAGAACCTAAATGGGTATTGCAATGCATCTGGAGGCAAGATTAACTTGCATAAAAGTGCTATCTACTGTTGGAATATAAAAGATCTCGTTGCAGCCAAAATCAACATAATACTCGGCATCAAAGTCTATAATCATTGGGACAAATTCATGTATCTTGATCTCCCAATAACTCGAGGACTCATAAAAAATGGGAATTGGGAAGACACGATAATCAAAATAAAGAATAGAATGAGAAGATTGGGAGGGCATTGGCTCAGTAGGGCTAGGAAATTGATTTTGATTAATTCAGTCCTCTCCGCACTACCCATCTACCAGTTCTCCATCCTCCTAGCTCCAAAAGGGGTGTGAGATGCGATAAGTAAAATTATGAGCGACTTTCTTTGGTCCGGTGGAAAAAATAATGATAAAAAGATTCACCTTGCGAAGTCAGAGATACTAAAGCAATAAAAAATCACAGGAGGAATTCAAATACGTGATCCACTCCAAGCAAATTTAGCACTAGGGGGTGAAATCCTATGGCATCTTATGCATAACAAAGGACATCAAGTCAGTCTTGTGCTCAGGAAGAAATACTTACAGGGTAATAGGTTAAGATGCCTTGACCATAAGCCATTCTCCAAAGGCTCTAGCACCTGGAAATTATGTAAGGCAGCATAAAACTTTTTTTCTAAAAATCTTTATTGGGTACCCAACAATGGCAGCAATATTGATATCTTCATGGATAAGATCATGAACAACGAAAAGTTACACAGCATTCAGGAACTAGATAATATTGCAATCTGGATAAACCATAATGGGATAACAGCATTGAAGGACTTCAGTGTTTGGGACATGTATGGTAACTGGCAAAGTTGGAACAGTAGGCTCATCCCCACACAGTTCGAGGCAGCCAAAAACACTCTCATTGATAATCTGAAAGGTTGTGCCCCCACACATCTGTTGGCCAAAGATGATCGGGGCTGGGGCCCCACTGGATCCTACACCTCTATTCTCGGATACAAACCTCAATAAACCCAAGAGAATGAAAGAAAAGATATTTGGAAATTAGTATGGGACCCTCTAGGACTCCCTAAAATCAACTTTTTTATCTGGACCCTTATCCATTGCAAAGTCCTCACAAGAGAAAATCTCATCAAGAGAGGTTTTCATGGGCGTTTCTGGTGTCCTTTCTATAGAAACAATAATGAAAATCTCAATCATCTCTTTATAGAATGTGAGTATACTAAACTTTTCTGGAATCACATGCTTATTGACCTCAAGTTTCCCATGCCGCCCTACTCTTTAATTACTCATCTCTTTAAAGACTGGAAATCCTTGTATCCCTATACCCTATCTAATAAGAAAACCTGGCTACATATATGGATTTCAATCCCCAAATACATCTGCTGGGAAGTCTGGATTGCAAGGAACAATATTATCTTTCAGGACAGGACAAGCACTACACTCCATTGCAAATTGCAGGCAAAGCCAAAGGCCTATTGATCGTCAGCTCCAATTACAAGTCATATGCAAATTTAAGCAGGGATGAAAGGAATTGGATTGGAGTCAGTCTTCCTAGGCCAAGTACTATCAAACATCAACGAAAAACTTGTGATTGGAAAATCAGGTTACCTAAAGCTGAATTCCTCGCTTGGAGAAATAATCAAGAGATGGACAATCTAAAATTTGATGGTGCCTCCAAGAGAAATCCTGGTATAACAAGAGATGGAGGAGTTTTGATGCTAAGAGAAGGAACATTGAGATTGAAGTATAGATGGGGCTTAGGCACCTGCACAAACAACATTACAGAAGCATTAGCCATGTTGAAAGGTTGTCAGATCGCCAAAGAGCACAAGATCGATAAACTACAAGTCTTTGGTGATTCTATGCTAATTATAAGATCCATCAACGCTAACAACAATCTCAACAATCTCACACTAAATCGAATCATACAACGAATACAGAGCATTATGAGTACTTTTACTGAGTTCAAAGCTTATCACATCTTAAGGAATTTAAATAATGAAGCAGATACAGAAGCCTATGCTAGATCCAAACTCATACAGGGAATTCTTATAATTTCTAATAATGATACTGATGCTCATCATATTCCTTAATTTTGATTCATTTTTTGGAATAGAAAGTCAAATTTGCTTAAAACAACATTCTAAAGAGCTATGATCACTACAGGAAATTAGATGTGTGATAAGAGATAGGGCAATCTCCTTTCGTATAGCAAATGAAATGCAAAAAATATAGCATTGCATAATTATGGAAACAATTCGGCTATTAATCAGCATGTCTAATGTTCTCGCAATTTGCATAAGAGATCAATTGGATGATGAATGAGTAGAGACCTCTGCGAGGTATATGGAGTCTGTAAAAAGTCAACTTGACCGGCGAGGTTCAATAGATATAATTATAATCTGCAAGTTACTCTGTTAATTGATGATGCATATATAAACATCGATTTTGGGCCACACAAACACTTTCTTATTTGGAGTTCCGGAATTTTTGCAGTTGACACTGAAAGGATCAAATCGTTACATCTTATGGAATTCTTCTGGCAATGGGAATACAGATAACGCAGCAGTGAATCGTGATTCTAATGAATCAAACTCTTAGCAGAGAACTGAATCCAGGAAATTCACTTATTCATATTTTGTAGCACTGGCAAGACCACCAGCAAAGGATCTCAGAGGGATAAAGAGCATCCTCATTTTTAGAATTCTATCCCTACATAGAGCTGTCTAAAGTTCAGATCACAGAGAAATTGCAGTTGAATAGCCAAGCTATGGCTTTTGTAACTCCTTTTTTTTTTTAATATCAAATATTTGTTATAGTTAAAAAAAAATACACAACCAAGATGAAACTTTTGACGCAGCGATTGACACAACATTGCCTTACTATTAAAAATTAAATCCCATAAACAAATTTTTTATTTATCTTTCTTGATAAATATATCTATTTTATTTTGATGGGCATCTACAACTTATATCTATTGACTAGATGCCCTTGCAACACGACCAAACTACAAGTAATTAAAGTATAATTTATTTTTATGAAAATTAAATAATTTCAATAAGCCTCATTTGATTCTATGAAAATAGTTTTTTAAAACTAATATTTATTTGATATTTGGGGCGAGAGGTATGTGGGAGATGATTGTTATGTTCCGCATTAAAGATGAATAAGAAACAATATCTCTAAGAGTAGAGTTGTCTAATCTTGCAACAAACTTCATTCTAGTCCTTAGAATCTAGTGTTAAATAAAACTTGAGTTCCCAATGATCTATAATTTTGATTAATTTTTTTAACAATCTGGGTTGATTTATAATTGGGCAAAACTCCTACTAGCATTTTTTCACCATAATGGGTCTTGGATCATGGTAGGATTCTTCTCATGCTTTAAATTTCTATAAAATACTTATAAGATTTGTATCCATAAAGAGGGTTTGTCTATGACAAGATTAGCTTACTCCTCCATGAATTTCACATAAATGCCCCTTCATCAAGTCCAAAATTCTCAAGGTAAGGAAACACCATATAATAATCCATTTATGGAAAGATAAACTATTGTTCAAATGATTCTTCAAGATGGAAACCTCCAAATGAACAATGCTCCAATACACTAATAATTACTTCACATATCCAATAAAAAGGAATTAATCCTGATTTATATTTGCCTAGCAAAATCCAACCCTAACCATTTGTAATTGGACCATATTATATTTATAAAATACTAACTTCTTGGTGGCCCTAATTTAATTATAGCTATCATAGTGGACCTAGTACACACTACATCAAACAGACACCATACCTATATTATCATTAAATCTAATGGGCCCTTAGGTCCCCATTACATCACTACGGGGGATTCCACCATTCTAACCCATTCGAAAAGCATTGCCCTCAATGTTTGTCCATATAATGTACATACATAAGCTAGGGTACCATGTATGGGTGCTTCCCTCCATGTTGAGAATGAACTCATCCAATAAATGTGCTAGTAAGCTTGGGTCCCATCTATTGTGTCGCCTTTGATGTTGAGAACGTAATCCAAGAAGTGTGTCCATAATATGAGGGTACCATGTATGGGTGTGCATCTTGACACCTCACTAATGACAAGTAAAACTAATGAATCATTGGGTACTTTACCCAATATGCTCACCAAGGCCATGTGGATTCCAATATCCTTCTACCTAGATTTTAGGACCATCCATAATAAAAATATCATCTATATAACTACAAAAGAGTGGTTGTGGATCTGGAGGAAACACTACCACTAGAGAATATTCAGATTGAAAATTGGTAATAATAAATCGACCATGATGTCCCTCAAAGACATTCACTTCATACAGAGGAGTATGTTCATAAAAGAGAAACTGGCAGTTTCTGTCTTTTCATAAGTGAAAATTGTTCATATATTGTTCATCACAAGTTTCTTCCAAATCATACCATCCAAATAATTCTCTCTCGTATTCTATACCAATGCTATATTAGCACTTTTCTCTTTAAGATTTTCATATGCCCCCTAGATATTCTACCTTGCTAGATCAGATTTTCAATCATGGGGTTCCCTTCCTCCTTGGTATTTCTTGATATTGCCTCTCCTTATTCCCTATTTTTTCAACATTGCCATTCTTTGGTTATGGTAAGGTTTTTAGGCTTCCACTTGAAATGGTCATATCTTTTGTGAGATTTTTTATAATCATTATTATGACTCTAATTTGGAAATGACACAACTACTCGCCTTCTAATGGCATTTGTCTAGCTACAATCTGCTTCATAAGCAAAGAGAAAAGTGTGACGCAATAACCTCTTGTGAGGATTTTGAGGCACAACATGAAATAGCAGTAACTTCAACGATACTTTTTAGAATCATTATTATGATCCCAATAAGAAAAATGGAATGCCCAATTTGTGTCCAAGGGCACTAGTTTAGTTGCAATTTGGTTCTTAGATAGAAAGAAAACTATGGTTATGAGACTGCAACAAAAATTGGGTTTAACTCCCGTGATATTTTTTAAAATCACTATTATTACCCTATTCTAGAAATGCCACCATTACTTTGCCTCAAATGGCATTGGTGTAACTACAATCTAGTGAATATGTCAGGAGAAAAACCTACCACAAGAAAATATTAAAATTAATAAATAAATATGCTTCCCCTTTGCCCAAGAAAGTGGTATGATACCATGTGTTATGTTCTATAATGTTAAAAATGAGTAACAAATAATATTTCCATGTATATGATAGAAATGGCCCTTGCTTCATTAAAGCAAAACCCTTAAGGTAGGGTAACCCATACAATAATTCTTTATGGAAAGATAAACTCTTTTTTGCATGTCCCTTTTACGAGCCAACCTCCAAATGAGCAATGTTCTAATATAATTATAATCACTTGACACTATAAGGAGGAGTCCATCCTTATTTATAGTCACCTAGCAAACCATAACCACTAGTGGTCCCCACATTAATGAATGGGCCATATTACAATTGTTGAAAGCTAATTTCTAGCTTTTGGGGTACTCTGGAAGTGTTTACACCATGTTTTGGGGTGCTTCATGAGATTTGAGATACACTGTGCATGTTCAACCCTCAAGTGGTAAAGGATGTATTGACACATGGGAGATGGTTCATGATGGATTTGCGTAGTGGAGACAACTTTCTTAGTGACAAGTTTACCTCATTTAGGTTATGGCTTGGTATCCTTCCCTGTGATGTTGGAGTTATCTTCGCAGATTGGGGGATGTCGTTCATGATGGCCACATGGAGATATTTAGTTGTTTAGATAATGACCCGCTTAGGAGGAGGAGCATGTGCCTCATGGAGGAGGGAATTAAGCCTATATTAGGTTTGATTCCTAGATGGAGGCTTGGAGTTGTCTTGAGGACCCCTACATTGCGACATTGTTTTTGTAGGGGAAACTGACCCAATGAATTACTTGGATAAGGAGGATAGATGGAGTCCATGGAGGCTTGTGACAAAGAGGTGTGGGTATATCTTGTGTAGATACATCATATTAGAGCCTCTATTGTATACAACATCACCTTGGAGCATGGCATGTGTTGTCTAACACTTTTGCAATTTCCATATTTCATTTGAACCATCTATTTTTTCATGTATTGTTATTTGCAAGTTACATGTTTTGTTGATTTGACATAAGCAAAAGGACAAAATTGTTGAGTGATTTGACATCATCATGGAAGAATTAAAGGGTTTTTTTGTTGCTGCTATATTTTTTGTTTCACTCGTGTTATAACTGGTTTGATAAGTTTCCCATGAGGCCTGAAAACTTATCTAGATAGTTTGGTATATTTTCTCCTTGGATTGCCTAGAATATTGTTTTGTTAAAGAATGAAATTTCATATGTTTTTGATTGTTTTTTATACCTTATTCCATAACATCCCTCAAAGGTTAAAAATTCACATGGAAAATTTCAAAGAAACCTCTAGCCAAAGAGGTGAAATTTTCTATTAAAGGTCAAATAGCACATGAATCTCTACATGGAAAAATAATTTGTTATGACTGGGAACATTATAGTGTAAGAGTGTGCTTGTATTTCAATTGAGGATTACTCAAGAGAGGTGATTGAACTTGTTGAGGTTGTTGGCTTGCAAACCCTAGGTTGCTTGGGAGAAGCCTTTTAACCCTTGGAAGGGTTGTTTCGTTGTTTCTACTTCATATATTGTTGTTTATGTGCACTTGAAACTTCCTCAAGATGTGTAAGGTGACCCTCGGTCTTAGAGAGTGTGTAAAGTTAGATGGAGCTTCCAATTTTGTTCCATGGAAGCATGGTCTTTAGATTATTACGGAGGAGGAGAATCTTTGGGAGCATGTTGACTAGGAGATTCCAAAACCTATTGATCAAGCATAGTTGGTCGCTCATTGGAAGAGGGAAGCCAAAGTGAAGATAATCATTCTTGTTTATGTCAAGGATAATTTCATCTCACATATTTTAGATAAGAATACATGTAATAAAATGCTTGATTCTTAGGTTGAGTTATTTTAGAGCTATTGTGCGTCTCGACAGATGCTCTTGCAAAACTAGCATTTAGTTGTTCACATGAACAAGACAAATACTATGGTGATGACTAGGATTAGTGGACTGAAGGATCAACTGGTTTCCATTGGAAAAACAATGTAGGATTAAGAGTTGACGTCCATTTCCTGAAGGGACTTGCTCCTTTCTTGATGTCTTTTGTTTAGGGTGTGCGTGCTCAAGAGAATATACCAAAGTTTCCAAAGCTCTAGGTTGATCTTGTGGAAGAATAAATCATATTATAGTAGTGTTTGAAGCAATAGGGGGAAGTAGATTCTATTGGCATCATCGGGAAGAGGAAGAAGGCTAGGAAGAAAGGATTCAAGAAGAAGGATGGTACAAATATAGGAAAGAAAGACTTGAGTAAGGTATGTGTTTCCAATGTCAGGAGAAGGGACATTATGTAGGCCAGTGTCTATTGAAGAATAAGGGAAAGGGTGTGAACTAGATTACAATTGAGACTGTAGTGGGTGTAGAAGATATTAAATTTCAATTTGAGGCTATCTTTTCCATGGCTTCTTGCTTATCTTCCAACACCGCATTTAGTGTTGGATGGTATGTGGATAGTGAAGCTTCAAGACAAATTCCATATGTTAAGTCTTTGTTCAAAGGATTTAGGAGCAAGAGTAGAGCATGACTATGGAGTTTGGTTAGATTCCACTCATCTCACGAGAAGAGTTGGCTCCATTTATTTTCACATGCTTTCAGGTTATGTTCTTGAGTTGAGTGATATTTTATTTTTTCCTAGTTTGAAGAATAATATTATTTCAGTGTCATGTATATCATATGTATATGCAAACACCCCATGGGAGTGATTGTAAATAATTAACAAAAGATACTTTGGTGTATCCGAGGTATGGTTCAATTTGGGATACATTATAGTTCAAAGGGGAATCCTTTGTTGGTTGGTTTCACTGATTCTAATTGGGTTGTAGACCCTAGTGATTGGAAGTATCCTACAATTGATGTTCTCAATCTTAGTTCTAGACCTCTCACTTTTCTTGTAAGAAGCAACGTCGCCTTGATATTTCTTTGGTATAAGTAGAGTATAGAATAGTATTTATTGCAAGTAAAAAAGCATTGTGTATTTGATAGATCCTTTCAGAATTTGGAATCTAGCAATAACACATGACCACACTTTGGCGTGATAATCAAAGTGCCATTTAGCTCACCAACAATCTAGTTCAACATTAGCGCAACAAACACAATGAGTTACGTATGCATTTGATCTAAAATCCTTTTCAGATTACATTCTCGAAGTGCTCTATTGCCCTACAAATGATCAAGTTGTAAACGTTTTCATAAAGGCTCTTACATGAGTGAAGTTTTTCAAATTGATATCTATGTTACGAGATGAAGAAGTTGCCATCAAGGGTAGATGATCCTTTGGCAACCAATGGAGCTTGATTAATTTCAACACTTCCATCTTATGCCTGCTTGGTTATATACACCCATTTACATTTGATGAGTTTTCTTCCTTTTATAAGAGGTTCAATATCCGAAGTATTGTTTGCCACTAAGGAATGATATTCTTCTTTCATTGTTGCATCCCATTATGGGTGGCTAGAAGCTTTTGCAAATGTTTTTGGATCACGAGTCTTTAGAACTTAATCCAAAAGAGAGGAGGCTTGTTTGAACTATGAAGGTGTATGACATTGATATGACATATTGGTTTAATTTTACTCTCTGCTTCTTCTAGTGTTATATATTTTAAATTTTTTGTGGGACCGCAATTAGCTATGTAACTGGCATAATTATTGGCTTCCACCCAAAAGTGAGGACTTAATCCCTTAGATTGGATCATACAATTTGTCGCTTCCTTTAATGTGTGATTATATATTTGAGCAACACTATTTTGTTGTAGTGTATATGGAGCAATAAGTTGCATATGAATGCCCCGTATAATGTAGTAAGCTGTGAATTTTTTGGTAACACATTTGCCTCCATTATTTGTTCTTAACTTTTGAAGTTGATGCTCATACTATTTTTCCTACAAATACATGATAGGATAAAACATTTAAAAAACTTCACTCTTAAGTTTTAAATAAATAAACCCAAGTGCATTTAGAGAAGGCATCAATGAAATTTAAGAAGTACTTTAAACAAGAGAAAGAAGCAGAAGCAGACAAACCATACAATTCACTATGAATAACCCGCAAGGGGTTTGAGGCATACCTAGAGGCACTTTTGTCAAAATTGTCGTGACAATTTTTATTGAGAACACATACGCAAAAGGGCACCATATTTGCAAGAAACGAGAAGAAGACTAGTCGCCATATTTTTATTATATAATTGTTGCAACAAGCTATAGTTTCAATGAAAAAATCACCTGTGCCAAAGTTTGGTCAAGTCATTGCTATGAGTGATAAAAGTGATGGAAGATGATGAACCAAAGTTGTTAAATCTATAAAACATGGTAATATGATCAATAATTCTAGTTGGTAGGACATGCTTAGGATATTTTAAATCCTTTATTGGTACTTGTTAAGTTAAAATTTATGTTGTTTTACCTTCACCTGAATGAGTGATTTTATATATTGATAGAAGGTTGCATGAAAGGATTGAAACACATTATACATCATTAAAATGACCATCATCTAGCTTAATTGTTGCAAACCCTACAACACTGAGAGATCTATCATCACCAACAAATATTTGTTTGGTGTTACATTCATTAAAATAAGAAAATACGGTTTAATACTTAGCCATAAGATAAGATGCTTTAGAATTAATGAACCACTTATTAGAAAAAGAAGTAGATGTTGCATTGAAGGAAAAAAAAGTGCACGTTCATAATAAGAAGAGTTAGGATAAGAAGAATCAACATTGATGTTGTGCTTATTCATAACTACTTCTAAGGTTTCCATATTCTCAAAACATTTAGACACCAAATGACCATCCTACCCACAAAATTTAAAATGTTTATCAATTTTTTTGGCTTTCGATTTAGTTCATTTGTCACCGTTGGAAGTAGTACTTGACTTAGAGGGGTTGGGACCTTAATAAGAGCTTTTGTAGTGGAGTGAAAAGTATATACAAAAATAGAATAGGTAGTGGCAAGCTTAACAAGAATTACATATATAAGTTGGTCATTTGTCTTGATTATTGTTGGGTTAATATTGACTTTGTCATACAACAAGTTAACCAAAATTGATTATTACTGTTATGAAACCATGGTATTAGGAAAACTGTGTATTTTCTCGTAGTATTCTTGTGATCAAAGCCTATAAATAGGTTGACCCTACTCCATTGTATGATGTACTAACTCACTAATGGTTGAGGGTACAACCATGGTGGTAGAGCCATGCTTGACCTATCTTGCCTGTATTTGGCCAAGGGGCATAATGAAGATCTTATGTTGTTTTTTTCCAGGATAAAAAACATGGTGTCTATAATGTGCATGATTTTATGGTTTGCTTTACTGTTATATATTTATGCCGTGCATAATTATGTTTGTTGTGTCATGGAACAAATGTATGGTAACATATCTTGGTAGACACTCACTCTCCAACGAGAACGGTATAATCAAGTACAAGTTACCTAGATCTAAATGGTAGAATGTATATTGAGTCTATGTTATTTGAGATTGGTTGAAGGAAGTTTTTCAGTTGCCTAGATTTGCATGGTGGAGTGTGAATCAATGTGGGTGAATCCATTGGTGTGATGGGTTGGCCTGAGAAGCATCAGAAGTATCGTATCTGAGGCTTGCTAAAGAAACATGGAGTGTAGCAATAAAGAAACGTTTTCCAATGGACTGGGGAATGTATGTTTTTGGGTATTCTCATTTTTTGAAGATAGATTAAGATCCAAGAATAAACGAACGGTTCAAGGGTAGGAGCCCCCGAGAAAAAAATTGGCTTGTATTTTGTCTGTGTTGTGTTTTTCGGCCATTGAAATGTGACGTGAAGGAGGCAATTGAAAAAAATGAATTGTGATAAGTACGATCTGGTTTTGAGGTCGCGTAGTACATTTCAGAAGGTTCAAATTTGAGGGGAGAGATCTGTGTTTGAAGTGGTCAAAGTCGAAAAGAGTCGCATATGGTCAACTCAGTACATTCGATGAAGCAGTCGAAAGGTGATAACGACTGTGGTCTGTTGACTTGGTACAATCAAAGTGCATAATAGTTGAATTTTGTCAAATTGACAAGGATGATCAACCAAGCAGAGAAGTTGGTTGAAGTCGAATCGACAAGTTTCCGATGGATCGACTAGTGGTCGATGGAACACAGATCGACTAGTGGTCGATGGAACACGGATCGACTAAGGGTCTATGGAATGCAGATTGACCAATGTTCAACCAAGTAGTCAATGAGACCAACTGGTCGACTAAGCATATGGTCGAATGGGTCGACTGAGGATATGGTCGACGAGTTGACTGAGGATATGGTTAACGGTTCGACTGAGGTCATGGTCGATGGGTTCAACTAAGTATTGTGGATTGAACGAGGTTAACAGATGCTTCAAAAACAAGATAGTCGAGGTCAATATCGAGCGAGGAGTCACAGAAGGTCGGCTGGGTGGATAAGCTCAGGTCAATTGAGCAATTGCGGTGAAGATCGACTGGGTGGTTGATTGGTCAACTATTTGACTACACAATAGAGTTGTTTTGGATTTAGAGGGATGATTACGTCGTTGAGGGTAAGACTCATTTGGAAACTATTGTGATTCTCGATGAAGATGAAAACATGACCAAGGAGGATGTGCTAGCGACAACCAAGGAAGGAATTGGAATAACATGTAGACAGATCTACTAGAACATATGATGGAGTCTATAGTTGACTACGCAGAGAGATCGATTGTAGTAGGTGGTGAAGTCTATGGTTGACTATGCATATAGTTCGGATGGGTAGTTGATTGAGTAGCATAATTTTATTACCCAGTTCAAAAGGGCTCAGTTTATTATTGAATGAGTAGGTAGATGCTTAGGTAGACATTTTTTTATCAAGCAATGTTTCATTAATGGAGTTGTAATCACTATAAATGGGCATATGGATATAAGACCAATAAACATATGTGTACCCCTGTGTTGAATTTGAATGGGGAAAGCATGCGATATTCTTTGTTAATAAACTTGAGGGTGGGAAGGTTTCATTCCCAAGGGAAGTTTAGGGGGGGGGAATGTTGGGTTAATATTGACTCAGTTACAGAGCAAGTTAACCAAAATTGGTTATTGTTGTTATGAAACCATGCTATTAGGAAAACCGTGTACTTTCCCATGGTATTCTTGTGATTAAATCCTATAAAGAGGTTGGTCGTACTCTATTATATGATGTAATAACTCACTGATGGTCAAGGATACAGTCATGGTGGCAGAGCCACGCTCGACCTATGTCGGTCGGGTTTGGCCGAGGGGCATGATGAAGATCTTCTATTGGTTTTTCTCGATTAAGGGTTTCCAAGATAAAATCATGGTGTCTATCATGCGCATGATTTTATGGTTTGATTTATCATCCTATATTTTTGTTGTGCTTAATTATGTTTGTTGCGTCATGGAACTAACAATTATCTTACATTCTACAAGTGAAATTCTAATTGTTTTGGACTTAGAGAAAATTAAATGTGAGATAAATCATTGAGATTCAAAGCAATCAATTTGTTTTCAAGCTAGCGTGTTTGAATTTCATTATGTTTATCAAACATAGGTTCTATTTTTTTCCATGTTACATATGGGGTCTTAATTCCTTGAATGTGAAATTAAAGATCACAAGAGAAATACATTTTGATTAATCCACATGCTTCTTCATTTTTATCACCCTATTTGGATTTCTTTAATGCATTACGAGGGACAATATATATACCCCAAGATAATTGAGTAAAGTCCCCTACTTCATAGTAGATTCTCCATACATGATATTTATGAGAAGTAGTTTGAATTGGTAACTAGGAGAACACTAGGAATAACCAAATTACAATATTTAGGTAAGATGACTTCAAAACCAAAAATTGATTACCTAGATGGAAAGTTCTAAAAGAAACACGTATTTTTTATTTTATTTTAAAGGCACTGAAAACAGAATCTAGATGTCAAATATATGACCTTGTGAAGAAAGGTATAAAATGTAACCAAGGTCCCACCTTCCAGGTGAATACTGATCAACATAGTCATAGGTGAACCATGAAATCACTAAGTAAAAAAAGTCCATTTCTTATCTAAATTTGTCTATAAACTCACTTTTATAAATAAGTTATTTGTATAATGTAAGTGATATATTTTTATAAAACAAGTGATAATCACTTTTTCAATAAAATTGCATCCAAAAAGTATCTTAAAAAAACATTAAATTTACTTCACAAATGATTCACTTTCATAATTTAAATGACATACACTTTATAATAAAATTATATTATAGCTTGAAGTTGCATGATTTTTTTAAGTAACATAGAGATGGAGATAGAGAGACAGATTTCCCTCAACAAGAGGGAAAGGGACTTTAGGGTCGTTCACTTGGTAGGTCACTTTAATAAGAAAAGAAATCAATTTACTCATAAGATAGGGAGAGTGCTCGACCACCTTTAGTTGAGACTATTATCAATTTTAATATGAATCAATGCATTCATACTATGAAAGCATCCTTGTGTAGTGTAGTTTTGCGTAGCTATAATAAAAAATAATTGGCATTTCATAAGCAAGTGCTTTCCCTCCCTCCTTTCAAGTGGATATCTATCTCTATTTGGCAATCCTCCTAATGACACCAAGGCACTATCGCTAACCATAATGCCATCTTCCACGCCTCTCTCTATTCGGCTAGTCAATATCCTTGATCACTATGATGATTACGTATTGGGAACCTTATAATCCAACATCAGTCTATGTCATCTATGGCAATTGCATCCTCTCTATCCGGCTAGTCAATATCCTTGATCACTATGATGATTACGTATTGGGAACCTTATAATACGACATCAGTCTATCTCATCTATGGTAATTGCATCCTTAGTGGAAATAAAATTTGAACTCAATACTTCTAATTTAACGAGAGAGATAGAAGCAGATCTTCAAGTCCCTACCAAAGCTAAAAGCAAAACACGGGAAAGTTGCTATGCCAATGGGAGAATTGTATATGCGTGTTCAATAGAGACCCTAGTTTCAATATAGACTTGAATATTTTGGAGCATGCATGATGCATTAAATTAATAGTATTTCATTTGCAAGTATACAGGCGGGAGATCAAAAATGGAATATTTCGTTGGGCAAATCGTTGCCTAAAAACAATGATAAAGATACCGGGATTATGAAAAATTAGGAAGCAAATGCGAGGTTGCAAAAAAGATTTCATTACAAAACGAAATGTGTCTTACGAATATACCAATTCCTTCTTTAGTTATTAGAGTTGTTACACGTCCTCAACATGCTTTAATCTTTGAATTGCAATAGAATATTGTTTCACACTTTAAAAAAAATTGTACACCAGAACATTATTTTTCTTCGAATTTTATGTTATAATTATAATAAGGCAAGGACTGCTATAATTGTATTGTACCCACCTGCTGACCCAATGCAAGGAAGGGAACATGGCACTAAAATCTGGGCATTTCATAAAACTCAGCCATAATTAGAATCATAAGAATTTAAACATTGGTGTGCAGATACAAATTAGGCAATATGCACAGCGGAATTTAAAACTAATCCACACACACAATTCATGCCCATCCAGCATATCAAAACAGTCATCAAATTGATGCATTTCAAAAGTAAATACATAGACAGAAAACACTTATTTTCATTGTGCAATTGTCCCAAGCAACTAGCTATGTCGCTGCAACGTTCCACCCAGCCATAGGCTCTTCGATAGCTTATTCTGAGTCCATCCGAAGGCCACCCCCGAGCTGGGCATGATTCTCACAAGGAAAGGGGACATTCACTCTGTCACAACCAATTAATCATTCCATCTGAGCCAAGCGAGTCCATAGCTGGGTTTATCAGGCTACAATTGAACCATGGATGCTTATTCTCAAGCTCAAGCCAAAGCAACGAATACCCATACCCAAACCCCAACATATTCGTTTCTCACACAGCAAGCACAAACATTGGGCATAGATACACATTTCCAGCAATGGAATTCACAAACAAGATGGCCATAGGTTTTCCCCAAATCGTGGCTCACCCAAAACAAGCTGTGGGAAGGGAATTGCATCCATAGGGAGGAAAAAAAACGTTTTCTCCCCAACTCTCTTGGCATTTAGCAACAAAAACGGTCTCTATGGAACCCCCGTTCCATTCCCCTTCTTCCCCACTGGTATATAACACAAAAACGCCCTTCTCTACTGGGAGAATGAAGGGAAACACAACAAACATGCCTGGAAAACGCCCAGGTAGCTCTAAACTCGTGAGGGAGAAGGAATGATCATGGATCATGGCTTGGGGGAGAAATTCATGGATCTTTTCTTGCCCAAGAAGCAAAAACGCGATTTCCCATGCAGGGTGGCTTGCCCATACCCGAATTTGGACAGCCATACCTCCCATTCCCCAAGGCATTAACTACCCCAACCAACTCTTGGGAGAAATCAATGATTGGGTACAAAAGTCAACATGGGTAGTTGAGGGTTTGATGGGTTCTCTCATTGACACTTGGCTTGACCTGATTGGCTCAAGGGTTTGAATGTTTTCCCTCCCAATTCCTTGTGAAATCATGCCCCCATCTCTTTGTTGCATGGCATATCTAGTTGTGGGTATTTTTTTTTATTAAAATGCATATTACATGATATTTGAATTTCCAATGTGCATTGCTAGCATGCAAACCATATGCATCACTAAATCGATGGCGGGGCCTTGGCCTTGAGCTCCTCACCATGATTTCATAACAATATTACATCATTTATAATGTTAATGCCATGGGGTCAAACTGGGGACATTACAATAATATACAGTAGGAAATCTCTATCCCGCTGCAATCCTCAAGAAGAGAGATATTGCAACATTGTTTTGGAGTCCTCATGACTGTGTTATAGCAATATGAGTTGTTGTAGATAGCAAATTTCATTGAGATATTTTTTCTCATAGTTTTCATTGTTTGCACTCAGAGAATAGACCTCGGGTTGCGTGGAAGTTGGACATATGTTTAGAGTTTAATGCTCTATGCATTAGTTAATTTATCTCTACCTACAATTTATATCTACCTACAAGCAAGGATGGTGAGAAGTTGGACTCAAATCAAAGGTAAGATTTTTTTCCTCCCATGCCACTTACATAATAGTAAACCAAATTATCACAAAAATGGTATATGAAAGAAAAGATTTCAAACCCAGAAATATACATAAAGAAATATGGATTGAATAAACTTCCCCATTAAACCTGAAAATATACATAAAGAAATATGGATTGAATAAACATCCCCTTTATTTTTTTTATAAACGATTGTTCGTCTTTGAAATTTCTCTACTCAAAATGTGGGAGGCACATTCAACAATTCGATGATTAAAACTATCAATAAGACAGAATGCAGAATCCATTAACTATATAAGACACAACCAAGGATTGAATCCTGGGCATTTGTGCATGTTCATTACAACGCATCACAAGATTATCAACATAATATTACTTACAAGCAGAGTTGAGGCGAAGCACAAGCATAAAATCATTGTCAAGCATGCTGGCCTATGCCCTATGTCCTAGCTCATGTTGTGAGCTTAGAGAATCAACATACAAACATTCAATTATTTGTGGATCGAACCTCATTGACTTGATCTTCACTCTACCACCAAATTTTGATGAAGGAATTTGATATAATTGTACCAATGATTAGTAATTATCACATCAAGGAAATCCTTTCTATACTTTTTTAGAGTGGTATACATTTCAAGTTTTTATGTCATTTACACTATTGGCCTTCATCTAAACACATTTATATATCATTGTTGGATAATATTTCTCTGTGTCCCAATAAAGAAGCTATTCACTCATTTGATTAAAGTGTTGGTATATTAGTTAATGAAGTTGATGGGCTAACTTGATTCCAAACAGACATGTTGCGGTTCCACTTTGGAATTTGGCCTGGAAACAAAGCATTGCAAACAAAACTATATCATCATTCCTTTGGAGGGCAGCAACAAGAGCATTTTTAACTCGAAATTTTAACTTGCATTTGATGTTCAAGATTAGAATTTACAAGTCTGTGAGGGTTATTGGAAATTTTGGTAGATGAGTGACACGGACCACATTCTACGAACAAGTTGAGGACAAGCATTTTTTGAGCATTGGCAGATTGTAGAATTGCAAATTGTATAGCATTTTTAGGGCTTCCATGAGAGGCCACTCAACATACATACATACGTACGTGTGTGTACCAAAAATTGGTGAAGATTTGGAATTCAAATATTTCCATGGTAGGTGAATTAGCCAAGAATACATAGGATTTCCTTAAAATTCGTGATGCTTATACTATACTGTCTAATATAGAAACTAGGGAAAAGTATCATGAGTGATTAAGTTGACTTGTTGAATCTTGTCATGGATTGTTGTTGAAAAACATCTAGTCCCCAACTAACAACACTCCACTTCTCAATCACATTTACGTATGTGTGTGTACCAAAAATTGGTGAAGATTTGGAATTCAAAATTTCCATGGTAGATGAATTAGCCAAGAATAAATAGGATTTCCTTAAAATTCATGATGCTTATATTATATTGTTTGATATAGAAACCAGGGAAAAGTATGATGAGTGATTAAGTTGACTTGTTGAATCTTGTCATGGATTGTTGTTGAAAAGCATCTAGTCCCCAACTAACAACACTCCACTTCTCAATCACACTTACGTATGTATGTATGTATGTGTACAAGAAATTGGTGAAGATTTGGAATTCAAATATTTCCATGGTAGGTGAATTAGCCAAGAATACATAAGAGTCCCTTAAAATTCGCGATGCTTGTATTATATTGTTTGATATAGAAACTAGGGAAAAGTATGATGAGTGATTAAGTTGACTTGTTGAATCCTGTCATGGATTGTTGCTGAAAAGCATCTAGTCCCCAACTAACAACACTCCACTTCTCAATCACATTTACGTATGTGTGTGTACCAGAAATTGGTGAAGATTTGGAATTCAAAATTTCCATGATAGGTGAATTAGCCAAGAATACATAGGATTTCCTTAAAATTCATGATGCTTATATTATACTGTTTGATATAGAAACTAGGGAAAAGTATGATGAGCGATTAAGTTGGCTTGTTGAATCGTGTCGTGGATTGTTGTTGAAAAGCATCTAGTCCCCAACTAACAACACTCCACTTCTCAATCACACTTACGTACGTATGTATGTGTGTGTACAAGAAATTGGTGAAGATTTGGAATTCAAATATTTCCATGGTAGGTGAATTAGCCAAGAATACATATGAGTCCCTTAAAATTCATGATGCTTATATTATACTGTTTGATATAGAAACTAGGGAAAAGTATGATGAGTGATTAATTTGACTTGTTGAATCTTTTCATGGATTGTTGTTGAAAAGCATCTAGTCCCCAACTAACAACACTCCACTTCTCAATCACACTATTGTAATATTTTTTGATGTACAACAAAGGATTAAATGCTTACAGTCTATTGACAAATGGATTAGTCATATTTTGAGCTCTCTTTTATTCTATTAAAAGCCTTTGAGCTTGAGTAATCTTACATAATGAAGAGTATAATGGTATAGGCCTTATAAGCTATCATCAACTATGAATGACCATCTACGCTACGCTCCTAGAGATTTATCTATTGGTAAGTTGGTTTCACTTAGCATGATAAAGGGTATCTTCGTGTCTTTAGCATCTATGTTTAAGACAAACATTTCTTTAGATATATGTGCATTAAGAAATTTCTTACGTTACTTGTATCACTTGATACCATTGATATAAACAATATCCCTTCAAAGCCTTATTACCTGCTACTCTAAGACACTCTGTATAATCTTGCAAGCGTAACTAATTCGACTTTTTAAGAAATTTTTATGAATGATCATCAAGTTTACCATCATGCTACTCTTATGTATCTGGTTATTAAATTGTTGCTTTGGTGATCTTATCTAATAAGTTTTAAATCATTCATTTTGGTTAAATTGATTAGATCTAAAACTTTCACCCAAAACTATGTCATTGGCATCAAAGGAAATATTAATAAGGATTTTTATACTCATAGCTTAGCATGTTTTATTTGGAGAAAATTTAATAATGTTTCCCATAATGTCATTTTATGGGTATGCTTTAGAGCCATATTTATGCTAATATGGCTCACTTGATTTGAAATTTTGATAAGCATTGAAGGTTATCTCTATCACCTAGACAATGAAATCGACATTGATCAAGTAATAACTTGAAGAATAACTAGATCATTGTTTAGGCCTCACATTCCTACTTAAATTTTTAGTAAACTCTATTAAGATATTAGACCATGTTTTTAGGATCTATGGTAATGCATCCAAATTCCTTCACTTTTTAATAGGGTGTTCTTGGACTACTAATATTATTTGAAATAATCGATTTCCACTCCAGGTTACTATGTGTTATGCTTTAGATTTGACCTAAGTAATTAACATTTTGACTAATAATATAATAAATATTTATTTGCTAGGTTGAAGTTTAGATCTAAATTGTGTTTTGAGGCATAAGTTCCACATCTCATAACATTACTATTAATATATATCTGCTTTATTGGTTACTCATTTTACTTTTAAGCATTAAACTAACCCCTCTATTGTGTTGATATTTTCCATTGTATTATCACGCAAATAAGCATATGAACAACCATTAACACCAAGCAAGCCTTTTATAAATAGTAACCCACATATATAGTTAATTATCTTAGTAACCTCGCATACAATTTTTTCTTATGATCATAATCATATTAGAGATAAGTTTTGTATTCCATAAAATTTGCAATATAAAAACAACGAGTAAAAGCTTGTCCGAGGTAAAAAAAAAGAAAATCCAATTCTAGGAATACATCTAAACTTGGTTCTCCTTATGAGAGTTTTAGGAATCAATTGACTGGTATACAGTTCTTAAACAACTTCAAGAGATTAAAGGCACAAACCATAATGTGGACAGTGGATAGAAAGCTTCGACAATATTTAGAGCTCATAAGGATTGAAGAGACTCTGGACACTTTCTTGGGATGGTTCCTTAATAGTGACTCAAAAACTTTAAAGATTTTGAAAGATATGTAATTTTTTATAATTTACACTCTTATAACATTAAAATTAAATTATTACAGTATATACTGTCAAAATCAGCCCATCTTTCAAATTTTGCAATAAAGATACTAAAGCTCCACCTTATTATGTGACTCTTATTCATATTTTACCAAAATTCAAACATTAGTCATGTTCTTTATAAGAAGTATTCATTCAATTTGTTTATAAACTCTACCATTTTTCTATTTGAATTCTGGAAAATAATGGAGAATTACTTGCTCTATTTCTTAGAGCACATAAATAAGATAAATAGATTAATTATAATTATTTGCTCTATTTCTTAGCAATGTATTAATAAAAAAACTAAATTAAATGTAAATTTTTGTTCAATTTTTTAATAATGCATTAAATAATTGTCTTTAATATATTTTTTTGCTCTAGAAAACATAAATGACATAATTATGTTAATTACAATTACTTGTTCTATTTGTGAGAAACCTCTTAATAAAAGCAATAAATAATTATCTTTAATATATTTTTTTGCTCTAGAAAGCATAAATGACATAATTATGTTGATTACAATTGCTTGTTCTATTTGTGAGAAACCTCTTAATAAAAGCAATAAATAATTATCTTTAATATATTTTTTTGCTCTAGAAAGCATAAATGACACAATTATGTTAATTACAATTACTTGTTTTATTTGTGAGAAAACTCTTAATAAAAGCAAGAAAACCATATATATTTAGGGTTCAATATCTAAAAACGTATCAATCACAAGAAAAATATATGTAGAATGAGACCTCTCTCTTTCCCACAGAAAACACATTCTTTTTACTGAAATAATATAACAAAAAGGCTTTTTACTGAATTAATATAATAAAAGGGCGTCTCCCTCCAGATAACGCATTCTAGAATACAAGCATTTTTTTCTACAACAAAAGATATTTATAAAAAATATGGACTCATGTGCTTTCAAGAACCTATTGGCAATCTTTCATTCTACAGGTAGGTTCTATTATTAGACCACTCTTTCTCTTTCCAAGAGAAAGCCATAGCTTATACATAGAAAGCCACAGCTGTTGTTGCAGGTGCCGACAGACCAACGACATGATGTTGCCGGCTCTTAGCGGCTCATTAACCAATTTTTGATATTTAACGGGTTATATATCTTCTTAGCGGCTCAAGAACCAAATTCTGCATCTCACGTTATAATTTATAGTAATAACGGGCAGGCTTAGCAACAAAGTATGGGTGGTACAAAAACCGATCTATTGGTAGGCATAACTAGTGCCACAGCTCTATGTATACCGAAGTCTCACTGCTAATGAAATGGCTCAACTGCTGATTAGCTTCACTGCATATGAAATAGGTTTCACTGCCGCTGAATATGCCAATTTCTCACTGCTGATCAAATGGATGGAAATAGATAGAGTATGCAATGGTAGCCAAATGCAATGGTATATCTCACTAGAAGGAAAGCCAAACCTGCAACCAAAAGAGGAAAGCACCGAATCTGTTTTCTCAAAAGAGAAGGAAAGCAAGAAAGTATATATGAGGAGCCGACCAAGCTGGACAAGCCTGATAAGCCCGAAAAACCAGAAAAGTCGTCATCATAGAAGCCTGAGAAGCCAGAGAATAAGCACTCCTGGAGGCAAGGAAATAAAAGTAGGGTTTTCATTTTGACAAACTGGTCTAGCATAAATTCAGATTTGAAAAACAAATGGAAAAAACTTGGAAAACTCAGTGACATGTTAAGGAAAAAATTTGCAACATTGTCTCACCGGACCAGAAACCTCCATGGAAATTCTGGAGCGGTGCAAAGAAAGGCAGTGGAGAAGAGATGCTCATATTTTGTGCCTGCCTTTGGCTCCCGGCCACTGTCCTGGCAACCGAGAAGACGGCCCGAGTGAAGTTCTCTCAAAGGGCTCGGTCGTGTTCACTGGAAATGCTAGAGATACTGCAGCGGACAGCTCACCCATGCAACACAACAGGTAGACAGCTCACACATGCAACACAACAGCTGGAGGGACCGGAGGGATCCACTCGCCTCTGCCTGGGCCAAATAAGGCTTCCAATTTGGGGATTGGTCAAGAGGTAAGAAAGAGTCTAAAACTTTGGCATAAAATGCATTGGGAGTGGTGCCACACTAATAGATTTGCAACAAACCGATTTCTATAGTCCTGCTGTTTTTACAGGGACTAATAAAGCATTTGTTATCTGAGTGAGTTAATGCATAATACTTAATAGATGTTAGAAAGAGAATAGGGTCATCTGCTTCTATGTTATTTATTTTATTTATTTTTTACTTTGTTCCTTGAATGTAGACTTTTCCCAAAAAAACCCCTTGCTTTTGTTTGCAAGAAAAAATTCAATACAACTACATACAAAAAAAATTACTTGAAAAATAAATCCAAAACATTATAAGCTTGAGTAAGATCTCGATTAACCTACTAAAAAAAATGCAACTTTCTTCTTTGTTTTTAATTTGTCGAGATCGCAAAAGGCATACGGCAAAGATCATAAGTAGAAAATAAAAGACTTTCCACTCTATTTTTTATTATACCATGTATGCACAAGGTGCACGACAAATAGCATACAACCAATGGAAAGAGAGCAAACTAGGAATATAAACATGAAAATATTAAAACAATATGCTATAAATTTAAAAATTGAAATGAAATTGTATACCTCTCAGTCTAAGACTTTTTCAAATAAAATGAAAGGGTTTCCAATTGAAAGTAGTACTTTGGATGTACTAGAATGTTCATCTTAGCCCATAAATGCTTAGAAACAATAAAATCTAGAAGTCCTTTGATGCATGCAACTACACATGTTCAAGCTTTTGATCAACAATCAAATAGGATCTTCATAAGCACTTTGATACCCTGTTCGATAAACATGGTATATCCACACAGGTCAAACACCTTAGGACAATGACTTGCACAAACATATTAAAGATTAGTACATTGATGTATTAAACACGTCCAATTGAGCCAATATATCTACGCAAAATAAAATTAGTTTACATATGAGTGATGAGACTTTTTAATTGCCCCTTTTTTAAATAATCAACTAGTCTTTTCATTATATAGTTTTTATAGGTTATTGTGCAAGGTATATACAGGCTACAATTTCTTTTATGATATTGGTTGGCCTAACGTCAATCAATAGGTATAAATAAATACAGACTAGCAAATTGAACACACCATAACAACACACCAACTATTGTAATCTACCTAAAAATAAAAATAAAAAATCAACCCATGTTATGAGGAGTGGGCCCTACCTCCCTAGAACAGAGTATTGCAAGACGATTTCAATAATTATAAATTAACTCACAGCACATATGCAAAACCTAGATTGCAAAAACTAGCCTTATTTATTGATTAAGTTAGCATAGAATCATACAACACAACATTTCCCCTTCATTGAGAGCAAAGACTCTTTTCTTATACAATTTCTTAAACTATTGTCTTGTTGGAAAATACTAAGAACGGGCTTGAGAATCTTACCAATTCCCAAGTCGTTCTAACTAACAACTTACAAAGGAAAGGGTATTGATGACCCGATCATAATTAAAACATTAATACATCAACTTCGGTTGCGTCTCTGTCCACATTTAGATTTGTTGCATGCTGGCTATCTCACACGATTTTCAACCTTCCTTAGATCGTAGCATAAGATATGCAGTTGTCGATGTTGTACTTAGATTATTTGCACCACCGTATCAATAGAATCCTTAGCAATGACAGATAGCTATGTCTTTTAGATCTGTAGTAAAAAAGGAACGGTTGGAATAAGATCATCGTAATGTGAGTGCATCATGATATAACTGGATTTGCAACATCTTGAAAAGACAGTACCCGTGTCGCAATAAGACCGGAGTAATTGTTGCACATACACTGGTTGTGTCTGAAGCATCCATAGAGACATGAAATGGTAAAGAGCAGTCAGGGCCTCTCAAAACTAGAGCTTCAACCAAGCATTTATTTAGAGTAGTAAAAGTAGCTTGGCATTCATTAGTCCAAATAAATTCCACATTCTTTAAAAGTAATGAAAACAAGGGAGATGCAATTTTAGTAAATTGTTCAATAAAGCAACGATAATAACCAACATGCCCAAGATAACTACATACCTGTTTCTGTGATTTGGGGATAGGAAGGTTTAGGATTACCTTGATTTTTGTTGTATACATTTTAATAGGTGCAACAAAAATGTGATGCCCGAGAACAATGCTTTCAATAAGTGTCCTATTTAAATGTGTCAAGGTTTCGTCAAAGGTATCACCATATAGCATAAAGTCACTCATATATATTTTGACACTAATTGATTAGATCGGAAAACATACTTAACACAATCGTTTGAAAAGCGATCCGTGTTTTACAAAGTCCAAAGGGTAGGACTCGATAGTCAAATGCCCTCGAGGCCAAGTGAAAGTAATTTTATCCTAGCTTTAGTTGCAATTTGGTTTTGGTTATATCCACTAAATCCATCAAGGAAAGAGGCAAAATCCTTCCTTGCTAGTGTGTCAAGAACTTGGTAGCCTTATTTAGCTCCTTGTAGTCGACACAAATCCTCCATTTACAATTTTTCTTGGGTACTATCACAAGTGTAGAGAACCACTGACTATTGGAAATCGGGTAGATAAATTTTCCATTAAATTATTTTTATAGTTCCTCTTTCATCTTATCTTTTTAGAACAGGTTCATACGATGTTGAGGCTGTCAAACACGTTGAACATCCTATTGAATGTAAATGTGGTGTGTGCATAGACCTACGTGGATGCCCTTCATAAATGTGTATTCCCATGCAAACACATCTTTCTGTTCACAAGGGAGGTCGATCAATTGTTCTTTTTGCAATGGAGATAACTACGGCTTAATGTTCAATGTTTTACCTGACTTGATTTCTACATGAATGCTAGTGATCTTGGCCATTTCATATGGAAGTACAGGAAATGGGTCAAAGGATAATCAGATGAGGTACTGTATTTTTCAGGAGTAAGCATCGTTTAATTCAAAAACCGAAAAATTGGCTGAAAGGACAAATGGGGATTGTTAAGAAAATCATTAAACATATAATCCTCTATTTCATCCTTGAAACAAAATGCTCTATTAAGTGTGTAAGTATTGCTTGAATGCTCTCATCATTGTTTTCTACATTATTAACCCACGTAGGATTCTCATTTTCTATGCTTGTTTTGGCGGGAGGGTATAGGGTAAGTTCCTTAGTGGAATTATCATGAGATATTGTCATGATTCCTGATCTACAACCGATGTAGCCCTCGACAGTGGATAACCACAACCTACGGAGGATTAGGAGATATCCTCCTAAGTTATATTTCGGATGTAATACCATGAAATAAGCAAGGTTCTCCGAGTATTCTACAAAAATGACTATGTATTTGAGGATACCTTCCGGTTTGACTGTGGAATAGTCTGCTAACTAGAGCATTATAGGAGTCTTTCGTAAATTATTCAATCTAAGCTTATCCATAGTACATAACATTAATAGCAGCTCCAAGGTCAACCAATGTTTGAGATTCAGATGTTGTTGATTTGAACATGAACTATTTGACTACCTAGATCAACATACTTGGTAGTAAAAGAAATTCCAAGCATTAAGTCTACCATCTAACTGATTACATGAATGGTTGGGGATCTTTTGGCTTCCTACCCAGTCTCTTGATATACAATTCCTTGATAATCTTAGCATATATGGTAATGTCCTCTATTGCTTGAAAAAGTGAGATTTTTACACATACATTCTGTAGTTCACCTAATAAATCAAACTTAGGTTGTACAAGCAGCTTTTCCACAATGGATCGCTATGGGAAAGGAGGAAGTTGAGCAAGTGCTGATGTCTGGGGATAGTTTGATTTTTTAGGAGAAGTGGATTTTGGAAATTGATTCTCAAAATATACTGAAAGATGTTTTGGAACTTCTTCGTCATCTTCTATGGTCATTTGGGAAGTTTCCTTATTAAGAGTCCTCCCTGATCGTAATTCTATATCATGGCATTCCATAGGGGAAATTGAGTATGTAGAATAACCGGGAAATTAGTCAAAAGTGTCAGTGTGTTGAGTCACTTTATTGTTTGGATTAGCAATGGGTTGTGTAGGAATTTGTGGTTGTGGAGGAGGGTTATTTGCATACAGATGTAGTTGTTGTTGTTGAGGCAACTATGATGGTTGTGGGGCTTGTTGTTGATTTCCATAAGGAGGTTTCCAACCTTGAGGCCATTGATAGCCTTAGGTTGGATGTGGTGGACAAGGAGGGTACTGTTATCACCTAGACTGTAGTTACCCCTATGGATGTATCCACTCATGGATGGCAATAGGGAAGGGCAACTCAAAAGGTGCAACCACGATCACCTCGACCTCCAATAGATGGTTGTCACGCCAGTCGAGGCAACCTCACTTTATGTTATCTAGCCCAGACAACAAAGGGGGAGACCCGATCTACTTCCGATAGGAGAGATCAAAACCAAGACACCAAATCAAGTTAATTCTAAGTGAAGTAAGGTGTATGGTTTATCCTAGACCTTAAGATGAAGTCACAAGACAAGTGAGGGGTTCAATGAGTATAGCTTTGGTTCATCATTGATGTGAGAGTGACTTATGATTTGTGAAATAGGATCCAAGATTAAAGTACTAGTTCAATGTGAGAAAATCCACTGCCTTGGGAATCGTGTCCAATGCAGGGTAATTTAGGGGTTGAATTGGGGCTAACTAGTACAAGTGACAAGCTTGATCATGAAGTATGATGGCACCAAAGGGTTTAGTTCACCATACAAGGGTCAAACCACAAGTTAATCCAACAATCTAGGAAAGTTGAATTGACTCGGAGAGAGACTAGTGCCTTGAGAATTGGGATAATGGAGTCAAAGTAAAGTTAACTTGTGGTTAAGGACTCCTACTGCATGAGACAAGTGGGCAATTAAAGTCTTGATGGATGAATAGGTCTAGATCTAGGTTTGACCTAAGTGGACCACAATCCCTTAAAACAAGGAATGTTATCCCCAAGGCAAGATTTGATGAAGTTACACACTAGACCTAGGTTTTGAATTATGCCCGTTCCAAATCCACAAAAATCTCAAGTACCCACGTCCTAGAAGTGGACCAACTCACTTCTCCAAGGTGGTGCGACTTTACCCAAGGAGGCCTAAAAGTGGGATAAGTGGGGTCAAGACAAGTCCAATGGCATCCAAACTTTAGATCCAAGTAGTTTAAGCAAGTGAGAGTATGGATCTACAATTTCAAGGCAATCCAATGGATAGATCTTATTAGATCTGAGTTTGAAGATACCAAGTGGTCCAAAATGGGGATTAAATCCCTTAAAAATGTGGAATAGGGCCCACAAGGTAGAAATCAGAAAAGTGACAATCTGGGGGTAGGTTATTGGATGTGTAGATCATGAATCAAGCGAGATATCAACTACCCACATACTAGATTTAGGTAAACCCACCAAACTAGGAAGTGCGCCCTTGCTTGGAGAGGCTAAATGCCTTGGGAAGAGGGTCAAATGGAGTCCAATCTTCACCAAACTATAGATCCGGGATGCCGTGGATACTATAGAGGTGGGCTTTAAATATCTTACCCAAGAAGCCACTAGATCTTAATAGATCTGAAAAAATGTAAAAATGAGGGTTTGAAGAAATAAGGGTTTTATCAATTTATGAGCTATGTCAATGGATTGGATCAAGATAAGAGAAACAAACCTGTGGATCTTACCTGGGTAACCTTGTAGATTCCTTGATGATGATGATCTATGCAAACCCGATCAATTTGAGAAGCTTTGAGGTAGTTTTCTATGCAATTGATTTAGTCCAAGAAGCCAATGCGCCCTCTCTCCTGCACAACAAACGTCAACAATATCGGATTTGATGTAATCAAGAGATAAGACTAATGCCACAAGAGAAGTAATAGAAAGATAGCATAGATCACAATGATACTAATGATAACCCCCTGATACAAGCAAATGCCAAGAAATTCGATTTGAAGAAGCCTTGCAAAATCGCCCTTGTTGAAGTCGCCCTCCTGTAGACAAGACAATGATTTCCAAAATAGATAAATCTTACCACAAATTCCAAATGCTAGGTTGCAATAGACTTTCCAATCACCATCTAAGAACACCGAATGCAAAGGAGACCACAAGAATTTCCACAAGAAAATTTTTCTATACCAATAATCCAAGAGCCAAAGACCCCTTACAATGAGAAGCTCTCTCCTTTAAATAGGAAGGAGAGGCATCAAAATCCTAACCACTTTTTGAATGAGTGGCTAAGATTAAAAGATACAAATGTCTAATCAATGGTTGAGATGAGCTCAACAATAAAATACATGGATCACTAATAAAATATAATATAAGTGGACAAAATCGCCCTAGAAGAGGGGAATCCCACCAAATCATGATGAAAAAATATAATAGGAAGCTTATGGTGGGTCCAAGGGGTAATTTTAGCCACCCTTAGTCAATCCCCATAGCACAATCATAATAAAAAAGTCATCAATATACCAAATCGTGCCTCTATGGTCAAATCGTAGGCCTCAAAAGACCTCAGAAATCATCAGAAAGTGCCATAAGTGATCGATGCAGGCCCCGATGAAGCTGAAACTGCTGGAGGAGGTGTGGAAGATATCAATCCATCATCACTAATCATCCCATGCCAAAAAATTTCCTTAGTAGCCCAAATCGAATTCCTCGATAGCCATTTCTATCAATCCTGAAATGCCTCGAGAAGCGTGAAACTGCCCCGAACTACCTCCTGGAGTGCATGCGCTGTCAAGTTGAGGGCACCAGTGTGTCCGGGAGGGGGGTAATATGGTAAAAACAAGTGGCTGGACCACCCCCTCCAAGCACAGCGCCCTAGGTCAACCGGAGAAAAATCACATCTGCTTTGACAGGGTCTCCGACAGACCAAAACTGCACTGGGATAGCCTACTGAGGCTCAATCATCACTGTAAGTGCCCGGAACTAAAAACAAACTGTCTCATTGGACTCAGAAGGTCCAAATCCATCCAAGATGTGTACTCATACACCATATGAGTCTCTGCATGATCAAAATATATATCCAATATACCGGAACAGGTTAAATAATAATAATCTGTAAATGATCAAATACTGCTCTAATCCATGAATCATCATCATAAAACTGTATCTGATGCATAGAATCATCATGTACATGTACATATCCCATATATCATCTATCCATATCATCACAAGGTCCAACCATCTCATGTCTTATGGTTGACCTTGGTCAAACTAGGTTTGACCAAGTCAACATGACCAAATATAACTCAGACCATCATCAGAAGCTGCTGCAAAGTGTCAAAGGTTAATGCATGCTCTACAACTTATTCAAATAACAATTATAACACAAAGGAATCATTACTGGAAATCTAAGTCCAAATATATAATGTTATTAATTATTATTATTTCTCAGACTAGACTTTCAAGATCATACTCACTTCATAGCTGTGATCAATTTGCTAGTGAAGGGTGAAGGCTAAAATAACTGGCTAGGCTAAGGGATGACTTGACTGACTTAACTTTGTGACACTTTGGAAAAGGGAAAGGAAATACACACCATAGTATATACTGAATGAGCAACAACACAGGGAATGGCGGTGTCTCACAAATGGATAAGTTGTTTAGAGAGTGCTTACTCAACTTAGGAATCATGTCTATATCAAGTTGATCCAGGTTCATTAGGATTATTCAATTTCATTTCATGGACTTTTTGGCCTACATAACCCTTCGGATCTCAAGTGTGCTGATAAGCACAACTAGTTGCAGCTTGCATCCACATGTTTTTCATACATATATAAGGTCAGCAATTGTTTAGATATAGCTTTTAAGAATCATTTCTTTTTGGACCTTTCTTATACTCTTCGAGGAGTATTTTTCAGTAGTTCATCGCTCTTTCCCTTTTTAGTTTCCATGGGCGAATTTATAAGTTTCCATAAATAGTACATGAGCTTTCAGTTTTAGCCAACAACATCTCAAGTGACTAGGGGGAGTTCGAGCCAATGCCAAACATCGGGACAACCGACCAGAATGATTTAGGCCTACAATCCAACTCACCAAAGGTAAGTTTTGTCACCAACTCAGAGCCGAGACACAGTAAACAGGGAAGCTCATCCAATATAGAGGCTATAGTGGGGAAAAGTCCTCCATGCCACTAGTCAAGTAGTAAGTCAGGGTGATAAACTAAAAGGTAGGCAATGGATGGATGAAGACAATGAATAATGGAGCCAACACTAGCAAGCCAAGGTATGGTGGAATGATCACCTCTATTCTCCCTAAGGAGGGTAAAACCAATGAGTATGAATAGTGAACTTCTAAGTCTTAGTAGGGACAATATAATATATATAATAAGATCAACCAGGTCCACATATCTATATGATCGCCAGATCATGACTCTAAGTGCTAAGACATGCTATAAGAATAAGTATAAAAGCAATATAACCATAACACAATGATATACCTGCTGATTCATATACTTGAATGCTCATCATCTGAACCATCACCTGTCCTCTGAAACTGCTACTGCTACTCTGGGCACTATTGACTGCTCTATACAAATGGTATAATGGCCACATCGGTCATCTCTCTGAGTGTCCTGAGACTTAGTCATGGCATTGGGAATACAACTGTTGTCCAAAATCTGATAGTGATCCAATATATATGCTCATCTTAGCATCTCAAATGTAAGGGAACTGGATGAATAGTGCACTGGCATAAGAAAAATAATGTATGGTAGCCCGGCTACTATATATGTGATAACAGGTACCAAACTTGAGGAGGATATGACAGTTTTTGGGAAGGATATGGCATTTGTTATGTCACTTGGTTATCTCAATAGTTATAAAAAAATTGTGAAGGATCTTGGCTCATACTTGGTTGTCGTGGTGGCCATGATCGTTTTTTGTTGTTGAAACAAATATACTTTGTCTCTTCATTGACTCCTTGATATACCTCTTTAAGCCCAGGCATAGAAGGGCAGTTGTTGGTAGAATGGCTTTGGTTGCAAATGATGCACATCTCCACATTATCTAGCGAACAGTCCTTCAAAAGGTGTTTCTTCCTACACCTGGGGCAAAATATGGAAAAAGCCAATTCTTTTTCTTAACCTCCATTGAATCAAATGGCGAGCTTGAAGTGCTAAGGATATTAGTTTTGAAATTCTCAACCAGGTTACCAATTTTAGTGCGTGTAACCCCTCCTGTATCAGACTTCGTAATTACAACAATGTTATTTATCGAATTCCTTCTAAATTTTAAACTTCCTATGGATATCAACAAAATAGTTCATATATTTCATATATTCAAGCTGAGAAATGTCTCATTTCTGCATTAAATTTAAGAGGTTAAAACACTCATCTCTTATGCCCTTAATCAATATGGTCTTCAAATTATTTTGATCCAAATTGCTTTGCCTATATCTTTGAAGATAGTATGGAATATTTCCATGTAATCCTCTAAGATCTATTCCTCCTTCTAGGTCATATTGAATATATATTCTTGAATATCTTGAGCCTTGCAGTAGTCCTGGTTATTTTTGAAAAATCCTTTCTTCATTTCATCCCAGGTGCGAATCCTATTTTTGCCCAATTCCATGAACGAACGAAGTGCCGCATTTTTAGTATGGCGGGAAATAATTTTAGATTATGGGCATCAGTCATGTAATCATAACTTCTACAAATACCATCATACCCAAAAAGAAAGGTGTATGGATAATCTATTGATAGGCCATGAAGATTTGGCAATGTCAAGGAAGTAATATTTTTCATATGTGATTGTATCGCCACATATCTAATCAAGAATTCAAAGGTGCCTTCTTCTTCACAATAACCAATCATCTTATGGTTTCCAAAAAATGTGCCCCCTTATGACATATATTCTTCTAAGTAAATGGACTCCCCAAAAAGGATTTTCTCTTGGATTGGATTCCTTTCAAATTCAGGGTTAGATTTCCCACTGATTAGTTCATTGATTTATGCGAATTGCATAGGTAGATTGAGTTTTTCCTCGACTGCAGAAGAAGGCCCTGCTACAACTGTTACTGCAATAGAAAAAAAAATATGGGTTTGAATTTACTACAAATGTTGTAGAGGCAACTTCTTCTTCAATTACACTATCAGATTATGTAACTGAAACAGATGTTTCAACATTGTCTTCTTCAAGAATAACCTCTCCTACAAAACCTGCAGGGATACGTTCCTTGGTTGAACCAACAATAGGTATCTTTTTATGTCTAGAACCAAAATGGGAAGCCTTGGAGCTCTCCCCTCCAGTATATTTTCCCACGGTGCGATTAGTGGGTTGGTCGCTCTTGTTGCACCACTAAATTTTTCATCTTTAATTCGGAGCTGCAATAGTACTTGAAATAAAATAACAATCATACACATAAGCAATCACATTTGAGACATGAAATTTACCCAGGGAAAACCCTCTATGACTTGAGGGAGAAAACCCCAGCAAAACGTTCCTTACTATATTGATAGATAGTAGAGAATGTCTTTTACATCAAGCACCCCCAGTGCAATTACATAGCAAGAGAAAGATAGATATAAGAGATAATGAGGAGAATAATTATCCAATCAACCAACTCGCAAATAATAGCCACAAGAAGAAAATATTTCATAGAAATTCGCTCCAACCTTGGAGACATCAATCTTGCATGAAGAAGTGCGCCCCACTTCTCATGCAATCCATTAACTCACTAATTTGACTTTAGGATGAACTCACCCCTTAACTGAAAGCTTTCCCACTTAGTTAGGTGGCTAACTTAAGTGTTGTCATGCAAGTGTCACAACTCAAGTGTTGTCTTTTAGTTTTACACAAGTGTCATCTTTTAGTTTAACATAAGTGTTGTCTTTTAGTTTAACATAAGTGTCGTCATGCAATAACACTTAGTTGACAAGATATTCTTTGTTATCACTTAGTTAACTCCCTTAACTGAAATCTTTCTTCTTAACATCACTGTAATGATCAGTTCGTGTTCTCCTTTGATTGACTGAAGTCTTCTTTGTTAATATCACTGAAGTTTAACAATTCAATTTCTCTCTTAGTTAATTCTTTATGTGCAATTCGAATTCTCCCATATCTTATCACATATTATCTTTATCTCTTGTCTTATTTGCATGGTCCAAATGTGCCAACTTAATTATCATATCAACTATACTAAGGATATTTTCCTAATGATGTGATCATATTGTTCTACTATGTTCTAAGTGGTTATATGTTAAATTAATTCACTCTGTAGGTGGCCAATCTATATAGGAGACTTAATAGCTCAACCATGGTTAGTTGTACATCACACACCATACATGCGTCAACATGCAAAGCATCACCTCAACACACAAGGCACCACCTAAACACATGAGGATCTACCTTGACTAGCAAGACTGTACAATATCATTACTTTTACATACAAATCACTTGCCTCAAAACATGAAGCTTAACCATTCTTTATTCCAACTCAAAAAAATTCTCCAAGTTTGCTGAGTCCAACTCAAGGTCCTATAAGGCACTACCTCGACACACGAGGCTCAATCTTAACACACAAGATTGACCTGGAGAATGACTCATGACGTTGTAACTTTAACACTCCCTCTCAACGAGGGAGGCATTCTCTGCCATGCCAAGCTTGACTCGGAAGTACCTATACTTCGTCACGAACATAGGCTTAGTCAACATATATGCAATCTGATCACCAGTAGCAATGTACTGAAGTCTTATGGCACATATTTGGACCATGTCTCTGATGTAGTGATACTTCATCTCAAATTTTTTCAATCTCTCATGGAACACAGGGTTTTCTAAGAGCTTAATGCATCTCTTATTGTCAGATCGAATGACAGTAGTCTCAAGCTTCTCACCGAACAACCCAACAAGTAGCTTCTTAAGCCACACAACTTCTCGAAAGGAAGTACTAGGTACAATATACTATGCTTCTGTAGTACATTGGGCTATATATCCCTACTTCCTGCTGGACCAAGAGATCATAGTTGATCCCAAGCTAAAACAAAATCCGAATGTACTCTTTTGGTCCACAATACTACCACCCTAGTTGGAGTCAACATATCCAAGTAGCATCACTCCACCACTGGAAGCATATCTAAGTCCATAAGCAATAGTACCTCGAAGGTATCTAAGCACAATATTCTTGGTAGCAACCCAATGTCTATGTCTTGGCTCAGACATGAATTGACTCAAGATACTCACTACATAATATATGTCCGGTCTACTCTGTATCAAATACATCAAGGAACCAATGAATTTTCTATACATGGTAGGATCCAATAGATCCGATCCAGAATCTGACTCATGTAGCTTCTTTAGATTACACATCATTGGAGTAGACATGGACATACAGTCCATTGACATACCAAATCTCCGCAATACATCAACTGTGTACTTTCCTTGTGAAAGAAATATCTCATATTTCCTTTGCCAAACTTCTAGACCAAGAAAATAGTGCATAAGACCTAAGTCTTTCATTTCGAACTTAGAAGTGAGCTCCCTCTTGCACCTAACTATCTATTGCTCCTCTCTAGCAAGGAACAACTCATCAACATAGAGAACCAAGATCAATGGATGGTTCTTCACAACCTTAAAGTACAGGGTGGGGTCAACTTCACTTTTGGAGAAGCCCAAGTTTAAAAGATAGCTATCAATCCTCAAATACCAAGATCTCGGGACCTGCTTAATCCCATACAAGGCTTTCTTAAGTTTGAATACATGGGACTCATTCCCATGAACTACATACCACTCAGGGTGCTGTATGCAAACCTCTTCCCCAATCTCACCATTGAGGAAGGAAGTCTCACATCCATTTGGTGAAGTTTCCAACCCAAAACTGGAGCAATGTAAGTTATGGTTCGAATAGTAGAGTACCTGGGCACATGAGTGAATGTATCATCATAGTCTCTCCCTTCTTTCTGTGAGAAACCACTGGCCACAAATCTTGTTTTATACTTTTCAATACTTCCATCAACTGCATGCTTGATTTTATAAAGCCACTTGGAAGTTACTATTGAATTCCTGTCAGGTTTAGGAACCACTTCCCACGAATCGTTATGCATGATGGATTTGTATTCTTCCACCATAGAATCTTTCCAAACTTGCTGCTTAGAAGCTTCTTGATAGGTAGAGGGTTCTAAATCATTGATGTCACTCATCTGTGCTACATATCCTGAAAATATTTCGGGTCTCTTTCGCTCTCTAGATGGGCCTGGTGGTGCACCATGCTTTTCTGCCTCTTGTAGAATGTCTCGACACCATGAATATCTCCTCTTAGCAGGAGGTTCATCAAGGGATATTGCTATCAGTTTGACTGGTTCTTCAAGATCACTTAGATCTGAAGGCTCTTCTGACTTCTCCCTCTCAAAATCTGAAAGGGGAGACTCAGAAATTGGATCCTCCATCATAGGAGTATCATGCTCCTCCATATCTAAATCACATTGAATTTCTTTGGAGCGCTTGAAGGCATCCTCTTCACTAAATATTTCATCTCTGCTGACTTCAATGTTTCTTTGTCCTGGAACATAGATTATGTAAGCTTTGGAGGATTCACTATATCCAACAAATGTTCCTTTCTTTCTGGATGCCTCCATCTTTATCCTCGTCTCTTTTGGTACATGAATGTACATAGGACAACCGAAAATCTTCAAGTGTCCAACATCTGTTTTTTCACCAGTGAAAACCTCTTTATGAGTCTTTTCTCCCAAGATAGCATGAGGGATTATGTTCTAGATATAAATAGCAGTGTTGGAGGCTTCTTTCCATATGGATGTGGGCATATCATGATCACACATCATGGATTTTGCAGCCTCACATATTGTTATGTTCTTTCTTTCAGCTACCCCATTTTGTTGGGGGTTTTAGGGTACAGCCAGTTGTATTTTTATTCCTGCATCTCAACAGAATTCATTGAAGTCATGGGATTCAAACTCTCCTCCAATATCAGATCTCAAAACACAAATGTGCTTTCCAATCTGATTCTCAACTAATGCTTTAAACTCTTGAAATTGTTGAAAGTTTCACTCTTTGCTTTCAGAAAATAAACCCATGACTTGCGAGAGAAGTCATCTATTAAAAGCACATAATACAAATAACCACGCATGGAGGGTGCAAACATAGGACCACATAGATCAGAATGAGTGATGTCAAGGATCCCTTTGTATCTTTTGGTACTACTTGGAAAACACTTCTTAATGTTCTTTCCAAGAGCGCAACCTCTACAAACACTATCACAATCAGAATTAAATATGGGCATACCTTTCACCATCTTCTGCAATCCAGGTAGAGATTTGAAATGGAGATGACCAAGCCTTCTATGCCATAGCTCACAAGGACTGATTGTGTCATGGATCATGGCTTGAATGAGTTTTCCAATAACTTTTTAGAGACCTCCCTCTCTAACACCAATCACGGATGCAGGGTTCAAGTCTTCATGCTTAGGCCACATGAGTGCTTTGCTATCCAAAAAGATAAATCTGAATCCTTTATCTTTTATAACCGAAATAAATAGGAGGTTCTTATTCAATTAGGGGATAAACATAATTTCATCCACATGTAGTACATCTCTCGAATCCAACTAAAAGAAGTGTATCCAATACCTTGGATCAAATAGGTGGTATTAACTCCAAGCTCCACCTTACAGGAAAAATGATTTTCCTTCAGATCTGTAATAGCGCTCCTATATCCAGTCATGTGCTTGGATGCACCACTATCCACTAGCCATGTCTCAACACTAGTGGTAATGGATCTAGAAAGGGATGAGACAAGATAGTACTCCTCTTTCGTCTCTTGGTCATCAGATGAATTCTTTCTTGTAGGTTGATCTCTTGTTGCAGTAGAAGCATGAAACCTACCCTTGAACTTTCCTCTTTGCTTTGCATGACATTCTCTTCCATGACGGCCCTTCTTATTGCAATTGAAACATTTAAATTTAGACTTATAAAAGTTCTTGATATCATTCTTCTTTTGATGAGAGAATTTCTAGTGAGACTTCTTACCTCTCTTCATCTGTGCCGCAAGAGCGAGGTTCTCTGCTTTGGAGGCAGTATATTTGCTATGGATTCACCCTTCTTCTTGTAGGAAATCATGCCATAGTATTTCAAAGTTAGGTTGCACTTCTCTACCATTTACTCCAGCCAAGAATGTCTCCCATGAGGATGGAAGAGCATAAAAAACAGTCTGAATGAGATCATCATCATTGACTGCCACAACAATGCTCATGACTTGATCTCTTACTTGAGAGATCTTTGTGAAGAATAAAGCCACAACTTCGTCCTTTTCCATCTTCAAATTTTGAATCTCATTCTTCAATGCTCTCTTTTGACTAGGCGCCTTCTTTTCATAAATATTTGTCAAAGTGTCGAAGTATTCCTCTGCGGTGTTTGATGGAGTAATAGTTGTCATCAAGTTGTCTTTCATGGAATGATAAATGATTCTCTTTGCTTTGGCTCGATTCTTCTTGAAAGCAATGCGCCCTGCTTTAGAAGTAGGCTCTTCAATAACACTGGATACACATCCATCCAAATCATGCTTTTCCAGGATATTCAGGATCTTGGCCTTCCAAGTATTGAAGTTCGAAGTTCCTTCAAGACGGTCTTCCGGTCTCACTGAGATTGAAGCCATTGTTCTTCAAAAACCGTACTCACTTAGGATCTACATAGGCTCAAGCTTGATTGTTGAACTTAGATCTTTCATGCCCTGAGCTCTGATACCATGTTAACTTTTTATCTTTAATTTGGAGCTGCAATCGTACTTGAAATCAAATAACAATCATACACATAAGCAATCACATTCAACACATGAAATTTACCTTGGGGAAACCCTCTATGACTTGAGGGAGAAAACCCCAACAAAACATTCCTTAGTATATTAATAGATAGCAGAGAATGTCTTTTACATCAAGCACCCCCAGTTCAATTACATATCAGGAAAAAGATAGATACATAATAGATACCGAGGAGAATAATTTTGCAATCAACCAACTCGCTAATAATAGTCACATGCAGAAAAATACTTAATAGAAATTCGCTCCAACCTTGGAGACATCACTCTTACATGGAGAAGGGCGCACTTCTCATGCAATGCATTAACTCACTGAACTGACTTTAGGATGAACTTGCCCCTTAACTGAAAGCTTTCCCACTTAGTTAGGTGGCCAACTTAAGTGTCGTCATGCAATTGTCACAACTCAAGTGTTGTCTTTTAGTTTAACACAAGTGTCACCTTTTAGTTTAACATAAGTGTCATCATGAAATAACACTTAGTTAACTATATCTTCTTTGTTATCTCTTAGTTAACTCTCTTAACTGAAATCTTTCTTGTTAACATCACTGTAGTGTTCAATTCGAGTTCTCCTCTGATTGACTGAAGTCTTCTTTGTTAATATCATTGAAGTTTAACAATTCGAATTCTCTCTTAGTTAATTATTTACATGCAATTCGAATTCTCTCATATCTTATCACATCTTATCTTTATCTCTTGTCCTATTTGCATGGTCCACATGTGCCAGCTTGATTATCATATCAAATATGCTAAGGAGATTTTCCTAGTGATGTGATCATATTGTTCTACTATCATTCCAAGTGGTTATATGCTAAAGTAATTCACTCTAGAGGTGGCCAGCTTCTAGAAGAGACTTAATAGCTTAACCATGGTTAGTAGTACACCACACACCATACATGCTTCGACATGCAAAGCATCACCTCAACACAGGAGACAACACCTCAACACGTGAGGATCTGTCTTGACACACAAGACCTTAGCGTTGACTAGCAAGATTGTACAACATCGATACTTTGACATACAAAGCACTTGCCTCAACACAAGAAGCTTAACCATTATTGATTCCAACTCAAGATTCTTCTCCAAGTTTCCTAAGTCCAACTCAAGATTATTCTCCAAGTTTCCTAATTCCAACCTAGGCTCCTATAAGGCACTACCTCGACACACGAGGCTCAATCTTAACACACAAGATTGACCTAGAGAATGGCTCATGATGCTATAACTTTAACAGATATTTCTAGCCTCGTGGTGACTTAGAATCATGTAGGAGCATCCAAATATCCAGTGAGGGTGAGTGTACCTATTGAGATATATGTTAGTCATGTTGCATTGGTTTCTTCCATCTGTAAGACTTCCATTTTTTCATTAGATGAGAGGTGTGATTCCTTTATGGAGGATGATGCTAAGATTGATTTCATGTTTGCAGCTAATGGGAACAGTAAATAGTGTAGGGACATGGTTGATGGATTCTCTCAAATAGAGGGAGTTTCCCATGGATTCTTTCAAATAGAGAGAGGTCCCCATGGATGATCTCAGACATAGGGATTTGCCTATGTTTATACTCTAGCTTTAGTATTCTCTTATGATGAGGGAGTTGACCTAGTTTAGGTTATTTCAGTTTCTAGAGGATTGGAGATATATGAGACAGATTCTATTATGGACCAGTTTTTGATGGCCTTGTATAGGTTGTTTCATGTAGTATGAGCTTGGTATTTCAGGATCAAAATGTTGAGTTGTGGAGAGTTCTATATTTGTGACTTTGATAGATGTGATCCATTTGTCTTGATCCTTTAAGGAGACATGATTATGTTTACTATATGTCCTAGGAAAGTCATGATGTAGTGTCATTGATTTAGGACCGTGATGTTGATTGGGAGGATGATGGAGTTAGGCTAGTTGCTTTTTTATAGGGTTATGTTCCTTTATATTCATAGGGGTTTATTGTTCTTTGGAGGATCAAGATGTTGTGATAGCATAGGTAATAGTTTCTTTACAGGTGACAGTGGTTGATTCTAGGACTGCAACAACTACATATTTCCAAGTAGCAAGTTTGGTGGAGTTTCACAGGGAGTAGACAAGTGTCGGTTATATAATTTCCTCATAAAGAGGGAGTGTTAGCTTTTGGGTTTACTTTGAAAATATTTACACCATGTTTTAGGGTGCTTTATGATATTTGGGATACATGGTTTATTTTCAACCCTAGAATGGTTCGAGATGGATTAACACATTGGAGATTGTTTGTGATGGATTTACACAATGGAGACAAGTTGCTTAGTCCTTGTTTGACCTCAATTTTCTGCTAGCTTTGTATTCTTCACTAGGGAATTAGAGTTCTTTAAACAACTTGGTGGATGGAATTCATCATGACCATATGGAGAAGTTCACTTGCTTAGATAGTTCCTTGCTTCATAGGAGTATTGTGCATCTGGGAGGAGGGCATCTTTTTGTAGATAACATGGGGTAACTTTGATTCTTGGGTTTAGGATTGGTGTTGATTGGGGCATGCCCGAGCTGTGACAATACTCTTGTAGAGATAGGAGACCTATTGAAGTACATGGCATAAGAGGATTGTTAGAGTTCATGGAGGCTAATGACAAAGAGGTGTGGACATACCTTATGTGGCTACATCATCTTGGACCCCTTGTTGTGTATGACATCACCGCTGAGCATGACATGTGTACCCATGGAGTGGAGATCTTCACTTGTGTTGGTCTACATGTGTTTATTGCAAGTTGCTTGTAAATGCTTGGGCCCACATTGTATTGTTGGCCTCTCCTTACCTTTCTTTATATATAAGGAAAGGGAGATTCTTTCTCTTTCATCGTTATGCCACTCTTTTCTCTATGCTTAGATTCCTAGAGGAAGTCGCTCAGGTTCATGGGGAAACCCTAAGAGGAGTTATGAAGTATAGGGAGGACATATTGGCTTGAAATTGATCCTTGTGAGATACTAGGATCTAGTCATTTTGAAGAAAATGTTGGCAATGATCACTTGTTCTTACACCTTCATTTGTACTCGCTCTCTCTCTCTCTCTCTCTCTCTGAGCTATTAGGGTTTCATGGTCTTCTTGGAGCATCGTAAAGTCTAAGGTTAGGGTTTCATCCCTTGAAGGTTTGAGATTAGGTTTTTGCGATGAGACCTTAGGTCTATTTGGTGAAGAAAGGGAAGAGAATGGGATGTCTTACCTTGGAGGACCTATTGGAGTGATTTTTGCATGTTGGAGCTCCTTGGTCGAGCTAGGATTTTTCTTGTTTTTTTGTAGCTAGAGTTTTGGAAAGCCAGAGGTTTATAATGGCCTTGATAGAAGGATATGGTATGTACTCGAACTTCATCTTAAGCATATTAACAAAGTTTTCAACTATCCGACACTTGTGCAATTTCCATATTTTATTTTCAATCTCCTATGTTCTTCATGTATTTTTATTTACAACTATATATGTCACGTTGAGTTGACATAAGTAAAACAACAATATTGTTGAGTGATTTGACATTGTCATTGAAGAATTTAAGGGCATTTTTGTTGTTCCTATATCTTTTGTTTTACTCATGTTATAATTATTGTAAATGTAAATTTTTAAATATCGTTTATTTATGATAAGTTTACCTCGAGGACTGAAAACTTATCTAGATAGTTTGGTATCTTTTGTCCTTGGACAGATTGGGTTGTTATAGAGTGAAACATTATAACTTTTCCACTATTGTTTTATACCTTATTTTGTAATAGCCCCAAGGCTGAAAATTCACAAGGTAAATATCTGGGAAACCTCTAGTGAAAGAGTTGAATATCTTGTTTTGCATTAAAAGTCAAAGAACATAGGAATTTCTACACTAACTACTTAGTGGGCCTTATTTAACAATAACTACCATAGTGCACCTAGTCCAAATTATATTAATGCCCACCATATTATTCCTATCATTAACTTTAATGGGTACTTAGGCCTCAATTACATCGCAAGAGGGGATCCACCGTGGGTCCTCATTGATTCCAACAAAAATCAAGTTGTAGAATTAGCTCAGGGTCTTGGAATTATCTCCAATAATGAAATGGATGTTTTGGTTGTTCCTAAAGGATTCATAACACTGATGGATCATTCAATTCAATATGCAGCAATTATAGATAAATATTTAGTCATGATTAGATCCCTTAGGAATGGAAACCCCCTAAACATCTAAGACTAGCTTGAATAATTTAAAGGATGCTTTTTCTTGCTCAGACTATGAATTCTATCTCCTACTTCTATGCATTGCATTACCTTAACATAGATGCATACATGCTGAAAAATAAGGGGGAAATGTCAAGTGTAAGAGTTAAAGGGGTGCCTAACTCAGCTCTGCTAACTGTAGTAGTTGTGCGGAAGATTCGAGGAAGGATCCCTTGGGCTTCTTGCGGGCTACAGAGGGCACCTAGCGGGCTTCCTATGTGCCTCAATTGGGCCCCATTCTAGAGTGCCTAGGGATTACATCAAAGCTGGGATTGTTATCGTAGATGATCAACATAGAAGGGGATTCTGATCAGCTAGTGGAGGAGGTATTGGAAGGAGCCATCAATTAGAATGGACTGACTCCATCTGTAGGATAGGAGATTGGTTCTACGGCCTGACAGGAATTGCATTGGTCGGATTACTGACCTGATCATTGAGAAATCGGGATCTGAAGAAGACATGGAAGATAAGGGAGCTACCTCTCTGCCACCACCGCTTCCGCCTGAAGTTGAAGCATTCAAGAGATTAGTAGCCTCCCAACCGAAAATGAAGACGCAAGACCTCTCAAAATTCGTCAAGAGATTGGATGAAATACCAGCAGTGGCCCTCCCCCCGGAAGGCCCAATGAGAGTAGCACTATCCCTCACAGAAAGAGATCTGGTAGGGTAGTTTACAGGTTTGTGGCCCTCCCCTAAATATACTGAAGACTGGGTTCATAAAAACTGGAGACCTCTTATCTCAAACATCGTAACCTCATATTTCTTGGGCTGTGGTTTCTTCCTGTTCGAGTTCATCTCAAAAGAAGACAAGGATTTGATATTCAGAAATGGACCCTACTTTATGGGGCCACGAGGCCTTTATCTAAACAAATGGACTCCGGACTTCAACCCTTCAGAGGACGTCCCAACAGCAGTTCCAGTTTGGGTCAGAATTCTGAACTTGCTAGTTCACTGTTGGAACTGGGAATCCTTACAGTACATCGGGAATACATTAGGAAAATTCATAGATTGGGCAAATACCAAGGAATAATATGACTGTGCTCGAATATTTGTGGAAGTTGATTTGGAAATAGGGTTACCTGAGGCCATCAAACTCACGGTTGGAAATTGATCACACGTGCACAAACTAGATTATGAACAACTCCCGTTTAAATGCAGAGGGTGCCATGAGTATGGGCATTTTGCCAAGAGCTACCCAAAAAAAGTAGCCCTTGAAAAAGAGAAAGAGGAAGGATGGAAACTAATCAAGAAGCCTAGAAAAAATCCTAAAACAGGAGCAAAAACTCAGGGAGGGGGGAAAGGGAAAGCACATCAAACAAATCTAGGGAACTCAAGCACAACTAAGGAAAAGTCAAAAGATCATGAGAACAGTTTTTGCAATTTTGGGATCGACACAAGAGGAGGGTCAGGAAGGGGATCCGAAGATCTTACCAGAGCACAATAACCCCCCATCTCCATTGAGGGGGGATCCGAAGGAAGATTCACAAAAAAATCAAATACTAACCCTAAGGAAGTAGATCAAGACTCGGAGGAATCTAGGGAGGAAGGGGAAATAGGAGACTCCCAATACACTCCCAGAAGATCTACTAGAGGAAGGAAAATGACCCGCGAAAGGAGGGAACAAGAAACATACAATGACAAACTACAAGGAAGCCAACCGAATTTAGAAAAAATGCTGGAAAGAAAGCAAAAGGTAACTAGAAATCAAGGTTAGGGCCCTAAAAGAGTCCTATTGATCCAAAAAAGCAAGTGATGAAGATTGTCTCCTGGAACTGTAGAGGGATCGGTATCAAGTGGAAAGAAGGAGCAATGAAGAGATTGACTAGAACATAAAATCCTGACATTCTTCTCATCCATGAGACAAAAATGGTGGAAAAGGACTTCCTCCAAAGTAACAAGAAGTTTTGGAATAAAGCGGATGGACAAGCAGTTTCATCTAGGGGAGCCTCAGGAGGATTGAGAATTATGTAGAATGAAACTAGCTTGGTGAAAATTCAAGAGAGGCAAAATACTCATTGGATCTTCATACAATTTCTCCATCAAGACACAAAAGAAATTGTAAGCCTTTTTAATATTTACGCTTCGGTTAATTATGGGGAAAAAAAGAAGTGTTGGGAATCAATTCGTGAGCTTTCAGAAGAAATCCCATTAGAAAACATCATTCTAGCCGGAGATTTAAATATAACTCTAACTCAAGCTGAAAAGTGAGGCATAAACATTGTGAGGGATCCTGCCAAGGAAAGGGTGGAGGAAATAATCCAGGACTGGGACTTGTTAGACATCAAGCCAAGCAAAGGAAAATACACCTGGACTAACCAGAGAACGGGACCTGGCCACATAGTTGCAAGGTTAGATCGGTTTCTCATCCAAAGCACCTTTCTACTGCGAGGATTAGATGCAAGCTCTGACATTCTGCCCTCAAGTGATTCAGATCATAAACCCATAAAACTGGAACTAAAAGAACAAAAACAATTAGGCCCCATACCCTTTAGATTCAGTTCACTCTGGGTGAAGCAGGAAAACTTTCTGAATCAGGTGGAAAAGGTGTGGAAGTTTCCAGTTATTGGCTCTCCTTTCTTTGTCTGGGAGGAGAAACTGAGAAGAGTTAAAAGAGAACTAAAGAATGGGGCCAAAGGCTTAACCTCCCCTACTGTAGAAAGAAGGACAACCCAGAAAAATCTGGAAATGCACCAATTAAATAGGGAAAACATAGAAATCACAAAGCAAAATTTGAGTTTGGAAGTGGGTCTTCAAGCAACTCTAAGCAAAGCATGTCTTCAAGAAGAGGATTTTTGGAGACAAAAATCTCGAAGTATTTGGCTGCATGCTAGAGATAGGAACACCTCTTTTTTCCATAAACAGGCGCAAGCAAGAAGAAATTTCAATTCAATTACTTAGATCTCAGATGGAACTCAAAGCATAACTGATTTTACCAGCATAAAAAAGGCTTCTCATCAGCATTTCAAATTACTATAGACCGAAGAAGAAGTCACTAGGAATAGCTCAAGTATGACAGATCTAGTTCCGGACAAGGTCAAATCAAATGAATCAAAAGCTTGCTGCACCGGTTAGTAGAAAGGAAATTAAGGAGGCTCTTCAGACAATGGACCCCAACAAAACTCTTGGACTTGATGGCTTCACGGCTCACTTCATCAAAAGTTGTTGGCAAATAGTTAAAAAAGATCTTCATAAAATGGTGTTGAAATCCCAAAATTGTTACAAATTAGGAGGAAGCACGAATTCCGCTTTTCTAGATCTCATTCCAAAAGAAAAGGGATCGAGATTGTTTTACAGGTTCAGATCTGTAACATAGGTTACAAACTGATCACTAAAGTAATTTCGAATCGGCTAAAACTTATTCTTCCAGACTTGATTCTTGAAAACCAAGGTGGCTTTGTTAAAGGAAGGAAAATCACATATAACTTCATAATTGTATAGGAAGTGATACATTCCAGTTTCCAGAGAAAAGAAAAAGGTATGGTGGTGAAGCGTGACATGGTAAATGCATTCGACAGAGTGAGGCATGGATTTGTATTTGAAATTACGATAAAGTTCGGTTTCGATGCCCGATTTATAAGATGGATCAATGCCTGTGTTGCGAAACCTTGGATAGCCCCGCTTGTGAATGGTAGAGCAGCGGATTTATTCAAAGCATCCTGTGGGATTAGACAGGTATGCCCCCTCTCACCTCTTCTCTTTGTAATTCAAGCCTCTGTGTTAAGCTACCTTTTAGAAAAACGATGCCTTGATCAAGATATTATGGGACCTAAAATTACAAGAGGTGTAAAGGATCTGAATCACGCTTTGTTTGCGGATGATACACTTCTTCTGGGAGGAGCTTCTAACTTAATCGCAAGAAAATTCAAAACTGACTTAGATCAATACTGTAGCGAATCAGGAAGCATGATTAATAAAGGTAAGTGTCAAATTTATTGTTGGAATGTTACAGGTATGGAGCTCAGCGCCATAACCAGAATATTTGGATTCAACGGAACTACACATTGGACCTCTTTTAAATATCTAGTACTGCCAATGTCTCTGAAATCCCCACGGGGTATAGATTGGCTTCCATTGATCGACAAGTTCAAACAGAAATTACAATATTGGGGGACTAACTGGCTAAATCTAGCAGGTAAACTAGTATTGATCAAGTCACTTTTGGGTAGCCTGTCAACCTATCATTGCTCTCTCCTTCTTGCTCTGATTGGAATTCTTCGTAAGATGGAGAAGCTAACTAGATCTTTTCTCTAGAATGGAGGAAAAAAAAAGAAAAAAAGATAGCGCTAGTTAGTTGGGACAAAGTAACGAAACCGATCATGGAAGGTGGACTTCAAATGAAGGACCTGAAAGTCCAAAATCTGGCGTTGGGTGCTAAAATACTATGGAGACAAGTCTCGACAAACCCGGGATGGGCTCAGAAAGTCATCTGGAAGAAATACTTTCAAGATACAAGGTTGAGAAGTTTAGATAACCCACTGGAACCTCGTATTGGCTCTCTGATTTATACTCTGTGTAAACATGCTCTTCCCCTGATCCAAGAAAATCTATTTTGGGTCCCTAGAAATGGGAAAAAAATAAATTTGTGGGAAGATAGAATTATGGAAGGCGAAGCATTAGCCAACGTGATTGAATTGAGAAACTTAAGGCTTTGGATGACAAGAGAAGGAATTACAACACGATGGGAAATCTCATAATGGTCCAATAATATTTGGACAAGCTGAAAAATCTGGAAATCCCTTCAAACCTGCTACAATCCTGGGATAATCTGAAGAACCTGCTAATTGGGAAAGCACCCATTGATGCAAGGAAGAAGGATAAAAGAGGTTGGGGCACCAAAACTGGATCATACACCATTGCTCAAGGATACAAACTTCTCAAGGCTATCCCAAACGTCCCTTCTAATCCAGCGGTCTGGCTGGAATTTGGAAAGAAAAAAAGCATTCCCAAGATTGATCTATTCGCTTGGACACTAGGGCATAACAGCATACTAACTGAACAAAAGCTCCAAAAAAGAGGTTTTCATGGGCCATTCTGATGCCCTCTCTGCCAAAACAACGAAGAAAACTCAACACATATGTTCTTAGAGCATCAGTTTGCAAAAGAAATTTGAAATGAAGCGTTAGAAATATGGAATACCAAGATTGTTATGCCATGTACCATCAATTCACTTTTTGAAAATTGGAATTCATTATACCCCAAATCGTTGTCCCCCAAAGGTTGGTCCAAGCTGGGATGGATGGAAATCCCAAAGTTTATTTGCTGGGGAATATGGCTTGAGAGAAACTCTCGCATTTTTAATCAAAAAGCCTTGAAACCGAAGCAGGTTTGGTCAAAATCAAAATGTCTTTTAAAAGATCTCTTGCAATTAAATATGGACAAGAATGAGATTAGATCTCTAAACCGGGATGAGAAAGAGTGGGGAATTCAACTAGGCTTGAAACCCTCAGACTATGAAGGATCAACAAATCAAATGGAAGGATGGAAAATCAGACTAAATGGAAATAACTTCATTAATTGGAGGAAGAGAAGTAAAACTTGTACTCTCTTCTTCGATGGTGCAGCTAAAGGGAATCCAGGGAAGGCTGGAGGAGGAGGAAGCATTCAGAATTTTGAAGAAACATCGGAGTACATATACGCATGGGGGATGGGACATACAACTAACAATCAAGCTGAAGCGTTGGCCCTGTTACAAGGACTTAGGCAGCTTAGACAACAAGGAATTGAGCATGTCAGAATAATTGGAGATTCACAAATCCTGATTAGGCTACTGGGGAAGAATTTAAGCTCAAATGATTTAAGACTGGAAAGAATTGTCAACAGAATAAGACAGTTAGCTGCAACCTTCTCAAGTATTCATTATTTTCATGTACTTCGAGGCAATAATAAAGAGGCAGACCGGGAAGCCAACAAGGAAGCAACTCTGCAAGATGGAACTCTTATTAGGAATAATGAGGATGAAGACTGGGACCCTCCTCCCTGAAGCTGTAGCAGACTAATCCAGGCGTCCAATCTCTCATTATAGATGAAGACTCACGTCATGGTGGAAATCGATGTTGAAGACGCAGGAGTGGGAACAGTGAAGCCGGAAATTCAGAACTGTCGACGGAGAAAGAGCTTTAGAAATAAGCAAGCTGAGTAAGGATTATACTGAAGTTTGTAGTGCTTCCATTTGGCAGGATGACATTCAGGCTGGACAAATTTAAAATTAATTGTTGGCTGCATTTTCATTCTACACTGCATTGCATTCTACATGTTGAATGGAAGGTTCAGATTTGTGGTTACGCCGAGTCAATATCATTGGAATTAGAATGGCTATAGGAGAAATCGAGATCGAATTGTTTTTAGCAGATAAAGGAATTGGATGCAGGAGAACCACTAGAATCACATTCGGAGTATGCAGAAAAAGCAGAACACTCAATATGTAACTCATGGTTTAGTTTTTGTAGTTGTGTTGAGTTACATTATTAGTATTTTGAACTCGATTGGTGGCCCTTAGGCAGAGTTTGTAATTTTTTCTAGTGCAATTGTAACTGGTTTTTTATTTTTAATTCAAATTATAACCGCTTTTGTAAAAAAAAAAAGAGTTGAAGGGGTGATCCTCCCTGCACGTGTCATTTCTCATGCATGTGGTGGACAAGGAGGATTAAATTCCCCCATTCAACTACCCTATCCCATACATTGAAACCTTGAAAGAAAAATCAATCTCTAGTCAATCCTCTTGCATGTGAATTTAGTCATCTAACCATGGAATTAACTCTCATCCCATCCACCTTGGAAATCAATGAAGGCACCCAGCCTAAAGGTCGAAATTGACAAGGGAAGAACATTCATCTCTAATGTGTTTTAGCTTGAAATGTTAGGATAGTGAGCAGAAGTGACTGACAATCTTGGTCTTTGACCGCCCTTGGTACATATCCAATATCTTTGGAACCACATTGGGCACAACTAAAAAGCACAATATTGGTGACATGGCTCATGGTTACTATTGTTATTGCTTCATTGGGGAGATAAGAGTTATGAGATAGGGGCTTCACCATTGCAAATGAGAAATTGAGGAACTTGGGAAATGGCCAACAATTGGCTCAAGAGTCCCGAGAGAAGTGGAAGAAGGCCTCTCTCTCTCTCTAGAGATCGACAACCACGTCCTAGGTGTTTGAGACTCGAATAAGAAGTCTAGAGCAACATTTATGTTAGAGGATGTCATTACAATATGTTCAAACAATATAGTTTTATCTACCTCTGGTATGTAAAAACACTAAAGAGGGACAAATGCATATTGTTTTATATAGCTCTCGCATGTAAAAACACTAAATAGTGACAAATGCATTATTAAATCTAAAAGGTACTATTTATACACATTGTCGATAAGATGTTTTGTAATAAGATGTTTGATCGTAAAAATGTGGGGAGCTGGTGAGCTCTCAACTTGTGATCCCATCAGCTTATTAGCTGTCAACCCACGATCCCACAAATTGTACCCGTGCGTGTGAATCAATGTTTGGTTGTGTCAAAGGAGGGTCAATATTAAGTTGTTCACAAGGGATCGTGCTGCTAGGTACTATCTAGACACTCATTTGCCTCGTGGGTGCTTCGTAATTCCACCCGAGAGAGCCCTCGTGAGCTCATGTATGATCAAGACAAAGGGGTGTCGGGCTTAGACCTATGCATGGGATAAGGCCGCTAGGTTCTAATATATGGCACCCAAAAGGGGTGTGCCCATTACTAGCAATGCCATAGCAATGCCAAAAGCCAATCAAAGAGAAAATCTGCGTCTAGAGGTCATTCTCCAAGAGCATAAAATTATGGACAGGGATATACTATACAAGCTTTGATCCAAGGAACATTCTCTATTGCAATTTCTTCCATTGAATTCCTAGGATCGGGAGGGGTCTCATAATGTGGTTATTTCTTTGAATAATAAGTGTGCTTCGACTGTGGTTCCTAAAGTTCAGAGTGAAGAATTCCCTCCATTATTACATAACAAACCGATGGGATCTATAGTGGATAAGCAAGGCTTGGTTGTAAGTTTAAATGATGATACATAATAAAAAATGTTGGTGGAAAACCTTGAATCTTAGATTGAGGGTTCTGGCTTGGTGATGACCTCTTCATTTTTGCAAACATAGTGGGAAGTTAAATTTGTTGAAGCTCAATTGTACACTATTAGGATTGATGGGAATTTGTTGATTGAGAATGGTGAGGTACCTTCCTTGAATGCACCTACTTCTTAGGCCCTCGTAGTTGAAAAAGTTGAGATCCCTATCTCTTAGCCCAATGTAATTGCTAGTGAAGGGGGATTTAATTTTTTCATGGCCGGTAATAAGGAATATGCAGAAGAGAGACAAAATCTAGAATGTCATGGGGTGATATTGTATTTCCTTTGTTGCATGTCAGATGAGGCAACATTCAACAAATAGTGTGTGTTGAATTGGGAGGGGAAGGGGGATTCTCTGAACTCATATTTTGCTTTGGGATATAAATATGTTTGTCTTCTGTTCGACAATGAATCATCAAGTTGACAAGTTCTTCAACACTGCACATTGTTATAGCTTAAAATGACACTTCTCCGTCCATGACGACACTTGCATCGCTTGGTCGCATGACGACACTTCTTGAGATCAATTTTAGTCACACAACAGGACACTTGTGGATTGAAGGGTCATTTGGGACACTTAACATGGTTGAAATTACCTCACTCCCGGTCCATTTGATGGCCATAAGCCTTAGGAACACATCTCCAGACCAAACCACCTCTTGAAAACCTTCATAAAACCCTGTTTTGGCCATATTTCCACATGTGTGCTGGTATCCTATGCATAGAGTAGCGCCCACCTTGAAAAATGTGTTGGTTTGCAATAGGAAGAGTAGGGCACTTTCCTGAATCAGTGAAAATCTCGATTTTTGGTCAATTTGGGTTGGTTTGGGAACTTCCTGATCGGTCATAACTGTTTTTCCTCTCCTTCATTGACTATATAAGGAAGGTAGAAGGGCCATGAGTGGGGACCAAGCCCATAACAAAGTTATGTTGGAGGAATGGAGACCCTCATCCCCCTCTCTTGTGCCTCAGTTTCTGATAAACCCTAGCACAGCTGATTAGAGGCTGGGATCCTTGGAGAACAGAAGCAAGAGACCTCAAATCTAGGTTTCGTGAAGTGCCAAGCTTGAAGGAAGGTATAATTTTATGTACTTGCTTCATTCATTAATAAAGATCAGACGTTCTTCCCTTTCCAAATATGACCTATTCATGTGTGTCTCAGATTCGATTACAGTTTGCTTATAGTTTGATATCTTCTTCTACTATGAATATCAGTCTTATATATGTAGTCAAATGTATTTGAGAAAGGTATAAAGTTGTTTTGTAGGTGTGGGCATTGCGATACTGGATAGCATTGAAGAGCAAGGAAGAGGAAGGTTGGGATCAACCTTCTTAATAAGGTACTCACCTTTCTAACCTTAAATATCTTTGCTTACTAGTTGCACTTGCAGAACATTTGTAGGTCTATCTTTCATCACTGTAAGTTGGTAGTTTCTCCCCTGAACTATAGGTGTATTTCCCTCACAACAGAATGGCGACTCCACTGGGGAAAGCCTATCTTCTTAGGGGTATCCAAGGTCATTTCTTCAGTTTTGTTTGAAGGTATTTGTTCAATTTCTTGATTAGAATCAGTTATTACGCTTTGTTTGACCCTCCTTGGCTCTTACAAACCCTTCCTAGCCCTTACAGACCCTTACTGGCTCAGGTGTGGGGGGTTTTTTTCCCTATTTTTTCAATTTTTCCCACATGGGCGCTACTGTTGTGAAGCACAGTAGCGCATTCCCTTGTTTGGGCACTGGTCTGCCTCATAGATAGTAGCGCACACATCCTGGAACTGAGTTTTTTGGGTTTTGACTTATTTTGGGGGGTTGTGGCTACATTTTTTGAGGTCCCTGATGACCCTAGGTTTGAGTTAAACCACTGTAAGTGGTCTCATATCCTTGTACTGATCCTATGTTCATGATTTGGACCTTCTTTGATCAATTTGGGCTTGTTTGGAAAATTTTGGAGCTTGTTGAGCCAAGTTGGGGGGTTGTGGACCAGTTTGGTGTTTTGTACCCTGATTTGAGTCTGACTGAATCTACTTGCTCCATTTCCACTGGATTTGAAACCTATTGAGTCTACTTGACCCTGTTTGTATCTATTTGAGTTAAATTTCTCTTTAGAGTCGTTTCTTATCCTCCCTTATGCTTTTAGTTTTCCTTTTGTAGTGAAAGCTCAAGTGTCTTTGCTACTGTTCAGGACCTTGACTGCACTGTTTATGTGCATACCTGACTTTACCAAGCCATACTTCTTTGTAGGTCATTTGCTTTGTTTGGGTCTAAAAGCAGGTTTCGTACGCTTTTCCCAATGGTTGGTATGCTTACATCAATAAGAATCTGAAAGTCGTATTGGTAGCTTTTACTGTTTCAATTAGGAAACCTGAAAGTTCTTTGCTTTTGCTTTGATAGTAGGTTATCTTCAATTTCAGTTTTTGTTTCTCACCTTTGAAAAGCGTAAAAAAAATTTGATTTATTTTTTGAGTAGAGTACCTTGCAAGTGGCTTAAAGGATTTAAGAGTGCTTTGCATCAAAAAAGAAGAAGTTTTCTTTTTCATACTTATTTGTTTGAGTAGCTGCATTCTTAGGTTTTGAGTTTAATTTTGTACATTTTATTTTTATCTTTTTGCACTCGAAAAGACTAAAAATTGCATTTGCACATGCATTTTAGATCGTATCTGTAGGACTTGCATTGAAAAGAAAATATTTGTTTAGTGGTAAACATTTCGTTTCAGTATTCTATCTCTGTTATAACCACTCTCACACACCCACTACCTTTTTGAGTAAGCAAGTAACCTTTAAAATAAACCCTAATAAAATGTACTAGTAACATTTTCATTTCTAGGTTACACTATTCACCAACTAGTTTTGGTTAGGATTTTGGGTTTAAAACACCTTAAACCACCCAAGATCACACATGACGCAAAAATCGTAATTCGACTATCACAGGTAAACCCACCTCATTCAAAACTTGCCTGGGATCTATGTAGTAGGTCTTGTGAGATCAGATTGTTGGGAATAAACCTCCTACTTTATGTTTCAAGCATATACCAGGATCAGATCGCATTTGGGGACTCTTTTGAGTTTCGGGCTCAGTTACCCTGCCCATGCCTTCTGATTCGACCAGAGACTGTCCCCCCAGGAGTTTTCGATGTGGTGGTATCCTTAGTATCTGACCATATGATCATACACAGGTGACGGCGAAGGGTTATATCTGCTGTACCTAGGACAGATGTGGGAGGAAATCCCTTGCAGGTCTTTGGGAGGGCTGTTGGGTGATTCCAGCACTTGCACCCTTAGTAATTGTATTTTGGACCCCGGGTAACTGTCCTTCTTCCTTCGTTGATCTGTTCTAGCCCTCATCATCCCAGACTCTTCTCCGGAAGGCATCTGTTTGCCTGGTTTGATTTACCTAGGACCTTTTTTATTGGTGTGCTCTTTGTGCTACTTGTTTTAGTTTGCCTTAGAGAACTTCTTGCTCATTTGAGCAGGAAACTATGTCTAGCATTCCGGTGAGCGCCAATCAAGGTATCCCTGTTCCAGGGGATCCTTGTGTTGTTCCATCCATTGGAAACATTGGTACTCCCTTAATGGCTACTATGATTCTTCTTGGATTCACTATAGGGATGTTGGTTTGGTTGTTTTCCACTCTGAATGCCTTGCATGCTCCTGACGCTTCTTTTGTAAGCACCTCAAATCAAGAGCATCAGAACCCTGTGCCTTCTTTGCCAGTAACATCTCCTCCTCCTCCTCCTACATCATGTGGCGAAAGTAGCAATACTAGTAACTAGCAATCTAAAAGGATTAGACGGAGGAAGAATAGGAAGAAGATGCCAAAACAACGGGGCAGCAACCCAGCCTCTATAAGTTATGCTGGGGGCAAGCACCCTGCCTCTGCAAATCATGCAGAGGGCACCTACCCAGCCTCTGGAGGTCATGCTGGGAGAAAATTTTTCGTCACTGAAAATCACACTGAAAGTTTGTCTTCAACCACTGTCAGTCATGTTGAGGACAAGTCATTGATCACTGCTAGTCATATTAATGACAAGTCACCAGTTCCTGTGAGTCATACTGGAGACACCATATCAGCCACTGCAAGTCATGCTGAGGGAGTTGACATTGTCGACAAGCCCAATAAACAGAAGTATAAGTTCCCTTGCAAGTTTTGTGAGGGAGACCACCTTACTTGTGCCCTGTACTTCCAAAAGTGCAAAAAGTGTGGTCCTTAGTTCAAAAGTATTTTACTTCTTAGCAACCAGCCACTGCAAGTCATGCTGGGGGCAAGCTGTCAGCCAATGCTAGTCATGCTGAGAGTACTGACGTTGTAAAGGAGTCTCAACCTAGAGGACGAAAACCAAAGTTCCCTTGTAAACTTAGTAAGGGAGATCACCTTACTCACCGATGCCCTGCCATTCCAGAGGCACGAAGAGTGTGGTCCATGTCAGAAGGCATCTCTGCTCTTGAGTTGTCTATAGATTCCCTACAGTCAGATCAACCTTTGGTTGATAAAGTGGTTGAACCAATGCAATCTTTGGTCAACCCCACTCTTCCTTTGGAGAGTGAAGTGATCGAATCGATGAAATCTTCGACCGATCCCATCAGCCTTGCAAAGATTGATGCACCTACTGCAGAAGTCTTCTGCATTACCAGTTTAGATATTCCTGAAAAAGGGGACGCTTCATCTGTGCCATGTGAACCCGTACCAAGCCCTAGGATCGTTTCCTTTGATTGGAATAGTCTAGCCGAGCCTCGCCTTCCTTCTTCGACACCTTTCCAGATAAAGGTTGATATCGGGAACCATACGGTTGATCGATGCATTGTAGATGAATGAGCTTCTGTTAGTATCTTATCTGCTTATGCTTGGAGAGATTTGGGTTTCCCTAATGTTATTCCAGCTATTAATTGGTCGTTGACCTTCGATAAAAGACCTAGTGAACCGTTCGGATTCCTCCGTCAGGTACCTGTTACTTTGGGTGGAAAAACAGTCTTAGTTGGTTTTATTGTTTTAAAGGACCCTGTGGACTTTGATATGATCCTCGAGCGTGATTACGTTTATGTTATGCATGCTGTGGTGTCTACGCTCTTTCGTGCGATACATTTTCCTCATAACAAAAGCATCGTCACTATCGACCAGCTTGCATTTATAGTCTTCCTTATTACCCAACTGTAGACCAGTCAGATCCCTCGTCATTAGGCACTACTATATCACATGGGACTTCTGTGGCATATTGTTCCTTGAGTTCAACTGTTCCTAAGAAGAAGTCTCTGAGTTCATGCTTACCTTCTCTGGACTTAGTCCCAGCTTTTGACCAAGTGACACCTCCATCTGAATGTTTAGATATGTGTTCCATCTAGGACGATATACTTCCTTCCGATGAAGTTTTCCTAGAGTCCATAGTACAGTCTGCCATTCATTTGGATGTTGATCCAGTCGCAGTTATGTCCAGCCCCAGTTTGACCTTAAAGTCTGATCTTCCTACTGTTGAGTCTTTGGACTCTCCTATAGATCCGCAAATCGGTGTTACTGCTGAGTTTGATTATGCTTCTAGAATTTTCAACTCCCGTGATGAGGAACTTGTTTCTGCAGATTCCATCATGTCCTTCAACTTTGATCTTCATCCTGAAGTCGATCTTGTTGATTATAAGTCCTCTGGCCTGGGTACCATAGAGTCTTCATTTGAAAACTCTGCCTTGTTTATGCTTGTTGTCGATGATAGTGAATTTGAAAGTATTTCTACCACAGTGACTTGTATCGGGTCTTTCTTTACATATGTTTTCGATATGATCTTGGTACTAATGTTTCTTGGAGACAGGATACTTAGTTGGATTTATACTTGCTTACTGGTCCTTTTCGACACCTTGTGCGACCATGTCAGGTATATTCGGAACCTTGTATATAGGTTTAGGCTTCCCCGCTGCTATGTTGCATTTGAACCTTTGGCCATCCAAATTCGCCATAGGGTCAAACATGTTGGATATTGGTGTGTTAGCCATCTCTTTATGCATTGTGCACCAGTCCGACAGCAGAGCCTACCAAACATGGGTCACCCTAGTCAACACCCTTATGCCATTTTGGTGCCCATGCTGCGTTTTTCTCATAGGCTCGGGAGCCTTTTTAGATTTACCATGACTTTGAGAAGAATCCTCATCTCTTTCTTCCTCATATATTTTTGGCCATCCCTGATAAGGCTCCCATCTTCGTGTTCAAGTTGCATATGCATATGTTATGATCCCGCTTGCACTAATGAGCTTGATGCCAACTTCCACGCTTTTAGCTCGTTATATAAGCCTCCATCTCTGATCTCATTTCCGCTAAGCTCTATATCATTTTGCCTTCGCAATTTGACACCTTTTACCCAGAGGAGACATACCCTGAGTGTCCTTATCTTGCTCATGTTCCTTGCATTAGGCATAGCTTTGTTCCAAGCGCTTGGAGCTAGTTTTACATCTCCCTGACACTTGTCTCCTCCCATATCAAGCATTCTTCCACCTTTACTTTGAGCTCGTTAAAAACAATAAGTACGTTACGAGCATTTCTTCCACCTTCACTTCGAGCTCGTTAAAAACAGTAAGGAAGCTACGAGCATTCTTCTACCTTTACTTCGAGCTCGTTAAAAACAGTAAGTAGGTTTTGAGCATTCTTCTGTCTCTCCTTTGAGCTCATTAAAAACAGTAAGGAGGTCACGAGTTTAATTTTTTGGGCTCATTAAACCTTTACGGAAAAGATCCCTATGGAGTTCTTTTAAGCCCTTTTCAGACTCCTTAAATAGGAAAAGTTTGTCAAGCATAGTTGTTTTTTCGGGCTCGTTAAAATAACTGAACCGACATCCACTTCGGTATAGAATTACCCCTTTTCCAGGCCTTGGTGGATAATTTACGAAAAAGTAATACTCTAGGTATACTCTAGTATGTGCTGGAAGAGTTCTTTTTCCATTGTTTTACACTTTTTCAAGGAAGGAGACTAACTTTACGAAAAAGGACCTTTGGAGCCGCCTTTAGGTTTTTCAGACTCTCGAAATGTGAAAACACCAAGCGAGCATTCACCTACTTGGGCTCGATGTGAAATCCATGAGATGGTTGATAGAGGATTGTTTAAGTTTTTCAACTCTATAAGCAAGAAAACACCGCCGAGCACAGACCAATCCAGGCTCGATATAAAATCCACAGATAGGTGTATGGAGTTTTCTTCTAGGTTTTTCAGACTCCTTAAATATGAAAATACTGTCGAGCATGCTTTAGTTCTTTGTCAAGCTCATTAAAAAATGAAAAAGGGAAGGGAAGGGAAGACTGTTAAAATATCTTTCAATATGATGGCAACAAGTCCACTACCTCCTTGAACAAAGCACCTGTTTTGAGTCTATCAAACAAGTTGGGTTCTAGTGTTGGCCTTAGGATAAACCTGATCTTAGAGTTTTTACTCCTCCGTTTGGTTAGTCTTCCAATCAGATGGAGAATGTGTTAATGTCCCCTACATTGCAGATTTGTATCGTGGTCTCTTTGTGTTAAAAGTTGCCTAAGTCACTCTTGTGTCGTGCTCACTGTTCAAGGATATAACCTATGTCGGCCATTCTGCAGTTGCCTTGACCTCATGTGTCGACCATTCCTTGTTGTCGATATGTTTCATCATGTGTTCATTCCTACTCCAAATCAACTCATACTTGTTGAGTGTCCCTCATGTTGGATGATGGAGGATGCCTTAAGGCCTCCCTTCCAAGGGACTTCTTCCCATCGACTTCAACTCATTGTGCTCTGGGAATGAAGTTTAGAGTTTCGGTTAGTACCTTGGGGATTGCAGTCATTAGTGGCAGTTTCCCTCGCTATTGGATAGATGGGAATACATCAATGTCTCATATCCGATAGATTCTTCAAGTGTTCGACGGCAAGACCACTTATTCGCACTTGTTTGAATGTACTAGGTACCTTGGGTTCCATTTTCATTATTGGTGGACACCAACGCGTTTGTTAACGGTATACATCAATGACCGGTAATCAAATGATACCTCCCATGTTCGACATCAACTCATTTATTCGCATGGATAGGTTTGTACCTTGGGTTGTTTTTGGATGAAGACCTTGGGATACTCGATAGCATCACCTTATTAATGTTATCGCCCAAGTTGCGCAAGACTGAGCCACACTCTTTTTGGCTCTTGATGAAACATAGATCCAGTTTGTTCTCTATGGCTATGTTCTCCAGTTTTGACAGAGATCCACCTTGTTTTTATGTGGCTATGTTTAAACTTATGTTCCTCATGGATCCACGTTTCTATTCTAGTGGCCATGATATATGCATCAGTATTTGGATCATTATTGTATCCTTTTAGAGGTCATGTTCCACTATTTGAACATGGACAGTTATCCAAAGGATGAGTTTGTCTGACATTGCCTTTACTTTCAGGTACTTCATTTGAGCCTATGATTCTTGGTTTCTCTGGTTACTCCGCTCCCATGATTCAACTCTGTTATCCCTCCAGGAGTCTTCCTAGGTTGTGCTTGGAAGATCCTGGTAACTTAAAATTATCTTGAAAGATGGGGTAAATATGGATCAATTTGGATGACTGAGATCAAAACTCATATGCTCAAAACATATAGAGATGCATTCAGAATAACAAGGCTTTTGACCACTGCTGCTCAGAAGGTTTAATAAAAGTAGATGTGTGCCAAAAATATTATGCTGGCAAACTCATATAAAGAACATACATGAATGGTTGATCACAATATGAAAATGGTACTTGGTATTCAATTCATCAACACAGATAGGATGACAGCTATCTGGCGTGGGCAAATGGAAAAATCATGAAATAGACATTTCACTGCAAGTGCTGAAAAGAATAAAGAGGAAAAACTAAACACACATATGGCAAAAGAAGCTTGTATAAATGATATGCAACAAGCAGTCTGATAATACAAGTTAAGAAAAGTCTCTCCAAAATCCAACTATTATTCTACATGAGTTCTGGGATTTATAGCCTTTACAACCTCTCCCTAGATCCTAAGAAGCTGGGTCGAATTTACTCCAGATGGAAAATCCAAAACCGCTTTTCAACAAACCAGGAAAAATCATTTTTAATTGGCCAGACTGCTGAAAACTTGGGTTCATAGATGCGTTCGATTCTCCCAATATGTGGCATTTGTAGGAAAATCGAGAGACGTTATTGTTCTCTGACGTGTCAGGAAGAAAAACCTCCGATCGTTTTGCAGAATGATTCTCTAGTTGCTCAGAATCATCATTTGAAAATGATGACTCTGCACAGTAAAAACGCCACTTTTGCTGAAACTGCTAAAAAAGAGGCTCAGAGATGGGTTCATTTCTCCAGCTATGTGACACCTGTGTATAAACTGAAAGAGGTTATTGTGCATTGATATGTTGTGAGAAAAAACCTCTCTCAGATATTTGAAACTCGTTTTGGTTTGCCCGAGATCTGCATTTCAAAAACAAGTGTCAAACAGGTAGGTTCTGGGATCCAAAAATTGGGGCTCAGTGACGGATTCGATTCTCTCAATCTGCAACACCTGTAAGAAAACAGGGAGAGGTTATTTTTCAATGACATGTTAGGAAAAAAAACCTCTGTGCGTTTTGCAAAAAGATTCTCCAGACGCTCAGAATCGTCATTTGAAAATGATGACTCGGGACAGTAAAAAACGCCACATCTCTTCATTAGTTCCATCTTGCTGGCTCCTTCAAAACTGGAACAACACATTGAAACAAATCCTATTAATTAAAACCTTCACTTAAAAACCATCCTCATGCCATTTGGAAGCAAAACCCGTGATCTGGGCAAAAAATAATCCCTCTCTGCCTTGTTTTGCACTTTCGGTGGCTAAAGAGCCAAAATTCGAACCTGTAAGCCACCGAAAGCTCTGCTTTCGATGGCTAAGAACAGTTGTGAAAGCCTGCTTTCGGTGGCTAAGAACAATTGTGAAAGCCTACCTAAGCCACCGAAAGCTCTGTTTTGAAACTAAACTTCCAAAATGGTGAAAATGTATTTTGTCTCAGCTTCTTGATTACAAGTGAAGTTCTTTTGCTCTTTCGGAAGCTGGAATGAATTTGCATTTGAACATGAGCACTGCCGAAAAAGTGGTGAAAATGCTTCTCCTTTTGGTAGCTTTGGGCAATTTTTCCTTTACGCTGTCAAAACAGTGTTGAGAAAGCCTCCGCTTTTGGTAGCTTCGAACAATTTTGCTTTTGACTTGTAAGCTGCCAAAACTTACCTTTCAGTGGCTAATGAACACCATCGTATTTGCCCAAGCCACCGAAAACCGCCCCCTGACTCACGTTGTATGTCCTTTCACTTTCGGTAGCTAGGAGAGCCTCGAAAGTTTCATTTAAGCTTCCGAAAGCCTAGAGCAAGGCTTTCGGTAGCTTAGTGACCGTTTTAAATAAGCGCTTAGCTACCGAAACCTGTCTTTTGAAATTTCTGAAATGAAAACCCAATCAAATGTTTTTCAAACTTTATTACATGCATAAAGATATAAAAAATGAGCCTTAAAATTTTTAGAAATGAATTTTCAAATGACCTCCCATCATCTAAAACTGATCAATTCGACAAAATTATTTGGGGAGATAACATCTGGCTCCTACTCGAGGATGGAACCCTCCCTGTGAGGTTCCAAGAACCACAGATCTGATGCCTTTCCTGGACAAACAAAATACAGGACCTAATCTAGTGTTCCATTGGGCATGGAGTCAACAATACAATTTTCTTCTGAACACCTTTCAAGAACTGCCTTTACCACTAATCCCCTGCAAACCTATAGCCTGCTTGCTTATTTAACAAACACTGAAAACAACTGAAAGAATCTACCTGCTCATATGAAGAGCTTATTCTCCTGCCTACTCCTACACTAACCAACTGCACTGCTTCTTGTCAAGTGACATCATGCTTCCAATGAAGCCATGTCAGAAATTGATCTACTGACAACATCCTTGATCTTGGCCCGAGAAATAAAGGAATCCATATTATGCATAAATGTAATTTGGAAAGATAGCAGAACCAACTTTCATTTGACAAGAAAATTTTGACATTTATGCTTCTCATAGAATCCAAATAATCAACAATAGGGTCATCAAATTTACAAGGAAATACCTCTTCTTGATATTGTTCCAATTGATTGAGATGCTTTTGCTGAGTGCCTTCAATGACTTCAATATTGAACATAAGCTGCTTGACATCTATCAAAGGAACATGGATGATCGACTGCTGATCCAAACCTTTCTGCTCTCCCTCACCTTTATGTCTGCTGCAATTTCTCTTTGTCTGCAAATCAAAAAGCTGAGGGCTGCCCTTACTATCTGCTGCATATTCAAAACTGTTACATGTTGTCTCTTCAATCTGCTCAATATCTTTTAACTTTTCAACTCGAACAATCTGATCTCCATGAAAATCTAAGACAGTATATGTATTTAGTACAATGTCAAAAGCATCTACATTATGGTTAACATCTTGAAGGTCATCAATATCCCGATCATAATGAGAAGTATCTTCTGCTGCAGCAAAATCTTCATGAATGTTTAGCTCTCTATTCAATAAATTGAATTCATGACAGCACTCGGGATAGAGAAAGTCAACTGGGAATTTGTCTTTACAAAACACATGAAAGGTAGCATGACAATCTGCCAAAGAATTGATGCTAGCAACAGGAAGGGACCGGTACCAATCATGAGCAATCCCCTCTAATGAATACCAAAACAGTTTAATTCGAACATCTTCGTGTACAATTTGTAACTAATGAATGCAATCATGAAAGTCAAGCAAATGTTTAGCTGGCACTTCCCACTCTTCACCTAGAAATCTGGGAAGGCTATTTTCCCATTCATCTCTACTGGGCACTGGATTAGGGAAACCAACAAATTTTGAAAAATCACAAAACGCATACCTCTTTGCCAAGATCCGGTTCATGTCATACCAGTGGAGTCGTCAACAGTTTTCTGAGAAATGGAGTCGCCACTAGATTCGTCCTTCATGGAGTCGCCAGATAGATGATTACAACCAAGAAAATGTCCAGTCTTTGTCTATCATCAAAGCTGGATCTATGTCGTTCTCCTAGGGAAGCTGAGCTTCAATCTCCTCTCCCTGGCAGCGACGCCAAAATGTTATCCCTCCAGGAGTCTTCCTAGGTTGTGCTCAGAAGAGCATGATAACTTAAACTTATCTTGAAAGATGGGGTAAATATGGATCAAGTTGGATGACTGAGATCAAAACTCATATGCTCAAAACATACAGAGATACATTCAGAATAACAAGGCTTTTAACCACTGCTGCTCAGAAGGTTTAATAAAAGTAGATGTGTGCAGAAAATATTATGCTGGCAAACTCATATAAAGAACATACATGAATGGATGTCACAGTATGAAAATGGTACTTGGTATTCGATTCACCAACACAGATAGGATGATAGCTATCTGGCGTGGGAAAATGGAAAAATCATGAAATAGACATTTCACTGCAAGTACTGACAAGAATAAAGAGGAAAAACTGAACACACATATGGCAAAAGAAGCTTGTATAAATGATATGCAACGAGCAGTCTGATAATACAAGTTAAGAAAAGTGTCTCCAAAATCCAACCATTGTTCTACATGAGTTATGGGATTTATAGCCTTTACAACCTCTCCCCAGATCCTAAGAAGCTGGGTGGAATTTACTCCAGATGGAAAATCCAAAATCGCTTCTCAACAAACCAGGAAAAATCATTTTTAATTGGCCAGATTGCTGAAAAATTGGGTTCAGAGACGCGTTCGATTCTGCCAATCTATGGCACCTGTAGGAAAACTGAGAGAGGTTATTGTTCTCTAACGTGTCAGGAAGAAAAATATCCGATCGTTTTGCAGAATGATTCTCCAGTCGCTCAGAATCATCATTTGAAAATGATGACTCTGCACACTAAAAACGCCACTTTTGCTGAAACTACTGAAAAAAAGGCTGAGAGATGGGTTCAGTTATCCAGGTATGTGACACCTGTGTATAAACTGAAAGAGGTTATTGTGCATTGATCTGTTGTGAGAAAAACCCTCTCTCAGATCTTTGAAAGTCGTTTTGGTTTGCCCGAGATTTGCATTTCAAAAACACGTGTCAAACAGGCAGGTTCTGGGATCCGAAAATTGGTGCTCAGTGATGGATTTGATTCTCTCAATCTGCAACACCTGTAGGAAAACGGGGAGAAGTTATTGTTCTATGACATGTTAGGAACAAAAACCTCTGAGAGTTTTTCAAAAAGATTCTCCAGACACTCAAAATTGTCATTTGAAAATGATGACTTGGGACAATAAAAAACGCCACATCTCTTCATTAGTTCCATCTTGCTGGCACCTTCAAAACTGGAACAACACATTGAAACATATCCTATTAATTAAAACCTTCACTTAAAACCATCCTCCTGCCATTTGGAAGCAAAAACCGTGATTTGGGCAAAAAATAATCCCTCTCTGCCCTATTTTGCACTTTCGGTGGCTAAAGAGCCAAAATTCGAACCTGTAAGCCATCTGCTTTCAGTGATTAAGAACAGCTGTGAAAGCCTGCCTAAGCCACCGAAAGCTCTTTTTTGAAACTAAACTTCCAAAATGGCGAAAATGTATTTTGTCTCAGCTTCTTGATGACAAGTGAAGTTCTTTGCTCTTTCGGTAGCTGGAAGGAATTTGCATTTGAACACGAGCACTGCCGAAAAAGTGGTGAAAATGCTTCTCATTTTGGTAGCTTTAGGCAATTTTGCCTTTACGCTGTCAAAATAGTGTTGAGAAAGCCTCTGCTTTTGGTAGCTTCCAACAATTTTTCTTTTGACTTGTAAGCTGCCAAAACTTACCTTTTGGTGGCTAATGAACACCATCGTATTCACCAAAGCCACCGAAAACAGCCCCCTGACTCATGTTGTATGTCCTTCACTTTCAGTAGCTAGGAGAGCCTCGAAAATTTCATTTAAGCTGCCGAAATCCTTGAGCAGGGCTTTCGGTAGCTTAGGGACCATTTTAAATAAGCGCTTAGCCACCGAAACCTGTCTTTTGAAATTTCTGAAATGAAAACCCAATCAAATGTTTTTCAAACTTTATTACATGCATAAAGATATAAAAAATGAGCCTTAAAAAATTTAGAAATGAATTTTCAAATGACCTCCCATCATCTAAAACTGATCAATTCGACAAAATTATTTGGGGAGATAACATCTGGCTCCTACTCGGGGATGGAACCCTCCCTGTGAGGTTCCAAGAACCACAGATCTGATGCCTTTCCTGGACAAACAAAATACAGGACCTAATCTAGTGTTCCATTGGGCATGGAGTCAACAATACAATTTTCTTCTGAACACCTTTCAAGAACTGCCTTTACCACTGATCCCTTGAAAAATTGTAGCCTGCCTGCTTATTTAACAAACACTGAAAACAACTGAAAGAATCTACCTGCTCATATGAAGATCTTATTCTCCTGCCTACTCGTACACTAACCAACTGCACTGCTTCTTGTCAAGTGACATCATGCTTCCAATGAAGCCATGCCAGAAGCTGATCTACTGATAACATCCTTGATCTTGGCCAGAAAAATAAAGGAATCCATATTATGCAGAAATGTAATTTGGAAAGATAGCAGAACCAACTTTCATTTGACAAGAAAATTTTGACATTTATGCTGCTCATAGAATCCAAATAATCAGCAATAGGGTCATCAAATTTACAAGGAAATACCTCTTTGCTGCTGTTCCAATTGACTGAGATGCTTTTGTTGACTGCCTTCAATGAATTCAATGTTGAACATAAGCTGCTTGACATCTATCAGAGGAACATGGATGATCGACTGCTGATCCAAACCTTTCAGCTCTCCCTCACCTTTATGTCTGCTGCAATTTCTCTTTGTCTGCAAATCAAAAAGCTGAGGGCTGCCCTTACTATCTGCTGCATATTCAAAACTGTTACATGTTGTCTCTTCAATCTGCTCAATATCTTTTAACTTTTCAACTCGAACAATCTGATCTCCATGACAATCTAAGACAATAGATGTATTTAGTACAATGTCAAAAGCATCTACATTATGGTTAACATCTTGAAGGTCATCAATATCTCGATCATGATGAGAAGTATCTTCTGCTGCAGCAAAATCTTCATGAATGTTTAGCTCTCTATTCAATAAATTGAATTCATGACAGCACTCGGGATAGAGAAAGTCAACTGGGAATTTGTCTTTACAAAACACATGAAAGGCAGCATGACAATCCACCAAAGAACTGATGCTAGCAATAGGAAGGGACCGGTACCAATCACGAGTAATCCCCTCTAATGAATACCAAAACAGTTTAATCCGAACATCTACGTGTACAATTTGTAATCGATGAATGCAATCATGAAAGTCAAGCAAATGTTTAGCTGGCACTTCCTACTCTTCACCTCGAAATATGAGAAGGCTATTTTACCATTCATCTCTACTGGGCACTGGATTAGGGAAACCATCAATTTTTGAAAAATCACAGAACGCATACCTCTTTGCCAAGATCCAGTTCATGTCATACCTAGGTTGTGCTCGGAAGAGCCTGGTAACTTAAACTTATCTTGAAAGATGGGGTAAATATGGATAAAGTTGGATGACTGAGATCAAAACTCATATGCTCAAAACATACAGAGATACATTCAGAATAACAAGGCTTTTGACCACTGCTGCTCAGAAGGTTTAATAAAAGTAGATGTGTGCAGAAAATATTATGCTGGCAAACTCATATAAAGAACATACATGAATGGATGATCACAATATGAAAATGGTACTTGGTATTCGATTCACCAACACAGATAGGATGACAGCTATCTGGCGTGGGCAAATGGAAAAATCATGAAATAGACATTTCACTGCAAGTACTGAAAAGAATAAAGAGGAAAAACTGAACACACATATGGCAAAAGAAGCTTGTATAAATGATATGCAACGAGCAGTATGATAATACAAGTTAAGAAAAGTGTCTCCAAAATCCAACCATTGTTCTACATGAGTTCTGGGCTTTATAGCCTTTACAACCTCTCCCCAGATCCTAAGAAGCTGGGTCGAATTTACTCCAGATGGAAAATCCAAAACCGCTTTTCAACAAACCAAGAAAAATCATTTTTAATTGGCTAGACTGCTGAAAAATTGGGTTCAGAGATGCATTTGATTCTCGCAATATGTGGCACCTGTAGGAAAACTGAGAGAGGTTATTGTTCTCTAACGTGTCAGAAAGAAAAACCTCCGAGCGTTTTGCAGAATGATTCTCCAGTCGCTCAGAATCATCATTTGAAAATGATGACTCTGCACAGTAAAAACGCCACTTTTGCTGAAATTGCTGAAAAAGAGGCTCAGAGATGGGTTCAGTTCTCCAGCTATGTGACACCTGTGTATAAACTAAAAGAGGTTATTGTGCATTGATCTGTTGTGAGAAAAAACCTCTCTCATATCTTTGAAACGCGTTTTGGTTTGCCCGAGATCTGTATTTCAAAAACAAGTGTCAAACAGGTAGGTTCTGGGATCTGAAAATTGGGGCTCAGTGACGGATTCGATTCTCTCAATCTGCAACACCTGTAGGAAAACAAGGAGAGGTTATTTTCTATGACATGTTAGGAACAAAAAACTCTGAGCGTTTTGCAAAAAGATTCTCCAGACGCTCAGAATCGTCATTTGAAAATTATGACTCGGGATAGTAAAAAATGCCACATCTCTTCATTAGTTCCATCTTGCTGGCACCTTCAAAACTGGAACAACACATTGAAACAGATCCTATTAATTAAAACCTTCACTTAAAAACCATCCTCATGCCATTTGGAATAAAAAACCGTGATATGGGCAAAAAATAATCCCTCTCTGCCCTGTTTTGCACTTTCGGTGGCTAAAGAGCCAAAATTCGAACCTATAAGCCATCGAAAGCTCTGCTTTCGGTGGCTAAGAACAGCTGTGAAAGCCTGCCTAAGCCACCAAAAGCTCTAGCTCTACTTTCAGTGGCTAAGAACAGCTATGAAAGCCTACCTAAGCCACCAAAAGCTCTGTTTTGAAACTAAACTTCCAAAATGGTTCAAATGTATTTTGTCGTAGCTTCTTGATGACAAGTGAAGTTCTTTTGCTCTTTCGGTAGCTGGAATGAATTTGCATTTGAACACGAGCGCTGCCGAAAAAGTGGTGAAAATGCTTCTCCTTTTGGTAGCTTTGGGCAATTTTGCCTCTACGCTGTCAAAACAGTGTTGAGAAAGCCTCCGCTTTTGGTAGCTTCGAACAATTTTGCTTTTGACTTGTAAGCTGCCAAAACTTACCTTTCGGTGGCTAATGAACACCATCGTATTCACCCAAGCCAACGAAAACTGCCCCTTGACTCACGTTGTATGTCCTTTCACTTTCGGTAGCTAGGAGAGCCTCGAAAATTTCATTTAAGCTGTCGAAAGCCCAGAGCAGGGCTTTCGATAGCTTAGGGACCGTTTTAAATAAGCGCTTAGCTACCGAAACCTATCTTTTGAAATTTCTGAAATGAAAACCCAATCAAATTTTTTTCAAACTTTATTACATGCATAAAGATATAAAAAATGAGCCTTAAAAAATTTAGAAATGAATTTTCAAATGACCTCCCATCATCTAAAACTGATCAACTCAAAAAAATTATTTGGGGAGATAACAAACTCTTTGTTATTTATAATGTATTTCGGCCATCATTTCCCTCGCTCCCTCTGACCTCACACATTAGGGGGCATCTGTTATAGCTTAAAATGACACTTCTCCATCCGTGACGAGACTTGCATCGCTTGGTCGCATGACGACACTTCTTGAGATCAATTTTAGTCACACAACAGGACACTTGTGGATTGAAGGGTCATTTGGGACACTTAACATGGTTGAAATTACCTCACTCCTGGTCCATTTGATGGTCATAAACCTTAGGAACACATCTTCAGACCAAACCACCTCCTGAAAACCTTCAGAAAACCCTGTTTTGGCCATATTTCCACATGTGCGTTGGTATCCTATGCATAGAGTAGCGCCCACCTTGAAAAATGCGCTGGTTTGCAGTAGGAAGAGTAGGGCATTTTCCTGAATCAGTCAAAATCTTGATTTTTAGTCAATTTGGGTTGGTTTGGGAACTTCCTGATCGGTTATAACTGCTTTTCCTCTCCTTCATTGACTATATAAGGAAGGTATAAGGGCCATGAGTGGGGACCAAGCCCATAACAAAGTTATGCTGAAGGAATGGAGACCCTCATCCCCCTCTCTTGTGCCTCAGTTTCTGATAAAGCCTAGCACAACTGATTAGAGACTGGGATCCTTGGAGAACATAAGCAAGAGACCTCGAATCTAGGTTTCGTGAAGTGCCAAGCTTGAAGGAAGGTATAATTTTATGTACTTGCTTCATTCATTAATAAAGATCAGACGTTCTTCCCTTTCCAAATATGACCTATTCATGTGTGTCTCAGATTCGATTACAGTTTGCTTATAGTTTGATATCTTCTTCTGTTATGAATATCAGTCTTATATATGTTGTTAAATGTATTTGAGAAAGGTATAAAGTTGTTTTGCAGGTGTGGGCATTGCGATACTGGATAGCATTGAAGAGCAAGGAAGAGGAAGGCCGAGATCAACCTTCTTAATAAGGTATTCACCTTTCGAACCTTAAATATCTTTGCTTACTAGTAGCACTTGCAGAACATTTGTAGGTCTATCTTTCATCACTGTAAGTTGGTAGTTTCTCCCCTGAACTATAGGTGTATTTCCCTCACAACACACATGACATATTGTAGGTTCCTTGGCTTATCTACAATCTTGGAGATTTGAATTTAACGTAGATGATAGGGGTTAAGCCCGTTATCCTTTATGGCTTGAGTTTCTTGAGATTCCTATTTACTGGCGTCCTTATGTAGATATGTTCACCAATAGGTTCCACAAAGTTTTGATCTTGGACAGTAGGTGTAATTCTTTCCGCGCTAATCCAAGAGTATGTGTAGAGGTTGTTTTGAAGAATAAGTTGCGTCTATTTATTTGAGTGATGACTGTAGATGGAGTTTGAAAACATAAGGTTTGATATTTGAGTTTTTCTACTTCCTATTTTGCTTGCCAAGCACATGATCATCTCATTTGGGATTGTCCCCATCACAAGCCTCCTCCAGGAGCCCCTTCATCTTCAGGTGACGTAGGTGTTTAAACATCATTCGCTCAAGTTAGCAAGGTCGATTCTTGAGTTGGTTCAACCCATGCCAACAAGGAAGGCACTTCTCTGGTTTCTTCCAGGGGGTCAGTTCCTCCTTTAGTGCTTGGTGGTGGTACTAGGTTAGATGGAGTTGTGCATTAGAAGGTTTCAAAAGGTGATGGAGGTTCTATGTAGCAACCGATTCTATGTAGTTCTAGAGGTCCATTAGCTAACCCCTTGGGCCAAATCATGCAAATAAGTTCAACAGATTGTAGTGTTTTGGTTCAAAGTATGGAGGTTGATGAGGGATAGTAGGTTAAATATAATAAGCATAAGGGGCTTCATCAGTTGTTGTTTTGGAGAGATGTAATAGTGTTGTGAGTCCCTCTTAGAGGATGAAGTCCTTCAAGGAAGCAATTACCCACTTGCCTAAGAGGGGTGCTTCCTCTTTGGGGACCATAACAATGAATAATATGTTTATCACTATAACCAATCCATTGTTCCTTGAGTGGAATTCTCTCTTATTCTTTGGAATGTTAAAGAGATGACAATCAAAGGTAGGAAACAAGTTGTTTGAGGAGTTCTTTTGAAAGTCAAGCCATAGATAATTTTTTAGTAGTTGGTCAAGTTAACTGGATTTGAACTTCATAATTTTATGAGTATGTCTAGAATGGCCCCTTCTAGGCTATGGATCATGACTAGAGAAGTGTAGGGGCGGTGCTAGCTTTTTCAGCTTATCTACAAAATTTGGTTACAACCTCTGGAACTGACCCAAGCAATCACTATGTGATGATTACCATGTTGTTTCAAGAGATACTGCTTGGTTTTTGTTTAATGTAAGCTCGAAACCTCATCACTACATGTAGTCACCTTTGGACATGGATGAAAAATACTATCCTAGATGCAAAATGGATTATTGGCAAAGACTTTAACATGGTTGAATGGGATGGTGACTATGGAGGAGGGGTTGGTTCCATGATCAATGGGTTAGAGAAGCGTGCTTAGTCTAGGTGTAAAATGTATTTTCAAATATTCAACCGAAATGGCGGAAGAAAAGGTTAGACTATGGGGGTCGATTTACATGGTCCAATTTTAGACAGGGTTTTGCTAAGGTTCAATCCAAGTTGGATTGGATTTATGGCCCACAAAATGATATGATATCCTTTTATGGGAATATGCGTCTGGTTGATGTGTTGATTGAAACTACAGGTTTAGATCACCTTCCCATTATGACCTCCATCATGGTAGGACATGTGGTGTACTCCAAGCCTTCACCTATTTTCAAGCTTAATGTTTCCCGTATGGAATCTCTAGATTTTTGTGCACTGGTGCATAATGTTCGAGACCCTATTCCCAACCTTATGGGGGTCATAGGTTGGTAGCTGTGGTGGGAGGTGGCTATTCACTGCACTATGAAATTTATGAGGGGATGGGGTTGCATGATTGCATGGAAGAATCATAGAGAGCTACAAGAGGCCAATCAATAAGCAAAGGAGGTGTGTATTTGGAGGAAGACTTGCATAAAAAAAGTCTTTAGGAGGATGAAACTTGGCTTGCGATGGTGGTGAGAAAAGAGAAAGATTATATTGTCATAGGGGGCATGTTTGTGCATGTTTGTAGTGGATTCAAGAAGGCGATGAGAGATCCATGTTCTTCTTTGACTTATCGGAGAAAAAAAAAGTGGTATTTGATAGGGTTCTTGCTCATCGTTGTGCTGATGAAACTCTCAAGGAGGACCTAACAAAGATTTAAGGTATGCTTAGTTTTCACTTTTAGAGTATTTTTTCATCCTACTCTTCGTTGGAATTAGTTGTGGATGTTATGGAAGTTTGCTATAGAATAGTTCCTCACAAAGTGTTGATTAGAAACCAAGATAAGTTAGACAATAATTTTACAAAACAAGAGTTTTTTGTGCATTTCTTTTCAATGCAGAATGGGGAATAGTTGGGTATTGATGTCTACCTTGTGAGTTTTAGAAGGTGATGTGGGACACGATGGGAGAGGATTTTTGTAGTCTTGCTCATGAAGTATTTTTTACTAGGTGTCTTTGAAAACTACTTAGCCAACGCCTAATCAACTCTTATTCCAAAAGAATTTTCCAAGGATTCTATTGGTGGATGGCATCTCATGAATTTATTGAGCATTAACTATACATTATGGCCAAGGAATTAGCTATGAGAGTTCGGGATGTGGCCCAAAAAATTATTCATTAGGAATAGGCCAACTTTGTACAAGGATGGATTAATTTTGATATAGTTTTTTCCGCTTGAGAGGCATGGAATGGAATGGGGAGTTCGTCCAGTGAGTCATTATTTGAATATTGACTTCAAAAAAACATATGATCGTATTGATTGTACATTTATTTTTGATATGTTGATGTGCTTGGGGTTTGGTTCGTGTTGTATCAATATGATTAACACCTTATTTTCACGTGGCTTAGCTTTCGTTTTGGTGAATAATGTATCGTCTCCCCACATCCACCTTCACATGTCTATTAGGCAAGGGTGTCCATTGGCCCCTTATCTTTATGTACTGACGATTGGTGCTCTTGGGTATCTGCTGGAGGTGGCATGTTTGTAGGGCCAACTTATAAGTATTTCTCTCCCAGGGGGGATGATATGGTTAACAACCATTTTGCGGATGACTCTCTTTTATCGATAACTGTTGATCAAAATCAACTACTAGGTATTACCTTTCAGTGTTTTGTGAGGAATTAGGGGCTATTGTTAGTAAACATAATATTGGTTATTGGCTAGTTGGCCTTAAGGATCTGTCTGACTATATTCCATCCTCTTTGAACTTTGTCAAGTAGGATTTTATCACGAGATTCTTGGCATTCCTTTTGGTGTTGACCTCTCTCTCATTGATGTGTGGGAATGGTGCCTGGAGAGATTGCAACGTAAATTACTTTTTTGGTATAATAAGGATCTCCCCTTTGCAAGTAACCTGATAGTGGCAAGTAGGATTCGTGGGGCCTCCCATATTTACTATGTATTACGTTGGCTCTCCAATAGGACTTAGTTCATCCAATTGGAGCAAATTTGCAATCATACTTGTAGGCCAAGTATGGTGGGGCTCACTATCTCCCCTTGGTTCATTGGGATGTCGACATCAAGCCCAAGGACGAGGGGGGGCTTGGTCTTCTTGATGTTGCAACCTAGGGAAACATCTTGGCTACTAAATGGGTAGTTATATGCCTGGAGGGATCATTCCCTTTGCATACTTTGATGCGACACAAATTGTAGACCCAACATGTTGGCAAAGTCAGGGGTCCATTTGGCCTTTGCGATACCATATCTGCTTCTTATAATTTGTAGATTTCATGGTCCTTCCTTTTCAAGACTATTTGGGCAGCTTGGAGGAGGGTGGTAGGATTGCTGCGTTGGAAAAAGTCTAGTATCAAATCATGATGGGATTTGTCCAGGAGACCAATCTAGAGTTAGAAGTAGGAAGACACTTCTATATCTAATCTTCCATGCTTTCAGGTTGGGAGGCTAAGTAGAAATAACATTTTCTTTTGGAGGGATTTATGGTATTATGGAGATATGGTTGTCCTAGAAAGATAGTGTTGCCCTCGAGTGTTCTACTTCATCTTAGAATTGATTAACCTCTACTTACATGCATTTTAAGTTTCCTAATGTTTTTCGTTGATTGGGTTAGGTTCATGATACCTTAGAAACACTAGACAACACTATAAGGGCATGTGAGAGTCTCCTATGGAGATAATGAGAGGCAATGATAACTTATGATGCACTTCATGTTGGGAGCTCCAAGCTCCCATGCAAGCTGCAAATAGGTAGCCTTTTCCAATGCAAGGCAAGGGAAATGAAACTTACCTTGGGAGCATGCCATGAATATGAAGTCATATGGGTGGCATGAACGAATGGAATGGGAAAGGCTACAAACAATTCCAAGAGTCATTATCCAAGTATGATCGGACATTGTGCTTCAACTTGATGACCTTTTTATGAAGATAATGCTTGTACTACCTTTTATGAAGAGGGTTCCATGCTTTTACTAGGCTATATTGCATTTGCTTATTATGGTTTGTACGAGGTTGAGGTTATATAAGTTCCTAGAATTTTGATACAAAGTTGTTCCTTCTTAGCGATTGCTTCAACTTTTACTTGATTTCCTACTTGGACATTGAGTTTCGTCAATACATGGTAGAATGACAAGCAAGCAAATATGGGGCAGATCATTCAAGTTCACAAAAGGACACATGCTAGGAAGGGGTTCACTCTACCGAGATATTATGTGATGATTATGGTTATATAAATATAGGAAATGTTTTAGATAGAGATGTGTTCGTTGTACTACAAAAAAATATAATTTATTTAACAAAATGGCTTGTAGCTAGGGGGGGCTTTAAATGATTTGAAAATTTTGTTTTTATTTTTAAAATGTGGTTTTTAGTAAGCAATTAAATAGAGTATACAAATTATATTAATGACCCTTCTTAATATTTAAGTGTTGAGTAGTTAATATTTTATTAAAAGGCAAGGTATTGTTTAACTTTTGATTAAATTTGATGATCATGATAACAATTATTTTCTATAAAAATAACTACATCACATTCTCAAAGACAATTAAATCTTAATAGATAAAACTCATAATTGACCAATACGAGCCATGAGGTGGCAATGTTCCTGTGACAATGTTTTTGCTGTTAAGTGGACTGCAATAGAAATGTAAATTGAGCGATGAATCTCCGTCAATGTGATACCGTTGCAACGATAATTTCTTTCAGCTACATCAAGCATTCAATTCTCTTAAAAGTCTCCTCCTCCGTAATGATGATGCATGTACACTTACCATCAAGAATTCGACTTACTCTTACTAGTTTGAAAACGTGACTTTCTAAAAAAAAATGCATTCTTTACCACTTCAAAATGTCGGAAGATAGCTGCCATAGAAACTAGAAAATGACAAATGCCCTACGTGGAACATCTTGATACAAACTTTAAACCAAAGGAATAATAAACCATAGTTAAAATGGTGGAAAAACAAGCTAAGCCCGTGACTAACATTGAAACAAAGATTATCAAACCAAAAGAACTACAACGTTATTCGTTTACTATTTCAGACTGTGAAAATAGAAGAAAACTCATTATTTTTACCTTCACGGACAAAGAGGAGAAGTCATTCTCCACTAATCCACTCCCTTTAAACCACTGTAAGGGTTTCAAAGACTGAGCTACGACAAATACAATCTTGGAAGAGTGATCAGAAAAGACAAGTAAATAAGACAACAATGAATCAATAACCTAAAACTTTCCCATAACTCAAATGAATAATGCTCTAATAATCAACATCTGAAATCACTCAATACTATAGCCCAATTGGCAGGGCGAAGGACTATTCCATTTATCGCTACGTAAAAATCAATGCATGTGGAAGCTGAGTCATATGTAGCATGTCGAATACGTGGAGTAAGGTAGCGATGTAATGTAGCCACCTAGGGAAATCCCCTGGGATATCCCTTACATGGACCTCTCTCGTATCAAGTTCCGAAAATCAACGAAGTCCGCTTATACTCCAAGTCAAGTTCATGGTAGGGTATTTAAAAGTGTAATGGGTTGCATTTAAAATTTGGAGTAGGGTGGATGGTAGGGTATAATGCTATCCTATACCTACTTCACAAAATGTTCAAACTTACACATTAAATATGTATGACATTTGAAAAGTATAACCTTCACGTTAATTAAAGTTTAAGTGGGTTATAAAGTATAGAGAGGGTCAACCCAAGGTAGAATAGTTTATGCGAAGGAGGGGAATAGTATTAGCATGCACATAAACACAAACTATGCACGACAATGATGGTGTGTCGAATTCTCAGTAAATGACGATAGGACTAATTCGAAAGGAATGCCTTGGCCACATTTGACTTGTTTTGGCATGCAATGGTTAGACGCTCATTATAACAAGCCAAGCCAAGTTTTGGCATGCAATGGATCGTGCATAAGCCAAGTTTTAAGTCAACCCTTAGAAGTACAGGTTAGACGCTCATTATAACAAGCGAAATGCAAACGCAACAACATTGGGATGGGAGTTGACGACTTGGACAAATCTGTTAGATGACACAATAAAAGGCCATGTAATAACTAATAAATAGGATACAAAAATTAAAATAACATCAAAATTATGATAAAACTTATATATATTTTTTCAAATAGAAAAAGTTATATATATTTTTTCAAATAGAAAAAGTTATAACTTGATATTTTAAGTAGAAAATCAAAGTTATATATAGAGTTTCAGAAACATTGTTCTCTCTATAAGATAAAAAAAACAGACTCAAATCTAAATCAAACCAAAGCTTTTAAATATATGATAAAAAAAAAGAGAGACCCAAATCCAAATCAAACCAAAGTCTTTAAACATATGTTAGGTTCCATAAAAACATCGAGACAAAAGTTCTCCTATCCTAAAAAAACAAAAACAAAAGTTCGAGGCATCAACATAATTGAGAGGAAACAACCTTAAAAGATATACAAAGAACCATTATCAACAATGGTACCAACAACCCACTCTTCAAAAAAGATGAAGCCATCCATAGGCCCAATGGCATCCTTCGATAGACGGTTAGCATCCTTGTTTGCCTCCGTGAAGATGTGTTGAAAAGAGATAACATCAAATCGAGAGATGAGGGACTTCGTTCTCTGCAGCCAATGGTATAGTAATAGAACCTGAATGTCATGCATACCAGTAGCCCAATCTATGATGACTTTTGAGTCTCCCACGATCTTGATGCGAGAAATACCTCTCTTGTGCGCCATCCAAAGCAAGCCCCAAAGTGCAATCAATTCATATTTTGTATTATTGCCCGAGCCAGCACCCAATTTCATACAAATCTTGTGATCTGGTTTAATAAAACGGATCATACCATCACCACAAATATTTTGCTTGGTTGTCCCTTCGAAAAATCCAAAGGAAAAACCATAATTTACCTCAGGGACAACAATACTGTGTGCATGATTCTTCCTAGCAGGGTTAGGAAACACAACCAAGTAAGAAATGATTTTCCTGCATACAACAAAAATAGAGGGATGTACAAATTCAAAGATCAATTTATTTTTGCATTTCCAAGTTTCCCAGATAGCAAATAAAGGAAGAGTGTTGAATTTCGATCTCCTCTGAACCCAACTAAATAGACAGTTATCAAAACTGACCCCCGACTAGTCTTCATACAACCGCAACAACCTTTGTAATTCATACAATATATTCTTAAAAAAAGGGCAGTGAATAAATAAATGTGTGGTATCCTCCTCATCAACCTTACACAACATACACATATTCGGGCCGTAAAACCCCCTCTTTAACAAATTAGCCCAGGTAAGGATTTTAATTTCAAAGCACAACCATGTAAAGCACATGAGTTTTGTTGGAATATTCCAAGACCAGATAAACATGTGCCACCATTTGTGAGAAGGCACATCATTCTTCAAAATAATGCACTCATATACCTTTTTAATAGCAAGAATGCCATTTGAATCCTGTCGATCCCACACTAGTCTATCCAAATCATTATTGAGAGATATACCGGATATATCAAGATTTTTGATATATAAATCCCATTCCTACGTAAGGTCTCCCGGGATAACCAACAAATAACCAATTAGGGTTATCTCCATTCATAAAAACCTGTGAAAGAACAATAAAACGATTAATGTGCAACCAATCTAACAGCCTGGAGAATAAACTGAAGTTTTCCGCCGCCCCCACATAAGGATCAATTCCAATGTGGACTCTCACTCCATTGCCAATTTGCCAACTCAAATGTTCACTAATATATGGAAGAGTTGAAAAAATACTTCCCTAGATAAGTGATGAATTCCTTACATTTGCTTCCGGATTCCTCAACCAAAGAGTAGTAGGGATTGATGTGAGGTATTTCGCTCTAATAATGGTGCTCCACAAACCGCTGTCAATCAACGCTTGCTAACGACTCTTAGCTTTCATCGCCTCACTGAAACAATTTAGATGTAACAGTGCCCACCCATCGTACTTCTTTGGTGAGGATGTAACTCTCCCAACTCGATAGATACAATTTTTATTCTAATTATTTTTATAAAAAAATATAAACTTATATTCTATGCAAATAACTAAACCTCCCACCCAATATACCAATAAACTATTATTTATTAGCATAAAATGTTTACCTCCCACCCAATATACAAATAAATTGTTATTTGTTAGCATAAAATGTTTACCTCCCACCCAATATACAAATAAACTATTATTTATTAGTATAAAATGTTTAGGTATACACTATAATATTCAAATAAATAACTTATATTCTATACAAATAACTAAACCCCCCTTTAAAGAAAATTGAAAACTACACCATCTTTAAAGAAAATTAAATCTTAATAAAAAAATCTCATAACCAACAAATAAACGCCCCGTAATGAATGGAGTACACAAATTAAAATGGCATCAAATATAGATTTACCATGCATGTGGTGAGAGGATAATTATTATTCACATGAAGCATGAGACCTTTAGACTCCTTGATTATCTTTATTCAACTTGTAGCTTCCTAAATTACTAAGACGAGTAATATACGTTTTAGTTTAACTATATTTATATAATTTGAGATTTAAATATACACATTTTAAACTTTGTATTCAGATATATACCATCATCTATAATTTTATAATTTAGAGTTAGATACTTATTACTATTAGTCCTTGCCGAAGGCCAGGGTACTAATTTTATTCAATCCGCATTGACCTAAGCATTAGTTTTAGTTGACTTATGTTTAATGTATCCTTTTAACTAAAGTTTCTAAATAATTTTCTATAAATTAATATAAAAATCCATATTTTCTTCAAGCTTATTGGATTATATTTTGAAGCGTTATTGCTGCAGCGGCGGCGTGGGTATTGGGAATGGATCCCTCTCTTTGTGTTCTTCGATGGACTTTAAGTGCATTCCATACAGGTGTTCGCTGGAGAATGCTAACATTGACCAATACTTCTTCCAACTACAGGTTCTTCGATGGGCTTTAAGTGCATTCCATACAGGTGGTCGCTGGAAAATGCTAACATTGACACTAATACTTCTTCCCATTGCTACTAGAGGTTCGTCAGACTGTCCCATTAATTTCTGAGAGCATTTGGGGTTGTCTCATAATAATAAAGATTCAATACTGTGATTATAAACCTAAACATAGAAAACAACAATATTGTATTTGAACTATAATATACAAACATAAATTGTTTGAAGATATTAATTTCTAGATTAATTGGTTCGTTAGAACTTTGAACATTAATTGGGAGATTGCTTTGGTCCTTCACAACCATCGACACCACCAACTCACAGCATCTTCTTCTGGAATTTCCTTCTCGGGCCTTCTTTGTTTGATGCAAAGATCGCAAATATTGTCTTCTATCTTCATACTCCGAATTGAGATTCTATATCTGGAGCAGCCTCTTCCTGGGAGCCAAGATTCGAGATTTGGAGCAGCAACTTCTTCTTCGAACATCGACATCTTGTATCTGCTTCTCCAGCTTCTGACGGGGTAAATATCCATAGTTTCTTATCTGTTAATATCTTCAAATAGGCGATATATAGCTGTGTTATTGGTAGTGTGCTGGTTATTTTGGGCTTTGTTATTGTAAATCTTTATAAAAGGATTTTTTGCCAACATTGTTGGTGCAAATTTGTATATAAAAACTTAGGGCAGTGCCTGACACAGAGATTGAAATTGAAAGGGTTCAATATCTCATAACCTTCAAATTTCAAATTTGATCCCCTTCAGCAACCCACCATCAAGACCTTTGTTGCTGCCAGATAGCTTATCTCATAGCTGCTAGATCACTTCACTCAACACAACTACCAACAAAGAATGTGATCCTAAATAGAGCAGACACGCTTGTAGACAACATGAATGCATAGTTACCAAGTAGCAGTTTGAAAAATAAAGTATTCTAAACAGTATTTATATTTCAAATTTGGACTCGCGTTTGGCTACGTTGTTCCATATTTCCTCGTCTCGAAACTTAACAAAGAATGCTAGAAAGTATATGAAGTCAATGATGGATGACATTAAATATAACATTGAGTTGCTTTTTCACTTTAGTATTAACATCACAACGATTTTAGTGTAAGACTTCATGTTTTCTTTGTGATACCATTTTTACATGTGTATGTTTTCTATGTGATATGATTGTTACATGTGTATGTTTTCTATGTGATATCACTATTACACACATGTAAGACGACAAACCATTCTAGTTGGCAGTTTTGTATGCTATGTACATATTTTGGATCTTTAAATACAACATTCTATCAACCATCCAATCAACTGCTTTGTACATATATTAGCAATTTTGTATCCTATGTACATATAGGAGTAATTTTGGCAATACTTTTTGGCAACACTTTTGACAATTCTGACTTCATACATTTACAAAGTATTGTGCTTTATAAAACTTACGACAGGGACATCACCACCCTGTGGCACTTGTTTATCAATAATTGTTAGGACAAAGTAAAAAATATAATCACTTGTGTGATAGATGGGTTGTCAAAATCACATTCAAACGGAAGATAAATACTTCCGTATCTACTAAGTTATTTTACAATTTAGTTTTTGACGGTAAAAGTTATATTGTATTTACTTTTTTGTCACCATCAATGAGATAGACATTTATTGAAATTTTTTTTGTCGGTTTATTTTTAAGTTTTTTATCAATTTTGGATACATGATAGATTTATAAGGGATTATGCTACAATTCATATATTGTAGCATCTTATGGTATATTTAAATTAGCAGCTATACACAATAGTAATTTTTTTACAGCAGAAGTTATATTATTAGTCCCTGCTCCACAAGATTATAGCGATCGTTTGGTCGCCACATTTCTTTTACTTTTTTATGTTTTAATTTTTGAAGCTAATGTTTACTAAAGTTTTTAAAAATTTTGGTATTAAAACTATTTTTTTCTAAATTAAAAATATTTTTAATTTTTTTCTAAATTAGATTATCTGATTTTGTGATTGGTGAAGTGCACAGACTTGACTAATTTCCCCTGCTGTGAAAAATAATTATCAAATTATAAAAATAATAAAAAATTGAAAAAAAACAAAAACACCCCACGTTTACAATCATTCATTAATGAAATACTTGAAGTGTTAGCATATTCATTGTTGATATGACCGATATCATCTTTGCCATTATTATAATTTATTGCAACCCTATGAAAGTAAATGGTAATTAAAAACACTGTCAGCTGCATTCATAGAAAATGCTGCAGCTAATTCGGGTGATTTATGTCATTCATCTTGCGTGCTTATATTATACATAAATCTATATATTAGTCATAAATCCATGTTAAGAAAAAACACATAAATCTATATAAATAGTAAATATTTACGCCGTAGGCGTTCACCATGGAGAAGCATTACCTCCACATCAGCAAGATTCCTCGCTCATAGAGAGAATGAAATCTTGCCACGTGGACGGTTCTGTTTCTCCGTGACCGCTTCCTCTCTGTGCGAATCTAACAGAGGAGGAGCACAACCGTCCCAACGTCCACAGAACCTCGTGTCACTATTGCCCTCCAAATCGGTGTCCACAGGAACACGAACCTTGCAGGTTTAAATTATTTACTCCTACACAGGAATCATATTGAAATTGAATGAACAATTCAACTGAATCAAACAAATCGCCAAATTTTTTATTTTTCCGACCGATTTGGTCGAATGTGGTAACTATGATCAAAAGTCGTTGGTCGCACAATATACTGGTAATTGGTACGTACCCCTGGGAATGCTCGACTGGATTGACTGCATTGAGTGAATGAACACCTGGCAATCATAGGGAAGCATTCTGAAAGGGTATAGTGTAGTAAATAGAAAATCCATTTTAGAGATTTGATGATAAATTAGGCCTCCCGAGATTTACTCTCCTTGGCCGGGCGACCTCGACTTGATCTCCTTTGCCGAAGATCAAGGGTCCCCTGATTCAATCCTCCTATTCAAAATTATGAAAATAAATTAGTTGTGGTGTGAGTTCGAAGCTTGCAGTTCCAGCGGACATTCATGATCCTCGAGTCAACATTATAGGGGACTTACAGGGAAAGGCTGAGCAGGCACGGCTTGTTTACATCGACTTGGTTGATCAAAAGTCGCTAGTCGCACAATATATATTATTGTATGACTGCATCCTGATGCTACGCCCCGCGACCGCCGACCGGTATACACTTTCGTCTATGGTCGCTTTTATAAATAGAGGAGGTGTGTTCCTCATTTGACACACACACTCACTTGAGAGAGAGGCGCACTTGTGGAGGAGAGGTCTGCTATGGTGGAGGAGGAGATCATATCTTTGGTTTGCATCTTTGTATATTGCTGGTCATCTATATTGAGGAAGCTTTACTGGGTTTTCTACCCCATGAGGGTTTCCCAGGATAAATCTGTGTCTCTTGTGTTTATGCTATGCTTGTTGTTTCTTCAGTGATCCTGTATATGCTATTATTGTGAAATGGAATGTAATGCTGCTATTTTCTATCTCATCATATTGAATTTTAACACGGTATCAGAGCTAACCTGAAGGAAGGCAAGGTATGGCACTTACGACACTTGCTTCACTTACGACAATTTGAAGGTTAGGGTTTTACATAGCAAAAACCAGTCATCATGGAACTTTCGCTATAAATCCATTTTGGCGAAGTTTCAGGATCTGAAACCTTTACAGGTCGTAGATAACATCTCCAGGTATCTTGTGTCCAAAGGGCACCCTCAGATTCGTTGTACTTTGTAAGTTATGATCAGTACAAGTTAGGGTTTCTGCCTCTTCCAGATCTCAGTCAAAATCAGGTCACCTAGGAAAAAAGGTCATAACTTGGGCTAGGAAGCTCCAAATGAAATTTCGTAAAAAGTGACAGGTAGTACATAGACTGTACTAGCTCAGGAAACTTTTTCAGAGGCCGAAGCTGAACCAGTGACACGTGGCATGGTGTACAAGTTTGCTCTCCTGTTTTATCCCATAAACAGGTCACGTTGCGACACTCGGCATAACTCTCTCTCAAAGAGTCCAATTGAGGTCAGACCTATTAGGATGGAAAGATAACAGGGCGAGCTATCTCAGGAAAAGTTTTCAAAGGCCGAAGTTCAAACAGTGACACGTGGCACGCCGTACAAGTTCGCTCTCCTGTATTATCCCAAAACAGGTCACGTTGCGACATTTGGCATAACTCTCTCTCAGAAAATCCAATTGAGGTCAGACCTATCAGGATGGAAAGATGACAGGTCAGGATACTGGAAAAAAAAATTTCAGACCCTGTGGAGTGAAAATTTCAGAGTTATAGCAGAAACAATCAGGTACATATTTCTGTCAAAACAGAATTATTTTTGGAGCACCTTTATTCATGGCTTCCGCAATTTAGGGTTTCGGAGAAAGTTAGAATTTTTGGAATCGGAATCCACGGTTGAATGCTACTTAGGAAAATCAAAATTTAGAGACCAAGATCGAATTTTTTTGGTTGGGTAGAAGACTGGGCTTGATTAAACCCTAGCTCGGGATTTTGATCGGAAAGATGGAAAATTAGGGCTTCAGCAAAAGTTGGAATTTTTGAAGTCTGTAACCATGGCTGGAAGCTCCTCAGAAAAATAAGAGTTTAGAGCCTTGGACCAAACCTTTTGATTGAGCAGATGGGTGGGCTTCAGCAAACACTAGTTCGAGATCCTGTCCAGAAAATCCAGAAGTTTCAAAGGCAATTTTGAGGGGTCAAATTTTGGAGATTTCAAAATTGAAGTATGTCAGTTTGATCAGCTCAGCAAGACACATCCTTCCATTCATTCGGAAGTGTGAAAGTCAAAGATTGAATTTTTAGGGTTTCTTTAGCAAACCCTAATCAAGCTCCAGATCAAGTTTCAGGGGGAGTTGAGGCTAAGGCCTTACATAAGAAGACTACAAGAAGTCTCAACAGGTATGACTTAAGGAGGTTCATGTATGTCTTGAAATCTGATTCTTGATTAAGTTCATGATGTGTTTGTCTTCATATTATTTATTAGTACAATCTTGATTAATGTTAGAATTGTCTTATCACCCTAGTAACAGTATGAATGCATGTGAATGATCGAAGACATTCATTGATTAGGGCTATATGATTGTACTAATGCATTATGGTGTTGTGTGAGGTTGATGTTGTCTGCTAACAAGATACAGGTACATCACAAAAGACAAATCAAGTTCCATGACCATGACATCATGAAGACAAAGACTCATCCATAATCTTTGTTCTACTTACGAGGTATGTATGACTTTGTTATATTATGCTTAACCTATGAGACATGCAGGTTCTAGCTCAGGATCTCTAAATCATTGAAGAGATTGTTTTGTACATAACTAAGCAGGTATACTAATCCAGGTATGTTTTCCTATGTCATGTTAGGATCCCTTATATAAGTATACTTGGTATGATTTGTTATGCTTATTCATAAAGTTAGTAATCAAGGGTTTATGCATATTATGTCTCTTATCTTGGTTGATTATTTAACTAACTAGATCAAACAAGAATATGCATGAGTAAAAGAAGACTTCCCTGAAACCTTGAATATTATCTATAATCATGACTATACATATTCAAGATTATTTAGAATTAGAATGTTTTGAGAATATACTAATGAATGTATGTTTGTGTATGAGATCATGAGGATGACACTAGTGCACACTTGAGCATGCACAGTGGTACAAAATGAATAGAAGTTCAAAAGACATATAGAAGATCAAGCGGGAGGCAACCACACAAACATAAAAGATAAGTATTTGAGTTGTTATTTGAAATAGTAAATGATATTGCTTGTATGCATATTTGTATTCCTAGAATATATCATGCTGAGTGTAAACATTCATAGAGCATTGAACAGTATACTACTAATATGCATATGATTGGTAAGTTGGACAAACATTCCATTGTTGCTTGTCTAGAATGAAACCTCTTTGCTGACATGCTGAGAGCTGTGCACACTCTCAATAGTATGTTCTGGTAGAGATGGAAGGCATCTAGATAGCCACTGTATGCATACAGGATATGGGAAAGTGTTGTGCCAAAGTATTGGTCAAAATAGTTACATAACTATGTAAATGATATCTGTATGCATAATAGGTTATCATGTCAATATGATTTGATGATTATGAAGTATTACTAATCATGTACTTAATTTTGATTTGTAGGAAAGATCATGATGAATGATGAACACTGAACAAGCGATGGATGTTCAAACAAAAGGATTTACAAATCAAACACACTATAGAAGGCTTGTGGCTAGAAAATTCGTTTAGAAAGAGGAAGAGAATCATGATAAGATGTTTGCTCCAAGTGGCTAGATAAGACCATTCTCTTAATGGTGTAATTAAAGAAGAAGTGTGAATCAGGTTCTGTATGGGTACCCAGGATCGATAATCAATTGATGAGCTTAATGATCACCATGGGTGATGAGGATCTCAACCTTTGCTACAAGGTTGAATATTGTTTCTATACACAGATGACATGGATGCAAGAAGGAACTCACCACAGAGTTCAAATGATATTGAGGCTCATATCAGTAGACCCATCTAACGAGAGATGGCACAGATAGATATGCAAAAGACCATTCAATGCAGAGTGTGAATGATGTTCAGTCACAAAGGGAGAATTGACAGTTTCTTGATAAGCTTGGGCTTTACCAAAAGTAAAGTTGTTCCTAACCTTTACCTTAAGGTTGTGGATGATGAACCTATCATACCATTATTGTATGATGATGATCTCTTTCTGACAATGAATGAGAAACAGATCATGAAAAGAAAGAAGAAGATGGCTGGAGAAATGAAAATGAAAAATCTCAGATTGATGCATTACTTCCTAGGTCTGGAAGTATGACAAGGCTTAGAAGGAATCTTTCTCAACCAGGGAAAGTATGCTGAGAAATATTAAAAGGACTTGATGTGTTGGAATGGCCACTCTTGAAGTTGTTATCAGATGACTCATCAGAATTAGTGGATAGAACTCTGTACAGACAAAATATTGAGTCATTGATGTGTCTAACAAATACTAGGTCAGATATATGCTTTGTTGTGAACACCTTGTGTCAGTATCTAGTGGAAAACCAGATGTGTTCACCTGTTAGTTGCAAAGCATGTGATGAAATACCTAAAGGATACGATAGATTTTGATCTATGTTATCTTATAGATCATGACTTCAGATGGCTACACAGATGTTGATTGGGCAGAAATTGTATCAGACAGGAAGAGCACATCGAGAGGATGTTACTGTCTGGGATCAGCCATGATCTCATGGTTTAGAAGGAAGCAATATAGTGTGGCTCTTAGCACAAGCAGAATATATGGCTTCTTGCTCTGCTAAGTTATGAAACAGTATGGCTTCAGGATTTTTGACTTAGAGATAGACCCAACTATGATCCTATGTGACAAACAGAGTTGTATCAAGATGGCAGAGAATCTAGTGTTCCAAGATATGGTGCAGAAAGGAACCAAAAGTTTGAATTTGTAACAAGTTACCAATGTACTAACCAAACTTCTACCGATCCGATGTACTAACCAAACCTCTACCTCAAATAAAGTTTTTCGAGACAAACTTAATATAGTTCAGAAGGACCCTCCTCGAAAGGGGGAGTGATGTGATAACTCATGATAGGATTGCATCATCCTCAAGAGAGCCGTAGACGTATGTCTTCGAGAATGAAGTCCTTGGTGGACATGATAGGATTGCATCATCCTCAAGAGAGTCGTAGACGTATGTCTTCGAGAATGAAGTTCTTGGTGAACATGTGAGGGGATTGGATCATCCCTGGACTTCAGTCCTAAAGAAGAGCGGTAGACGTATGTCTTCGAGAATGAAGTTCTTGGTGAACATGTGAGGGGATTGGATCATCCCTGGACTTCAGTCCTAAAGAAGAGCCGTAGACGTATGTCTTCGAGAATGAAGTTTTTGGTGAACATGTGAGGGGATTGGATCATCCCTGGACTTCAGTCCTAAAGAAGAGCAGTAGATGTATGTCTTCGAGAATGAAGTTTTTGGTGAACATGTGAGGGGATTGGATCATCCCTGGACTTCAGTCCTAAAGAAGAGCCGTAGACGTATGTCTTCGGGAATGAAGTCCTTGGTGGACGGTTGAGGATTAAGTCATCCTTAGACGTAGGTCCTAAATGTACGGTTGATGATTAAGTCATCCTTGGACGTAGGTCCTAAATGTACGGTTGAGGATTAAGTCATCCTTGGACGTGGTCCTAAATGTACGGTGGAGGATTAAGTCATCCTTGGACGTGGTCCTAAATGTACGGTGGAGGATTAAGTCATCCTTGGACGTGGTCCTAAATGTACGGTGGAGTATTAAGTCATCCTTGGACGTGGTCCTAAATGTATGGTGGAGGATTAAGTCATCCTTGGACGTGGTCCTAAATGTACGGTTGAGGATTAAGTCATCCTTGGACACAGTCCTAAATGTACGGTAAGGATTGGATCATCCTTGGACTTTGGTCCTGTGAACTGAGCCATAGACATGAGGTCTCCGAGAATTGATAGGACTGGATCGTCCCTGGACTTCGGTTCAAAAGGTACATGTTAGGACTGGATCGTTCCTGGACTTCGGTTCAAAAGGTACATGATAGGAATGGATCGTCCCTGGACTTCGGTTCAAAAGGTACATGATAGGACTGGATCGTCCCTGGACTTCGGTTCAAAAGGTACATGACTGGATTGTATCATCCATGGACCTATGTCCTAAAGAGAGTGGGATTGATCATCCTGTAATATGATCTTGTGTGTTGCAGGATATGCTGCTATGTATTAGTGAGAATACATGCTTTTGATGATGGATGTATTAGTGAGAATACATGCTTTTGATGATGGATGTATTAGTGAGAATACATGCTTTTGATGATGGATGTATTAGTGAGAATACATGCTATTGATGATAGATGTATTAGTGAGAATACATGCTTTTGATAATAGATGTATTAGTGAGAATACATGTTTTTGATGATATATGTATTAGTAAGAATACATGTTTTGATGTATTGGTGTGGATACTAATACAGATGATCCAGATGATGTAGATCGTGATGATCCAGATGCTGTAGACCGAGATGATCCAGATGCCGTAGATCGTGATGATCCAGATGCTGTAGACCGAGATGATCCAGATGCTGTAGATCGAGATGATCCAGATGCTGTAGATCAAGATGATCCAGATGCTGTAGATCGAGATGATCCAGATGCTGTAGATCGAGATGATCCAGATGCTGATAATCATATGATGACGATGCTGATGATCGTGAGGATCCAGATGTTGATGGTGTTGTAGCTGTTCGAGTGCTGCAGAAGATAAAGACTCAGTACTGAAGATGTTGATGCTCTAGTATTGAAGATATTCCAGTAACCGCTTGAGTTACTGATGATGTTGAGAAAGCTTCCAATGATTTATAGATTTATCATGTATGATGTTGATGACTCCTTGCTCGCACAGATGCTGTTATAATATCCTTCTCGTTAAGGGGGAGTGTTGAGATATTGTAACTTCAAAGAATATTATATTTGTACTTTATTATTCCGGAGATGTTTCATTCCTCCATGAAGATCTTATTGTATATCTGGAGATGGTTATTCCTCCGTCGAAATGTGGTAACTCGGGTTATTAGACTTCCCTAGTGGGGGTCGGCCCTGTATGTGTTATGTGGGTCAAAGGGTTATTATCCCACCCTAGAGGGGTCGGCCCAGTCATTTGTAGTGGGGTATTTAACCCATTGGTTAAATACGAGCCTACGTGTACTTGTGTAAAAGATATGTCAGACTAGTGTATAAATAGAGGAGGTGTGTTCCTCATTTGACACACACACTCACTTGAGAGAGAGGCGCACTTGTGGAGGAGAGGTCTGCTATGGTGGAGGAGGAGATCATATCTTTGGTTTGCATCTTTATATATTGCTAGTCATCTATATTGAGGAAGCTTTACTGGGTTTTCTACCCCATGAGGGTTTCCCAGGATAAATCTGTGTCTCTTGTGTTTATGCTATGCTTGTTGTTTCTTCAGTGATCCTGTATATGCTATTATTGTGAAATGGAATGTAATGCTGTTATTTTTTGTCTTAGCATATTAAATCTTAACAGCTTTGCTGGTCGCTGGTCACTGATCGCAGTTTAACACTCTTTCAGCTGCTTGACGTTTGACCGCCGACCCCCATGTTCACTCCTCTCCCTCGAGCTCTGACCGCCGACCCCCGCATTCACTCCTCTCCCCCGAGCTCCGATCGCCGACCCCGTGTTCATCTCCCTTCCAGTAGTCCACAGCTTTTCCCTCGCCGACCCCACATTCACTCCTCTTCAAGCTCCGACCGCCGACCACCGACCCCCGCATTCACTCCTCTCCAAGCTCCGACTGCCAACCACCGACCCCCGCGTTCATCCCCTTCCAGCAGTCCACCGTCGATGACAGGTGCATTGATTCCCAATACCGTCGAAGCCTGCAAAATCATGTTTATATCGGGTCGACCAAAGTGGAAGGTGACAGCATTTAGAATTTGATTTTGTAATTTTTTTTAAATAGATATTGGTTGTATGAATATTTTTTAATTCCTGAACGCAGTAAAATAATGATTGTTGAGTTCTATATCATTTGAGATCAGTCATTTGGAAAGAATGGGAGGAAATCGAAACAACAACAATAGCATTAATAATGAGGAGCAGAGGGCTGATACTAATACTAATGCCCAGAAGTATGAATTTGACAGAAAACGGGTTCTTAATCTTATGAGAGATGTGGAAGCCAGAGTAGGCGAAGGTAGAATTCCTAATCCTCCTTCATTACAAACGCCCCGAATCAAAGATGAAGATGATGAGCAATCGGTATCCAACGTGACGTATAATATAAGTGAATTACAAGTTGTATCAAAAAATGTTGCTATATGTGAATTAGATGATCGTTGGGTGGGAGAGAACGTACATCGTGTGAGAATCAATGAATATGATCACGAGACTGAAGATTATTTCACAACATTTACATTGCCCAACAATATTATTGTCATCCGATTGCTGCAAGATTTTGGCTAACGAAACAAGGGACTCCATTATTCCACTGCAACTCAAATTATATGGAACTCCAAATTCTCTTGGTGTCAGATCACACAACATTTAGAGAATGATGTACGTGTAGCTTTATTTTCAAATATGAAGTTATCCATATTGGCACGAGTAAATTCTCAGGGGAATTAGTAAATAGCAACCCTACTGAAGAAGAGGAAGTAAATAGCATCCTACGCACCTAAATCACCTGAGAGAGTTAGGGCTATAGATATCGGGCATTCTGAACTTATTTAAGATCCCTCACTTTGGTAGAAGGCTATTAATGTTTATTCAACTACTGGATCAATAATATCAATAGATGAAACCTAGTGGGCGTCTATAGCTCTTCCATTATAGGGCACGCTTTCACGCTTCCTTATCTTCAAGGGAACGCTTCTATGAGAAATCACACCATAAAATACATTATTAATAAATAGGTGGGCGCTTATCTTCTAACTTCGTGTTCTTTAAACATTGTGAGTTGCCCTTTGTATGTTGAACATTTCACAACCTTTCTAAAATTGGCTTGCGTTCCACTATTTTTAACCTTCTTTGTCAGCTTAAGTAACCAAAAAGTGCATATATATGCTCATAGCAAGAACCCAACCATGCGATTTTCAGTTTAAAGAGTGTTGAGAAGAATCACAACTTAAGTCTTAATCAACTCACCTTTGAGATTTTCCAGAATTAAAAATTTGGAACTCACATTGCAGACGAGTTCTCCCTACTCGCAACAACTGAATTGTCCTTCACAAACATTGACATCGCACTAACTAGGACTAGAATCGGGAGCTTGGAACGCAGAGAACATGCAGGCTTTGCAGGAGTAATGACGTCTCCATATTGCTATTGCCCTGCCGCCATCTTTGCCTGTGCAATGTCTGCGAAAACAAAGTAGACGTTTGCCCGGTTTGCTTCTTTTCGAAAAATGCGGGACCAAACTCTAACCCTGAAACAAATAACTTAATAAGGGAGCAGAGACAGAACTTCAAATTAGACTCCCTTGTTTCATCTACAGGAACAATGTAAAAACCTATTGATAAAGGCATCCACATACAACGGATGAGGATGAAATGCGCAAAGAAGTGTATATGGAATTCCAAGGCAGTAAGGCTTTGAAGGGAGCAAAGAAGTAATAGAAATTATAATCCTTTGTTCCATCTACAGATAATGCGAGTATAGTAATTCATTGTTATGGAGCAAGCCACCTTTACCTATTTTAAAATAATAATTTAGAACGAATAAATATATATGGATTTTAAAAGAATTATAACAAACATAAGCTTTCTTCACTTACGTAGATCATTATTCTTTGGAAATTGGAATTAAGAATACCAATAAAAATTAACAGCTTAATAAGCATCATTTGGGCTTTTGGTCCATATAATATATAAGAAATCTAGGAATTGCCTTTTGAACAAAATGTAAACAGGCTTTTCTGATATTTGGCAATGTTTTAATCACGAGATTTGGCCATGTTTTAATGATATCTAGAAAGCCCCAGAACAAGCTGTGTCAATAAGCTTTGTTAATCTTCTTTGTGATTTGCATTATTTTCTGTTTGTCTTCTCTGTGATTTGAGTCATTTGGGATCGTTCTTAATGATGGTTAAAACTTAGATACTTTTAAAACTTTATCACGCTGGAAATGACTAATAGCTACATTATAAGCATTCAAATTACTTTGGTGTTATTTGACACACTCCTAAATATCAACTTTCAAAACTTTATAAATATTAAAATATATTAACTTAAAAATGGTGCTTCTATCCAATTCATTGACCTCGTAAATTGGGAAGGACCATCACATTTCATTTCAGTTACTGGTTAAGTGAAGTATTCAACTTGTGGTCGTACTTTCTATCCATTATAATACTGTACCATTAAGAGATTCTATGAGACGTACATGCCTGATTGTTTCCTATCTTGTCCAAGCTAACATATACCAACTTGCGGAATGAAAAGCATGAGCTCAGAGCTGCTTCGTAGATACATGTAGATACCATCTTGCAACATTAGTAAGTCAAATGAGTAAATTAGTAGGGAACATTTACAATCTCAAAAAAAGAATATAAGGATTACTGAGATTTAAATTTGAGAATAATAGACTATGCCTTACCCATATTCATTTCTCATTTACACAAAAGAGAAGAAATATTTTGAGAACAGCCTGACATTTAATAAAAGTATTGCCACATGTAGATGTAATGTAAATTAATTATAAAATTTTGAGCTAAACGAGAAAATAGACTTTGTTACCATAAAACTCAGGAACATTCAACAATTGTCAAACTCACAAGTCTTAGTATTTCCATGAGAATCTGAAAGTTTGTAATGACCTGGTAAGAAACTTAATCAGAATTGAGAACCAACCAAGCATGTGGTTGACGATCGACACGATCAACCTTACCATCACGCCAACCGTCGATAGGTATAGATAAAAAATGAGAATTTACAGAATCACGTCGTGGTAATGAAGCATTTTCAGACTATTTGCAGGTAACGTTAGTGTTGGCACTCAAGAAATTTTGTGTGGTTAATTGTCTTATGGCAGCATTGGCGATGCAAAAAATAGCAACAATTTCATGGCAGGGGGTCTCAAACTTGGTCGAGAAAGAGCATTTGTCCTCAAGTGTGGGCATCAAAGTTGCAAAAGAAAAATGGTTGAAAGAAGTCTTCAAAATTCAACAAAATCTTAGTCTTTCAAACCTATTTTTGACCTTGTGAGCAAAGGTTTTTAATTTTCATATAAAAGAGGTTTAGCTCGAGTTGGGAAGCTTTATGAAGAAAAACTTTTATAAATATAGCAAAGACAAAAAAAAAAATTTGGGAAAAGATTTTTAAATTTTATATATTAATGCCAAAATATGGAAGCGTTGATTTTTTATGGAGAAAGGGCATTAATTTTTATGTTAACCGAAGTGGAGGAGGGTTATATTTGTATGAAATGACAAAGCAAAATTGAGTAAAAGATATGTTTACGCCCAACACTGAGGGCTACTCATGGGAAACGAACGCCACACCAAAGAGGACCCATGTATCCTACATCGCCCAAGCGCCCAACGCCAAAGGCTTCTTCCTTTTGTCACTTGTTTTATGATATGAAGTTATGAGATATATAAAGAATGAAAGAACATTCCTTTATTCTGCATGTGGGACAAAACCTCCAGAGTTAAAATAAAAATCACAGAGTTTTGCCAATGAGAAAATCATTGTCGCGGATGTCGACAGCGTCCCACATGACATAAAAGTTATGACGGGTATGAAGACAGAGTTAGAGCGATTTGGAGATGAATTCACTACAAGTTCAATGGTAATTGTAACTGCCGGGGTGTATAAAAGTGTTTCGATTTTGGAATTTGAAATGTATGTAGAACATGGACATAATGCCAATCCCGTTGATTTGTCAACAAATAAGCTAAAATAGGAAATTTTCAGTTGTCACGCCAGATGCTATGAGTTTTATCACCATTGACCCAAAAGCTGCACTCAAAATGACAAATTGTAAAATTTCTACGTCCACAAAATCGAACACAATATCAGTGCTCTAACATTAAGCACCAAGTCACCAAAGGAGAGAAGTGGCTCTTAGTCATTTCACAGCAACAACTTGCATGGAGAAACGATGAAAAGGGGGGTTACAAAAGTCTAAGACCACTGTACACATGGCGTTGTCTGGGTGTTTCGCAAATAAAAATGGTATTAGAAAGAAAAAAGAACAGTTCAAATGGTATGCGAAACCATCTCCGGTTGAAAATATGTGGGACTAGTGGACACAGCACGATTATTTAAGATTCCACAATTTCTATTTAGAATTGAAAATGGAGCAATACATTCACACAGAAGTTGCTTGAATAAATTTATTTGCAGTCACGAGAGCTGGAGAATTGGGTGTTACATGTGCTTCTTCAATTAACCGGGAAAAGAATAGTGGTCACAGTGTTTGAGTTTGCCCGAGGTCTTGGAGGTTACATGTCTCAACGCTGAATACTGACGTCTATTTGGAGAACCTAAATCATTTGCAGATATACCCAAACATCAAGAATTAGAAAAAGTGACGATGCCGACGTGGACATTTAGCAAAGATACTGGAATTCAACTGGGTTGGCAACGTCAAAGCTAAAACAGGAACTGTGCTTGCTTCATTGGAAGAAGATCCAATGGAATTATCTCTCAACAATATTTGTTTTGGATCATCTGCACTTGTAACACTTGTTCCTGCATTTACACTTTCAATATTTAGCAACTCAAGTGAAGTAAGTGGTCGTTGCTACGGTATCTATGTAGCAGCATCAAACTACTTTCGTCTCCGAAGGAAGGTTTGGTAATAGATTTGAAAAGTCAAAAGATGGGATCAAATTGAAATTGAAGATCGACGGTCCACATTGACATCGCATCGCGAAAGTGCTCGGGAGATAAAGAAAAAGGCCTGTCCGGTAAAGAAACCACCTTCACACGTGTCCATTCTTGATACGTCCGCATACAGAAAAATGGTATTGCAAACCGCTCAAAGGGCAATGCGGAACCACCCTTTGCATGTGCGAAAAAACCATTTCCAAAAGTTATTTATTAGGTTAAATAATGCATTGTTTTTGTTATTTGCTCGATGGTTACAAATAATAAGGAATGCGATGGGAAAATAAAAAGCTTTGCATAAATTGATATTACATTCAGAAAATGGTCAAAGATTGAAATAGACGGGAGCAAAGGGATGAAACAAAAATAAATAACAACGCCCAGATATTTTCTCACATGGTTGGCACATAACCAACAGACAGTTAAAGAATAGGAGCACAGGTGGCAGGATGAATCGAATTTCCAGGTACTAAAATGGTAGTCAGAAGCTCAACTTGTCACCAGAATACTCGACAGGTGGAAAAGAAAGATATTTGAAGTCCTGGAATCAGTAGGTTAAAGAAAAATACAAAAATTTCTCTATATTTCTTCATTCAAAATATTTTGTAACCGCTCCAGATTTGTTTTATTCGTAAAAATTAGGTAGAAACTATTTTTAGACAAATACAGTTAGGGTTTGCTCGGGGAACATTTTTTGTATAAATTATGCATTTTACAATGTAAAGAGGGTTTGATTTTCAGTAAGAAGGCTTACAAGAAGGTCCTGTTTCATCTTCATATTTAAATAAATATTGCAGAGTCAAGCAAGCATTTTTAATAGAATTAGAGATTCTCGTGTTGTGCTTTTTTATAGTCTGTCCTTTTCCCTTCTCATATGTGCAATGTTTATCTTCTTTGTTAATCTTTTCCATTATGTTTTTCCTGTCATATTTGAATAAAGGTTATAGTGAAACTGGAATTCATATCTATATGCTCCGGTTCATCCTATTCAAGTATCCACTCAAATATTCCTCTAAAGTTAATATGGATTCATCCTAGTTTGATGCCCGTATTTAATGGACTGTTCATCTTTTCTTCCTTTACCACCAGAAATCAAGAAAATTGACGGTAATAAACACAGCTATCCCGCCTCTAATGAAAAACTATTTTGCTAAAAACTCTGCACATCTTTTGTATTTCATGATCATGACTCCATTGCCCAATGATATCCTTCTTTTGTTTATCTAGCCACATCATTTAAAGCCTGTAAAGTTTTACTGTGATTTTACGAATTTGGCCATTGAATTTATTGTCAAGCTGTTGTCGTGGTGACATTGGATAGCAGATTTGTTGAGAGAGCCCTCTTTGGCTGAAGGAGGCCAACTTTCAGTCTAAAGAATGGTTTGAGGTTACCTCGGGGTTTCCTTGATACAGCCCAAGGAAAATCTGAGTGCTAACAGTTAGTTCAGGAAATTTATGCTTCCGTTAATAAATTGTCCACGGGAAGCACCATCGACGTAGTGAGAACCAACACATCACTCCTCAAGGTAGGAAGAACCAACACATCACTCCTCAAGGTAGGAAGAACCAACACATCACTCCTCAAACGTATATGTATCCACTATGCAATTCACGCCTATGTGGTTCAAAGTGTTGATAATAATCACTTAAGCGTCATAGATTGATAATTGATCTCCTGCATATCTTCTCTCGAAGGGCCATTTCTTTGTCTGCGGTGTGTTTGAGCCCAAAAAAAAGGGAGTTTGAAGCTGACTTTTCTCACATCAATTCTGCGTTGGTATGCATTGAATAGTTGCCACACGGTTTCAATGAGAATGCATGGTAGATGGCTTAAACCTGAACATGGATTCTCCCCCAATCAAAGAGAACCCCAAATACGCAGTCGAAGAATGCGACTTTGTTGTGGTTTTCATTTTGGAGCTTGCACTCTCTCAATGCGGCCGCGACCTTCTTCGTCCAGAAACCATGCTTATATTGCATCAGAAAAAATTTTAAGCCTTGAGAAAGACATGTTTGCCCCATTATTTAGCAAAGAAGTTTTGGATGATAAATGTCGTTGGCTATTTTGTTCTTCTTGATTTGGAAATGCACCAAAACAACAGTAGAAAACAAATCACGGATCAAGAAATACGGTTATTTTGGTTACCTGTTTTTCCAAGCATGATCAGTCTTATTGCGATTCGACATCGCCATGTAGAATTCAGGTAAAATGTTAAAAAAAACAATAAAAGATGAACGGCGACAGGCGACGGGCGACCAAATCGCGTCATTTTAAAAAGTCAAATAAAACAATAAAAAATAATAGGCGACGGGCGACGGAAGACCAAGTCGCGTAATTTTAAAAAGTTAAATTAAACAATAAAATATCTTCGGCGATGCGCGACGATCGACCAGCGATAGCCTACCGTGTCGCATCATTTTCCAAAACTTTAATTAAACAATTAAAAATACTTGGCGACCGGCGACCATGTCCCATAATTTTATAAAGTTAAATTAAACCTTAAGAGCAATTTGTTTTTAATGTGCCGATGACTCGGGACCACTAAGCTATTTCAAATTTAAAAATATCAACACCGACAGGAGACCGTCGACCGAAAAAAATTACGGAATGATGGCCGTCAGTTTAACACCTGGCAATTATACCTTCGACGTTTCTTTTTCCCATGCAGGGGGCAAATGCTAGTTTTATATGATTTAATTCATTTCATTTTGCTTATATCCTCATAAAACCAAATAAAACTCTAGAAATATCTAAATATTTATTGGCTAACAAACGCATCATCTATGCATTTAATTGTGGCAAATATCTTCATGCACATTTTCCTATGTGTGCAAAGTAATACTAAGATGGCTAGCTAATGCCATTTCAATCTCAACGCTTGTTATTATTGTGCCCAATCTTGGTATTTTCTATGGGTAGTGTTAACTCCAATCTTTTCCTATCTGCAACTTCAATTAGCACTAGCGTGAACCTGGAAGCTACCCGAGGTTGAAAAAGGTCCATAGCAACAATCTTCAGTTGCTCTGAATACAGGTAATTCCTGTAAGGATAATGAAACTATGAGTTACAAATTTGGTTATAAAAAACTGCAAAAATGTAGTTGTTCCATATTTTTTAAAATATCCAGTTTCTGCACATTTCTTTTCAAAACATCAACTGTTTTTGCATGTCATTTTGTATAGCTGTAAAAGCTAGTTAGAGTAGCAACATGAAGTAATTTCCTATCATTGCCTTAGCCTCTCATTCGGAGCGCTTTCTCCTCCAGGTCCCTTTGGAAGTTCATCAAGTCCCTTGTTTGCTCGGATTTATAGTGACAAGAATTATCTTCCGACAGATACCAAAATATCATCGCACAGGAGAGCTACAAAGTCTCTCAACTCAGTCAAGGTCTATATAAATATAGACACACATTTTATTTATATAATAGCTAATAAAATAGACAATAGCTAATATATACACAGTACATACGAGTAGCAGCAGCGAACGCAACATAGGCATAGGTAGCGATGGAAGTAAGGGGAGTAAAAATAGATGCAGATCTGGTTCCAGCAATAGTAGATTCCTTACTAGCACCAAAGGCATATTCTCCAGTTACATATCTAGGTTCCAGTGGAGAACCCATTTAAGATCCTCCAGTCCCAGTTCAGGGTGCGGATTTGACGACAGATTTAGATAGAGACATGAAACCTGTTATTGTTTCGTATGCAAATCCATCCATTGACTCCGAAGCGAAGGCGATATAATTTTCAAAATATTTTTGTATATATAGCTACTCATAGACTATATACATAGAACGAGCATAACTAAGATGCAATTAGCGTATGAACAGGTTCACAGGCCTCAAGCGGCTATTACATTTTAATAACTATCTCTTATTCAACAAGGTAATTAAATAGACAATTAAGTAAACTTCAGTGACCATATTTTTAACAAGTATTTCTTATTCAAAGTAAATAGATAAACAATAACCAGACTCAAAAATATAAATACACAATGCACTAATGCACTTGCACAATAATTAAGCACGTTGAAAAGTTTCCCAGTGGTATAGTTTAGTTTGTTAAAATGATTGCATACAGGAGAAAGGAGGAGCGATCTCAAGGGAGCAGGGGCTCACTCCAACCCTTACACGTTTTAATTGTTGAATATACATTGGTCTTGTATAAGCCTGCCATTGCAGACGAGGAATGGTCTCTTTAATTATTTTCCCTTTCGATAATAGTTGGTTTTTTTGGGAAATGGAGCTGACCCAATTATCACTCTACATTTAATAAATACTAATGTCCATGACCTAATAGTTGATATGTGGTTGAGGCTATCTAATGCTTATGAGGCCTAGTGTGAGAGTGCATGTAGCAAGCACCTAACAGATGCGGCCTTTCTCTAGATTCCAATGTTTCCATATTTTTTAAATGTAGGCTTCTAAAAGTAATACGAATGTTCTAAGTGCCCAAGCCCCATTCAATCTCTGAAGTAAACATGTTACAGGACAACATTATCGTTAGAAGTAGAACTACACAAACATTTATTCTATTTTACTCTTATGGTATGAAGAAGCATATATTATCCTCAACGTATTATAACCATGATTGGACCTATGCACACTTCTTAGAAGCTTATCCTCGGGTTGTAAGGCAAGGTGCTCTTCTCTTTCTCACACTCTACGTAGTCACTGAAAATAAGTAAACTATACAGGACAAGCTGAGCACATGGCCTTGGTAAAAGGAAGTCGGGTTTTAAAATTCCAGCCGGAGTATAAAAGTCCATAGGCACGGTGGTCTCCTTGCTAGCGCTCGATACAACTAAATAGGTCTCTTCGCTTGCGCTCGTATCCTACAGCCATGTACTTAACCCCTCTTCTTTTTTAAGAGAGAACTCCTTTATATATAGAGGAACAAAATAATCTTGTTATTCAATTTCTTTAAGAGATAAGATAGTAATAAATTATTAAATATTCCATATTTGGCAGCTCTTCTTCTTCTGGTGGATTGCTTCCACAGGTTGCTCCATACAAACCATTTTCCATATTAAAAAATTGACATAGAATAAATATGGATTCACTGATAGCATGTTACCAATAGTTCATTTTTCCCTTTTCAACAACTAAATCGTGCAATGAGGGATTAAATATAATTATTTAACCCAACCATTCCTGCCCAGAAAACCAACACATGTATAATGATAACAAATAACCAAATCTCTATGTTTTATTAAACAGAGTACACCCAATTCACAATAACATTTAACAAAAAAATTGGAGCGTTCAATAAATTCCCAAACAAAAACCAGAACCCTGAGCGAAATCACAATGCTCAGAAAAAAGAATACTTAAAGTGTTCCATAAATTCCCAAACAAAAATTAGCACCCTAAATGAATCCAAAACACACAGAAAGTTCTTATTTTTGATATGCAACGGTAATCAAAAGCAAAACTCACAGAGCACCATATAGGGGAGGGTTGTCTATTCTTGAGCGTTTTTTTTACCAGTAATGGTGCAACTCAATTCTCCATGTTCCCGAGCTTGTTTTTCCTCCAAATTTTTATGACATATACTTTGTCGTGTTCTTTATCTAATCATATTGGTCTTGAGGTGTGACTAATCCAAAATGATGCCATGTCAGCCACAAAGTTCCAAGTTGTCTAGTCTTAGTGTGCCTTAGTGTATTTTTGATAGGGACCAATGCTTGAACATTGATGTGACTTAAAGTAGATGTGACTTAAAATGATTTTCCAATTTCAAATATTCTTTTTATTTCAAAATGTAGTTCAATTTTTTTTTATAAATAATTTTAAAAACATGAAAATATTAAGAATTACTTGTACATAAAGTGCTTTTATGAACCACTTATAGTAGATAGTTGTTTCAAAACTGAGGTCAACCAACACCATTACTATGCCCACTACTGATCACCCCTATCTCAACTACTGGTCTTCCCGCTCAAGAATAGACAACCCTCCCCTAGCTGAAATTGGCCAAAAAAATCTTACAAAACCTCAAGGCAAACTGATGGAAATTCGATGTGAGAGATTGTTGAGGAAGAAATAAAATACTTATGGAATGTGATATTGAAAACAAGGAGGTAGTATGTATCCCTGATGTCGGCAGGTCCAAACCTGCTGAAGTGTGACATGCTTTTTGAACAGTATCAGACGGACCTTGTGCTGTAGAAGGAATGACTGAGCAGATATGGACTCTGGAAAGCTACAGAGGGTTTAGGGAATAAGGGTAGTCTAATGCTGATTATAGAACTTTAAAGTTTGCATGCCTCTGAGAAATTAGGCCGAGGTTTTGGATAGCAGACTAAGAAAGTCCAAGGCATCTCAGGGGCAAAAGAAAGGGCAAACAAAAAACCAAACTCCTTCGCCCATAGTCTATAAAAGAAAAAAAGAAAAAAAGATTAAAAATAAACAATTCGCCAACAGAAGAAATGGACGTGGCTATGGCTGTGCTCAGGAATGTTCCACATGCTTAGGTTAAATTAGGTGAAGTATGCGTGGTCTTAATGCGGCGGACTGTCGTGGGTTTAAGTTAAATTAGGTGAGGCCGCATGGCCTTCATGCATGTGTCCTCATCAATTAGTACATGCTATTGCCATATGTTGAATAAATGTTAAACAATTACTTTACATTTGATAGCCTTGGAATTAGATAAGTCATAAAAGCTCATTTATTTGTCTTGCATAGTTTGTTGGTTTAAAGCTCGAGGAGCTAGGTGTCTTAATCCTCTTGAGTGAGAAGGAAACTACATAGGATGAGATAAGTAGCAATAGCAATTTTGCTCACTCTTCTTAATTAAGACTTTTAGGATGGACGTTATTTACATCTTACTTATTGCTGCTTTAAAAGTAATCACGGGTAGATCACACCTTAGTTGGCTCCATGTATTGGAAAAAAAGGACCCGAAACAAGTTAAGCAGAGAGCGTAATCCGTTGGGAACATGATGATTCACTAAACTCATCACAGTTGTGATTTCATTCTCATAACCCTAAGTAAAGTCGGCCGCTGGATTGGGCACCGATCCAGCTCCTCCATTTAGGGAGGAAACATAAGGACTCTTACCCACTGCAGGTTATGACTAATGGGACTATCCCTAAGTTGGGATTATCATGGAAGGAATCAAAGTGATGAGACAAAAGGCTCACCCGACCATTCAATTTTTAAGTATAACCATGATCCCTTGAAGACATAGTAAGTCAATATCAAAATTGATGATGCGCCAAAAATGGCATACTGGTATGATGCTACAGTGATCAAAGTTGTTGAGTTGTGGAAGGAATATTGGGAGCTACTTTCGTATAACTTTACAGAGATGAACGCTGTCATGGGATGAATAGGTAATATGAAAATCGGGTTGATTGATTTGATCAAATTTGTCGAGTTGCGGAAGGAATATTGGGAGCTATTTTTGTATAACTTTACAGAGATAAATGCGGTCATGGGATGAATAGGTAAGATGAAAATTGAGTTAATTAATTTGGACTCGAAGTCCATAAAGAGAGGCCTTATTATATGAACCCACATTACAAAAAGTAGGTCAAGCCGGAAATTTACAAGATGCTTGTCGTAGAATTTATTTTATCTCATGAAATGGTATATGTGTGTGTAGGCTTCCGTGTGCTAACTAAAGCTTGTGTACACGAACTCTTTTTGATGTCGATTATTGATGATATTTTGGAGAATGTCACGCCATGGAGCTTTGTTGCTTCACTAGTGGATTCTTGGGATATTACCAAGTGTATATCATAAAGGATTTTGCTCTCATTTCACAATCGAGCTCTTTTAATTCCCCTTTATATTTGCAAAATATCAAATATAAAGAAGGATCGTTGCTCTTTCGAAAAGACATGGGAACATGTTCATTAATGAGATTTCTTTAGTATCATCAATGCATATCTCATTAAATGTTCACTAGTTAGAAATCATTCAAAATCTATGGAGTATCCCAATATTATCATTTTGAAATAAATACCATCTTTTGGGTATTAGCTTTTGCATTCGATTTTTCATAGCGAAAAAGTTAAGTTAAAACCAATCATCCAAATTCCTTCACTCATTTCATGTAACATCCAAAGTGCACTTATTTAACTCACCACATTAGGACCCTTATATTCCAACTACATCTCTAGGTACATAATTACATCTTGGTACATAATTCCATTCTTCTTTATTGCTCATTTGATTACTATTTTTAGAGTGCATGCATTGAAGTTGGTGATGATGTTCTTAGTTCCATTCAAAATTTATTGTCATTCAGAATGGTATATTTTGATTCATTAAGCAAGTGCTCTATCCATTCAAATGATGGGAATGTTGTTGAACTAGTTATTAAAAGTTGTTTTGAATTGAGTGGTATATATATAGCTTACAAATAATGGTCTGTAAAGAGTTACTCTTGAAAAGCCTTCCATTTATCTTTTAAATGAAGGAGTGACCAAATTTTGAAAGGCATGTGGAGTTTCTCATTATCCCCATTAAAATGTGAATTTGTTCAGCATTTAACAATTGTTATTTAGCCCAAATGCAAAATCAATGCTTTCTCATGCTAATTCTTTAAGATAAGTCCTCTTGGGTGCTACAAATCTTCAAAATTCTTATCTAAGTTGTTGATTTCCCAAGCACATATAAGTTTTTTTTGAAAATCCTAAGATAATAGAATTTTCAAGTTTCTAGGAAAGGAGTTGGAATTTTTTGCATAAATGGAAGATCAATGGTAGTGCTAGAGATAGATAAATGGTAATAAGAACATGACAATATGTATCTACACTCTCCTTCAAGTTATTGCAATCCTATGGATCATTGAGATCTTCTTCCCATAATAAAATCATTGAGATCCACCAAAGTTGATGTGAATGCCCAAAGGATGTTTGTTGCGTAAGAAAATTAGTATTCCATATTCATATGTAGGGATGGAGGTGGGTAGAGAGGGAAATCCAACTCAATCACTATGAATTCTCACAATCATCCTCGCCAATATGGATCAATATCCCAAGATCATTCACTCAAGGTTTGAAGGAAAAGGGGCTCGAGTAATAAAAAGTTCATGAATGAGCATCATCTCACACACTAGATCTAATTAACGATGAACATTCGTCCATGTCAAGTTCCATTGAAAAGGGTTACATCAAGTGTCACAAATGACTCATATTATCCTCTCTAAATTAGATCAATGAGTAGGAATATATTCGAGGGGTTTACATGTCCAGTGTGACAGAATCAACTATGGATATTTACCTCACTATTGTATACCAATGGCTCATATGATTCATGGCGGACATGGGGAATTTTTTGTAAGAATTAGTTACCATGAGCCATGAATAGCCATATTATCCCCACTGATGTAGATCAATATTTCAAATCCCATCCTTAGTGGTACCCCTCTCCAGTGTTAAAAATTAAAGCTCCTAGCTTTGAAATTCAATCGTCAAGATTGTCCCCGCCCCATCATATTGACAACCCCTATTTCATCGGAGGGGGTAAAACAAGATACAACACATGAAAAATAAGGGAGGACAAATTAAGGTAAAGATTCAATTAAGGTTCTAGGTGTAATATACCCTAATCCAATCAAAAGGTGCAATGTCTCTAGGCTGACTAGATCAAGAATTGACGACTTTCGTACAAAATTGTAAATCTATGGGAAAATGCAAAAGTAATAAGCATGTAAATAAAGGATACGTGGCATTAAAGAAACATGATGAATCTTTCCTTACTTCATTTCTATAAATTCTAGAAGAAGTAAAAAAAATTAGAAAACAATTAAGAAATTCCACCAACGAATAATTTAACCATCATTTTTTATGCTTCCTAAGCCATTAGAACCAACAATTGAAAAATTGAGTTGGGTCCTAGTGAATTTTTATGTGGGTCTAATTGTATGACCTCCTTTTCAACTTTTTATAGTTTGATAAAAAGTTGAAGGGATACCTAGAGTTTAGAAAAACACTTCTACGCTTAAATTAAGAGTCCTTTGTTACAGTTTCTAACATTGCTTTGACTTGAGTAACACTTGCCTCAACTATCGCATTTCCTGAAATACTTTTGCTAAAATAGCGAGCCTCACTCTACAATTCTCCTCACCATGAAAACTAATAAAGGTCACCTTTGACCATTATGACTGAAACAAAGATGAGTGATGCCTTACTTTTCCTCTAACATGTTATCCTTGAAAACTACCTTTTTCCCAAATATATGAGGCCATGTGTAAAGAGCTTTGATACTACAACTTCTTTTTTCATGTTCATTAACTAGACCCGAGTCATTTTTTATATACCACCTATTCCAAAACCTTTTTTTTTACTAAAAACCCAACTAGACACCATTGTTATAAGCACAAAAGTTCACAAGAATAGGTATTTTATCTTGTTGATTGACTTGAAGACAACTCTATTTGAGAAAGTATGGCCCCAACATAGCCCTCTACGGGACTACTGGCCTCCATACAAAGTGATTTTTTTTCCCTCAGTGGGTCTAGAAATCAATTGCTTTATTTTTCCCCATTTTGGGTAGGGAAGATGGCCAAAATGTTGATGGTCCAGTGTTAGCTACCCTAGAAATTTTCCATGGTATTCCCAAATAGGTCCTTTCTTTAAAATATGTTGAATCCATCTCTCGGAACATGATGCAAATACCTCACATTGAAATTTAATTACTAATGCTCATCATTATGGGGAATTGTTCTTATTGGTCAAATGTAGGATTTCCCACTACCTTTTATTTGAATGAAAGACAATAGGGTGATATTGATGGAGTAAGAAATATCTATAGAACACGTGAAATATGTCTTCATTTAATTTTTTAGTAAATTGAAATAAGAATAATTTTCATTAAAAAATTTCCTATAAATATTTTTTGAAATTTCTATATAAACAATTTTGAAATTTCTATGTAAATATTCAATATTTTTTTTTGTTGAAATTTCTATGTAAATATTCAATATCTTATTGACAATTAACAAATTCATTAAGTTTTTATCACTTTTAATATTCAATGAAAATTCTAAACAAATTTGATATAGTGATTTTTTTCTAAATATGAAAACCATCTTTATAAACACTTGCAACATGCACTATTAACTTACATTGAGGATTCAACGTGCTCATCTTGCAACATATACTATTAACTTACATTGAGGATTCAACATGCTCATAGAGACAATTACTGTGTAACAATCTCTCTAATGATCTCATTTCTTCACAACAATTTACATAAATCATATCATATTCATGCTCCCTTTTGCACATTGAAATTCAAATTGATTGTTCATGATATTAGTAGTTCGATGTTGCAATTAGGCATCTCAATTGTCTTCTCCACTTGAAATTCAAATTGTTTCAAATTGTTTGTACAAAATATCAACCTTCAATGCTCTTAGGATTTCAATTCGTTTTTCCAAGTTCAAATTGATTCAACAACATACCAACCTTCAATGCTAATAGGATCTTGATACTATTTTCCAAGTTCAAATTGATTCTGCAATATATCAACCTTCAAAGCTACTATTTGGGATCTAATAAGCATATTGTTAGTTCTATGAATCCCATGAAAAAACCTATAAAGAAAATGTAGAAATTAAACTACAAACAAAATGTCTAAATGCTTCCTAACAATGGCATGCTATTTCAATATATGTAGAACTTATACATGTCGACCAAGGAATGTTTGATGATTGATAAAGCGTTAAAAAAAAACTATTATAACTACATGAAATAAAATTTTTAGGATCCAATGTTAAAACTCGTCAATCAAATTTTAGGATCAATGAGTAGTGCTTAAACTTAAAACTCCAAACCAACACCAACCCAATTTAACTCTTAATGCAAAGATTTAAGCAAAGCGCTTTACATTAAATGCAATAAATCAAATAATGAGATAATTCAAATCTTCTATTTCAAATAATATGACAATTCAAATGTTCTACTTTACATTTAAAGTAGATTTAACAAAGACATAAAAATCCCACAACTATAAACACTTAACAAAATTTTTGTAACAAAATATTTTAATTTTTGTAAACAATTAAACAAATTATAAACATAATTTTAAAGGAGGAACTAGCTGCTTTGCAGCTATTTCTCTTGTATTTACTTTTTTGCCAACATATTGTAGTTTCTTTGATTCCATCTACGAGCAGCCTAAACAAAACTTTTTATTTATAAAAAAAAAAGACGATTTACATTTTAAGGCCGTTTTTGGGATCGGCAAGGTCGAATGCGGGAAACACTTTAGACGATACCTGACCACCGATCGAGCCCTATCCCGACAATGGCCACCGTTCATAATTAAGGAACGTATTCATAATCAAGAATTAAATTGGAGATGGAAGAGAGTTCTTTACTGTTATTTACTCATGGTGCAAGTTCCCAAAAATTCCAAAAGCTCTGCCATGGATGGCCAAAGTCAAATGCAATTTTGTCTACTTGAAATTAACCATACCCATATGTGTCGGTTTTCAATATTTTCCAAGAGTTCTAGACTTCTGTTGCATAGACACGGAAATCAATGGTGAGGCAAAGACAGCAAGCGCTCGAGAACAATGGATGGCCTGCGGCTGTCCCTTTGTTTTTTAAAGCGACGTTGTTTCTGTGGTTGTTATCTTTAATCATGGCTATGAAAATAGAGGGAAGAACAAACCTCTGGCCAATTTTAGCAGGATGCATGTTTTATCAGACGGCCAATTATGCTGTCAAAGTTTGGCTTTCTAAAGATCCCCTCTTTATCAACACAGCTGTTTCTCTGCTTCACTCCACCATTACTTCTGCTTCAGGTATCTTCCTAATTCAATTATGTTTTGTTTCCCAATGGACTAAATTAATACTGATAACAATGCAACGTGTTTTTGCTGTTGTGGACATTATCTTTGATTGCCTTCCTGTAATCAATACTATAATTGTTTACCCACACACTCATTTTAGTTGAATTAGGGGCCAATGTCTGTGTGCTTACAAAAGCATAAAATTATTCATTCTACCCAGTAACTACTAAGCTTGTACTGTAAGATTTTTTTCTCTTTCATGGTTGTTTGGTCTTTACAGCTTGATTTGTCCTATCCTTGACTAGGTCTTAATTGTGAGGTTTCCGTGCAAACCTTGATGTATAGGAAGAGCCTCCTAATCCTAGATTTGTCAGCATTTCAAAGTCATTGATAAGTATTAATTCCCAGCATCTTTACTCAACTTGCACGGGCCCATCTAAACTCAGGTCTAATATGCACCTCCAGATCGCAAAGTTTGAGGTTGCCCATCTTAAGCTATTTGCGTGAACTCAGGATATGCATTCCGGGGCTTCACAATCTGATGGTGCATATTAAACCTGGGTTTATATGGGTTTCTGCTAGTGTCCATATTCAATGCACTCAATGCAACATCTACATCTATGTGCTGTTACAGGCACACATGGACACGGACCTTGACCTGGGCTGTAAATCAATTCACCTCTGTCAGTGCAACAAGAAGAAATTAGAGTGGGGAATGTAGGGTGGAGATTAGGGTTGAAGACCTGGAGCTGTGTCGGAGCTCCTAGGATTTTGTTGTGCTGATTCTCCCATAGTGGAATGAAACTATGAGGACCTGTGTGCTGTGACTAGCAGAAATCGGACTTGAATCATCTTCATTTCGAGGTGAATTTTGGATCCTGGAACTTTAATCTCAGCATGCATTGACTCCATTTGTCTAGTCTTGGCAGTATGGATAACATTTCTTTGTCACATAGCTTCAGTTGTAACTTGCAAATATCTGTTTGGTTCCATTTTATTTTCACTGAAAATCTCAGGGGAAACCCAAGGGATGCTTCCCCGCATTCATGGATGGCAGCCCTAGTAAACCTGTCGGCATAGAGTAGTGCACCTCATCCAAGAAGATTTGAACCCTCTGTTTGGTTTCTTATGTTAAGAAGCTACCAATTTATTGGAACCAGTGCATTTGAATTTGGAACCAATGCTGGTGTCCTTAGGTGAATATGTGTGCAACTAACTTACTAGAAATGTCTGGGAAGAGGGGGGGGGGGGGATGTGCCGTTCCCCATTTTGGAAACTGAAACGGAGGGGATATGGCTTGCAAATGGTATTGAAAAGTTTCCAAGCCGTTTCCAGCCATTTCTTGAAACATTTCCTAATTTTCTGAAACGTTTCAGCTGCTACAGGACAAGTTTCTGGCCAGAAATAGTGATTTTTTGACATGAAAAAACAAGTAAATAATTCTAAAGGCAAACCATAAAAAACTAACCCTAAATCGAGCCCCAAAACTTAGATATAAAGCCCCAGCTTATAAATCAAGACCTAAACCCTAATCCTAAATTAATGATTTGTAATCTGAATTTTGATGTCTCATGGCTTTTTTCTCTGCATTTTTTCAAAAATGATCGAGGCTTACCTTTGGTTAAAAAAACCATTGATCGGTGGGCATTTTATTGCATCAAATGCTTGTCTACTATAGTGTTAGTGTCATAGCCTAGTCGTGAAGTACAATGACTGTTTTATTGTCTTCTTTCTCAGCTTTTGTGCCAATTCCTCAGCTTTGTTGCAAATAAACCCCAAAGATTTGCATATGTGATAAAACAACTTGCATATCAAATTTGATATGGTGGCAGTTTCAGCCCTACAAAATAGCAGATTGCATTCATGAAGGGTTACAAGGACCAACACTTATTTCCAATAATCTTCCAACTGGCTTTAGTGTTTTATTTTTGGTTTTTGAATTAGTTTGAACTCTTGACCTATTACCTAATTTATTCCATTGCTAGTACAATCTCATGCCCTTGTCCTTATGTTGTGGAGGAAATTATGCTGATGCCATGTTTAGCAAATTCTCCATATGATATATATGTGATATTTTAATCTTATTTCATGCATTTTTATTAGTATAAACCATAAAAAGTAACAACATATCCAAGAGAACTCAATGGTGTCTAGAGATAGTGTTATAGCATAGAGTGCAATATTGCATGTCATCACGCCTTTTATCATATTGCTCAACATATGATCTCACTTATTTATACTTCAGTTCCTAACCAATCCCCTCAAAACATGGCTGATTAAGTCAACTTTGATCATCCAAGACGTTCCAAACAGGTAGACAGTCTCGTGAATTCAGGTCCTTTATGCATTGGTTGGTTAGTCGAGTGACCCTCACAATGCTTAATCGATTGTCCAGTCAGTCAGTGGACTAACCCAAATACACCTCACTCCAGTTGCCGACTGACCTCCAAAATTGTGTTCAATCATAAATTCCAATAGTTCTTCTAGAGGTGCAATCACAAATTCACCTCCATTGATGGCTCACTTGAGAGTCTTTGGTTCATCGACATATGCATATATTCTTTTGTATAAGGGGAGGAATTTGATGCAACTAGCAAGAAGGGAGCCCTTGTGCAGTGATGAGGCTGAGGTCTACAAATTTTCATTCATAGTGAGAGGAATAATATGCTAGGTAGAGATGTTTTATTTTTTTACTTTTTATTGAATGAATGTTGCACTTGAAACTTGTCAAACTTGGCCAACTTTATAATACAAGGCTCTATGCTCGTCAAGGTTTGAACTTAGGTAATTAGTGTGGCATTGTGGCAACACCTTGTCTTAATCGTTAGACCATAGCCTTGCAAACATGGATATTATCTTTAAGTAATCTGGTTTTACTAAAGATGCATCTAAACCTTTCCATTGTTGAGTTGGAGCCTATGGCTAGAAGTGAGATAAGATAAGATAATTTTATTAATGTCCAACAAATGACCACAAAAATCGGTCAATGGGATTGTTTGGTACCATGATGTCAATACAAAGTGGGAGCACTAAGGTGGCTCCTATAAAAAGCGAGATACAGGAAGAAAAGTATGACTCTAACCTAAATACTAGAAAGCTAACTCCAAAGATGGAGAGTTGATCTAGGAGAGAGATGTACGAAGAGAATGGATTTAGGATCTGTGATACAAAAGTATAAGTTTGTCATAGTTTGCTGGATCCATCTCTTGTAACATTCAAGGCCGAATGGAGGAATCTCAAAATAGAACTCTGTTTGGAGGAAGAGCTAAAAGAGGAGCTAGACTGGCTAATGTGCTGCTGCTTGGAGTGGGGGGCCTGCCGCTGTGACCTGGATGAAATCGTTTGATTGCTAGTATGGGGCCAAGATTGGCTATATTGTTGGTGTCTGGCAAAAGTGGAGCTGGTCCTCTGCTTCTAAATTGATTTGGAGTTGGAAGCAGTATTGCCATCCGCCTGTCTCTTGGTGCCTCTATAAGATGAGAGCACCAAAAAAAAGGAAGTAATCCGTTGAGTGGTGGCTGGTCCAGGGTGTGAATGCGACTGGAGGACGAGGGAGTTAAGTCGGAGGGTCTCTTGTAAGTGTAAGGCCTGGCATCTCTAGTCGAGATACCTGAAGAAAGTGGCCAAAGTTTGAAGCTCCCTGAAAAGACAATGGAGCCGCCCTTGAATCTTGTAGTAAATAAGACAATGAAAGATGAAGTGCTCCTCGGTCTCAATGGCATACCTGGAAGATCCCGTCTGATTGATCAATCTAGTGATTTGTCTCCACCCTAAGACGATGAGAACCCAATTTGAACTAGCCTAAATGAATACAAAAAGGGTGTGCCCAATGGCAGAGTGTGTAATGGGGCCGAACAATGAGATTGTCCCTTAGATCCATGAAGTGCTCAACGTAAAAGGCCATCTTTGGACGTACCCCACCTTGAGGGTTGATCCAAGTGACCTGCACAAATAGCCTATAGATATCGTTTCGGGCGATTCACTTCAACTCCTGCTTGGTAGGTAAGAGGCGGTCAAGCACATCTAGGGAGCACCTAAATGAAGGAAGCCGGTTGATCGCAATACCAAAAGACTCCAAAAGATACGATACCCTTGCACACTAGCACCGAGTGTGGCTTGAAGGGCCAACTAAGGCAATGGACTCCGATTAGTAGTAGGCCAAGTATAGGTATTGGTCTTGCCCCTTTGTCGAGTTAGTGAAGCTCCGAATGCAATATAAGAGTGAGACAAGGCTAGACAAAGTCTTGACTCTCAAGCCGAAAGGGTCGGGCACCGAACTCCACAAGTATGATGGGTTGAGGTACTATGTATTTGCATCTGATGATGCAACAAAGGAGGAGAATCTACACTCTCTCTGTTGAGGCCCAATTCAAGCTTAGTAGACTAGGCCCCCAAATCTTTGAGTTGTAGAGGACTGTGGGCCGAATAGGAGTGTCCATGAGAGACATCTTGGACGGCATGTCTTGAAAATGGTGTCTAAAATACTACCTCTGAGAAGGTATAAGGATCCGTAGTCCTTGTTGACTCAAGGCTGAAGGGCATGCTGCAGATTGAAATGAGGTCCTGTGAACTGTATTCCCAAATAGGTATAGGTGCTAATGATCTCAATCGCCTTCCCTCAAAAAAAGAAATGAAGATCCAAGAGGTACTTCTTTGACCCGTTGAAGATCATGACCTTGGTTTTACCCAGGTTGACTGTCAATTGACGAAGATCATAAAAAAGGCCCAAGGCATCTAGTTGTCTCTGCAACCCCATCGTAGATGAGGCCAAGAGGATCACATCGTCAACGAAGAGCAGGATAGAGATTAAGACTTGGTGAAGGCGTTCATCTTTGTCTTGGATGTGTTCTTGTAGGAAGGACTCTAGCTCGCCGATGTAGATCCCAAATAAAGTAGGGGATAGGGGACACCCTTGTTTGACCGCAATGGTACTCCTAATAAAATATGATACCCTATGGGTTGTGCGAAGACGACCAAGGACCGACTCATATAATCGCATGATGGTGGTCAGAAGGGTCTAAGAAATGCCATTTTCTTTGAACCTCTATAACAATGCCTCTTCGGGGACGACGTTGAATGCTTTCTGAAAGTCTACAAAGTAGCATTAAACTTTCGAAGAGCAATGGCGTGCCTCCTCGATGATGGCCTAGAGTGTAAAACTGCGGTCAATGGTTTGGTGTGTTGGTCTAAATCCAACCTGTGCTTAAGCTCTAAGATGTCTTTGCTCAAACTCCCCAAAAAGTTGCACGTGGAGGACTATACCATAGAGTTTGAGAAAGTGTGGCCAAGCATGATCATCTGTAGTTGTTGGGATCTGCATGAGGGCTCGATTTGTGGATCAAGTGAATAATATGATGTGACCAAGGTTTTGGAAATCCTGTACAAACCACATGGTTAAACAAGTCAGCCAAGTGACAGTCCAATGTGTGGAGGCCATGCTTAAAGAGTTCAACCTATAACCCCCCCTCATCCATTGCTTTGCTAGAATTCATTACCCAGACTATTGTTATCACACAACTTGTAGTTCCCCCTAAAGGTGATCCTATCCAGAATGGTAGAGGTGTTAGGAAACTAAAGAGGTGACCCAAGAGGGCCTCGATTCCCAAGGATGATTGGTTGTCACGCCAATCGAGGCACTCTTCACTTTAGATCAAGCTAAAGCGAGATCAAGGGGGAGACCTGTTATCACACAACTCGTAGTTGTCTCTAAAGGTATCCTATCCAAGGCGGTAGAGGTGTAGACAACTAAAGAGGTGACCCAAGGCTTGCCACGGTTCCCAATGCAAGTGGGTGTCATGTCAACCGAGGCAACCTTCGCTTTAGATCAAGATGAATCAAGATCAAGGGGGAAACCCTAGCCAATCTATGAATACTAGCTAACCCAAAGATTCCTAGGGAAATGTGTAAATTTAAGTAAGGAGATCAATCTTATAAGATCTTAGATCTAGAAGTGTAAGTGGACCCAAGTTAGTTAGGGCTTGGTTGAGAGGCTTAAGCAAGGGACAAATGAGTCAACCAAGTGTTTGATTAAGGCCACTTATGAAGTTAGATGAGTAGATCTAAAGAAGAGCCAATGCCATGAAAATCACCCAAGTGGGGCCCACCCCTTAAAAAGTGGAAAATGGTCCAAATAGGGCCCACAAGGTCAAAGTTGAAATGATATGGCACTATGGGGTTTGCTATAGCATGAATTTATGGATTTGACAAAGAATTAGCAATACTCATATATGGGATCTAGCAAATGGCCACCTACCCAAGGAGTGCGACTTGCCTCAAGGAGGACTAGTGCCTTAGTTGGAAGGCCAAATGGAGTCGGATGTCCACCAAATAATAGATCGGGATAGTTAAGATGATTATCTAGGTGGGTCTTGAATGTCAAGCACAAGCCATGGCTAGATCTCCATAGATCTAATGCATCACCTAGTGACCCAAGTGGGGCACAACCCTCAAAATGAGGAATGGGGTCCACAAGGTGAAGCACTAGGGGTAGGTTTTAGGGGTTGATCTATCCAATGAAGCAACAGTCTCACCTACCCATGTCTTGGAACTAGCAAAATAGCCTCCCTTAAGAAATTGCGACTTCCCTTGGAGAGACCAATGTGCCTTGGGAAATGGGTCAAATGGAGTCCAATAACCACCAAACTATAGATCGGGATTGCCGTGAATATTATTAAGGTGGGTTTTAAGTTTTATACCCAAAAGCATGCTAGATCCAAGTAGATCTAAAAAAATGTAAAATGAGGGTTTTAATTATGAGGGTTTATATGACCAACAGAATGGAGAACAAGCGAAATGGATACATACCTTGTAGATCTTACCTCAAAAGCTTGCGGCTACCTTGCACATAGATGATCCTTTCCCTTAGTTACAATTCCAAGCTAGCTCCAAGTGATTCCAAGCATAATCGTCCAAGCCCTAGGAGGAGAGATGCCCCATCAAAACTTGTAATTCAAACTACAAAATGTTGATTTGATCCACAAATCAATGAGATCTAAGCATGTCATATCAAAGAAGTAATCAATGGACAAAGCACAATTGAAAAACTCCCTCAAGATGAAGACGTATTGCCCAAAGAGGGATGCGAGCAACCCTAACAATCTCCCTTCAAAGCAGTTCACACTCCTAGCTTCAATCAATTCGACCTCCTTCAGTAGATATTGAATTCACCCGTTACAAGCAAAGATATCTAAAAGCAAAGATGCATGATCATGTATAAGAGCAACCCAATCAAAGCCAAGAAGAAGATTTCCAAAAATAGTATTTTATTCCAAGTTTTCCAGAGCCCAAAGGTGCCTTTACAATGAGGGGGTCTCCTCCTTAAATAGGATGAGGAAGACCAAAACCCTAAACCACTTTTGAAAACTAGTGGTTGAGATCAAAAGATATAACAATATAATCAATGGCTAAGATGATCCAACATAACAATAGACATGGATCACTCAAATAAGGGATGACGTCATGGCTAAAAGAGCCCTAGGGGGATGACATCATGCGTGGGGGTGGCTAATAACATGTGTGCCACAACATAATGACAAGGACAAGTGACTAGGAGCACATGGTGGGGTCAGGAGGTATTATTTCCCTTCACTAGCATGTCCCCATGGCACAATAATATAAACTATGACTCAACGACATGTCCAAGTATACAAATGATCAAATGCCGTCCCCATAATCAGAGAGAGATATGCAATAAAAGTCCTCTTGTAGCCCATGTGGACCCCACTGACTGGTGCCAATTGATCTGGAAGAAGGGGGATACACCATGGATGACCTTTGAGCAAACCAAGTGCCAAAACCTTGCCTCAATTGCCCAAATCGAATTCCTCAATGACCCTTTTATTCCATTTTTTAATATCCTGAAAAACCCTGAAACTGCCGAAAACTGCCTTTGGGGTGCTTGCGCTGTCAAACTGAGTGCACCATCATGTTCGAAAGGGGGGTAATATGGTCAAAACAAGTGGCTGGACCACCCCCTTCCTCTGTAGTGCCCTAGGCAATGACTAGCCTCCAAAGATACTGCTGGACATGCCACATCAGCATGGCCAATCTGGTCAATATATGGAAAAACTGCTAATATCATGTCAAGGAGTGCCTGAAACTGAAATATAAGTGTCTCAATGGATCTAGAAGACCCAAATCCACTAGAGATGAGTACTCATACACCGCATGATAACCTGTAGGATCATCTGTAGGGTCCACCATACCCAATGTTTGAAAAATCAGAATCGGACTCAGAATCGGTCGAGGGTCAACTCGGAATCAGAATCAGAATCGGAATCGGTAATGAATCGGTCATAAATAGACCGATTTGAATTTAATGAATAAGTTTACTCAAAAATACATAAAATATTTGAATTTTAAGGAAAAACAACATTTTCAAGATTTTAGGACTGTTGTTATGACCTAGACCTATTGCTTGAAGGCCAAAGAGCACCTATACTTGTTCTTTAGGGTTGCTTTCATCCACAGTACTGCCCACAATTTATTTTAAGCCTTTAAGGTGATTTTCATGACTTTTTACTGCTGCAAAGGTCATGACAGGCACGTGTTTGCTTCAAAATTGTTGTACGAGGGTTGAACAACTTCAACCTAAGTTGCATGAAACGGGGAGACGAGGACAAAACAGGGGAAACGTGACCCCCCAAAATTTTGGAAATGCAATATATATATATATATATATATATATGTATATTAAATTAATAAATTAGTAAAGACATTTATGAAAATGAATGTGAAATATAAATCATCAATCATACATGTCAACGAATCATTGCCTATATTGGGATCCTATTTATCAATAACACCCTATGCCTCCCTCCTCTAGGCTCTAGCCCTTGCCTCTAACTTGAATTTCAAAGTTGATCCTCCAAGGACATTAGTCAACAACTCAACACACTACAATTTTGATGAAACTTCCTAATCCAATCGCTAAAATAACGTAGAAAAAGCTTCCCATGCTTGATAAGTGATTTTGCATGAGTGAAGAGTACATTTTTATTAAGGTCATGACAGAGGAATTCAACAATCGACACCACCAACATCAAGGTACATATAGGGGTTGATGTGCTTGATTAAATACCAATACATGATAGAATCTGGTGGAAACCTTGCAATCCTAAAATCTTGAAAACTATTAAGTCTGCTGAATTTTGAATGGGATCTAAAAATCTACTTTTGCATATGAAGTCCGATAAGGTTGGAACCACTCTCAAACATCCTGAAACAATTAATGGTAATGTTAAAAATTTAAGTAAAAGTGATACTTTTACTTTAAGAATTTAGCATTACCATTAATATCACCAAGTAGTACTGCACCATGGGGATATTGCATTGTTTTTTAAGTCCGCGGGCACCCACACAAAATTCCAGACAAATCGGTCGATTTTTTACATAACTTGGTCAATTAGATCGGTTCGGTACCGAACCAGCCGATTCAGTGTTCAGATCGGTTGGTTCGGTACCAAAACGGTCGACCAAACCGATTTTTAGACTGATTTGATTCGGTTCCTTATCAAATCGGTAGATCGGCCGATTTCGAAACCTATTTGGCCGATTTTTAAAACATAGACCATACCCGAACAAGTAAAAGTATGATGATCTGTAAACAATAATAGTCCATGAAAACTGCATCAATCATCATCTGAAGCATGTGCCCAACACATGGAATCATCAATAGGTATATGTAGGACCATAGATCAACATCATATAACATAAGTGGTCCATCTCATCACGGATCCCAAGGATGACCATGGTCAAACTATGTTTGACTAGGTCAAAGTACAACCAAAGACTAGATTATAACAAATTACTAAGACATGTTCCTTTAACCATATTGACAACTTAACTTAAAGTACAAACATCAATCAAGTGGCAGTTAATGCATATATATTCAATATTATTTAATATTTTACTTGCACCAAAGCTTTAAAGACAAACATCATCCGATGGACATGGCCTAACTGCTAGCATAGGGTGAAGGCTAAGGACAAGGGTAGGTAGAAGGGATGACTTGACCAACTTGTCATAGTGATACTTTGGATAAGGGAAAAGGTGTTACACACTTAAGCATGTGTCGGACCAAGATACACAGGGAATGGCGGTGTCTCACAAATGGGTGAGTTGTTTAGTTAAGTGTTTATTCAACCTTGGCAAAAATGTCTACTACTAGAACCGTCACTCATGGCTCTAGGGGACACTTTGATTTAGCTGTCCCTTACTCCATCTCAAACCATAACTCGTAGGCTCAATGAGGTATTTTTCCATATGAGGTCAGCAGTCTTTAGATCTGGGGGTAAATGGAGTCGGTTTGAGTTGAAACTTTAGATCTAGTGTTTTTATATTTATTCCAAAGTGGGTTTTGATCGCTGTACACAAATAAGTACCCGATCTATCAGATCAAGAAAACGAGGGTTTTGACAATGAGGGTTTTAATGGTGACAATTGGATTAAACCCCAGATAAATAAAATAAGATGCAAACGTACCTGGAAATACTTGATACTAGCCTTGTGTGGTGATGATCTTCCCTTTTCGATCAATTACGAGCGTTTTCCATGCCATGCCAAGTGAAATCGCTATTCCTTCCAAGAGACCAAGTCGCCCTCCTCGTGCAAAAGAGATCTACAAAGTAAGAATCGATTTGCAAAGAGAAAGATGATAATCAATGAAGAAAGACTCAACAAGCATCAAGATGATCCAAAGATACAATAAAGATATTCCCTGAACCAATAACGACTTGAGGAAAAGATATGGAGCTCGATCACAATAGCGCCCCCATCAAATCGCTCTCTCCATCAATGGTACGCCCCCCTGCAAAAATGGTTTAGCAAAACATAGATCCACAAGAATGCTAGAAAGAAAAAGACTTTACAATCTCCACACAAAACATTCGACAAAGCTTCCAAGAGTTTTTGCAAAAATATTTTATTATCCAAGAGATCAAGACCCAAAAGTGCCTTTACAATGAGGGGGTCTCTTCCTTAAATAGGAATGAGAGAGACCAAAACCCTAACCACTTTATGAATGAGTGGTGGAGATCAAAAGATAAAAATAATACAATCGACGACTATGATGAGCTGGAGCTATAATACATGGATCAACTCACTAAGTGGCCCTAGGGGGTCGCACCACATGAAAGATGACTAGGACACCACATGAAAGATGACTAGGACAAGTGTAACAAGCACATGGTGGGGCTAGGAGGTATTAATGTCCTTCACTAGCATCACCCCATGGCACAATGATAAAAGATATGACTCAATAACATCACAAAGTGACCAAGTGACCAAATCGTGGCCCCCTCAAAAGCATAATACATCATCAAAATAATGCCCCAGAATGTGTGTGGACCCCACTGAATGATGAAGGCTGTGCCGGAAGGTGTGGGATGCATCATGAATGACCTCTGAATAAACCTTATGCCAATTTCTTGCTTCATTTGCCCAAATCGATTTCCTCAATGACCATTTTATTCCTCAATGAAGGTTTTAATTATGTAGACAGCCTCTTGAATTCCAATATGGGCAATAAAGCCTCCCTTTGATCTGATAGTAAATGAGATATTTGAAAATGAGGTGGTCTTGTCTTGGTTTGCTGCAAGTGACATAACTAGCAAGTCCTATAGGGCATGTGAGGTGGTGATTTGTTTCAACTTGGAGCTTATGGGAGCCAACCTTAAATTGATAAAGGGGGATCGTGGGGTTGTGCATCTAGTGTTGGTGTGTGTACATATGTTCAACAATAAGGCCATCTCTCAACTACATGATATGCTTAGAATCAAAGGTTGTCTCGAGATCAAGACACCCAAGGGGGACGATCTAAGTTCCCAGATGTATTGGCAATAGATATCCTCTTTGAACACTTGATTTAGGTATTGTTTAGATACATAAGAGGTGGAATTCAATCAAGGGAAACGACCATTGATTGAAGTAAACGAGAAGCCTTAGAAAAGTAGCAATGTGCTCGTTCAGAGAGGCCTACAGAGGTAATAGTCTTAGAAGAACAAAGAGCAAGGTAGGGGTACGGATTCCTACTGGGAGTAGAGTCTCCCAGAGTTCAAACTCTATGAAGCAAAGAGAGAAGTCTAAAGATGGCCTCGAAGTACAAAGGATGGGCCCCGAACTCCACCTAGACTTTGGGAGAATGGACTAAGTAATTTTCATTTGCAATAGATGATGTGTTGTTATAGAAGAGTTTGGGCTGTCCCTATCTTGGCCTAATCGACTTAAAGCAAACTAGGTCTCCAGAATTTGGAACCATAAAGAATATCGGGTCTAATGATTGTGTCCAAGAGGTGCACCTCGGACGTGATATCCTAGAAGTGACTTTGAAGGCACTGTCTCTCAAGCACATAATGGGACCCATATCCCTTGTTAAATCGAAGCTAGAAAGCATGTCTAAGGATAAATCGAGGCCTTGAGAATTGCACCCCCCAATATGTATAGGCTATGGTGATCTTGATCTCTCCTTCTCAAAAGTAGAAGTGCTAGTTAGAAAGACCATGCTTTGATGTGTTGAAGATCATAACCTTAGTATTACTTAGATTAATTGTCCATTGTTGAAGATCCTAGAATCTGACACGGCATCAATTTGTTTTTGCAGCTCCTCAGGAGAGGAGACCAAGAGGATCATGCCATCAACAAATAGAAGAAGGGAGATCAAGATGCGGTGTAGAACATACCCATCCCAACGCTGTCTATGCTCTTTGAGAAAGGACTCCAACTTATCAATATAAATCGAAAGAGATTCAACAAGATAGGGCATCCCTGTTTGATCCTTATAGTACTCTTGATGAAGTTTGAAAGGCCGTGAGTGGTGTGGAAATGACCAATGACTTGTAAATTTCATGATGGCAACAAAAAGGGTCTTTGAAATGGCAATGTTACGAAGCCTCTAGAACAATAGGTTTGACAATAAGGCCATAGAAATCCCAACAACACTTGTTAACATAATGTCAGAAGAAAATATTTAGACCTCCAATATATTCTAATGGTTTTATAATAGAGTTCTCATCCTCCTCCATAAGATCAAGGCATTAGATTTTCAGTCCCTAATGACAAGTTACCCAAGTAACATTTAGGTGTTTTCTTTACAAATCCTTCTTCGTCATCTAGCTAACATCTCTTTTTCTACCTAACGTCATGCTATCACATATATAATAGTTGGGGCTACCATATCTTCAGATCGGATTCTAGTCCTTTTTTCAGCTAGTCCTTTACATTGAGATGCTTGAGTTGAGCATCAGATGAGCATTTATTTCAGGATCACTCCTATTTTATGAGCAACTAGTACAACCTTATTCCATGACTGAGTTTTAGGAACTCAGATTTGATGACCGATGTAGCCATTTTTTCCATACAGAGCAGTATGCTGTGCCCAAATGTGCAACAACAGGTTTCCAGTTGACAGATGATGGTTTAGATTGTTGGTACAGGTATATGACCCAACATGTATATTGATGTGTATTGGCTTATATTGCTTTTCTGGTCATTTTGGTAGCATGATGTAGCATTTAGTGGTCATGATCTGGCGGTATATCTATATATTATGAACATGGTTGTTATATTATATCTATATGGTCTAGCTTGCTCAGAATTATGAAGTTCTTGTCTTATACTCATTGGTTTCACCCTCCTTAGGAGAATGGAAGTGATCATTCCCACCATTATATGGCTTGCTAGTTTTGGCACCATCTTTCACTTTCCCCATCCATTCGTCACCTTCCAGTTTTAGTTTTACCTTGACTTACCCCTTAACCTGTGATATGGAGGACTTCCCCACTCTAGCCTCTTTGTTGGATAGCATCCCTATTTAGTTGTGTCTCGGCTCTGAGTTGCCTAAGTTGTGTTGGCTAAAACCTGAAGCAGATAGTACTACCATCATTACATGTATGTGGAAATTATTGTATATATCTTATGAAATCCCATTGAAATGAAATTCAAAATTGTGTTTAGAAACACAATGTTAGGAGGGCTATGAAATGAATGAAATGTAAAATCCCCAAATAAGGGATATCAAAGGCCTAGTAAGAGCAGTGGTTAAATGTATGCCAAATTTAAAGACTGCTGGCTGTGGAAATAAATTGAAATGAAATGAAAGGCCCAAATAAAGCAGTGGTTAAATGTATGTTAAATCAAAGCCTGCTGGCCTTATATTTAATGATTAATTCCTCACGGAGCCTACGGGTTGGGATGTGAGATGGAGTAAGGGACAACTAATTCTAAGTGTCCCCTAGAGTCTCGAGTTACGGATTGCCGGGCACCTAGTCATGGCGGCTCTAGAAAAGACCCTCACGGAGCTGAGTCAACTTGGATGTGAGTTGTAGACATCTGCCAAGGTTGAATAAACACTTTCCAAACAACTTATCCCATTTGTGAGACACTACCATCCCCTATGTTATCTTTATCCAACATATCCTTGAGTGTGTATCCCCTTTCCTACTTCCAAAGTATCACAGTGTTGAGTTAGTACAGTAATCCCTTAGCCTTTCCTTGTATCTGTCCACCTTCACCCATTACTAGCAAATTGATCACAGCCATAAAGTGGGTATATCCTTGAGGTTCTATTCTGAGTTATTATTAATTATAAAGTTTACATCGAATATTTATCTTGTTTTAAATCGCCAGTGAAATGCTAATTTATGTTTAGAGTCTTGCTATTTGAATGACTAACAAAGCATGTCATATCCAATTACACTGGCAGCATTTTGATGTTTTAGCTTGGGTCATATTATGGGTCAGTTTGACCTGGTCAAACCCAGTTTGACCAAGTCAACCACAGGACATGAGATGAGTTAGACCAATGATGTTAGAGATTGATGATATGTGGTCTCTCATTGCCCACCAAGTGGTTCCATGCAGCAATTACAGGTTTCAGATGGTGATTTGTGATATTTTTATGATTTTGACCATTTACAGATTATTATTTTTTATCTGTCCGAGCATGGTTATGATATTATATGATTATACAGTTTTCCACATGGTGTATGAGTATGCATCTTTAGTGCATTTGGATTTTCTAAGTCCATTGGGATACTCAGTTTGCAGTTTTGGGCATTTTCAGTTGAGGTATTCTTCAGTTTATCATTCTGGTGCAGATTTGCCATTAAAAATGGCCCGTAAGAGCAACTTGATCTTTTATTGGGTTCACCTAGGGTGCTACAGAGGGAGTATGGGTCCAACCACTTGTTTTTACTATATTTCCATACTCCCAGACATGTTGGTGCAGTCAGTTTTGGCCCCGGGTGACCAAGTAGTGAGCTACATGCATTTTTATCTCTTACAGGTGATTTACAGAGGAATACAAAATGGTAAAATGGCTATAGAGGAATACAAAATGGTAAAATGGCTACAGAGGAATTCGATTTGGGCTATTGAGGTAAGGAAATGGCATAGGGTTGATTTTGATGATGTGTGTGATGTCTCCCACACCTTCCAGAGCAGTTACAACATTCAGTGGGGCCCATCCACTCTTCGGGCTCATGTTTTATGATTTTATTATGTCTTTGAGGGGGCATGATTTGGCCATAATATTTGATGATATTGTGCCATGGGGACACACTAGTGAAGGATTATATCACCTCCTAGACCCACCATGAGCTTATGTTATGTTTCCTAGTCACTTTTATGTGGGACGTACCCCTAGGGCGATTTAGCTAGTGCACCCTCTTCTATTTTTGAGTTGATCCATGTACTTTATGTTGAGCTCATCTTAACCGTTGATTATAACTTATGTATCTTTTAATCTCAACCACTCATTAAAAAAGTGGTTAGGGTTTTGGTCTCTCCCATTTCCATTTAAAGGAGAGACCCCCTCATTGTAAAGGGACTTTTGGCTCTTGGCTTCTGGAATAAAATATATTTTTGCAAAACTCTTGTGATCTGGTTCTGGGTGTTGGCTATGTCAGTTAAAACTGTTCTTCCATTGCATTGAGGGTCTTGGTGATTATTTTGCACATCTATCTTTCCACGTTTTACTTGCAGGTGAAGAAGTCGAATTGGAGGAGGGGCGCACTGGCTGAGGAGACTCTCCTTGTCTCTCTCTCTCTCTTCTCTTCGTCTGGTTCAGGGAGTATCATTGTCTTTGTACCTTTTACTCTTTGTTATCATTTCGTCATTTGCATTTACCTTCATTGTTGCTTGTTGATTGAAATCGTTTTCCTTGGCATTGCAGGAAGAGAGGGGTGCATCAATGGAACTAGGAAAAATCGTGGGGGCAAAGTAAAGCATCAAATCTTCACTTGATATTTGCGGGAACAATCCTTGACATACTAGCATCAATTTCCATGACACAGGTACGTTTGCAAGGTATGTAAATTATTCTTCTAACCTACCCATATGTCATTTACTTTCAAACCCTAACTATAAATCATTCAGAAAGATCTCTGGGTTGCATTGCCTGGTTTATTGGCAAACCATTTATGGGTTTTTATCTTACTGCTTATCCCCAGGTGGGTTCTCAAGGGCGTCATGCTATGAGGACTCCATCTACCCTTTATGCCTAGGCACTGGTCTCTAACCTTTGCGCCCTCCTTGGTTGTCCTGTTTTTTGGGTTGTGTAAACCTTGTTTGTTGAGCTTGCATACTTTGATACTATCAGATCTTTCATCCGAGCTGTGCTAGAAAGCCTAAACCATCAGATCTACTCTTTGGGCCACTCTTCCTGTTTTAAGGGTCACGTTTCCCAAGGCAGTTGATTTTGATCATTTCTGCTAGCACTAGAATCCTGGAATCATTTCTAATTATCAAGTCACTATGTCTAAGCACCATAATCTAATCTATTCATTCTTAAGCCTCCGCAGTGACCTTGTTTCCTTAAATCTAGGGTTCATCACCCCTCACCTTACGTACCTTATTTCATAGCTTGATCTGGTGATTGGGTTAGATCTCTCGTGTTGGGAGTAGATTAGGGTCTCCGCCTTTACTATCTGTGGCTTGGATAGTATAAAGAGAAGAGTGCCTCGATTGGCGTGACAACAAATCCATCTTGGGGATCGAGGTCCTCTTGTGTCACCTCTTTGGTTGCCCGTCCCCTCTGCCGTCCTGAATAGGATCATCCACTGGGGCAACTACGAGTTGTGTGATAACACGTCCTTGCTAACATTTCTCATTTTAGCTATATTAAAGTTGTGCTGCAAGCATCAAAGGATCTTTCCATAACAATGGTAGTGGAACCAAGTTAATAGTTGCCCCTCGTTAACACAATGGCAAAATAAAATAATTAGAATCTACATCCTCTTCCATAAGAGCCAGGGTATTAGATGAGCTTTCAGTCCCTAATGATAAATTATCCAACTAACATTCAAATCTTTCTATTCAAGATAACATTCCAAAACTTTGCAGGTCCCTCCTTGTAATCTTCCTTTGCATGGAATTGAAGGAATTCTTTGAATATGTACAAGATTGTATGCATTTGATGGTGCCAACTCATTTCTCTTCACGGGGTAAATGACACCATATGTGCTCTAGTTTCTATCTATGGCTATATAGTTGGTGACTTAGGATCTTAAAATTCAGGAAATATTCAACATAACATCAATGTAATGTAATACCTTATCACATTCAAAATAAAATTGCAATTGGTTGGATAATAATAATTGTTATGCTTGTTTGAAGAGTACATAAATTGCTAGTCTTCAACCGAACTTAGAAGCTATAATATGACCTCCATGAGATTGGTCCCATTCAGCCTCTATCAGCAAGATCCTGTATGTCTCCAAATGAACTAGCACTAGACTACTACTGTTAAGCCTGGAAAACTTCTTGCAAGTCCCAAGGCTTCCTTTGGATTTGGACGTTTTGAAAATGTAGTTTGAATCTAGCAACCATTACCTTATCTTTGTTTGGAGGTACCGTCCTACCTGCAAACTATCTCATGTAGGCATTGTTATCACACCATAGTAGCTGGGCTACTATTCTTGTTGAGCAAATATCTGCACTTTCCAGAGCTTTGCTTTTACATAGATCAACTATGATGAGCAACATTATTTGAGATTACTTACAGATCAGAGCAGTGTATATCGGACATTGAGTAGACCTTGTGCCAATGCTGAGCCTTGAGAGCCTAGATTTGATGACTGATATGACCTTTTGTTCCATACAGTTTCAGTTCAGTGCCTAGAGTTCCGGATGTTATTATTGCAGCAGTGTTTCAGTTGGTTCTAGATGATGATTTTTTATATGCAGTGATATGACCATTAGACTTATGATTGTTATCATGGATTATTATCATGTTGTTTTAGCCATCTTCATAGCATTGACTTGGTATATAACTCATGATGTGGCAGTATTATTTAATAAATGAAATGAAATATCTTGGTTGTATTTAATAACGATTTGGATGTATTACTTGCACTTAAAGGTTCACTGACTATACCCATTGGTTTCACTACCCTCCTTTGAGCATGAACATGGTCTTTCATGACAGTTATGTCTGCTAGCTTAGGCTTCATATTCACCTGACTCCACCCATCCGTGACCTTCCCTATTTTTGACTTTCACCCTGATTTGCCTTTTTGACTATTGACACGAAGGACTTCCCCTTTTCTACCACTGTGTTGGATTGCATCCATGTTTGTTTTGTGCCTCGGCTCTAAGTTGGTGACATAACTTACCCCTGGTGAGTTGGATTTTATGCCTAGATCATTCTATTCGGTTGCCTCGATCTTTGGCTTAGCATGGAATTCCCTCTAGTCACATGAGATGTTGTTGGCTAAAACTTGAAGCACTTGTACTATTTATGGAAACTATTGGAAATATTTTATGAAAGCCTATGAACTTAAAATTCTAGAATGTGTTTCTAAACACACGATGAATAAAGGCTAAAGCAATGAAATGCTAAAATACCTCATGAAGGGCATAGAAAGGTCTAAAAAGCAATGGTTAAACAAATGCTATATCTAAATATTGTTGACCTCATAAATGTAAATATGCCCCGGATGTAAGTTGCGATTAGTTGTGCTTTTTAGCGCTGTGAAATCCCAGAGGGGTCATATAGGCCAAAAAGGCCATGGAAATTAAATGAATGATCCTAATGAACTTGGATCAACTTGATATATACATGATGCAAAGGTTAAATAAGCACTCTCTAAACAACTTACCCATTTGTGAGGCACTGCCATTCCCTTTGTTATCTTGTCCAACACAGTGTGTAGCTCCCCTCTTTCCCCGTCCAAAGTATCTCTTAGTTGAATTGGTCAAGTCATCCCTTTTACCTAACCTTGTTCTTAGCGTTCACCCTATCTTAGCAGTCAGACCATGTCCATTGGTGAGTATGTCTTTAAAACTTTGGTGCAAGTAAATTATAAATAACATTAAATATCTGTGTATTAACTGCCACTTGATTGATGTTTATACTTGAAGTTAAGTTGTGAATATGGTTAAAGGAACATGTCTTAATCATTTGTTATGATCTAGTCCTTGGTTGTATTTGGACCTAGTCAAACATAGTTTGACCATGGTCATTCTTGGGATCCGTGATGAGATGGACCACTTGTGCTTTATGATGTTGATTTATCGTCCCACATGCACCTATTGATGATTCCATATGTTGGATATATGTTCCAGATGATGATTGATGCAGTTGGTCATTTTTATTATTATTTCCAGATCATCATATTTTACATTGTCTGGGTATGGTGGACCCTATAGATGACCCTACAGGTTATCATGAGGTTTATGAGTACTCATCTCTAGTGGATTTGGGTCTTCTAGATCCATTGAGACACTTATCATTCAGTTCCGGGCACTTCTGGGCATGATATTAGCAGTTTTCCACCTATTGACTAATTTGGGCATGCTGATGAGGCCTGTCCAACAGGGGCATTGGAGGCCATTCGTTGCCTAGGATGCTACAAAGGAAGGGGGTGGTCCAGCCACTTGTTTTTACCATTATACTCCCCTTCCAGACAACCAGGTACACTTAGTTTGACAGCGCAGGCACCTTGGATGGTAGTTTTGGTCAGTTTCAGGGTTTTCAGGAGGATTAAAAAATGGAATAAAAAGGTCATCGAGGAATTTGATTTGGGCAATTGAGGCAAGGTTTTGGCACTTGGTCTTCTCAGAGGTCATCCATGATGTATCTCCCTTCTTCCAGATCAGTTGGCACCAGTCAGTGGGGTCCACATGGGCTACAAGAGCTCATTTATTGTATTTCTCTCTCTGATTATGGGGACAGGATTTGATCATTTGTATACTTGGACATGTCATTGAGTCATGTTATATTATTGTGCCATGGGGACATGCTAGTGAAGGGGATTAATACCTCCTAGCCCCACCATGTGCTCCTAGTGACTTGTCTTAGTCTTATTGTTGTGGCACATATGTCATTAGCCACTCCCATGTATGACGTCACCCTCATTGAGTCTTTTAGGCTATGACATCATCACTTAGTTGAGTGATCCATGTCTTATATTGTATTGGCTCATTTTAGTCGTTGATTAGATTTTTATATCTTCTGATATCAACCACTAGTTTTCAAAAGTGGTTTAGGGTTTTGGTCTTCCTCATCCTATAAAAGGAGGAGACCCCCTCATTGTAAAAGCACCTTTGGGCTTTGGAAAACTTGGAATAAAAATACTATTTTGGAGATCTACTTCTTGGCTTTGATTAGGTTGCTCTTGTACATGGTTATGCATCTCTTCTTTTAGACATCTTTGCTTGTAACAGGTGAAATCGACATCTACTAAGGGAGGCCGAATTGCTTTGAAGCTAGACTGCGACTTGCTTGATGGGAAGATTGTAGGGGTTGCTCACATCGCCCATGGGCAAGATGTCTTCATCTTGAGGGAGTTTTTTCAATTGTGCTTTGTCCATTGATTGCTTCTTTGATATGACATGCTTAGATCTCATTGATTTGTGGATCAAATCTAACATCTTGTAGTTTGATTTACAGGTTGAATGGGGCATCTCTCCTCCTAGGGCTTGGACGATTATGCTTGGATTCACTTGGAGCTAGCTTGGAATTGTAACTAAAGGAAAGAATCATCTATGTGCAAAGTAGCCGCAAGCTTTTGAGGTAAGCTCTACAATGTATGTATCCACTTCTCTTGTTCTCCATCCTATTGGTCACATAAACCCTTAAAATTCAAAACCCTCTTTTTCTATTTTTTAGATCTACTTGGATCTAGCATGCTTTTGGGGATAATATTAAAACCCATCTCTATAGTATCCACGACAATTCGGATCTATAGTTTGGTGGTGATTGGCCTTCATTTGACCCATTTCCCAAGGCACATTAGCCTCTCCAAGGGAAGTTGCATTCCTTGAGGAGGTTAGTTTGGCTAGTTCCCGAATGTGGGTAGGTGAGATTTTTGTTGCATTGAATAGATCAACCTTGAAAACCTACCCCTAGTGCTTCACTTTTGTGATTTTCACGTTGTGGGCCCTGATATCAACTATTTTGTACAATAGTTGAACCTCCATTGAGCCGCTAGTGTCGGAACATGATTAGTGTTCACTTCTAGAGTATCAGGGATTCAGATTGTGGTGACTAGCCAATTTTGGCTAGCCAGTTTTGTTTCTCAATTGAAATGACCATGGCCCCATGGGGTTTGTAATAAGTGTGCTAGTAGGGTTTTTTGAGTGGCTCGGTCCCCCATGACTTGATTATCAACTAAGGCATTCCAGGGAGTTTTTTGCCCTTGTCAATTATGCTTTGCCTATAGCCGAGTAATAATCGACGAGGTTTTCTCCCGCTTCCTCCAAAGCTGGAATGCCTGATTTTGAAATTCGAGCCTTGGGGGGTTATTAGAGTCCAACTGATGTATATGAACCTACTAGACACCATGTATGTCTTAGATGGTCATTTCCTAGGTCCCTTGTTCATTAAAAACAATGTCCGAAATTTTTTTACTAGATGCGTTGGATGAGTTTTTATTTTTTATTATTATTTTTCCAAATATTTAATTGGAAAAATTCAATTTGTAATAACTAAGCCAAAAATCCCAGTTAAATCCCAAACCCACTTAGCCTAAGTTTCAGACAATTATTTGGCCTCATAATTAATATTTTCTCAAAAAATATAAAAAATGAGAAATATTAAATAAATTATAATAAAAATGAATATTTTGGAGATAATCCAAATCTCTCCAAAATAATCCAAATTGAATAAAATAAAAAGCTAAATGACATGGCACTGAGCATTTATGAAGATTCCAATCAACTCCAAAAGCTTTCAGTCAACTATCCAGTCACTGCAAGAGATCTTCAATGAGCAAATTCGCCCTCCTTCATGAGATTTGTGATTTGGTTATGTGGCAATTGGTAAATGGATTGGGGGTTTGCATTAAATGACAAGGTAGGCGCATTCCTCAAGTTATGTCCACCTCTCAAGTTCTAACTCCAAAGAAACTCGAGTTGGCATTAATATCTAAAACTCCAAGCTATCTCCCTCATGACTCACGCATTCCTTAATTTATTCACGCCTTCCTTTGATGGTTCACGAATTGATTATGTGGGGGATAGGTATTGGAGTGAAGGAGTTTCCAAGGGAAGGATGGGGGGTGCCTTGCCAAGGTGGAGGCCACCTCCCCATCCACATTTACTTCAAACTCGAGTTACATGGTGGATCTTCACTCCAAAGCTTGGTGTTGATTGGATTTTGATTGGAGTTTGTCTCTCCATGTGGCAATTCGAATTTAGGCTTAGTGCTTCTCGTTTTTGTATAAGTAGAGAGGCCTTTGGCTCTCTTGGTGTGGTTATTTTGTGCAAGAAACCTCTGCCCGTTTACAGTGTAATATTTTTTCCTTTTGTGCAACATTGAATAAAGTTTGAGACTTTGGAGGTCAAATTGGTGCATGCATGGTTCATGGTGCCTTGTTGAGGTAATATGTTTCAAATTTTATGCATGCTTATTGATTGGAGATTGGATCTAGCTTAGAAGGCTTGTTTTCTCAGGCACATAGGGCAAGTATTTGTGGATCAAGTTATTTGTCTATGATTGCTATTTAAACATCTTTGAAGTAGCATGCTTTAGTTGGACTCAATACGTGCTCTTTGGATTTATTTTTGTACTAACATACTAAGATCTATTTCTTATTTTTAAGTGTGTTATTAACAAGTTTCAGGTACATCTTGGAGTAAGGGATGAGCTAGTTTGCATCTCCCCCTTCTTCAAAGACTTCAAAGGCATCCTCATCCTTGAATGCTCAATGGCTTTCAATTGATCTCATCTTCATCCAAAGATCTAAAAAGAAGGGCTTGGATTCTTCTCATCTCCACCATAAAAGTAAATCAAATTTCTCATCGGTTACCACAAGTGGATCTCAAGTACCAAGGTTTTTACTCTCTCATTTCCACTTTTTGTAGAAGATCTCAGGTTATTAAAATCTCTATTTCAAGCTTGTGTTTCTTTTGCTAAGGTAGATCTAGGCTTTCTAGCCTTAGATCTATTTGTTTTAAGTCTAGATCTACTTTTTCCAATCCAAATTTGTCAAGATCTAGTTTTCTGATTTGTTTTATAGATCCATTTACATTTTGTTTTCAATCTTTTCTCATCATTTAGAGTGCGAAAGTACTTTCAAAAAGTGCCCCAAACCCTTTAATTTTTCACCAAAAGTCTTGCCTTGAAAAAGTACATTGGGATTTGTGCCCATTGTTCGCATCATATTGCGTGCCACTCCGCTGCCCACTGTCTTCTGCGTATTTCCAACTAGCTAGAAATTTCTAAGACAGTCCCAAGAAGTCACTTTTTTGACCCTTTTTTGCCTTGGAAAACGTGCATAATCTTTTCACTGAAAAACGTGCAAATTTTCCACTTTTTAGCTTGCTGATTTTTTTGAGTTTTACATTATTTTTCAATTCTGGAAATTAGCCTAAAAAATTTTCAAAATTTTATTCAATTTTTTCATCATTTTCTCGAAAATCATGCCTTTTTCATCTTGCTGGTTTTTTTGCTGATTTTTGGTAATTTTGTGCTATTTTCCAATTGTGGAAATTAGCCTAAAATTTTAAAAAAAAAATTTCTTAAAATTTTTTCAAGTTTTTTTCACCCTTAAAAGTGAGCTTTTCCCAACATTTCCAAGGTCTGATTTTTGGCATTATTTTCCTGTTTTGGGCCCCTTATTCATCTCATTTGGCATTTCTCATCTCATCCACTTTCATTTTTTTTCAATCATAAGTCAATTTCGGTTTTTCTAACAAGCTAATTAGTTGTTGTTAAGAGCTCTTATCTACGGGTGATCGGAAAGACAAACAAGCAAGAGAAGAGCCAAAGGGCTAAAAGAACCAAAGCAAGCAAAACCTTTTTTGACAATTTCAAAAAAAAACCAAAAAGCATTGTAACTCATAAATAAAAAGCAAGTGGGGTTTTTAAGCCCCCACGTCCAACTTCCCGCCATTTGGGGAAGTTTGTAGTCTCTCTTTTCTTGGAGTGGTTTCTTAGATTAGTTTTCCATTTTTACACTTAGAATACTAATTGTCTAGCTTAGTTTCAATTTTGCAATAATTGCTAGTTGTTCATCATTTGCTCATGTAGTTCTTTTTTTTAATATAAACTGTTTAAAGTAGAAATCTCTTGAATCTCACCATTAGTGGATCAAGAGTGCTCTCTTTCGGAGAGTTGTTTTTGCTTCTGTTTTACTTACTCCCTTGCTCTCCCGAGTACGGTCTTTGACCTAAAAGAGATTCTTGGATAGATTAGACTTTACTTTCAGTACTTTAATTCCGTGCATCATAAGACTCTTGAACCTTTTTTGTCATAAGACAAGTCAAGAGCACTCTCTGTCGGAGAGCTTTCTTGTGTTGTAATAAAATCATTCACAACTCACATTCCCATTATAAAATTCGAATTTACTGTTTTCTCCTTGCCGCGTATGCTCTGGCCAACCTTGAAAGGGGTTGTAATACTCAGAAACGGTATTGGTTGCGTAATCTTGCAAGTTCAAACCATAATAAAATCAACCACCTCAGAACCAACGAACCAACATTGTTCGATAAGTACTCAAAAGTAGGGAACTCCTAGTGAGGGCGTCGGGCAACCCAACCTCAGACACAATTGCTAGTTAATTTCCTTGAACACCTAACTGTGATCCAGGCCGGTCCGTCATGTCCTTGAACGGGGCCACCTATAGTACTTCTTCCGGTTAGATTTCCAGGATACCTAAAACAAGATCATCATAAAAATTCACAATAAAATAAACCAAGAACATTTGCACAATTGATCTCACAAACACATTGAACTCTTGTATCAAGCAACCCAAGCACTCAAGACTTTTGACTCCATAAGGCATTGGTCCTTGACATCTTTTTTATTTGCTTAATATCTATCTAGAGCACTTGTCGTTTATTTTCTATTTTATATTGTGAGTGTCTCGCTATCTAAATTATCCAGTGGTTGTGCATCTCAATATCTTGCAATTGGTTATTTTTTGATTATATAAATTGATATTGTAAATCTTTGATCATCTTAAAAACCCCTAAACAACACCCATCCGCATCCATACACCATAAAACACTAAAAACACAAGAGCCATATATAACTCTTTGTAGGGACAAAACCCCCCTTGGCTTCGTTAGGAGTTTGCCTAAACGAAGGAGCTGGGATTCAGGTGACAATACCTGGCTCATTGTTTGCCCCCAAGGCCACACCTTCCCCACTTGTAGTGAGGGAACAACTTTCGAAATATTTTTGCTGACTTGGTGTGCATCAGGGTGGTAACATCTTTGGCTTCATTGCCGGGGACAAATCTTTTTGTTCCAGCACGACCATAGTTTTTTTTAGTTTTTTACCTTTTTGATAGATTTTCTAGTTTAATCAACTCTTTGATATTAGATTTGAAATCCATCTGGTGACTCCACTGTCTTTAAATTTACCAAGGTATTCAACTAGGAGAAACTCTGAAGGCTTACTTAGTTTCATCCCTGAGCGTGAAAAGGTTTATAGGAGGAGATTAAATAAGCTAGCTTCTCGTAGGATCCTTGAAGATCTTGGATCTCAATCTATTTCGGACATCCATAAATTGTTTTTAGAAAATAATTTAAAAAAAAGCAATAACACTTGTATTTCCGACATAATGACTGAATTTTACAGTCCCCTCGACATTACTCAGATAGCAGGTCAACCTCACGATATTCCTGACAAGGCTATAGACAAACTTCCTACCTTCACTGGCACTGATGCCATTACTACTGCGCAGCATCTCAAGAATTTCTCAAATTGTATCTGTGGTTATGTCAGAGATCCTGCTCATAAGCATGATGATGTGTATATGAAGCTATTTGCTTTATCCTTAGATGGAGATGCTGGGGACTGGTTCACCGGCTTACCGAACAATTCCTTTGCAACGTATGTTGCTTTCAAAACTGCTTTTGCCAACAAGTTTGGTGAGAAGAAGGAACCTCGGCATCAACTGGCGGCATTAACAAACATCAAGAGAAGTGAAAATGAGACCATGGAAGAATTCAACAAAAAATTCACTGACTTATCTAATGCAATCCATGTCGATTATAGGCCAACTGCACAGACTATTTTGGTATACTATATTGAAGCCTTTAGTGGGGAGATGCAGTATGAGCTTAGAGACAAGGAGCCCACCACTCTTTTACAAGCCCAAGATATGGCCTGCAAAACTGATGAGAACATGCAATCTTCCGGAAAGTCTAACCTTCCTGGTTTCCCAAAAGCTGCAAATCCTTTAAAGCCAATAATACACAAAGAAAAAGATCCTTTATCTGTAATGAAGGATACTTATGAACAACAAATGTTGGAAATGAGAAATGAAATGAGGAAGAAAATGGAAGAAGTTGAACTAAAACACCTTGCACAAATGAAGGAAATTCAGAACAGGGTGGTAACCATAGAAAGAACGCAAACTCCACCTGCTCCTAGAACTTTTCCTACAAAATCAACTTGGTAGAGAAAGTCTCCCAACCATGAACAGAGGCCTCATCAGCTAGAGGCTGCTAACATGGTGGAAAATTACAAGCCGTTTTGTAGGGCATGTAGAGACTTCCATGAAGAATTTGGTTGCCACTATGCATGTTATGTTCAAGAGCATGGTCATCCAGAAGGTTGTGGTCCTAGTACATCATCAAACGAGCCTGAATATGTCAATATGGTAGGTGACATCTGTGATATTCCCGAAGAGAGTTGGAACTAGTTGGGTCAGCTTATTATAGAAAATATGACTTTTTCCCATCAGATCCCTGACGATCCCATCGAAGAATTTTGATCAAAGACAGAATTTTGTTGAAGACCCTCATACCACTGAGATAAAAGACATTTGTAAATGGGAGTTTTTTCAAGACTACTTCAGTAATGAGGAACACATATATACTCCTGATCCACCTCTAAGAGAATCCATTACAAATATTGATACTTGTGAAGAAATCTATGAAGTTTGTAATATGTGTGATGACACTCCCCTTTGTTCTCCACATAGCGATGAATATTTGGAAAGATGGGTCCTATTATCACTAATCTTGTAGTTGCCCCTACAGATGGATCCAAGGGGATGGTAGAGGGGACATGCAACTAAAGTGGTGAACCAAGAGAGCCTTAGTTCCCAAATGGATGGTTGTCACGCCAACCAAGGCACTCTTCGCTTTAGCTATCAAAGCCAATATAGCAAGGGGGAGACCCAGATCTACTCCTGATAGGAGAGATCAACCCAATCACCAGATCAAATCAATCTAATGAAGTACGTAGGGTAACAGGTATGGAACCCTAGAATTAAGGAAGTAGGACCACTGTGGAGGCTTAGGAAAGGTGTGATATGATAATGAAAGATAACACACAGTGATTCTAGGATTAGGTATGTGTTATCACCAAACTTGTAGTTGTCCCTAGAGATGGATCCAAGTTGGATGGCAGGAGGGGATGGGCAACCAAAGAGGTGCAACCAAGATAGCCTCGACTCCCAATGGATGGTTGTCACGCCATTCGAGGCAATCTTCACTTTATGTTATCTAGCCCAAGACAACAAAGGGGGAGACCCAGATCAACTCCCGATAGGAGAGATCAAACCAAGACACCAGATCAAATCAAATATGGGTGAAGTACGTAAGGTGTATGGTGAACCCTAGATCTATGGAGGAAGTCACAAGATAATAGTTTGGATCAAGGAGTTTAAATAGTGTAGCTTCGGTCCAATATGCATATGTGAGTGACTTATGGTGTTTGAAACAAGATCCAGGATTAGGGTACTAGTCAATTATGAGAAAATCCACTGCCTTGGGAACCGTGTCCAGTGCAGGGTAGTTAAGGACCAAATTGGGGCTAACTAGTACCAAAGATGAGCTTGATGGATAGATATGACAATGTCAAGGTACTCAAGCAAATAAGACAAAAAACAAACCACAAGCTAACTCAACAATCCAAGAAAGTCGAATTGGCTTGGAGAAGATTAGTGCCTTGGGAAGTGGGCCAAATGGAGTCGGATGTCCACCAAATTGTAGATCAGGAATGTTGAGGTGTGAAGCTAGGTGGATTTTGAAAATCAAGTGGGTCCAATGGCTAGATCTCAGTAGATCTGAGATTTACATGCATCACCAAGTGACCCGAGTGGGGCTCAACCCTCAAAATGAGGAATGAGGCCCACAAGGTGAAAATCACTAAAGTGACACACTAGGGGTAGGTTATCAAATGTGGAGATGAAGGATCAAGTAGGATCTCACCTACCCAGGTGCTAGATCTTAGCAAACTCACCCAACTAGGAAGTGCGACCTCCCTTGGAGAGGCTAATCTGCCTTGGGAAATGGGCCGGATGAAGGCCAATCCACACAAAACTATAGATTCGAATTGCCGTGGATGCTATAGAGGTGAGTTTTAAATTTTATACCCAAAAGCCAAGTAGATCTTGCTAGATCTGAGAAATTGTAAAATGAGGGTTTGAAATATGAGGGTTTTAGCAATGAAGTAGCTATGCCAATGGATTGGAACCAAGACAAGAAGAACAAACATGTGGATCTTACCTGGATAACCTTGTAGATGCCTTGCTGATGATGATCTATGCAAACCCGATCAATTTGAAGTAGTTTTCTATGAAGTCAATTTGCCAAAGGAAGCCAATGTGCCCTCTCTCCTGCACAATAAACGTCAACAATATCAGATTTAATGCATCAAGAGATAAAGACTACTGTTACAGAAGAAGTAACAAGAGAAAATCATAGATCACAATGATACTAATGATAACCCCCTGATACAAGCGAATGCCAAGCCAAGCGAGTTGAGGAGCCCCTGCAAAAATGCCCAAGATGAATTCGCCCTCCTGTAAACAAGACAAAGTTTCCACGAAAATAGATCTTCCAACAAATGCCCAAATGCTAGGATACAATAGACTTTCCAATCACCATCTAAGAATTCCAGATGCAAAAGAGACCACAAGAAAGTTCCACAATAAAGTTTTTCTATATCAAGATTCCAAGAGCCAAAGACCCTTTACAATGAGAAGCTCTATCCTCTAAATAAGAAGGAGAGGCACCAAAACCCTAACCACTTTTTGAATGAGTGGCTAAGATTAAAAGATCAAAAGATCTAATCAATGGTTGAGATGAGCTCAACAATACAATACATGGATCACTAATAAACTAATACATCACATGGACCAAATCGCCCTAGGAGAGGGGGTCCCACCATAATCAAATGATAAAACAATAGCTCTAGCTCATGGTGGGTCCAAGGGGTAATTTCTAACACCCTTGGTCAATCCCCATGGCACAATATCCAAAAATAAATGATCTAGACACCAAATCGTGCCTCTTTGGAAAAGTCGTGAGCCTTGGAAGGCTCCAGAAATCATCATAAAATACCAAAAGTGATGGGTGTGGGTCCCAGTGAACGCTGAAATTGCTGGAGAAGGTGTGGAAGACATCCCACTCATCATCAAATACCATCCCATGCCATAACCTTGTCTCAGTAGCCCAAATCGAATTCCTCTGTAGACATTTTTACCATTTCTGGACTGCCTCGGGAAGTGTGAAACTGCCCAAACTACCTCCTGGAGTGCCTGCGCTGTCAAGGTAAGCTCACTAATGTGTCTGGGAGGGGGGTATTATGGTAATAACAAGTGGCTAGACCACCCCCTCCATGTACACCGCCCTAGGTGAACCAATCAAATCTCATCACTGCTCTGACAGGGCCTTTGATAGGCCAAAACTGCACTAGGATAGCCAACTGAGGCTAAAACATCACTGTAACTGCCCAGAACTGAAAACAGACTGTCTCATTGGACTCAGAGAGCCCAAAACCATCTAAGATGTGTACTCATACACCATATGGATCTCTACATGATCATATAATATCTCCAGTATGCCCGGACAGGTGAAATAATAATAATCTGTAAATGATCAAATTACGTTGAAAACCAAAACATCATCATAACCCTGTGTCTACTGCATAGAACCATCATGTACCTGTACATAGACCATAGACCATTTATCTGCATCATCATAAGGTCTAATCATCTCATTTCCTATGGTTGACCTTGGTCAAATTGGGTTTGACCATGTCAACATGACCAAAATATAACTCAGAATATCATCCAAAGCTGTTGCAAGTGCTGGAGGTTAATGCATGCTCTACAATTCATTCAACTAGCAATTATAACAAAAAGTAATCATTACTGGTGATCTAAATCCAAATATAATAGGTCATTAATTATTATTATTACTCAGACCAGACTTTCAAGGCCATACTCACTTCATAGTTGTGATCAATTTGCTAGTGAAGGGTGAAGGCTAAGAATAAAATGGCTAGGTCAAGGGATGACTTACTGACTTAACACTGTGACACTTTGGATATGGAAAAGAGAATACACACCATAGCATATAGTGGACAAGCAATAACACAGGGAATGACAGTGTCTCACAAATGGGTAAGTTGTTAAGAGAGTGTTTATTCACCTTGACAGATGCGCACAATCCATAATACAAATCAGGCCAGCAATCTTTTTAATATAGAGTTTAAGTTCCATTGCTTTCTGGGCCTATAGTTTCCATAGCCTTTGATCTATGTGTGTTTACAAACACATTGCATAGATTTACATTTCATTAGGCGTCTTGCTGTAGGTGTGTTTTTAAGGCACTTGTTTACCTGAGCACTTCTAGGTGTGTCTTTAGACAGCTTGTTTACCTAGGGATTTACATTTCAGAATAGATATAACATTTGATATTTCATAGCCATTTTCATTTGGCTTGCCTTTCATTCATGTGTGTTGAGAAACACATTGCATGAATGGGCTTTCATACAAGATATAACATTTTATTTCCATGCTTTGTATTCATGGTAGCACTAAAAGTTTCAGGTTCAGCCAACAACATCTTTAGTGACTAGGGGGACTTCATGAGGAAATCCAACTCACCATAGGTGAGTTTTGTCACCAACTTAGAGCCGAGACACAAAAAACAAGGAAGCTCATTCAATACAGAGGCTACAGCGGGGAAAGGTCCTCCATGCCACTAGTCAAGTAGTAAGTCAGGGTAAATTAACAAATCAGGTAGGTAAAGGATGGATGAAGATAGTGAATAATGAGACCAACACTAGCAAGCCAAATTATGGCGGGAATGATCACCTCTATTCTCCCTAGGGAGGGTAAAACCAATGAGTATAGGCCAAGAACTTCCAAGTCTGAGTAGGGACAATATATAATATATATAACAAGATCAACTAGGTCCACATATCTATATGATCGCTAGATCATGATACTAAATGCTAAGACATGCTACAAGAACGAATATAAAAGCAATATAACCACAACACCATGATATACCTGCTGAGTCATATACCTGAATGCTCATCATCTGAGCCATCATCTGTCCTCTGAAACTGCTGCTGTAACTCTGGGCACTACTGACTGCTCTGTACAAATGGCTAAATAGCTACATCGGTCATCTCTCTGAGTGTCCTGAGACTCAGTCATGGCATGGGAAAATAAAACTGCTGTCCATAATCTGATAGTGATCCATAGTAGATGCTCATCTCAGCATCTCAATGTAAGGGAACTGGCAGAATAGTGTACTGGAATCTGACAAAAAATGTATGGTAGCCCGACTACTATATATGTGATAACAATATGATTCCAGGATTTAGAGCTAGTTTCAAATGGTCAAAATCAACTGCCTTGGGAAACGTGACCTTTAAAACAAGGAAAGTGTCCCAAATCAGAGATCTGATAGTTAGGGCTTTCTAGCTTTGCTTGATAGATGGATATGACAGTACCTAGGTGCTCAAGCAATCAGACAGAGATCAACCACCAAGGAAATCTCACAACCCAGGAAAATCGTGAGCCTTGGGAGAGGGATTAGTGCCTTGAAAAATGGGCCAAATGGAGTCGATGTCCACCAAACTGTAGATCAGGGATGTCAAGGTGTAAAGCAAGGTGGGTCTTGAAGATCAAGGTCATCCAATGGCTAGATCTCAGTAGATCTTGATATTGAAGATGCATCACCAAGTGACCCAAGTGGGGCACAACCCTCAAAATGAGGAATGGGGCCCATAAGGTGAAAATCAACAAGGTGAAGCACTAGGGGTAGGTTATCAAGTGAGGAGAGTTCAAATCAAGTGGGATCTCATCTACCCATGTCTTGGAACCTAGCAAACTCACCCAACCAAGGAGTGCGACCTCAATTGGAGAGGCCTAAGTTGCCTTGGGAAAGGGGTCAAATGGAAGCCAATCCACACCAAAACTATAGATCCGAATTGCCGTGGATGCTATAGAGGTGGGTTTTCAATATCTTACCCAAAGCCAACTAGATCCAAGTGGATCTGAGAAAATGTAAAATGAGGGTTTGAAATATGAGGGTTTTAACAGTTATTTGCTTATGCTAATGGATTGGGATCAAGAAATAGTAGACAAACCTGTGGATCTTACCTGGATAACCTTGTAGATGCCTTGATGATGATGATCTATGCAAACGCGATCAATTTGAGAAGCTTTGAGGTAGTTTTCTATGAAGTCGATTTAGTCCAAGGAAGCCAATGCGCCCTCTCTCCTGCACAAACAAACGTTAACAATATCAGATTTGATGCAATCAAGAGATAAGACTAATGCCACAAGAGAAGTAACAAAAGGATAGCATAGATCACAATGATGCTAGTGATAGCCCCCTGATACAAGCGAATGCCAAGTGGAGCGAGTTGAAGAAGTCTTGCAAAAACGCCCAAGTTGAAGTCGCCCCTCCTGTAGACAAGACAAAAGTTTCCAAAAAAATATAGATCTTACCACAAATTCCAAATGCTAGGATGCAATAGACTTTCCAATCACCATCTAAGAACACCAGATGCAAAGGAGACCCAAGAATTTCCACAAGAATGTTTTTCTATTATCAAGATTCCAAGAGCCCAAGACCCTTTACAATGAGAAGCTCTCTCCTTTAAATAGGATGGAGAGAGACCAAAACCCTAACCACCTTTTGAATGGATGGCTAAGATTAAAAGATCAACATGATCTAATCAATGATTGAGGTGAGCTCAACAATACAATACATGGATCACTAATAAAATAATACATCAATGGACCAAATCGCTCTAGGAGAGGGGGTCCCACCAAATATCAATGATAAAACATAAGATCTAGCTCATGGTGGGTCCAAGGGGTAATTTCTAACACCATTGGTCAATCCCCATGGCACGATATCAATAAAATAATGCTCTAAGCACCAAATCGTGCCTCTCTAGGAAAGTCGTGAGCCTTAGGAGGCTCCAGAAAATCATATAAAATGCCGGAGTGATGGGAGTGGGTCCCACTGAAAGCTGAAATTGCTGGAGAAGGTGTGGAAGACATCCCACTCATCATCAAACATCATCCCATGCCAATCCCTTGCCTCAGTAACCCAAATCGAATCCTTCAGTAGCCATTTTTACCATTTTTTAACTGCCTCGGGAAATGTGAACATGCCCAAACTGCCTCCTGGAGTGCCTGCGCTGTCAAGGTAAGGCCACCAGGCTCTCTGGGAGGGGGATAATATGGTAATATCAAGTGGCTGGACCACCCCCTCCATGCACAACGCCCTAGGTGAGCTCATCAAATCTCTAGTCTGCTTTGACAACGCCTCTGATAGGCCAAAACAGACTGTCTCATTAGACTCAGAAGGTCCAAATCCATCTAAGATGTGTACTCATACACCATATAGATCTCTGCATGGTAAAAAATAAATGCCCATCATATCCGGCAGACCAAATAATAATAATCTGTAAAAGTGCCGAAAAGCACAAATCATCATCATAAGCCTGAAACCACTGCATAGAACCAACTGGTAACCTGTACCAGACCATATATCATATCTCCGCATCATCTGAGGTCTGCCACCTCATGTCCTGTAGTTGACTTTTGGTCAAACTGAGTTTGACCAAGTCAACATGACCCAAATATAACTCATGGTGTCATCAAACTGCTGTAAGTGTCATAGGTTAATGCAATGCTCTACAATTCATTCAAATAACAATTATAGCAATAAGTAATCATTTCTCTGGCGATCTACCAACAAATATATAAGGGTTTTATTTATTAATTATGACTCAGACTAGACTTTCAGGACCATACTCACTTCATAGTTGTGATCAATTTGCTAGTGAAGGGTGAAGGCTAAAAATAAAATGGCTAGGCCAAGGGGTGACTACTTACTTGACATCATGACACTTTGGAAATGGAAAAGGAATACACACTAGTAACATAAGCTAGACAAGCAATAACACGGGGGATGACAGTGTCTCACAGATGGGTAAATTGTTCAAAGAGTGTTTATTCAACTTAGGCACCATGTCTACTTTTATAAAAGATGATCTAGTTTCATTAGGATCCATTGATTTCATTTCATGGCCTTTTTGGCCTACATAACCCTTCGGATCTCAAGTGTGCTGATAAGCACAACTAATCGTAGCTTGCATCCAGGGCATGTTTATTTATACAGAAGGTCAACAATCGTTTAGATATGGAGTTTAAGAACCATTGCTTTTTGGACTTTTTCATTATACTCTTCGAGGAGTATTTTAGCTTTTCATTGCTCTTTCCCTTTACTCACGTGTGTTGATAAACACACATTCTAGAGTTTACAATTTCCTGGGCGAATTTACATAAGTTTCCACAAGTAGTACATGAGCTTTCAGTTTTAGCCAACACATCTTAAGTGACTAGGGGGAGTTCATACCAGTGCCAAACATCGGGACAACTGACCAGAATGATTTAGGACTACAATCCAACTCACCATACGTAAGTTCTGTTACCAAATCAGAGCCGAGACACAAAATAAACAGGGAAGCTTATCCAACACAGAGGCTACAGTGGGGGAAGGTCCTCCATGCCACTAGTCAAGTAGTAAGTCAGGGTAATGAACAAACTGGGAGGTAATGGATGGATGATGACAATGAATAATGAGACCAACACTAGCAAGCCAAAGTATGGTGGGAATGATCACCTCTATTCTCCCTAGGGAGGGTAAAACCAATGAGTATAGGTAAAGAACTTCTAAGTCTGAGTAGGGACAATATAATATATATAAAAGTACAACCAGGTCCACATATCTATATGAGCGCCAGATCATGATACTAAATGCTAAGACATGCTATAAGAATGAAAATAAAAGCAATATAACCATAACACCAAAATATACCTGCTGAGTCATATACCTGAATGCTCATCATCTGAACCAACATCTGTCCTCTGAAACTGCTGCTATAACTCTGGGGAACACTGACTGCTCTGTATAAATGGCTAAATGGCTACATCGGTCATCTCTCTGAGTATCCTAAAACTGTGTCATGGCATGGGGAATAAAACTGCTATCCATAATCTGATAGTGATCCATAATAGATGCTCATCTCAGCATCTCAATGTAAGGGAACTGGTTGAATAGTGTACTGGAATCTGAAAAATAGTGTGGTAGCTCGACTACTATATATGTGATAACAGGGCCCTTGTGATATCTTTGAAACCCATATGTTTGAAGAGGATTGTTATGAGGTTGAGGAGGATAGGCATAGCTTGGAGGATGACATAAGTGATGATGAATCCATCATGGATGACATAGATATTGGTAATGATGAGTGGACCTTTTTAGAGAACCCTATCTATGCCATGTCTAAGGAAGTTAATAATAAACAAAATTCCTTTGGAAATTTTGTTGATAATCCCACTTATGAGCATGAGGACACATATAGCCAGGAATATGATAAAACGCATGAAGACTCCCCCATATATGGCAAAGATATGGATAATGACTATCGGACATACATTGGAGAACAAATTGTTGATGTATCTAGAGAAGGGAGTGTGGATGTCGGAAATTTTGAGCAGTTGAACATAAAGGAAGAGCATGACACTTTGTCATATGAGCAGTCAATTGAACATATATCTTAGCCATCGGATGACCCTTGTATATTAGAACAGTTCGAGGCTTGCACTTTCACAGAAAGTCATTTTCAGAAAAGCCTTTCGGATCAGCATGATGAGGCACCAGAACTTCCTTATCATCCTGAATTTTTTCACCCTATCCTGTCATGGATAGAGGATACCTGCAGGAGGACTTACTATATTGGGAAGCACTTCAAATATTTATTACATATTTATGATTCCCCATCCAGCTCTCCCATTCAGAAGATCCAAGCAGGTTTTCACTTTCTGATAAGCATGCCCTTGCTCTGGCTGGTAACCAGAGACAAGGTAAACAATTATTTTTACATTGATCACATGCTTATATGGTTACATTGGATTTCAGATTATACTTAACATTTTCCTTTGTATTATGTTAGAGTAGGAAAATTGTCAAAAAAAAAGCATTTATTTTATGCATTTAAAAATTTCTTAGGGTTTATTTTCAAATAAAAATATAGTTGGTATTTCATTTGGTTTTTTCATGACACGTGCTATTGAAGGTTTTTTGTTAAGTTGAGATGTTTTTACAGGTTATATATAAAAAACCAGAGATTATGGTGTTCTCGTATTCTCTCCTTGCATGAATGCCAGATCGAGCACACGTCCCGCAGTTGGAGCCAGATGTTATCAACTATTTTGTACAATAGTTGAACATCCATTGAGCCGCCAGTGTCAGAACATGATCAGTGTTCACTTCCAGAGTATCAGGGGTTCAGATTGTGGTGACTAGCCAATTTTGGCTAGCCAGTTTTGTTTCTCAATTGAAATGACCATGGCCCCATGGGGTTTGTAATAAGTGTGCTAGTAGGGTTTTTTTAGTGGCTCGGTCCCCAATGACTTGACTATCAACTAAGGCATTCCAGGGAGTTTTTTGCCCTTGTCAATTATGCTTTGCCTATAGCCGAGTAATAATCGACGAGGTTTTCTCTCGCTTCCTCCAAAGTTGGAATGCCTGATTTTGAAATTCGAGCCTTGGGGGGTTATTAGAGTCCAATTGATGTATATGAACCTACTAGACACCATGTATGTCTTAGATGGTCATTTCCTAGGTCCCTTGTCCATTAAAAACAATGTCCGAAATTTTTTTATGGATGCGTTGGATGAGTTTTTATTTTTCCAAATATTTTATTGGAAAAATTCAATTTGTAATAACTAAGGGGTTTGGGGGTGGATTTAAATGATTGGAGGCTTAATTCCTAAGCCAAAAATCTCATTTTAACCCCAAACCCACTTAGCCTAAGTTTCAGACAATTATTTGGTCTCATAATTAATATTTTCTCAAAAAATAAAAAAATGAGAAATATTAATTAAATTACAATAAAAATGAATATTTTGGAGATAATCCAAATCTCTCCAAAATAATCCAAATTGAATAAAATAAAAGGCTAAATGACATGGCACTGAGCATTTATGAAGATTCCAATCAACTCCAAAAGCTTTCAATCAACTATCTAGTCACTGCAAGAGATCTTCATTGAGCAAATTCACCCTCCTTCATGAGATTTGCGATTTGGTTATGTGGCAATTGGTAAATGGATTGGGGGTTTGCATTAAATGACAAGGTAGGCGCATTCCTCAAGTTATGGCCACCTCTCAAGTTCTAACTCCAAAGAAACTCGAGTTGGCATTAATATCTAAAACTCCAAGCTATCTCCCTCATGACTCATGCAATCCTTCATTTATTCACGCCTTCCTTTGATGGTTCACGAATTGATGATGTGGGGGATAGGTATTGGAGTGAAGGAGTTTCCAAGGGAAGGATGAGGGGTGCCTTGCCAAGGTGGAGGCCACCTCCCCATCCACATTTACTTCAAACTCGAGTTACATGGTAGATATTCACTCCAAAGCTTAGTGTTGATTGGATTTTGATTGGAGTTTGTCTCTCCATGTGGCAATTCGAATTTAGGATTAGTGCTTCTCATTTTTGTATAAGTAGAGAGGCCTTTGGCTCTTTTGGTGTGGTTATTTTGTGCAAGAAACCTCTGCCCGTTTACAATGTAAATATTTTTTCTTTTTGTGTAACATTGAATAAAGTTTGAGACTTTGGAGGTCAAATTGGTGCATGCATGGTTCATGGTGCCTTGTTGAGGTAATATGTTTCAAATTTTATCCATGCTTATTGATTGGAGATTGGATTTAGCTTAGAAGGCTTGTTTCTCAGGCACATAGGACAAGTATTTGTGGATTAAGTTATTTGTCTATGATTGCTATTTAAACATCTTTGAAGTAGCATGCTTTAGTTGGACTCAATACATGCCCTTTGGATTTATTTTGGACTAACATACTAAGATCTATCTCTTCTTTTTAAGTGTGATTAACAAGTTTCAGGTACATCTTGGAGTAAGGGATGAGCTAGTTTGCATCTCCCCCTTCTTCAATGACTTCAAAGGCATCCTCATCCTTGAATGCTCAATGGCTTTCAATTGATCTCATCTTCATCCAAAGATTTAAAAAGAAGGGCTTGGATTCTTCTCATCTCCACCGTAAAAGTAAATCAAATTTCTCATTCGGTTACCACAAGTGGATCTCAAGTACTAAGGTTTTTATCTCTCTCATTTCCACTTTTCGTAGAAGATCTCAAGTTATTAAAATCTCTATTTCAAGCTTGTGTTTCTTTTGCTAAGGTAGATCTAGGCTTTCTAGCCTTAGATCTATTTGTTTTAAGTCTAGATCTACTTTTTCCAATCCAAATTTGTCAAGATCTAGTTTTCTGATTTGTTTTATAGATCCATTTACATTTTGTTTTCAATCTTTTCTCGTCATTTAGAGTGCCAAAGTACTTTCAAAAAGTGTCCCAAACCCTTTAATTTTTCACTAAAAGTCTTGCCTTGAAAAAGTACATTGGGATTTGTGCCCATTGTCCGCATCATATTGCGTGCCACTCCGCTGTCCACTGTCTTCTGCGTATTTCTAGCGAGCTGGAAATTTCTAAGACAGTCCCAAGAAGTCACTTTTTTGACCCTTTTTTGCCTTGGAAAACGTGCATAATTTTTTCACTGAAAAACGTGCAAATTTTCCACTTTTTAGCTTGCTGATTTTTTTGAGTTTTACATTATTTTTCAATTCTGGAAATTAGCCTAAAAAATTTCAAAATTTTATTTTTTCAAATTTTAATCATTTTCCCCGAAAAGCGTGCCTTTTTCATCTTGCTGGTTTTTTGCTGATTTTTGGTAATTTTCTGCTATTTTCCAATTCTGGAAATTAGCCTAAAATTTTAAAAAAATTTCAAATTTTTTTTTCCTAAAATTTTAAAAAAATTTCAATTTTTTTTTTCCTAAATTTTTTTCAAGTTTTTATCATTGAAAAACGTGCTTTTTCACCCTTAAAAGTGAGCTTTTCTCAACATTTCCAAGGTCTGATTTTTGGTATTATTTTCCTGTTTTGGGCCCCTTATTCATCTCATTTGGCATTTCTCATCTCATCCACTTTCATTTTTTTCAATCATAAGTCAATTTTGGTTTTTCTAACAAGCTAATTAGTTGCTGTTAAGAGCTCTTATCTACAGGTGAACGGAAATACAAACAAGCAAGAGAAGAGCCAAAGGGCTAAAAGAACCAAAGCAAGCAAAACCTTTTTTGACAATTTCCAAAAAAAAAACCAAAAAACATTGTAACTCATAAATAAAAAGCAAGTGGGGTTTTTAAGCCCCCACGTCCAACTTCTCCCATTTGGGAAAGTTTGTAGTGTCTCTTTTCTTGGAGTGGTTTCTTAGATTAGTTTTCCCATTTTTGCACTTAGAATATTAATAGTCTAGCTTAGTTTCATTTTTGCAATAATTGCTAGTTATTCATCATTTGCTCAAGTAGTTCTTTTTTTTTAATATAAACTGTTTAAAGTAGAAATCTCTTGAATCTCACCATTAGTGGATCAAGAGTGCTCTCTGTCGGAGAGTTGTTTTTGCTTTTGTTTTACTTACCCCCTTGCTCTCCCGAGTACGGTCTTTGACCTGAAAGAGATTCTTGGGTAGATTAGACTTTACTTTCAGTACTTTAATTCCGTGCATCATAAGACTCTTGAACCTCTGTCATAAGACAAATCAAGAGCACTCTCTGTCGGAGAGCTTTCTTGTGTTGTGATAAAATCATTCACGACTCACATTCCCATAATAAACTTCGAATTTACTGTTTTCTCTTTGCTGCGTATACTCTGGCCAACCTTGAAAGGGGTTTGAATACTCAGAAACAGTATTGGTTGCCTAATCTTGCAAGTTCAAACCATAATAAAACCAACCACCTCATAACCAACGAACCGGTGTTGTTCGATAAGTACTCAAAAGTGGGGAACTCCTAGTGAGGGCGCCGGGAAACCCAACGTCGGACACAATTGCTAGTTAAGTTCCTTGAACACCTAGCTGTGATCCAGGCCTGTCCGTCATGTCCTTGAACGGGGCCACCTAGAGTACTTCTTCTGGTTAGATTTCCAGGACACCTAAAACAAGATCATCATTAAAATTTACAATAAAATAAACCAAGAACATTTGCACAATTGATCTCACAAACACATTGAACTCTTGTATTAAGCAACCCAAGCACTCAAGACTTTTGACTCCATAAGGCACTGGTCCTTGACATCTTTTTTATTTGCTTAATATCTATCTGGAGCACTTGTCGTTTATTTTCTATCTTATATTGTGAGTGTCTTGCTATCTAAGTTATCCAGTGGTTGTGCATCTCAATATCTTGCAATTGGTTATCTTTTGATTATATAAATTGATATTGTAAATCTTTGATCATCTTAAAAACTCCTAAACAACACCCATCCACATCCATACACCATAAAAACACTAAAAACACAAGAGCCATAGACAACTCTTTGTAGGGACAACCCCCATTGGCTTCGTTAGGAGTTTGCCTAAACGGAGGAGTTGGGATTCAGGTGACAGTACTTGGCTCATTGCTTGCCCCCAAGGCCACACCTTTCCCACTTGTAGTGAGGGAACAACTTTCGAAAGATTTCTGCTGACTCGGTGTGCATCAGGGTGGTAATAGGCCCCATTCCTCATTTTGAGGGTTGTGCTCCACTTGAGTCACTTTGTGATGCATTAGATCTAGTGAGATCTAGCCATGGCATGCCCTTCATCTTGAAAGCCCACCTTGTTTTGCATCTTGACTATCTCGATCTACAATTTGGTGGACATCCGACTCCATTTGCCCTTCCATCCAAGGCACTAGTCATCCTTGAGTCAATTTGCACTCCTTGGGTAGGTGGCTTTTTTTGCTAGATCGCACACTTGGGTATTGCTAATTCTTGGCCAATCCATAAATCCATGCCATAGCATACCCCTAGTACCATTCTATTCTAACTTTGACCTTGTGGACCCAACTTGGACCAATTTCCCACTTTTTAAGGAGTGGGTCCCAATTGGCTAATTTTCATGGTACTAAGTCATCTTTAGATCTATTAATTGAATCTCATAGGTGGTCCTTGTCATTCATTGGTTGAACCATTTGTCACTCTTTAAACCTCTTCAACCACACCTTAACCCTTGGGTCCACTTAACCTTCCGAGATCTAACTCACCATTGATCTCCTTGTTCCATTTTACACATTTCCCTAGGAATCTTTGGGTTAGCTAGTCTTCATTGATTGGCTAGGGTCTCCCCCTTGATCTTGATTTTTCTTGATCTAAAGTAAAGAGTGCCTCGGTTGACGTGACTCACAGCTTGCATTGGGAACCGTGGCATCTCTTGGGTCACCTCTTTAGTTGTCTACACCTCTACCGTCCTGGATAGGATACCTTTAGAGACAACTACAAGTTGTGTGATAACATGCATATCGCAAAATTTGGGGTTCAAAGCACAGGCAATGCATGCACTATATTTATCCCATCTACTCACAACTGTGCTTGATGGTTTTAAACAATATTGGATCCTTCTGTTTGGCATGCTATTGAATTCTCTCCAACATATGACCTGTACCCTCATAATCATCTCCGATCATAAGCATATCCATATCAGAAGGTTGGAGCATATTGACTATGGGCCCTGTTATCACATATATAGTAGCCGGGCTACCATACATTATTTTTCTCATTCCAGTACACTATTCAGCCAGTTCCCTTGTGTTTGAGATGCCGAGATGAGCATTTATATTGGATCACTATCAGATTGTGGACAGCAGCTATATTCCCCATGCCATGACTGAGTTTCAGGACACTCAGAGAGATGCCCGATATAGCCATTATGCCATTGGTACAGAGCAGTTAGTAGTGCCCAGAGTTACAGCAGCAGTTCCAGAGGACAGATGATGGTACAGGTTGATGGGCACTCAGGTATATGACTCAGCAGGTATATTATTGTGTTATGGTTAGATTGCTTTTATACTTATTCTTATAGCATGTCTTAGCACCTAGTATCATGATCTGGCGATCATATAGATACATGGACCTGGTTGACCTATTATTTATATTATATTGTCCCTACTCAGACTTAGAAGTTCACTATTCATACTCATTGGTACATACCCTCCTTAGGGAGAATAGAGGTGATCATTACACCATACTATGGCTTGCTAGTGTTGGCTCCATCATTTCACTGTCTTCATCCATCCGTGGCCTACCTTTTAGATTATCACCCTGATTTGCTACTTGACTAGTGACATGGAGGACCTTTCCCCACTGTAGCCTCTGTATTGGATGAGCTTCCCTGTTTATTGTGTCTCGGCTCTGAGTTGGTGACAAAACTTACCTATGGTGAGTTGGAGTTCCATGAGAATTCCCCCTAGTCACTAAAGTTGTGTTGGCTAAACCTGAAACTTTTAGTGCTGCCATCAATACAAAATCTGGAAAAATCAAATGCTATATCTTGTATATGAAAGAAATGCCAAATGAAAATGGCCATGAAAAATAAAATGTTATATCTTTTGGAAAAATAAATACCTAGGTAAACAAGTTGTCCATGACACACCTAGAAGTGCTCAGGTAAACAAGTGCCTTAAAAACACACCTGCAGCAGAAGGCCTAAAAATAAATGTAAATCTATGCAATGTGTTTGTAAACACACATAGATCAAGGCTATGGAAACCTCAGGCCCAAAAAGCAATGGAACTTAAATGTTATATCTAAACAATTGCTGGCCTTGCTTGTATTATGGATTGTGCGCATCTGTGAAGGTGAATAAACCCTCTTTAAACAACTCATCCATTTGTGAGACACCGCCATTCCCTGTGTTATTGCTCATTCAGTATATACTATAGTGTGTATTCCCTTTCCCTTGCCAAAGTGTCACAAAGTCAAGTTAGTCAAGTCATCCCTTAGCCTAGCCATTTATTTCAGCCTTCACCCTTCACTAGCAAATTGATCACAACTATGAAGTGAGTATGGTCCTGAAAGTCTAGTCTGAGTAATAATAATAACTAACGACACTATATATTTGGATTTAGATCGCCGGTCATGATTACTCTGTGTTATAGAAGCTATTTGAATAAATTGTAAAGCATGTATTAACCTTGACACCTTGCAGCAGCTATGGATGATAGTCTGAGTTGTATTTGGTCTTGGTTAGACCTAGTTTGACCATGGAGGACCATGGGACATGAGATGCTGGACCTTATGATGATATGGATAGATGATATATGGTCCATGTACACATACAGGATGATTCTATGCAGCAGCTACAGGGTTATGATGATGATTCTTGGGATACAGCAGTGTTTGGTCATTTACAGATCATTATTATTGGCCTTGTTCCGGTACATTGGATATTTATTTTTGATCATGCAGAGATTCATATGGTGTATGAGTACACATCTTGGATGGATTTGGACCTTCTAAGTCCAATGGGACAGTTTGTTTTCAGTTCCGGGCACTTACAGTGATGATTTAGCCTCAGTAGGCTGTCCTGGTGCAGTTTTGGTCTATTGGAGGCCCTGTCGGAGCAGAGATGACTTTTATCCGGATGACCTAGGGCGCTGATGATGGAGGGGGTGGTCCAGCCACTTGTTTTTACCATATTACCCCCCCCTCCCGGACACATTGGCACCCTCACCTTGACAGCGCCATCACTCCAGGAGGCAGTTTGGGCAGTTTCACGTTTCCCGAGGCATTTCAGGATTGGTAGAAATGGCTATTGAGGAAATCGATTTGGGCTACTGAGGCAAAGTTATGGCATGGGATGATCAGTGATGATAGATCGGGACCTTCCACACCTCCTCCTGCAGTTTCAGCTTCATCGGGGCCCGCATCCATCACTTATGGCACTTTCTGTGGATTTTTTGAGGTCTTTGAGGACCACGACTTCACCTTGGAGGACCACGACTTCACCTTGGAGGCAAGATTTGGTACTTTTATGATTATGTATTGGTTATTGTGCCATGGGGATTGACCAAGGAGGGATAAAATTACCCCTTGGACCCACCATGAGCCTCTTATGATATTTTGTCATCATGATTTGGTGGGATTCCCCTCTCCTAGGGCGACTTTGTCCACTTATGTTATATTTTATGTGTGATCCATGTATTATGTTGTTGAGCTCATCTCAACCATTGATTAGACATTTGTATCTTTTAATCTTAGCCACTCATTCAAAAAGTGGTTAGGGTTTTGATGCCTCTCCTTCCTATTTAAAGGAGAGAGCCTCTCATTGTAAAGGGACTTTTGGCTCTGGATTATTGGAATAGAAAATTATTATTGCATCTATCTCCAATGTTGTGGTGAATGTTTTTGGTGTTCGTTCGTTGGTTCTTCCTTTGCACTGAGTTATTGGAGATCTTGTTTGCCATATCTATTGTACCACGATTTTTGCATCTACAGGTGGAGGCCGATTTGCTTGAAGGAGGAGGTATTGGTAGGGGAAGACTCTCCCTACTTCTTCTTTGGAGCTCTTCGTTGGTAACAGGGAGTATTACTGTCCCAGGACCTTCTATTTCATGTTACTATTTGCATTTCTCTTGTATTTCTTCCATGCTTGATCTTACTGATTGAATTTCATTCCTTGGTTTGACAGGTAGAGGAAGGCGCACTTGTGGACTTGGGCATCAAATTGGCAAGCAAATCAACAATCTCTCATTTGATCTCTGCGGGAATCTTCCTCAACATCAAGGCATCTCAACCACATCATTCAGGTATGATCTCAAGGTAAGTTCTATCTCCATAGTCTATCCAATTGTCAAAAACACTTAAAACCCTAATTAATCAAAACCCCAATTTTACATTTTCTTAGATCTACTGAGATCTAGTGGGTTGTTGGGCATGATATTGAAAACCCACCTCTATAGCATCCACGGCATCCCGGATCTATAGTTTGGTGAGGATTGGCCTCCGTTTGACCCCTCTCCCAAGCCAACCTAGCTTCTCCCAAGGAAGGCGCACTTCACCATTTGAGCAGGTTGACCTAGATCTAAGCGATGGGTGTTTGAGATTCCACTTGATTTGACATCTACACATCAAATAACATACACCCAGGTTGTCCCTTTCTTGAAATTCACCTTGTGGGCCCCATTCCACATTTTAAGGGATTTAATCCCCATTTTGGACCACTTGGAACACTTAAACTCAGATCTACAAAGATCTAACCGGTGGATTGCCACAAAATTACAGATCCATACCCCTACTTGACTGATCTACCCGGATCTAAAGTTTGGATGCCATCCGACATGATTTGACCCACCTAAACCCTGATTGAAGCCTCCTTAGGGAAAGTCGCACCACCTTGGAGAAGTGAGTTCACTCACTTCGAGGAACTGGGTACTTGAGATTTTTGGAGATCTAAAACCGGAATAATTCAAAACCTAGGTCTAGACTGTCACTTTGCCAAATCTTGCCTTGGGGACTGCATTCCTTGTTTTAAGGGATTGTGGTCCACTTGGGTCAAACCTAGATCTAGACACATTTAAACATCAAGACCTATACTGTCCACTTATCTCATGTTGTAGGAGTCCTAAACCATAAGTCAACCCTACTTTGACTCCACTCCCCAATTCCCAAGGCACTGGTTTATCTCCAAGACAACCCAACTCTCCTAGATTGTTGGATTGACTTGTGGTTTGACTTTTGCATGGTGAACTATACCTTTGAAGACATCATGAACCATAGTCAAGATTGTCTCATGTACTAGTTAGCCCCAATCTGACCCCTAAACAACCCTGCATTGGACACGGTTCCCAAGGCAGTGGATCTTTGACATTGACCTAGTACACTAGCCCTAGATCTCACTTTAAACATTGTAAGTCACTTTCACTTCAACTATGAACCAAAGCTATACCTATTAAACCCCTCACTTGGCTTGTGACTTCATCCTTAGGTCTAGGATAAACCATACACCTAACTTCAACTAGAAATACCCTGATTTGGTGTCTTGGTTTTGATCTCTCCTGTCGGGAGTAGATCGGGTCTCCCCCTTTGTTGTCTGGGCTAGATAACATAAAGTGAAGGTTGCCTCGACTGGCGTGACAACCATATATTGGAGGTCGAGGTGATCGTGGTTGCACCTTTTGAGTTGCCCTTCCCTATTGCCATCCATGACTGGATCTATCCATAGGGGTAACTACAGCCTAGGTGATAACATTTTGGCGCCGTTGCCGGGGATGGCATAGGCTTACCCAGGTCCGATATATTATTTTAAAGCTCTCCTCCCCTTTCTCTTTGCCTAACATTTTGGCGCCGTTGCCGGGGATGGCATAGGCTTACCCAGGTCCGATATATTATTTTAAAGCTCTCCTCCCCTTTCTCTTTGCCTAACATTTTGGCGCCGTTGCCGGGGAGGCAATAGCTTGCCCTAGTCCTTCCCGCATATACTACGACACACATATCTTGGTAGAAGAGTTAAATCTACCTGGCGACTCCCAATCGTGACTCCGCTGAGGAACGAGCTCATTTACATCCTTAAAATACTTAGAACTATGCCTTGTGTCACTAATTCAGAGAACGATATGATTTTGAAAATGATGACCGAAATGAGTGGTTTAATCCGAAACCTAAATGGGGTAGTTCTCAGAAAACAAAGAGAAAATATTGAAAAGTATAAACCTTTTTCTAAAACCTTTGAGGGTGTGTACACCAATGAAAATCCCCAAACTAAGCCCACTTCTGATGGCAGAGTGGTAACTAGGTCTCAATCAAGGAATAACACGAAAGACATAGATAAGAACAAAACTAGTCCGAAAGAGAATACACTGGACCAAAGAAATACCACTCGTAAATTCCCCACTCAAACTCCAAACACTCCTCCTAAAGGGATTTTAAAGAAAACTGATCAACCCAGAAGGTTAGCCCCTCAAGTCACTAAGAAGGCAATAAGTTCAAATCCTGCTAAACCCCATGCTAAGGATCCAATACAAAGAAAACAAGAGAATGCTCCAACTCCAAGCAAAGAAACATCTCCTATAACACAAGAAAAGCTAAATTCAAACATACTGGGAAAACTCTCAGGATCTTCTGTCATGGTGTCTTTGAAAGATCTGGTAGTTATTCCTTCGGTTAGAAAACAAGTAATGCATTTACTGGATTTGAAAATGAATACCAAGGACAAGGAAAAGGCCTGCAACTTAAAGATTGATTTGAGTAATTTTGTATCCAAACCTAATATCCCTGTGCCCTTGGAGGAACTTTTGAAAATTCCCTCATACTACGATCAAGCAACCAAATTCCTAGGAATCGAGCCTAAAATCAAGAATCCTGTGAAAGTGACAGTTGAGGATGATCCCCCTATCATGATTCAAAGTGTAATTGACAAAGGTAGGGGTCACCCCCCCTTTTATATTGCTTTGGAAATAAATCAATTGATATTGCATAACTGTATGTTAGACTCAGGAGCAGAAGTAAACATTATGCCTCTTAAGGTCATGGAACAATTGGAGTTGAAACCATCCAGAGAATATAGAAATGTGTGCGGGATGGATTCCAGGCCTGTGAAGTCAAAAGGTATGATTGAAAACCTCAAAATGAAACTAGCTGCTTACCCTGCAATTGAAATAAGCATGAATGTCCTAGTTTTAGACATTCCTGACGCATGGGGAATGTTGCTATCAAGGGAATGGGCTGCCAAGTTAGGAGGAAGTATCCAAATGGATTTATCTTACGCAACCATCCCTATAGGAGAAAAGGCTACCTATAGATTGATGAATGAAAAACCTATGATAGAACACGTAGAAACACCCGACTACTTGTTTGAAGACGCTATGCGTCCCACTGAGGAAGTTGGAAACTATATGGTGATGGCCAACTATTGGGAGGAACCCCGACAGCACCCTTTCCCTCCCAGTCAAGTTTGGAAAATGCATTTTGATGGGGCAAAGTCTAGGCATGGTGCTGGAGCTGGGATTGTCCTTACATCTCCTTCTGGTGAAGAAAAATTGTTTGCATACCGTCTTGAGTTCGATTGCACAAACAATGTAGCTGAGTATGAGGCATTGCTTTTAGGCCTAGAAATTTGTCGGGAACAAAAGATCAAATGTCTAAACGTAACTGGAGATTCTGATCTGATTGTATCCCAAGTGAAGAACCAGTTTGCAGCCAAAAACAATAGGCTTAGGGATTATCGAAATGCTGTTTGGGACACTATGGAAATGTTTGATGCTTTTGCAATACGAGCAGTCCCAAGGGAAGAAAACACCCTGGCTGATGCATTATCAGTAATAGCTTGCACTTTTGAAACTCCTGATCATCTTAAAAATAAAGAGTGTAAGGTTGAAGTAATATTTAGACCCTCTGTTCCTGATAATCAAGATCATTGGCAAGTCTTTGATTCTGATGCACAAATCATTGCATTTTTACAAAACCATGAAAGTTTTCAAAATTGCAATGTGAATTTAGAAGACAAATCAAACGGTTCCTCCATTCAAGATCTTGATGTTAGGAAACTAGCAATACCTCTGGAGAAAAATTTCAACAGGCATGATGAATACAAAGGTAAGAGAGCTGAACCGGTAGACGAGGTTATAGAGATAAATATTGGAACTTCAGTTTCTCCCAGAATGATCAGGATAGGAAAGAATGCTTCCCCAGAAGAAAGAAAGGCGATTGTAAATCTGATTAGGAAGTATCGAGATATTTTCGCTTGGGCTTATGACGAACTTAGAACTTATGACCCTGAAATTATTGAGCATACTATCCCATTGCTTGAAGGCGCTAAACCTTATAGGCAAAAGTTAAGAAATGTCAATCCAAAACTTGCTCCCTTAATTAAGAAAGAGCTTGAGAAGATGCTAGCAGCCGGAATTATCCAACCCGTTCGACACACTACTTGGGTTTCTAACCCGGTTATTGTAAGAAAGAAAAGTGGTGAAATCAGGATATGCATTGATTTCAGAAACCTAAACCAAGCATCCCTCAAGGACAATTACCCTTTGCCAAATATGGAAAATCTGTTACAAAGTGTTACTGGGGCAGGTATGTTGTCAATGTTGGATGGTTTTTCGGGGTATAATCAGGTACGTATTAGAAAGGAAGACAGAAATAAAACAACCTTTACTACTCCATGGGGAACTTTCCAATATATAAGAATGCCATTTGGATTATTAAACGCCGGTTCCACTTTCCAAAGAGCTATGGATCAAGCATTTAGTGATTTGATTGGGAAAATCATTGCCATTTATCAGGATGACCTAACAGTGTTTTCAAAGGAACGAGGAGACCATATCGAACATTTAAGAAGAGTTTTTGAACGTTGCAGAAAATTTGGTATATCATTAAATCCCAAAAAATCAACTTTCGGAGTAGATGAAGGCAAGCTTTTAGGACACATTGTGTCAAAAGAAGGTATCAGAATCGACCCAGAACGTGTCCAGGCCATCAATGCTATTGCAGCACCCCATAATGTGGCCACCTTGCAATCTTTCTTTGGCAAAATAAACTTCGTTCGAAGATTCATTCCAAACTTAGCAGAATTGGCCAAGCCATTGAATGCCCTTCTTAAGAAGGATGTGAAGTTTGTTTGGGATAAAGAGTGTGAATCATCTTTCACTAAGCTCAAGAAGGCCATTTCAACCTCCCCGGTATTAGCTTGTCCTGATTACAATAAAGAGTTCATGATTTACTCATATGCTTCGGAAGATACTATTGCTGGTGTGTTATTACAAAAGAACAACGAAAACCATGAACAACCTATAGCCTTTATGAGTAAAAACTTGAGAGATGCCGAACTGAAATATACCACAACTGAGAAGCAAGCCTATGCCTTAGTTAAAGCCTTGAAACATTTCAGAACTTATGTGGGGTATTCCAAAATTAAAGCATATGTGCCTTACCAAGCAGTCAAGGATGTTCTTTCACAAGCAGATGGCATAGGTGTAAGAGGAAATTGGATTTCACGTATACAAGAATATGACTTAGAGATTAAGCCAATTAAGATTGTGAAAGGTCAAGGGTTAGCTCAACTTCTAACTGAAAAGGGAGGTAATATGGTAAATACGATAAGTGAAAAAGATCCTGCTATCTTAAACATTGATGAAGAGCATGAATGGTACAAAGATATCGTATATTTCTTAAGAAACTTGTCATGCCCTGACCACCTAGTGGATCATCAAAGAAGAGCATTAAGGCTAAAAGCAGAAAAGTATGTTTTAACCCAGGACGGATTAGGATGGAGGAACCCCGATGGAATAATCCTGAAATGTGTCAACTTGGAAGAGTCAAAAACCATCATAAAGGAGATGCACTCAGGATTATGTGGTGGTCATTATGCTCCAAGAACAACTGCTGCAAAAATCATGAGAGCAGGGTATTATTGGCCTACACTTTTTAAAGATGTACACGCTTATATTAGGATATGCCAAGAATGCCAGTTTTTCTCAGGAAAACCTAGATTGCCTGCCTTACCTTTAAATCCTGTAGTGGTTGAAGCTCCCTTTCAACAATGGGGTATGGATTTTGTAGGTCCTTTTAATGAAAACTCGAGCAACGGATATAAGTACATGTTGACCTGCACGGATTATTTCACTCGTTGGGTAGAAGCTATTCCAACCAAGAAGGCTACAGCTGAAGTAGTGGTGAAGTTTTTGGAAGAGAATATTGTGTCAAGATACGGTTGCCCTCTGAAACTAACAACAGATAATGCCCCAGCCTTCAGTAAAATAGAAATGTCCACCTTTTGCATGAATCATGGAATCACCCTCTCCCATTCTTCAAACTATTACCCCCAGGGAAATGGTCTTGCCGAATCAAGTAACAAAAATTTAATTAGGCTGTTGAAAAGAATGGTGGGTGAAAATAAGAAAAGTTGGGATGTAAAATTAAAATATGCTTTGTGGGCAGATCGAACAACAGTAAAAAGGATTACAGGAAAATCTCCTTTTGAGTTGGTATATGGACAAGACTGTAGACTACCAATAAATCTGCAAATACCTGTTTATGAGTTGTTGCAGCAATGCACTTCAGATATAGAAGCAATGCAAGGAAGGATTGATAAATTAGTTGAACTGGATGAAAAGAGAAGAAGTGCTTTCGATAAGATGCTTATAGAACAAGAAAGGGTAAAAGGCACTTTTGATCAAAATACTAGAGGTACTACCTTTGGTATAGGAGATATAGTTTTATTATGGGATAAGCATAAAGAGAAACCAGGAAATCACACAAAGTTTGAAAGTTTATGGAAGGGTCCGTATAAGATAAGTAGCCTGGCTGGGAAGGGATCTTTTGTCCTTGAAACCTTGGATGGAGACGAAGTTGAGTTACCTGTGAATGGGAGGATGTTGAAACATTACTTTCCTCCTATCAACCTCGAATGACCCCCGCTTGCATTGCCTGGTAGATTAGGGTAGGTAGGAAAACAAATAAGCCTACTTGGGCAGTAGTTAGTCTTTTCAGCCATTGAGTCTGGCATCTTCTTAGTCTCTAAGCTCCTTTGTAAGCTCCTAGTTTAACTGAGTACCTGTCACTTTTTCTTTTCCTGCACAATAAATTTCAAATTTTGCAAATTATGTTAGTAGTTTAATTTACTTTCTGCACTTATATTTTATGCATTTATATTTCTGACATAGAATAGATTTCATTTCAGCTGATTTTATTATTTTTCCCACACATGCGGCATGAGGTATTTTCTTTAGATGTTTGTGAATGCAGAAAATAGGTTGCAAGAATAAAAGCTGGAAATAAAATGGTAGAGTGCTGGATCGTGGATTCGAGTAGCAGAGTTCGAGGACCAGAGATTCTGAGGTTCTCAAGCACTCACTTCAGCCGAGCACTTGTCCCAGCCGGAGCCAGATGTTATCACATATATAGTAGCCGGGCTACCATACATTATTTTTCTCATTCCAGTACACTATTCAGCCAGTTCCCTTGTGTTTGAGATGCCGAGATGAGCATTTATATTGGATCACTATCAGATTGTGGACAGCAGCTATATTCCCCATGCCATGACTGAGTTTCAGGACACTCAGAGAGATGCCCGATATAGCCATTATGCCATTGGTACAGAGCAGTTAGTAGTGCCCAGAGTTACAGCAGCAGTTCCAGAGGACAGATGATGGTACAGGTTGATGGGCACTCAGGTATATGACTCAGCAGGTATATTATTGTGTTATGGTTAGATTGCTTTTATACTTATTCTTATAGCATGTCTTAGCACCTAGTATCATGATCTGGCGATCATATAGATACATGGACCTGGTTGACCTATTATTTATATTATATTGTCCCTACTCAGACTTAGAAGTTCACTATTCATACTCATTGGTACATACCCTCCTTAGGGAGAATAGAGGTGATCATTACACCATACTATGGCTTGCTAGTGTTGGCTCCATCATTTCACTGTCTTCATCCATCCGTGGCCTACCTTTTAGATTATCACCCTGATTTGCTACTTGACTAGTGACATGGAGGACCTTTCCCCACTGTAGCCTCTGTATTGGATGAGCTTCCCTGTTTATTGTGTCTCGGCTCTGAGTTGGTGACAAAACTTACCTATGGTGAGTTGGAGTTCCATGAGAATTCCCCCTAGTCACTAAAGTTGTGTTGGCTAAACCTGAAACTTTTAGTGCTGCCATCAATACAAAATCTGGAAAAATCAAATGCTATATCTTGTATATGAAAGAAATGCCAAATGAAAATGGCCATGAAAAATAAAATGTTATATCTTTTGGAAAAATAAATACCTAGGTAAACAAGTTGTCCATGACACACCTAGAAGTGCTCAGGTAAACAAGTGCCTTAAAAACACACCTGCAGCAGAAGGCCTAAAAATAAATGTAAATCTATGCAATGTGTTTGTAAACACACATAGATCAAGGCTATGGAAACCTCAGGCCCAAAAAGCAATGGAACTTAAATGTTATATCTAAACAATTGCTGGCCTTGCTTGTATTATGGATTGTGCGCATCTGTGAAGGTGAATAAACCCTCTTTAAACAACTCATCCATTTGTGAGACACCGCCATTCCCTGTGTTATTGCTCATTCAGTATATACTATAGTGTGTATTCCCTTTCCCTTGCCAAAGTGTCACAAAGTCAAGTTAGTCAAGTCATCCCTTAGCCTAGCCATTTATTTCAGCCTTCACCCTTCACTAGCAAATTGATCACAACTATGAAGTGAGTATGGTCCTGAAAGTCTAGTCTGAGTAATAATAATAACTAACGACACTATATATTTGGATTTAGATCGCCAGTCATGATTACTCTGTGTTATAGAAGCTATTTGAATAAATTGTAAAGCATGTATTAACCTTGACACCTTGCAGCAGCTATGGATGATAGTCTGAGTTGTATTTGGTCTTGGTTAGACCTAGTTTGACCATGGAGGACCATGGGACATGAGATGCTGGACCTTATGATGATATGGATAGATGATATATGGTCCATGTACACATACAGGATGATTCTATGCAGCAGCTACAGGGTTATGATGATGATTCTTGGGATACAGCAGTGTTTGGTCATTTACAGATCATTATTATTGGCCTTGTTCCGGTACATTGGATATTTATTTTTGATCATGCAGAGATTCATATGGTGTATGAGTACACATCTTGGATGGATTTGGACCTTCTAAGTCCAATGGGACAGTTTGTTTTCAGTTCCAGGCACTTACAGTGATGATTTAGCCTCAGTAGGCTGTCCTGGTGCAGTTTTGGTCTATTGGAGGCCCTGTCGGAGCAGAGATGACTTTTATCCGGATGACCTAGGGCGCTGATGATGGAGGGGGTGGTCCAGCCACTTGTTTTTACCATATTACCCCCCTCCCGGACACATTGGCACCCTCACCTTGACAGCGCCATCACTCCAGGAGGCAGTTTGGGCAGTTTCACGTTTCCCGAGGCATTTCAGGATTGGTAGAAATGGCTATTGAGGAAATCGATTTGGGCTACTGAGGCAAAGTTATGGCATGGGATGATCAGTGATGATAGATCGGGACCTTCCACACCTCCTCCTGCAGTTTCAGCTTCATCGGGGCCCGCATCCATCACTTATGGCACTTTCTGTGGATTTTTTGAGGTCTTTGAGGACCACGACTTCACCTTGGAGGACCACGACTTCACCTTGGAGGCACGATTTGGTACTTTTATGATTATGTATTGGTTATTGTGCCATGGGGATTGACCAAGGAGGGATAAAATTACCCCTTGGACCCACCATGAGCCTCTTATGATATTTTGTCATCATGATTTGGTGGGATTCCCCTCTCCTAGGGCGACTTTGTCCACTTATGTTATATTTTATGTGTGATCCATGTATTATGTTGTTGAGCTCATCTCAACCATTGATTAGACATTTGTATCTTTTAATCTTAGCCACTCATTCAAAAAGTGGTTAGGGTTTTGATGCCTCTCCTTCCTATTTAAAGGAGAGAGCCTCTCATTGTAAAGGGACTTTTGGCTCTGGATTATTGGAATAGAAAATTATTATTGCATCTATCTCCAATGTTGTGGTGAATGTTTTTGGTGTTCGTTCGTTGGTTCTTCCTTTGCACTGAGTTATTGGAGATCTTGTTTGCCATATCTATTGTACCACGATTTTTGCATCTACAGGTGGAGGCCGATTTGCTTGAAGGAGGAGGTATTGGTAGGGGAAGACTCTCCCTACTTCTTCTTTGGAGCTCTTCGTTGGTAACAGGGAGTATTACTGTCCCAGGACCTTCTATTTCATGTTACTATTTGCATTTCTCTTGTATTTCTTCCATGCTTGATCTTACTGATTGAATTTCATTCCTTGGTTTGACAGGTAGAGGAAGGCGCACTTGTGGACTTGGGCATCAAATTGGCAAGCAAATCAACAATCTCTCATTTGATCTCTGCGGGAATCTTCCTCAACATCAAGGCATCTCAACCACATCATTCAGGTATGATCTCAAGGTAAGTTCTATCTCCATAGTCTATCCAATTGTCAAAAACACTTAAAACCCTAATTAATCAAAACCCCAATTTTACATTTTCTTAGATCTACTGAGATCTAGTGGGTTGTTGGGCATGATATTGAAAACCCACCTCTATAGCATCCACGGCATCCCGGATCTATAGTTTGGTGAGGATTGGCCTCCGTTTGACCCCTCTCCCAAGCCAACCTAGCTTCTCCCAAGGAAGGCGCACTTCACCATTTGAGCAGGTTGACCTAGATCTAAGCGATGGGTGTTTGAGATTCCACTTGATTTGACATCTACACATCAAATAACATACACCCAGGTTGTCCCTTTCTTGAAATTCACCTTGTGGGCCCCATTCCACATTTTAAGGGATTTAATCCCCATTTTGGACCACTTGGAACACTTAAACTCAGATCTACAAAGATCTAACCGGTGGATTGCCACAAAATTACAGATCCATACCCCTACTTGACTGATCTACCCGGATCTAAAGTTTGGATGCCATCCGACATGATTTGACCCACCTAAACCCTGATTGAAGCCTCCTTAGGGAAAGTCGCACCACCTTGGAGAAGTGAGTTCACTCACTTCGAGGAACTGGGTACTTGAGATTTTTGGAGATCTAAAACCGGAATAATTCAAAACCTAGGTCTAGACTGTCACTTTGCCAAATCTTGCCTTGGGGACTGCATTCCTTGTTTTAAGGGATTGTGGTCCACTTGGGTCAAACCTAGATCTAGACACATTTAAACATCAAGACCTATACTGTCCACTTATCTCATGTTGTAGGAGTCCTAAACCATAAGTCAACCCTACTTTGACTCCACTCCCCAATTCCCAAGGCACTGGTTTATCTCCAAGACAACCCAACTCTCCTAGATTGTTGGATTGACTTGTGGTTTGACTTTTGCATGGTGAACTATACCTTTGAAGACATCATGAACCATAGTCAAGATTGTCTCATGTACTAGTTAGCCCCAATCTGACCCCTAAACAACCCTGCATTGGACACGGTTCCCAAGGCAGTGGATCTTTGACATTGACCTAGTACACTAGCCCTAGATCTCACTTTAAACATTGTAAGTCACTTTCACTTCAACTATGAACCAAAGCTATACCTATTAAACCCCTCACTTGGCTTGTGACTTCATCCTTAGGTCTAGGATAAACCATACACCTAACTTCAACTAGAAATACCCTGATTTGGTGTCTTGGTTTTGATCTCTCCTGTCGGGAGTAGATCGGGTCTCCCCCTTTGTTGTCTGGGCTAGATAACATAAAGTGAAGGTTGCCTCGACTGGCATGACAACCATATATTGGAGGTCGAGGTGATCGTGGTTGCACCTTTTGAGTTGCCCTTCCCTATTGCCATCCATGACTGGATCTATCCATAGGGGTAACTACAGCCTAGGTGATAACAGGCCCACAAAGTGAAAGAATTCAGCTTAATTCCACCTGTTCTCAAGATTGCCAATTTTGCAATAAAGTTGCCATTTTTGGTTTTAAATTGTCTCCAAAATTGCTACATTCAGTCATTACCACAACAGAATGTCTCCTTCCCTTCATGCATCCACTTCAGCATAATACAGTGGGATGCAGTTCCAGTTTAACAACATTTAATAACTGAATTTCTCGACATTGCATAATTGCTTACGAATGGTAGTGGTTTCTAATAAATTCTTGGATTTCTTTATCCATATCACAGAACTCTATCCATGGGATAACATGGCCAATTTCTTTGAAAGCAAGAGTTTAAACTGTGCACTAACAAGGGGTTGAAAGGATATTCATATCTATGGACAGTTAGTTTAATTGAGCTTAATAGAATACCTTAAATGGTTGCCTATGGCAATCCAGTAAATTGAGTCTTCTCTATGAGTTTTTGTCATGTTTGCAGTTAAGCTCAAATTCTATTGTTCTTGTCCGTGACTGAGTAAATGACACCATAGACATTGACCTGATATCTGAATGAAGAATCAAGATAAATAAGTTTTGCATTAGCAATGAACTTCTGTATGACAAGGTATACCTCCCTGAGAATCAAACATGAATTTAAACAACCTTGATTATACTCACTTTTGTTTGATGGAATATGTTGCTCCTCATGAGTGACTTAATTTGTGACAAAGTATACCAGTGGCTAACAGTTGTATTTGGCACCAAACATGTTATCCACATTCTCTATTTCCATCAGTCTATGGTTCAATGTTGTTGATGCACAGCATATCAGTCTCTGCTGTGACGAAATCAAGTTTTGCAATAAAAATACCATATGTTTAATTAGATCATCTGTCATAGAACACTCAATATCTATGTTCATGAGTAGAAGCCTTTCTACTCTACACTGATGCATCACACAATACAAAGGCAATAACAAGGAAGGATTATGGCATAAATCATTACCTTTCATTTAGAATGGAAGGCCCTCCTTATACAATTTTCCACTTGCAGCTATATATCCTTGAGAACATAAAGTGATATGGTTAAGTATATATGTGACAGGATTTTTCTTTCTGACCAAGTAGGAAGCTTTCTTGCCCTTTTGACAAATTGGTTGCAAGAGGCAGATTAGACAACCTGTTTGTGAAACATTGGTACTTTACCTGCTTTCCAAATGTCAGATTTGCCGAACTCTATGTTAGTATACTTCTCATCTTGTACATTTCTGTTGTTTCTCATAATGGGTTGAGCTTTGGGCTCTAGTTGAGCTATAAGTGAATGTGATTCCTTTTCTCCTAGAAATACTCATGGGCACTCAAAATTTTGGACAATATTGTGCAGGAAAGAAATATAGCATACAGCCTGTAAGTGTTGATTGAAGAACACAACATAGACAGAAAAGCAAAAAATGTAGAATGTAAATGCAATCTTGTGATTGCAGACTAAAGGTGAACCAATGCAAATGACCAATCCACATAGATGTAATTGCTTCTCAAGTGATTTTGGATTTGTTTTCCCTTTGGATACTGCAAAAAAGACTAGTTAGGGTGGAAGAATATGGCTTTGATTAGTGGCCAGCTAGTAAGTGGAGAAAGGACTGTTTTTTCAAGCCGTGAAGAGTCTAATATATCACTTAATTGCCTCATTGCTAAATGTTGGTGAATGTGTCTCTATAATATTACATAACATGTTAGAAAACTATAGATTTTTATATTGCTAACTGTTAGAACATTTCCAATGCATGTGCAGTGATGCTGGTGCTCCTACATCAATGGATCAACAAAGGTGCAAGAAAGATGTTTGACCACGACGAGTTGTTTAATGGTTTATGGTTGGGTGCATTCAAGGCATTGTGCTTCTCTTGCGGATATTTTGCTTATGACCAATGGGATATGTTGAAGAACCATTTATATAACCCTTGGGCACCTTCACTCTTAGTACATCATGCACTTCTGTTGGTTTGTTTCAGCCTTGCACTATACCGGTTTGTCACAATAAATTATCTGATACTTACTCTTGTTTGTGAGGTAAGATGAAAACCCCTCTATTCTTTCCTCATTTACTTCTCATGTTATTTTGGTTTGGTGCCCTTTAAGAAGAATTAACTTTGTACTTTGTAGGGATGCTAAAGTCTAGTTTGCCTTTGTTGAATTCAACATACGTTGGTGGCTTCATATAACATTCCATTTTCTGACATAGTGGGCTAGTCCATGATTACCAAAATCATTTTAGTTTATTCTTCCTCTTCTTAGATTAAGCTGGTTTAAATTTCAAAACCTTCCATTACTCCACGTCACAGTTTTCCATATTATTGATGATTGAACTTACCTTCACATCAAGGCCATCTTTGGACCAGGCTATTGAATCTATTGCGATTCATTTTGATCCACACTCACAGTGAAGTTCTGAGGGAGTGCAAAAGTATTTTTAGGAATAGATAATATATAATCTTCATGCCATTGAAACCTGACGCAGTTGCTGCAACACAGGGCATTCATGTTGCTGTGTTGGATATTTTGTTTATTGTAAGTCATTCCTCCAACCCCCTTCTTTTATTGGTGAATGTGTATTTGTATCTATGCTACTTCTGTTTCACTGCAATATCCCATTTATTCTGGGGTGCATATGACTGTCAGTCATCTTTTTCATTTTGTTGGATGGTGATAGAAGTCAAAAGAGTAATTGATGATCATGAACTATGTTACGCCCTAGATTCTCTGTAGTGCACCTTACTAGATGTGCCAAGGAGGGGGGTCCTTTTTGCCATTGTAAAAGGCCAAGTTGGGGCTTCTTTATGTAAAAGTGTTGGTCTATTGGTGTTCCAGACCCCTTTGTTGGTCATGGCAGATCCTCTTTGTCCTCATTTTAAGGTGTGCTGGTCTTGTGGCCCTGCTAACAACCCCTTGATGGGTGGTAACTCATCAATCATCATCATGTCGGACATTTATGCCCTGGGTAAGTATTGGTGCACTTTGGGGTGACTCCATTATGACACATGGCTTAGGAGCTCCTAGCCACACTCGTGATTTTATGATTTGTAAAGGTGATCACGCTTGTAAGGGTTGTCACACCCACTCTAGCACACCTTATTTATATCCACTTGGACCTTAATTTATTGTATTATCCCCTTTCCTTTGGTCATCTTAGTCAAAAATGCAAATTGTCCACCAGTAAAAGCTTGCTTTGAAAGCCGTACAATCTAAAGAAGGAGGGCGTTGAGGGCAAAAGACACTTGTTGGGGTTAGATGGGGCATGGCATCCTCCTTCTAAGCTCAACTTTTAGGGCTGAGTCTGCATGTCCCTTTAATCCCTTCTTATCCAATGTTGAGATAGATAAGAGGTTCTTCTATCTTCCTGATTTGGATTAAAGTACATATTCCTCATCATTGGAGGAATCTTCTTTGGCCTTGATCATATCCTTCTTGCACTTCGCTTTGGCCTCATCTCCCTTTGGTTCTTTAACTTCTTCTTTTATGAATCCTTCTAGGTCATGTTCTTCAAGAATGAGCTTGACCTTGTGAAACTGCTTCTCCAAGAACTGCTTCTGGCTTGACCTAGGGTTTGACAGAGAAACCCTAATTTTTCAACTTTGATATCTTGAGAAACTGATTGGAGGAAAAGAGACGCCTCCCCAAGGCGAATTAGGAAAAGTAATCCTTTTCCCAAATTTGTGTGTAGGACTGCAAAATACTTGATGCCCTAGTTTCTTCAATTTCTACTACAGATTTGTCAGATCTTAATTCTGATGTATCTCAGAAATTTCTGCTCCTCAAGGTCTGAAACTTTGTTATGTGATAGTCTAATCTGTCCTCTATCCAACCCCACAGGTTAGAGCAGGATTGGATTCACCAAGTGGAACTTATGTTAAGTTTCCCAAGATGACCTGTTTATGGATTGTTTCAGTATAGCAAACTTGTACGGACTTCCACGTGTCACTGTTTCATCTTCGGGTTTTGAAACTCGTACCAGAGAAACTAAAGTCCGTACACTTTCTGGAACATCTTACGAAATTCTATTTGGATCTTCCTAGCCCGAGATTAGCATTTCTCCTCAGGTCATCTGTCTAAAACTGAATTTTGGAGGAGGCTGGAACCTTGATTTGCATGGATCATATCTCCTAAAGTACAGCGAATCTGAGGCTGAAACTCACACACAAGGTACACGAACCTTTCATCTTCGGCTTGTCCAAGTTTCAGATCCTGAACCTATTATCACATCTATGTTAGCTGGAGCTACCATATTGCAGACTGTGCGGCCGAGGACCGCACAGTACTTTTTTTCCACATCAAAGATCCAATGCCTTTAGAGGAGGCACACAGTTTTGTTCAGATTGCCCCGAGCAGATATATCAGAGGGGATAGATGGTTGTACAATGGTCCAGACATGTTACTTAGCATTTACCGCAGGGTCACCCTTCCTTGCCGGGCTTTGATATGAGCCCATTGAGACAGTTGCCTAGTCTTGCTTTGATTGAGACTATCACAGAGTATTGTTGGTTTACTATTTGTGCCCGGATTCAGCAGAGATCCAGTTCAGAGACAGCCTCAGCAGCAGGTATATGGTGCAACAGGTATTGCATTTGATGTTTATTGCTCATGATTGTTGCTTAGACTTGTTTATACATGAAAGTACACTAACTTTGCATATGATGATTGATTTGGTGATCTAGCTATTGTTATGATATATGATTGGGCCCTTGGTGATGTCAGCCCACCCCTTCCTAGTAGGCCCCTGTATATGCACACCGGGCCACACCCCTACTCTTGGTATAGACTTGGTCACTTAGTCCCCCTAGGCAGCTGATTTTGGATCCACCTTCACCTTCTCCATCCATCCAACTCATCCATGATAGTCTTTCCCGACTTGGATTCCGATTTGTGACCTTGAGGATCCCTTTCCCCATTGATCTCTAAGTATGCCATTATTCCCTGTCTATTGTGCCATGGCATTTTAGTGTGTGAGATGCACTCTCAAACTTGGGATTTGCTCGTCGTTTGCCCCCGATGTTGCAATGCAGTTAGGATTGTGTAGCCTCACCGGGTGTTCCCCATTGGTCATCGAAGCATGTATTGCTCACCCCCATTACTTTGCAATATGAGCACCATGATTATATCTATTGAGATATGTATTTGGCCCAAAAGGGCCTTGATGAAGAAATGTAAAGCAAGCCAAAATGGATTTTTGTATTGTAAATGTAAAATCTAGCCAAAAAAGGGCTAAGTATGAAATTCATTGTAAAATCCATGCAATGTGTTTGTAAACACACATGGACACTCGTCAGCCGTACATGTCAGCAGTTGTAGTGGTTATTTCCTCACCTAGTCTCGCGGGGCAAGGAGGTGAGAGGAAGCAAGGGACAAGCTCAAGATTGTCCCCTAGAGTCTCAAGTTACGGTTTGTCGGACACCCAGTTTGGCAGCTCTAGAAAAGAACCTCACAGAGTCTTTGGGCACGGATGTGAGTTGTGAGATACTTGTTAGATGACCAGTGGCGGTTTCCCTGCACTATACCCATTTGTGAGGCACCGCCCTTCCTCGTGTTTTGTCATGGTATACTTATCTCAGTGGACCCCGCTTTCCCGAGTTATCCAAAAGGTCACATGATCCTCATCCTTGTCATCCCTTATCCTTCGCCATGTATTCCACATCACCCAAAGTCAGCTAGGTGGTCAAGTCTATAGGTTGTGCATAGCAGTTGAGTCTTTTGGATGTGGTGGGCCCACCTCACCTGGGGCCTTGTATTTTCCGGGATTTAATGCAGTTTTTTATCACCATATTATTATCATGATGTTTAGTAATGTACTAATTTGTATAAGGAAGCCTTTCGCTTCATGATTGCATACAGGTATTCAGCTAGCACTATTGTTGACCAGATTTGACTTGGTCAAACTAGGTTGACCAGGCAAAAAATGGGCCCGAAAAAATGTAGCGACCGAAATTACGATTTTGGTCAGTTATTATCTACAAGGGACCCATATGAGCCTCCAAGTTACAGAATGCAAAAAGATCGAGGCGTTTGTGAGATTTTTAATTATTACTGGTCATTAATGACCTGTTTTAATTATAAATCATGGATTTTGGGCAAATAATGCCTAAGTGATGGATCGAGGTCGTTCGAGTGGTCATTCTTACTATTTTTGGGGTCCACGATCACATTGCAGCAAACGGTTCAACAATCCGGGCACTTTAGATGGGTCAAAAGCCCAAATTACATCTTCAGCAGTATAAACCAGCAATAAAATACATGGAAAATAAAAAATTGACAAAGGCAACTATAGCAAAGGGCAAAAATCAATGGTTGGCTAATACAAGGGTGTTTTCTAAGGTAATATGGTAATGTTTGGACATTGTATTTTTGGTTGTGGGGCCCTCTCTTGCCCAGCTCACCATGAGGGGCGAATTTGCCCATGGGGGCGTTTTTCCACTTAGCAAAAAATCATATTTTTGATGTTTTTATGTATTGAGATCATAGTGTAGTGGTATGGGGGGATAAAACAGCCCATAGGCACCCCCCAACCACATTTTATATGTGTTTTATGGGCCCCACGAGTTGGCCCCATCTCCACTTGGGCGTTTTTGAGGGTAATTCGCCCTCCCTCTAGAGATCATCCCCACCATCGATTTGGGTTGAGAGAGAGTTAATCTCAGCCCTTAGTTTTGGGGGAATTAGGTTTTGAGAGTGGTCTTTCTCTATAAGAGAAGACACTCACCTCATTTGTAAGCCTCTTGGCACATTTGTACATTGGAGTTTTGATGATATAGAGCCATTCTTCTACAGTTCTTGAGAGTTTTATGGATGGATTATGTGTTGCTTGACTGATATCTAGTCTTTCATAGCTTTGTTGAGTTGCTAGTACGTTGTTTCCATATTGTCCTTGGCCAACAATTTGCAGGTGAAGAGCTTAGTTGGAGGAGGGCGCAGTTTTGGGAGTGGGAACCCCCCAACTGCTCGAATTCTTCAGAGAATCAACAAGGGAGTTGTTATTGCACTTTCGCCTTTCAATTCTCTCATTTTATGTCATTTTACTTTCTGGTTTCTCTTATTATTTGCTGCATCACTAACTTGATCTTGTTTGTGGCAGGTACCTAGGGCGAATTTGGCCATTGGAAGCTCAAAACGTGAAGGGAACACGCTGTTGCTCGGCAACTGAGTTTGGAAGGCTAGTCTTCGGCAACCTCGTCCATCTATTCACTCCCAAGTAGGTCCTGTTGTCCGCCAAACTGCACATCAGCAGCGGAAATCTTTCGAAAGCTGTCTCTTCACTACAAGTGAGAGAGGTGTGGCCTTGGGGGCAAGCAATGAGCCAGGTACTGTCACCTGAATCCCAGCTCCTCCGTTTAGGCAAACTCCTAACGAAGCCAAGGGGGGTAGTCCCTAAAAGAGAGTTTCACTAAGGCTCTTGTTTTTATAGTGTTTTCTTGTGTAATGATGCGGATGGGTGTTGTTTAGGAGTTTTTGTGAAATTTGAGAGACAATATAAAGCTTGAAAAATAAAACACAAGGTAAGATGCAATCCACGTTGCGAAACAGTATATAAAGACTTGATATAATTAAGAAGCATCCACAGATAAAAATTAAATGACAAAAGGACCAGTGCCTTATCCAATGGGTAATGGAGTCAAAAATAACAAATGTAGTGCTGGGAGATGCTGAAAAATAGTCTTGATAGTAATTGTTCGTGAGATCGTTGTGCAAATTATCTTGGTAAATTTCAAAGTTTTAGTTGTCTTGATTATTAGGGCTAAGACCAAAGGTATCAAAAGATGGTTGAACCTTACCCAAGAAAGATACTGGCAACCCTGAATGACCTGTCGGAAGCACCCAGATTCGATAAGGATTGGTGTCCAATGTTTGAACCGCCCCTGAGTCTGACAGTGGGAATCCAACGTCACCCCTCGTGGGAAGAACAGTATTTTGCCTTGGTTGAGGTTATGGGTAAAAATTTTAATTAAGTTTATCGATCGTTATTATCAAGTCTTCCACCTTTCTGAGTACTAGCCCAACCGTTTCCGGTTGGCAGAGCATACGGGTGTAGGACAAACCAAGATAAATTAATTAGGGGTGTGTGAGTGGAAAATTTTATTATTGAAAGAACCTTGTTCAACTCTCCGACAGAGAGCACTCTTGACTCGGTCTTATGACCACAGTTCAAGAGACTTGCTAAAATTAAAATGCCTAATGCAGGGATGATGCAAAGACTAAAATGCCCTCCGATAGAGGGTGCTCTTGACTTGGATTTGGCCAAGTTCAAGAGACTTTGGTTTATTTTAAGGAAGCAAAAGTATTTGTGTTGTGAAAGCAGTAAAATAACTTTAAAAGATGAAATCACTTGATAAACTTGAAAGATATAACTTAATGCTTAACACGAAATACTTGAGAGATAAATAAACTTAGTGTTCTACCATACAAACTTTAATCTACTAGGTGGGATTGATCTCCGAACAAGATCAACCACTAGAAACCACCAATCCTGGAAACCTTCCAGCTAGCTGGATGTCCACAAGAAGTTGATGGGGGAGCGAGAAGCTACCACAAAACTATGTGGCCTTTGGGATACGATCCCAAAGTTAGCTATTCTCTGGTCAAGGATTGGAAGAGAAACAATATAATGATAAAAATTAAACTAAGCTATCTAGCGAAATAGAAACTAATCTAAGAACATGGAAACATAAACTAAGTTAATCCAAGACCCAACACTCTTCCCCAAATGGGGAAGAAGACAAAAAGTGGAACCCCCTCCACTTGAAACTTTTTATTAAGCAGTTACAAATGCCTTGGGTTTAAAACCTTGCAAGGTCTTTTGAGAATGGAAATACTTGAAAGATATTGAAGAAGAAGCAAGTTTCACTTGCTATTACAAAAGGATAAGTATCTCAATGGTTAAGTCATCCTCATGGATCCTTCACTTTGTTTTGCGTTACTTCTTCGTTTCAAGATATTTATCAAATGTATCTCTTCCTCAAATGATCTACACAAGCCACAAAGAATCTAAGCAAGGCACCCGTTAACTGTTAGCAAAAGACAAAAAATTACAACTAATTAAGTCTAGATTTGAAATTTTAACTCTAAAACGTGGAATGCATAAAAATTTATCATAAAATGTTAACTATGGTGAAACGGACCAGTGAACAAAAGTTGCTCTAAATATGCTAGAAATGAGATCTAAGACTTAAAATTTTTGAAATATTTTTATGCAAAATATTCTATCTTTCGAAATGAAACTATAAAACTAGGAAAGATGACTCAAAATGCAAGCCTAAACTCAATAAAATGGGATCCACAATGAGATTTAAAACTTACAAAATGAAATGCAAGTAAGACTAACTATGTAGATGTAAGTATGATGATCTAACAAATGCCTAAAGACTAACACTAAAATATAACAAGCTTATGCAAAAAGACAAATGCTAACGTTTTTAACAATTTTTGTGTTTATGGTGGATTTTAGGGCACTTGGGAAGATGGACGAGAAGGGGGAAAAAAGGCAAATCTAAAGGCAAAGATGGAGAGGCAAAGGGAAGGCTAAGTAGGGCAAAACGAAAGCAAAGAGGGAGAAGTAAGAGGATGGACGAGAGGAGCTAAAGGAGGGAAAAACGAAAGCTAGGAGAAAAGAAAACCAAGGAGAAGTAGATCTAGGGCAAGGACTTCAAGTGGAACACTTGGGGTAATAGAACACCGCCTTGGAAATCCTCCGGTTAACCGGTGATACGCCGACAGCGAGTGTTGAAGAGAGCACAAGGGAGCAAATCCCAAGTTATTCCCCAAGGTTGAAGGAACTTCAACCTTATGGACTTCTAAACTATGGCTTGAAGACAAGGCAATCTTGGATCAAGGCTAGAGGGGCTAGAAGTGGCTTAGCAATGCAAAAATAAAAGCTTCAAAGAGCAAATGAGAAGGCTTGAAGAAGGGAAGCCTAATGTAACCAATGAACAATATTTGAATATGAGAGATGGATCTTTGAAATCAAACCCCTTTATGCCACCATCTTGGTGTTGTGAGATCGACTTTGGGAGATCCTGCAATGTATGAATGTTAATGGAAAGATTTGTTCTTTGAAGAGATGGAGGAGACAACCTAGTTCCAACTTCTCTTCATAACTTTATAGATCTGCAAAATGTATCACTTACAAACAAGATTGATCAAATATAGTATGCCAAGTTGAAAGGGATAAGAAGAGTGTTAGTATTTTCGACTACAATTCACTACTTCCCAATCACAAAACAACCCAACATCAATGGACAAATTGAACCCAAATGCCCACCCTATGGACTTGGAAAAGTCTTCTAAGCTTAAATAATTTGATCAAAACTTGGAACATGTAAGTAAAAAACATAACACAATATCACCTTGATTAGATTGAAGAACTTTCCATGAACAAGATCAACACACCATATGGACCTCCAAAGCCACTTTATTTCAATTAGCAAATGCTATAACACATATACAATTTTGGCAGAGTAAGTTTGCCTCAAATTCTCCATGAGATAACAACCCAAATGGGCCTCTCTTTATACTAAAACTAAGTGCCAAAACCCTAGGTCGAATTGGTGGTGAGCATGAGGTCGAATTCCAATCAATCAAGGCTTGGAGCAAGAGACATGGCCAAAGTCGAGTTTGAGGTTTGGTGAGATTGGCATTATGTGGCAAAGGGCTCGACTTTGTGAAGGAAATACAACGAATGGGCAGCCTACACAAGGGAAGTGCGAGCTAGGGTGAGGAAATCGTGAGCCAATGTGGAGAGGGCGAGCTTGGATGTGGTAGGTTGAGGCTAGTTTAGTGGATGACACATGGTAGAGGTAGGCACTAACTAAAACTCAATCAAAAGCCAAGCCAATCCATACACCTACTAACCACTAAACGAGCTACAACAAGGAAAGGCGTGGATCCACATGAGATTGACGTGAGCTAGGTAAGGATTGCGAGTTGTTTGTGAGAGAACACGTGGTAAGGTAGGTGCTAACTCGAATCTAGATGAGAGCCAAGCTAACTCGTGTTTGCAATAACCAATAACAAGGATCCAACTAAGGTTCACGTGAGAGGAAATAGGGATGACGTGAGGGCTTTGGAGATGGCGAGTTAGCATGGTGGAGACATGTGGTAGTTTGGTAGGTGAAACTCGAATTGTGAAGGAGCCAAGCTATGGTGGATGGTGTGAGTCATGAGGGCGCCCACCTCATGTCTTAAATGCAAACCATCAACCCAAACAATGACTGACACATCACTAAATCGATTTTCCCATGAAGGAGGGCGAATTAGCTTGAGGAGATTCTTTGCTGGTGACTGGATGGGTGACTGGATGGGCTTGGAGTTGATTGGAATCTTCCTAAATGCTCATTGCCATGTCATTTAGCCCTTTATTTTAATCAAATTGATTAATTTTGGAGAGATTTGGATTATCTCCAAAATAATAAATTTTATTAATTTAATTAATAATTTCTCTGTAAATGACTTTTCAGAGAAAATATTAATTACGGGGCGGAATTGACATCCGAAAGTTGGGTTTAGCTGCTCCATGGGTCATGTGTGATTTTTGGCTTATGAAACGAGCCATCAAACACTGAAATCGGACCCCGGATGACTGACATATTACAGACTCAAATTTCTCTATTTAAACTATAGAGAAATTTAATTAAAATTTAAAAATAATTAAAAAATTAAAAACCCCAATTTCGACGCGTCCGGTAAAATTTTTTCGAAATTTTTCTGGGGGTCCTAGAGACCTAGGACATGACCAAAACCTATTCTAATAGTGTCAAGTAGGTTTATACATTATAGTTGGACCCTAATAACCCCCCATGGCCAAATTTCCAAAATCGGGCATTCCAGCTTTGGAGGAAGCAGGAGAAAAACCAAGAGATTATATTTCGCCTGAAGCAAAGTATAATCTGACGGTGAAAAAACTCCCTGGAATACCTTAGTTGTTTAATCCAGTCATGGGAGACCGAGCCACTCAGACCCTACTAGCACACTTTGATACAAACCCCCATGGGGCCATGGTCATGTCGACTCAAAAACAAAACTGGCTAGCCAAAACTGGCTATACCCAAAAACAATGAAACCCAGATACTCTGGAAGTGAACACTGATGTGTTCCAACACTGGCGGCTCAATAAGGTTTCAACTATTGTACAAATCAGTTGATAACAGGTCCTACTTGCTGGTCTCTAGCATTTAAATTTCATTGTGTGTGCTGAGCAGAAAACTCACTTAAAAAACCCTAAAAATACAAAACTCGTTTTTCTACTGTTAGAATTTGTTCGAATTTAAAACCCACTAATGAAATGCTCCTAAAATTCCATATCTGAAATTTCATTTAATTCCGACTCCATCTACCCACTTAACCAGGCACTAGTCTTCCACTGATTTCGCCCTCCTTGGGCATTTCAGCCATCCACGTTGTTGGGTAAATTTTGGGGTTATGGGTACTTGAGATTCAGCTTTAGAACGACATTTTACCTTAGGAAATCAAGTATCATTGGCTGGAAGTGATTAAAAACATTAATTTCTCGCTGCCCTAGGTCCATTGGACTAACTGTTTAACCATTTCCTTGGGCAGTTTTACTTCAGCACTTCACTTCCATCTTAGGTAACTCCCTAGACTGTTTCAGCCATCGAATCACCAAGCCCATCCTATTTCCTGATCATACTTGATTGCTGGTCACTCATTACATCACTCTTATTTCACCATTTGTGTCCATCAGTTGGCTGAATTTAGACTTAGGAGTTCACATACACTCATCCCTCGTCTTTATCTCTTATTCTTTTAGGTTTGGGTGTATTTTTGTCTCTCAACCATCATTGGTTGAGCAGGGTCTCCCCTTCGACTTGGCTAAGTGGCTCGTCGAAAGTGACAATAGCCTTGTCTGGTGTGACTTCCGTTCATTGAACGAAGGACTTGGCCGTTGCTGGTTACACCTTCCTAGCTGTCCATCCACTACCATCCCTATTGGGACACCTCACTTCAACAGCTAGAGTTTGTGTGATACCATTTCTGGCGCCGCTGCCGGGGAGGTAGAGGCTTACCCCGCGGTCTTTTGAGTTTGGGTCTTTTGCTTTATTTTTCATCATACCGCATTCAAACTTAATTCTCTGTTGGCTGATTTTTGTTTGCTTAATTTATTTCAGCCAACATTTTTGTTTCATTCACTTCCCTACAACATCTTTACCTTTGGTGAACAAGGTTCTACGTTCACCTGGTGACTCCACCCCGCGGCTCCACTGGAGACCGAACCCATCCATACAACCTTAGAAGCTTTTAGATCATTCTGACACTTTACATGAGACTCCACTGGGAAATCTTGAATTGATAAATCAGAATGGATCCCGATGTTCTCCTTAGCCTCTCACAAGCCATAAAGGAATTAAATGAACGTGTGAGTAGGTCTGAAAGGAGACGTGAAGAAATAAATGAATGGGATGCACAATCTCAGTATGGGGATGAATCTAATTACAGGTATGAACCTTCATATCAAAATTCTTATGACACCCATCAAATGCCTCATCCATCTAATAGTTTTTCCTCCCCAAATATCACGAGTGAACCAATTAAAAAGTATCAAACCCAACCAGGACTTTTGGTGAATGATTCTCACTCAACTCAAGCAACCAGAACCTTTAGGAAACCCAAGCCATCCCCTTTTGATTTTTTAGAAATATGTGGGGCACCTCATCTTATGCCAAATGGATACATCAAGAGGTTGCCTTGCTTTTATGGAAATGATGGAACATCTATTGAAAGTCATTTGGATGCCCTTTGGGACCATATGGAATCCCTGGTTGCTGATGGTGAGGATGTCTATATGCGAGCCCTTGGTGCGTCCCTAGTAGGGGATGCCTGTTTATGGTTTGATAATTTGGCCCCAGGATCCATCACTGGGTATGACATTTTCACGAGATTGCTAATATATAAATGGGGTGAGAGCATTGATGAGTCTTTAGAATGTCAATCTAGCACTGATTGTGTCATAGATGAAGATTATATTGATGATCTGCTTTCCTGGTTGGATCACTCCTCTCCTGAGATGTTCCAAATCATGAGTGTGCCTACAATCCACAAGAATGTCATAGAGTATCTTGAGAACAATGCTTCAAAATCTCATGCGGAAGTTAAAAGAAACATCAATCGAATCATACGAGATACTTTGTTACTATTACCCGAGGTAGTTGCAGGCCGAACCCTATATCTAATTTGCCTTTCCATTGGTGACTCTAGTGAAGCATCACCTGAAGAGCAACTTCACAATCATCACATGGTTGACAATTGTCCTGTTCAATGTTCAAACAATCCAAATTTTGACTCAGACTTTAATCATCTCTCTGAAGAGGACGAGAAAGGTGAGGATTGTCAAATTTCATGTGAGAAACAATCTAGTGATCATCATGTAATTGAAAACCAACTTTGTGAAGATGAATGGGGTGAAAGCATTGATGAATCCATGGAAAAACAATCAAATGAGGATTATGTGGTGGAGGATCAATGTCATGAAGACGATCAAGATAGCAATTTTGAAATGAGCAGTGATTGTCCTTATCAGTTTGATTTCTCCTCTCCTGAGCCTATGGTGAATGTGCCTTTGATTCAGCTTCTGAATGAGCCTTTAGTCTATAAGAATGTAGTAGAGTACTTGAAGAATATAGGCAATAAATCTCATGATGAAGTTATGTATGATAGTGAGCAAATCTCAACCCCTCAATATTTTGATCTTGATATTGACTTTAGAAGGGGAACTTACTAGAATCATACGAAGCACTTTGTCATCTTTACCCGGAGAAGGCACTAATGAAGAAGGGGATCTCATTGATCATCAAAGACAAAATTCTGTGGCTGAGCTTTCGATCAGTGAATCCACTAGAGGTCCTCTTGAGGGGCAGCCCCATAGTCATTGCTTCGTTGGTGATTGTTCAAGTCAATGCCCAAGTGATCTCGACCTTGTTTCACTTTCCAATCATACCTTTCAAGAAGAAGAGGAAAAAGAAAATATCGAAAATAATCAGACTTCTGTTGAGAGTGGATCCAACGATCATCATGTGCTTGAAAGTCAAATGTGTGAAGATGATGGGGGTTTTAAAAATGATTATATTGATATACCTCCTTGTCAAGATGATGATGATCCAGTTATGTATCAACTCGACCTCGAGTGTTCTTTGTTGCAACCTACAAGATGGAATCAATGTCACAAAGAACCAAGTGGCATGCTTAACATCAATAATATTCCTCGCCTTCTCCTTGGTCAAAATGAATTGATTGGAAATATGAATCAAAATGAGCCTTGTCTTCGGAAGGTTGTGTTGACCCTGATGATTTCCTTGACAAGTGTCCCTTATCTCACACGGAATTGGGGATGACAATTTTTGGAAATGCTAAACATACCTCTACATTTCAATCCTCCCTCCCATCCCAACTCATCAAGTCAATGCCTCTTTTAAACCTAATCTTGTTGTGCAAAGGGTTCGATAAGGAGTTTGTAGAATGCCAAAGCCAAGTGGTTGATGGTGAAACCTTCTATTTTCTTTTTCAGTCATTCTGGGTTAACCCTATTTTCCAAACTGATAGTCTCATTGATTGGTTGACCGAGAAGCTTTTCAAAGATCAATTTCATCTTTTCGCAATTTTTGAGCAACAAGTGGGAGTAATTTTGATCTTAGTTTTAGTAAACTCCAGTTTGTCCCCACTTGGTTCTCTCATCAATCCAAGGATGAACGCCATTGAGAATGGCAACTGGATAGACGAGGAGAACAACATGCCCCAGGGAGGGTTGAGTCAAGTGTTATATTATTTTCTTACATCTAATTTAAAAGATAACTCACACCATTTTCATGCTCCTTTTTGCCTATTGATGGATGTGTTTTGCGAAACCCAGTCTCAACCTCGGCATGATTCCATTTTGCACCCCTCTAACCCTTTTCCAATCTGTGAACAAGTCAAGAGAATTTTGATCTTAAACTCATTAATTCTTAATCCAGTCTTGACTTGTTTTGCTAAACAACATCAAAGAAGCAATACTGATCTATTGGATGAGTGGTTGCACTGGATCTATGATTTTACTTAGTCTTTGTCTAAATCGGTTAGAGTAGGGTAGGTAAATTGAATAAGCTCTCGTGAGTAGTAGTTAGTTGTCCTTTTTGTTTTTGTTTTTGCTTTTCTTACCTTTGACACCATTTCCCCTTTTTCTGGCTTTCCTTTCTTTGTTTTTCACCTTGTTACACCTTGTGTATCGACTTAATAAAATTTAAAAATGCTGTAGAGTACTTTCATTATTGATATATTTTTCTTTCAAGCATTGTCATTTTGTTTATTTCTGTTGGATTATATTATATATATTGTATGTCCTTACGAGCGATTTGCAGAGATTGGTATAGCGTCTGCATTTTACAGGTATAGGTACACATATGATGATGATGCAGAGAGCATGTACGTGCATTCGTGTTGATGATGATGAGAGGGGTTCTACGGACCAGAGATTTTGTGGTTCTCAAGCACTCTCTCCCTTAGAGCACTTGTCCCAGCTGGAGCTTGATGTTATCACATCTATGTTAGTTGGAGCTACCATACTGCAGACTGTGCGGCCGAGGACCGCACAGTACTTTTTTTCCAAATCAGAGATCCGATGCCTTCAGAGGAGGCACACAGTTTTGTTCAGATTGCCCCGAGCAGATATATCAGAGGGGATAGATGGTTGTACAGTGGTCTAGACATGTTACTTAGCATTTACCGCAGGGTCACCCTTCCTTCTCGGGCTTTGATATGAGCCCATTGAGACAATTGCCTAGTCTTGCTTTGATTGAGACTATCATAGAGTATTGTTGGTTTACTATTTGTGCCCGGATTCAGCAGAGATCCAGTTCAGAGACAGCCTCAGCAGCAGGTATTGCATTTGATGTTTATTGCTCATGATTGTTGCTTAGACTTGTTTATACATGATAGTACACTAACTTTGCATATGATGATTGATTTGGTGATCTAGCTATTGTTATGATATATGATTGGGCCCTTGGTGATGTCAGCCCACCCCTTCCTAGTAGGCCCTTGTATATGCACACCGGGTCACACCCCTACTCTTGGTATAGACTTGGTCACTTAGTCCCCCTAGGCAGCTGATTTTGGATCCACCTTCACCTTCTCCATCCATCCGACTCATCCATGATAGTCTTTCCCGACTTGGATTCTGATTTGTGACCTTGAGGATCCCTTTCCCCACTGATCTCTAAGTATGCCATGATTCCCTGTCTACTGTGCCTCGGCTCTTTAGTGTGTGAGATGCACTCTCAAACCTGGGATTTGCTCCTGTCGGTTGCCCCCGATGTTGCAATGCAGTTAGGATTGTGTAGCCTCACCGGGTGTTCCCCATTGGTCATCAAAGCATGTATTGCTCACCCCCATTACTTTGCAGTATGAGCACCATGATTATATCTATTGAGATATGTATGTAGCCCAAAAGGGCCTTGATGAAGAAATGTAAAGCACGCCAAAAGGGCTTTTTGTATTGTAAATGTAAAATCTAGCCAAAAAAGGGCTAAGTATGAAATTCATTGTAAAATCCATGCAATGTGTTTGTAAACACACATGGACACTGGTCATCCGTACATGTCAGCAATTGTAGTGGTTATTTCCTCACCTAGTCACGCGGGGCAAGGAGGTGAGAGGGAGCAAGGGAGAAGCTCAAGATTGTCCCCTAGAGTCTCAAGTTACGGTTTGTCGGACACCCAGTTTGGCGGCTCTAGAAAAGAACCTCACAGAGTCTTCGGGCACGGATGTGAGTTGTGAGATACTTGTTAGATGACCAGTGGCGGTTTCCCTGCACTATACCCATTTGTGAGGCAGCGCCCTTCCCCGTGTTTTGTCATGGTATATGTTATCACCTAAACTGTAGTTACCCCTATGGATGGATCCAGTCATGGATGGCAATAGGGAAGGGCAACTTGAAAGGTGCAACCACGATCACCTTGACCTCCAATATGTATGGTTGTCACGCCAGTCGAGGCAACCTTCACTTTGTGTTGTCTAGCCCAGACAACAAAGGGGGAGACCCGATCTACTCCCGATAGGAGAGATCAAAACCAAAACACCAAATCAGGGTATTTCTAAGTGAAGTTAGGTGTATGGTTTTTCCTAGACCTAAGGATGAAGTCACAAGCCAAGTGAGGGGTTCAATAGATGTAGCTTTGGTTCATAGTTGGTGTGAGAGTGACTTATAATGTTTGAAGAGAGATCTAGGATGAGTGTACTAGGTCAATGTCAAAAGATCCACTGCCTTGGGAACTATGTCCAATGCAGGATAGTTTTGAGGGATGTATTGGGGCTAACTAGTACATAAGACAAGTTTGACCATGATTCATGATTGCTTTAAGGGTATAGTTCACCATGCAAAAGTCAAACCACAAGTCAATCCAACCATCTAGGAGAGTTGGGTTGTCTTGGAGATAAACCAGTGCCTTGGGAATTGGGAAGTGGAGTCAAAGTGGGGTTGAATTATGGTTAGGACTCCTACAACATGAGATAAGTGGACAGTATAGGTCTTGATGATTAAATGTGTCTAGATCTAGGTTTGACCCAAGTGGACCACAATCCCTTAAAACAAGGAATGCAGTCCCCAAGGCAAGATTTGACAAAGTGACAGTCTAGACCTAGGTTTTGAATTATTCTGATTCCGGATCTGCAAGAATCTCAAGTACCCAGTTCCTCGAAATGAGTGAACTCACTTCTCCAAGGTGGTGCGACTTTCCCTAAGGAGGCTTCAATTTGGTTTTAGGTGGGTCAAATCATGTCGGATGGCATCCAAACTTTAGATCCGGGTAGATCAGTCAAGTAGGAGTATGGATCTATAATTTCGTGGCAATCCACCAGTTAGATCTTTGTAGATCTGAGTTTAAGTGTTCCAAGTGGTCCAAAATGGGGATTAAATCCCTTAAAATGTGGAATGGGGCCCACAAGGTGAATTTCAAGAAAGGGACAACCTGGGTGTATGTTATTTGATGTGTAGATGTCAAATCAAGTGGAATCTCAAACACCCATGTTCTAGATCTAGGTCAACTTGCTCAAATGGTGAAGTGCGCCTTCCTTGGGAGAAGCTAAGTTGGCTTGGGAGAGGGGTCAAACGGAAGCCAATCCTCACCAAACTATAGATCCGGGATGCCGTGGATGCTATAGAGGTGGGTTTTCAATATCATGCCCAACAACCCACTAGATCTCAGTAGATCTAAGAAAATGCAAAATTGGGGTTTTAATTAATTAGGGTTTTAAGTGTTTTTGACAATTGGATAGACTATGGAGATAGAACTTACCTTGAGATCATACCTGAATGATGTGGTTGAGATGCCTTGATGTTGAGGAAGATTCCCGCAGAGATCAAATGAGAGATTGTTGATTTGCTTGCCAATTTGATGCCCAAGTCCACAAGTGCGCCTTCCTCTACCTGTCAAACCAAGGAATAAAATTCAATCAGTAAGATCAAGTATGGAAGAAATACAAGAGAAATGCAAATAGTAACATGAAATAGAAGGTACTGGGACAGTAATACTCCCTGTTACCAACGAAGAGCTCCAAAGAAGAAGTAGGGAGAGTCTTCCCCTACCAATACCTCCTCCTCCAAGCAAATCGGCCTCCACCTGTAGATGCAAAATCGTGGTACAATAGATATGGCAAACAAGATCTCCAATAACTCAGTGCAAAGGAAGAACCAACGAACGAACACCAAAAACATTTACCACAACATTGGAGATAGATGCAATAATAATTTTCTATTCCAATAATTCAGAGCCAAAAGTCCCTTTACAATGAGAAGCTCTCTCCTTTAAATAGGAAGGAGAGGCACCAAAACCCTAACCACTTTTTGAATGAGTGGCTAAGATTAAAAGATACAAATGTCTAATCAATGGTTGAGATGAGCTCAACAATATAATACATGGATCACACATAAAATATAACATAAGTAGACAAAGTCGCCCTAGGAGAGGGGAATCCCACCAAATCATGACGACAAAATATCATAAGAGGCTCATGGTGGGTCCAAGGGGTAATTTTATCCCTCCTTGGTCAATCCCCATGGCACAATAACCAATAAATAATCATGAATATACCAAATCGTGCCTCCAAGGTGAAGTCGTGGTCCTCAAAAGACCTCAAAAATCCACAGAGAGTGCCATAAGTGATGGATGCGGGCCCCGATGAAGCTGAAACTGTAGGAGGAGGTGTGGAAGGTCCCGATCTATCATCACTGATCATCCCATGCCATAACTTTGCCTCAGTAGCCCAAATCGATTTCCTCAATAGCCATTTCTACCAATCCTGAAATGCCTCGGGAAGCGTGAAACTGCCCAAACAGCCTCCTGGAGTGATGGCGCTGTCAAGGTGAGGGCACCAATGTGTCCGGGAGGGGGGTAATATGGTAAAAACAAGTGGCTGGACCACCCCCTCCATCATCAGCGCCCTAGGTCAACCGGATAAAAATCTCATCTGCTCCGACAGGGCCTCCAACAGACCAAAACTGCACTGGGACAGCCTACTGAGGCTCAATCATCACTGTAAGTGCCCGGAACTGAAAACAAACTGTCCCATTGGACTCAGAAGGTCCAAATCCATCCAAGATGTGTACTCATACACCATATGAGTCTCTGCATGATCAAAATAAATATCCAATATACCGGAACAAGGCCAATAATAATGCTCTGTAAATGATCAAACACTGCTGTATCCCAAGAATCATCATCATAACCCTGTAGCTGCTGCATAGAATCATCATGTATGTGTACATAGACCATATATCATCTATCCATATCCTCATAAGGTCTAACATCTCATGTCCCATGGTCCTCCATGGTCAAACTAGGTCCAAACATGACCAAATATAACTCAGTCCATCATCCAAGGCTGCTGAAAAGTATCAAGGTTAACACATGCTCTACAACTTATTCAAATAGCAATTATAACACATAATGATCATAACTGGCGATCTACATCCAAATATATATTGTCGTTAACTATTATTATTACTCAGACTAGACTTTCAGGATCATACTCACTTCATAGTTGTGATCAATTTGCTAGTGAAGGGTGAAGGCTAAATTAACTGGCTAGGCTAAGGGATGACTTAACTGTCTTGACTTGGTGACACTTTGGCAAGGGAAAGGGAATACACCATAGTATATACTGAATGAGCAATAACACGGGGAATGGCGGTGTCTCACAAATGGATGAGTTGTTTAAAGAGGGTTTATTCACCTTCACAGATGCGCACAATCCATAATACAAATAAGGCCAGCAATTGTTTAGATATAGCATTTAAGTTCCATTGCTTTTTGGGCCTGAGGTTTCCATAGCCTTGATCTATGTGTGTTTACAAACACATTGCATAGATTTACATTTATTTAGGCTTTCTGCTGCAGGTGTGTTTTTAAGGCACTTGTTTACCTGAGCACTTCTAGGTGTGTCATGGACAGCTTGTTTACCTAGGTATTTATTTTTTCCAAAAGATACAACATTTTATTTTTATTGCCATGTTCATTTGGCATGCCTTTCATTCATGTGTGTTTAGAAACACATTGCATGAATGGGCTTTTCATACAAGATATAACATTTCATTTTTTTTCAGATTTTGTATTCATGGCAGCACCAAAAGTTTCAGGTTTAGCCAACACAACTTTAGTGACTAGGGGGAATTCCAAGGAACTCCAACTCACCATAGGTAAGTTTTGTCACCAACTCAGAGCCGAGACACAATAAACAAGGAAGCTCATCCAATACAGAGGCTACAGTGGGGAAAGGTCCTCCATGCCACTAGTCAAGTAGTAAGTCAGGGTGATAATCTAAAAGGTAGGCCACGGATGGATGAAGACAGTGAAATGATGGAGCCAACACTAGCAAGCCAAAGTATGGTGTAATGATCACCTCTATTCTCCCTAAGGAGGGTATGTACCAATGAGTATGAATAGTGAACTTCTAAGTCTGAGTAGGGACAGTATAATATAATATAATAATAGGTCAACCAGGTCCATATATCTATATGATCGCCAGATCATGACACTAAGTGCTATGACATGCTATAAGAATAAGTATAAAAGCAATCTAACCATAACACCTGTAATATACCTGCTGAGTCATATACCTGAATGCACATCAACCTGTACCATCATCTGTCCTCTGGAATTGCTGCTGTAACTCTGGGCACTACTGTCTGCTCTGTACCAATGGCATAATGGCTATATCGGGCATCTCTCTGAGTGTCCTGAAACTCAGTCATGGCATGGGGAATATAACTGCTGTCCACAATCTGATAGTGATCCAATATAGATGCTCATCTCTGCATCTCAAATGCAAGGGAACTGGCTGAATAGTGTACTGGAATGAGAAAAATAATGTATGGTAGCCCGGCTACTATATATGTGATAACATCTGGCTCCGGCTGGGACAAGTGCTCTGCTGAAATGAGCGCTTGAGAACCTCAGAATCTCTGGTCTTCGAACTCTGCTACTCGCATCCACGATCCAGCACTCTACCATTTTATTTCCAGCTTTTATTCTTGCAACCTATTTTCTGCATTCACAAACATCAAAAATACCTCATGCCGCATGTGTGGGAAAAATATAAAACCAACTGAAATAAAATCTATTCTATGTCAGAAATATAAATGCGTAAAGTATAAATGCAGAAAGTAAATTAAACTACTAACATAATTTGCAAAAATTTGAAATTCATTGTGCAGGAAAAGAAAAAAAAGGTGACAGGTACTCAGCTAAACTAGAAGCTTATAAAGGAGCTTAGAGACTAAGAAGGTGCCAGACTCAATGGCTAAAAAGACTAACTACTGCCTATGTAGGCTTATTTGGTTTCCTACCTACCCTAATCTAACCAGTCATCACAAATGTTAGGTAAAATCATAAATCCAGTGCAACCATTCATCAAACAGGTTAATGATTCTTATTTGATTTTTGTTAATAGAACAAGTCAAGATTGGGCTAAAGATCAACAATTTTAAGGGCACAGTCTTCTTGATTTGTTCATAAATTGACGAATGGTTTGAATGATGCAATATGAAATTATGCCAAGGAGAAGACTGACTGATGCAAACATCCTCCATCAAAGAACCGATAGGATCATAAAATTTATGCAAGTTAAACTTAGAGATGGATAGAGGAAGTACATAAGACATATGACTCGATTCATTTTCACACAAATTAACTTTTTCATTTACTTCTCTTACATATTCAATTTGATTCTCCTTGGGACTAATGATCAAAAAACCAAGTGGGGATAAATTAAAGCTTAAAAGACAAAAAATCAAAGTCAGACCCACTTGATGCTCAAAAATGGAGAAAAGATGGAATTGATCTTTAAACACCTTTTCTAGCCACCAAGAATGATTGATATCTTTATGGTTCCAAAGTGACTGAAAAGGGAAATGAAGTGCCTTTTCTCCAAACATGTAATCATGCTTATACTTCCTATTAAAAATTTCCAAGGCAAAAAATTGACTAGAGCACCAACCCAAAGATGATTGACAGAGTTGGGAAGGGAGGGTGGATTGCAAATATGAAAATTCTCCCAAATGGATAAACAAGTTTGACCTTGGATTTTGATAATAGAAAAGATTCTTTATTCTAGGAATAATTTCAAACTTTTGATCAAATTTAATATTTACAACCTGAGGACAAGATTTTAATTCTAAGAAATTGATGAATCTATCTTGACTAAGGATGGAAAAATTTAAAGACTCATTATAAGAGGTGGAACAAAGATTAGAGCATCTAGTGTGATTCATTATTTCATCTTCATTTTGAGATTGAACTTTTACTGCTTCATCATTAAATTCATATGAAGATAAATGATCATTTTTATTTAATTTGTCAGGGAGAAAATTAACAAGTTCATTTAAAACACCCTGATTATTTGCACCATGATCATGTGAAGTCACCACTAAAGGATCTTGATCTATGTCCCTACTTTCTTCTTCTTCAATAAGCTGATAAGGAATTGCATGATCAATAAAACTAGGATGATTGATGAGTTCTTCCGAAGGAGAAACTTCAATAGACTTGTTGACTAAAGGCTCATCCTCAGAAATCTCCTCTGGATCAGGACTAGGGCTACCTAAAAAGTGATTTGAAAATTTATGGTTTGTACAATGATTAAAGATTTGACTTTCGATTGACTCAAAAGTAGAAGACTTATCATCAGAAGATATTGGGTAGGAAAGGTCATCTCCGGATGTTGACAAATCACTTGATATTTGATTGTTAAATGATTCAACAATAGGATCGGAAAGGGGAAGGTTTTGATCTTGGATTTGATTTGAAAGATACATATCATCGAATTCACTTCCCCATTCTTCTAGGAATTTATTTTCAAACATGTCATAACCAGAAATGCTATTGGGTTTCAAATTCGAAAGCCAGAGTCCAGCTCTTTCTTTGAAAGATGAAGCCAATAGTCTCATACACACATCCTCATGGGTTATGGATAATTCTTTAATAATTTCCCTAAAAAGTTCAAGGTGTCTTTTAGCAGAGATTTCATAGCTTCCATCGAAAATAGGCAACCTTGCACATGCTTGATGAGGAATATGATGAGGATACCCAACAATTTTTGAAAAGTCAAAAACTTTTAAACGACCGAAAGTTCTAGGTCGCTCAGAAGCAGCCATGAATAATAATTTTTATTTTATATTTTATATTTTTTATATTTTTATATTTATTTTTAAATTCAAGAACCTGAAAACAAAATGATGCACCCCATGGGTTCTAGATAATGATAAGATCTGTCTTAGTGTTGTAAGGATGTAAATGAGCTCGCTCCTCAGCGGAGTCACGATTGGGAGTCGCCAGGTAGATTTAACTCTTCTACCAAGATATGTGTCGTTGTATATGCAGGAAGGACTAGGGTAAGCCTATTGCGTCCCCGGCAACGGCGCCAAAATGTTATCACCTAAACTGTAGTTACCCCTATGGATGGATCCAGTCATGGATGGCAATAGGGAAGGGCAACTTGAAAGGTGCAACCACGATCACCTCGACCTCCAATATGTATGGTTGTCACGCCAGTCGAGGCAACCTTCACTTTGTGTTGTCTAGCCCAGACAACAAAGGGGGAGACCCGATCTACTCCCGATAGGAGAGATCAAAACCAAAACACCAAATCAGGGTATTTCTAAGTGAAGTTAGGTGTATGGTTTTTCCTAGACCTAAGGATGAAGTCACAAGCCAAGTGAGGGGTTCAATAGATGTAGCTTTGGTTCATAGTTGGTGTGAGAGTGACTTATAATGTTTGAAGAGAGATCTAGGATGAGTGTACTAGGTCAATGTCAAAAGATCCACTGCCTTGGGAACTATGTCCAATGCAGGATAGTTTTGAGGGATGTATTGGGGCTAACTAGTACATAAGACAAGTTTGACCATGATTCATGATTGCTTTAAGGGTATAGTTCACCATGCAAAAGTCAAACCACAAGTCAATCCAACCATCTAGGAGAGTTGGGTTGTCTTGGAGATAAACCAGTGCCTTGGGAATTGGGAAGTGGAGTCAAAGTGGGGTTGAATTATGGTTAGGACTCCTACAACATGAGATAAGTGGACAGTATAGGTCTTGATGGTTAAATGTGTCTAGATCTAGGTTTGACCCAAGTGGACCACAATCCCTTAAAACAAGGAATGCAGTCCCCAAGGCAAGATTTGACAAAGTGACAGTCTAGACCTAGGTTTTGAATTATTCTGATTCCGGATCTGCAAGAATCTCAAGTACCCAGTTCCTCGAAATGAGTGAACTCACTTCTCCAAGGTGGTGCGACTTTCCCTAAGGAGGCTTCAATTTGGTTTTAGGTGGGTCAAATCATGTCGGATGGCATCCAAACTTTAGATCCGGGTAGATCAGTCAAGTAGGAGTATGGATCTATAATTTCGTGGCAATCCACCGGTTAGATCTTTGTAGATCTGAGTTTAAGTGTTCCAAGTGGTCCAAAATGGGGATTAAATCCCTTAAAATGTGGAATGGGGCCCACAAGGTGAATTTCAAGAAAGGGACAACCTGGGTGTATGTTATTTGATGTGTAGATGTCAAATCAAGTGGAATCTCAAACACCCATGTTCTAGATCTAGGTCAACTTGCTCAAATGGTGAAGTGCGCCTTCCTTGGGAGAAGCTAAGTTGGCTTGGGAGAGGGGTCAAACGGAAGCCAATCCTCACCAAACTATAGATCCGGGATGCCGTGGATGCTATAGAGGTGGGTTTTCAATATCATGCCCAACAACCCACTAGATCTCAGTAGATCTAAGAAAATGCAAAATTGGGGTTTTAATTAATTAGGGTTTTAAGTGTTTTTGACAATTGGATAGACTATGGAGATAGAACTTACCTTGAGATCATCCCTGAATGATGTGGTTGAGATGCCTTGATGTTGAGGAAGATTCCCGCAGAGATCAAATGAGAGATTGTTGATTTGCTTGCCAATTTGATGCCCAAGTCCACAAGTGCGCCTTCCTCTACCTGTCAAACCAAGGAATAAAATTCAATCAGTAAGATCAAGTATGGAAGAAATACAAGAGAAATGCAAATAGTAACATGAAATAGAAGGTACTGGGACAGTAATACTCCCTGTTACCAACGAAGAGCTCCAAAGAAGAAGTAGGGAGAGTCTTCCCCTACCAATACCTCCCCCTCCAAGCAAATCGGCCTCCACCTGTAGATGCAAAATCGTGGTACAATAGATATGGCAAACAAGATCTCCAATAACTCAGTGCAAAGGAAGAACCAACGAACGAACACCAAAAACATTCACCACAACATTGGAGATAGATGCAATAATAATTTTCTATTCCAATAATCCAGAGCCAAAAGTCCCTTTACAATGAGAAGCTCTCTCCTTTAAATAGGAAGGAGAGGCACCAAAACCCTAACCACTTTTTGAATGAGTGGCTAAGATTAAAAGATACAAATGTCTAATCAATGGTTGAGATGAGCTCAACAATATAATACATGGATCACACATAAAATATAACATAAGTGGACAAAGTCGCCCTAGGAGAGGGGAATCCCACCAAATCATGATGACAAAATATCATAAGAGGCTCATGGTGGGTCCAAGGGGTAATTTTATCCCTCCTTGGTCAATCCCCATGGCACAATAACCAATAAATAATCATGAATATACCAAATCGTGCCTCCAAGGTGAAGTCGTGGTCCTCAAAAGACCTCAAAAATCCACAGAGAGTGCCATAAGTGATGGATGCGGGCCCCGATGAAGCTGAAACTGTAGGAGGAGGTGTGGAAGGTCCCGATCTATCATCACTGATCATCCCATGCCATAACTTTGCCTCAGTAGCCCAAATCGATTTCCTCAATAGCCATTTCTACCAATCCTGAAATGCCTCGGGAAGCGTGAAACTGCCCAAACAGCCTCCTGGAGTGATGGCGCTGTCAAGGTGAGGGCACCAATGTGTCCGGGAGGGGGGTAATATGGTAAAAACAAGTGGTTGGACCACCCCCTCCATCATCAGCGCCCTAGGTCAACCGGATAAAAATCTCATCTGCTCCGACAGGGCCTCCAACAGACCAAAACTGCACTGGGACAGCCTACTGAGGCTCAATCATCACTGTAAGTGCCCGGAACTGAAAACAAACTGTCCCATTGGACTCAGAAGGTCCAAATCCATCCAAGATGTGTACTCATACACCATATGAGTCTCTGCATGATCAAAATAAATATCCAATATACCGGAACAAGGCCAATAATAATGCTCTGTAAATGATCAAACACTGCTGTATCCCAAGAATCATCATCATAACCCTGTAGCTGCTGCATAGAATCATCATGTATGTGTACATAGACCATATATCATCTATCCATATCCTCATAAGGTCTAACATCTCATGTCCCATGGTCCTCCATGGTCAAACTAGGTCCAAACATGACCAAATATAACTCAGTCCATCATCCAAGGCTGCTGAAAAGTATCAAGGTTAACACATGCTCTACAACTTATTCAAATAGCAATTATAACACATAATGATCATAACTGGCGATCTACATCCAAATATATATTGTCGTTAACTATTATTATTACTCAGACTAGACTTTCAGGATCATACTCACTTCATAGTTGTGATCAATTTGCTAGTGAAGGGTGAAGGCTAAATTAACTGGCTAGGCTAAGGGATGACTTAACTGTCTTGACTTGGTGACACTTTGGCAAGGGAAAGGGAATACACCATAGTATATACTGAATGAGCAATAACACGGGGAATGGCGGTGTCTCACAAATGGATGAGTTGTTTAAAGAGGGTTTATTCACCTTCACAGATGCGCACAATCCATAATACAAATAAGGCCAGCAATTGTTTAGATATAGCATTTAAGTTCCATTGCTTTTTGGGCCTGAGGTTTCCATAGCCTTGATCTATGTGTGTTTACAAACACATTGCATAGATTTACATTTATTTAGGCTTTCTGCTGCAGGTGTGTTTTTAAGGCACTTGTTTACCTGAGCACTTCTAGGTGTGTCATGGACAACTTGTTTACCTAGGTATTTATTTTTTCCAAAAGATACAACATTTTATTTTTATTGCCATGTTCATTTGGCATGCCTTTCATTCATGTGTGTTTAGAAACACATTGCATGAATGGGCTTTTCATACAAGATATAACATTTCATTTTTTTTCAGATTTTGTATTCATGGCAGCACCAAAAGTTTCAGGTTTAGCCAACACAACTTTAGTGACTAGGGGGAATTCCAAGGAACTCCAACTCACCATAGGTAAGTTTTGTCACCAACTCAGAGCCGAGACACAATAAACAAGGAAGCTCATCCAATACAGAGGCTACAGTGGGGAAAGGTCCTCCATGCCACTAGTCAAGTAGTAAGTCAGGGTGATAATCTAAAAGGTAGGCCACGGATGGATGAAGACAGTGAAATGATGGAGCCAACACTAGCAAGCCAAAGTATGGTGTAATGATCACCTCTATTCTCCCTAAGGAGGGTATGTACCAATGAGTATCAATAGTGAACTTCTAAGTCTGAGTAGGGACAGTATAATATAATATAATAATAGGTCAACCAGGTCCATATATCTATATGATCGCCAGATCATGACACTAAGTGCTATGACATGCTATAAGAATAAGTATAAAAGCAATCTAACCATAACACCTGTAATATACCTGCTGAGTCATATACCTGAATGCACATCAACCTGTACCATCATCTGTCCTCTGGAACTGCTGCTGTAACTCTGGGCACTACTGTCTGCTCTGTACCAATGGCATAATGGCTATATCGGGCATCTCTCTGAGTGTCCTGAAACTCAGTCATGGCATGGGGAATATAACTGCTGTCCACAATCTGATAGTGATCCAATATAGATGCTCATCTCTGCATCTCAAATGCAAGGGAACTGGTTGAATAGTGTACTGGAATGAGAAAAATAATGTATGGTAGCCCGGCTACTATATATGTGATAACAGTATACTTATCTCAGTGGACCCCGCTTTCCCGAGTTATCCAAAAGTTCACATGATCCTCATCCTTGTCATCCCTTATCCTTCGCCATGTATTCCACATCACCCAAAGTCAGCTAGGTGGTCAAGTCTATAGGTTGTGCATAGCAGTTGAGTCTTTTGGATGTGGTGGGCCCACCTCACCTGGGGCCTTGTATTTTCCGGGATTTAATGCAGTTTTGATCACCATATTATTATCATGATGTTTAGTAATGTACCAACTTGTATAAGGAAGCCTTTCGCTTCATGATTGCATACAGGTATTCAGTTAGCACTATTGTTGACCAGATTTGACTTGGTCAAACTAGGTTGACCAGGCCAAAAATGGGCCCGAAAAAATGTTGCAACCGGAATTTCAATTTTGGTCAATTATTATCTACAGGGGACCCATATGAGCCTCCAAGTTACAGAATGCAAAAAGATCGAGGCGTTTGTGAGATTTTTAATTATTACTGGTCATTAATGACCTGTTTTAATTAAAAATCATGGATTTTGGGCAAATAATCCCTAAGTGATGGATCAGGGTCGTTCGAGTGGTCATTCCTGCTATTTTTGGGGTCCACGATCACATTGCAACAGACGGTTCAGCAATCCGGGCACTTTAGATGGGTCAAAAGCGCAAATTACATCTTCAACAGTATAAATCAGCAATAAAATACATGGAAAATCAAAAATTGACAAAGGCAACTATAGCAAAGGGAAAAAATCAATGGTTGGCTAATACAAGGGTTTTTCTAAGGTAATATGGTAATGTTTGGACATTGTATTTTTGGTTGTGGGGCCCTCTCTTGCCCAACTCACCATGAGGGGCGAATTTGCCCATGGGGGCGTTTTTCCACTTAGCAAAAAATCATATTTTTAATGTTTTTATGTACTGAGATCATAGTGTAGTGGTATGGGGGGATAAAACAGCCCATAGGCACCCCCCAACCACATTTTATATGTGTTTTATGGGCCCCACGAGTTGGCCCCATCTCCACTTGGGCGTTTTTGAGGGTAATTCGCCCTCCCTCTAGAGATCATCCCCACCATCGATTTGGGTTGAGAGAGAGTTAATCTCAGCCCTTAGTTTTGGGGGGAATTAGGTTTTGAGAGTGGTCTTTCTCTATAAGAGAAGACACTCACCTCATTTGTAAGCCTCTTGGCACATTTGTACATTGGAGTTTTGATGATATAGAGCCATTCTTCTACAGTTCTTGAGAGTTTTATGGATGGATTATGTGTTGCTTGACTGATATCTAGTCTTTCATAGCTTTGTTGAGTTGCTAGTACGTTGTTTCCATATTGTCCTTGGCCAACGATTTGCAGGTGAAGAGCTTAGTTGGAGGAGGGCGCAGTTTTGGGAGTGGGAACCCCCCAACTGCTCGAATTCTTCAGAGAATCAACAAGGGAGTTGTTATTGCACTTTCGCCTTTCAATTCTCTCATTTTATGTCATTTTACTTTCTGGTTTCTCTTATTATTTGCTGCCTCACTGACTTGATCTTGTTTGTGGCAGGTACCTAGGGCGAATTTGGCCATTGGAAGCTCAAAACGTGAAGGGAACACGCTGTTGCTCGACAACTGAGTTTGGAAGGCTAGTCTTCGGCAACCTCGTCCATCTATTCACTCCGAAGTAGGTCCTTCTTGCTGGTCTCTAGCATTTAAATTTCATTGTATGTGTTGAGCAGAAAACTCACTTAAAAAACCCTAAAAATACAAAACTCGTTTTTTTACCGTTAGAATTTGTTCTAATTTAAAACCCACTAATGAAATGCTCCTAAAACTCCATATTGGAAATTTCATTTAATTCCGACTCCATCTACCCACTTAACCAGGCACTAGTCTTCCACTGATTTCGCCCTCCTTGGGCATTTCAACCATCCACGCTGTTGGGTAAATTTTGGGGTAATGGGTACTTGAGATTCAGCTTTAGAACGCCATTTTACCTTAGGAAATCAAGTATCATTGGTTGGAAGTGATTAAAAACATTAATTTCTCACTGCCCTAGGTCCATTCGACTAACTGTTTAACCATTTCCATGGGCAATTTTACTTCAGCACTTCACTTCCATCTTAGGTAACTCCCTAGACTGTTTCAGCCATCGAATCACCAAGCTCATCCTATTTCCTAATCATACCTGATTGCTGGTCACTCATTACATCACTCTTATTTCACCATTTGTGTCCATCAGTTGGCTGAATTTAGACTTAGGAGTTTACATACACTCATCTCTCGTCTTTATCTCTTATTCTTTTGGGTTTGGGTGTATTTTTGTCTCTCAACCATCACTGGTTGAGCAGGGTCTCCCCCTCAACTTGGCTAAGTGCCTCGTCGAAAGTGACAATAGCCTTGTCCGGTGTGACTTCCGTTCATTGAACGAAGGACTTGGCCGTTGCTAGTTACACCTTCCTAGCTGTCCATCCTCTACCATCCCTATTGGGACACCTCACTTCAACAACTAGAGTTTGTGTGATAACAAAACCTTCGCCAAAGGTGATTTATAGCGAAAATTCCATGATGACTAGTTTCCGGAGAAAGAGAGAGATTTACCCTAGTGAAAGCTGCTCTTTTCAGTCTTGCTCTTAAACCATGTTAAATTTATATGCTGCAATAACTTATTTTCCTACTTCATTAGTGTTGTCCGCCAAACTGCACACCAACAGCATAATATCTTTCGAAAGCTGTCTCCCTCACTGGAAAGTGGGGAGAGGTGTGGCCTTCGGGGCAAGCAATGAGCCAGGTACTGTCACCTGAATCCTAGCTCCTCCGTTTAGGCTAACTCCTAACGAAGCCAAGGGGGGTAGTCGCTACAAAGAGTTTCACCAAGGCTCTTGTGTTTTTTAAGTGTTTTTTGGTGAAAAGATGCGGATGGGTGTTGTTTAGGAGTTTTGAAGGTGAGAGACACAATAACGCTTTAAATAAAACCAAGATAATGCAATCCACGTTGCAAGAGAAGATAAGAGATACACTGAATCAGATATAAATCACTCTTTGTACGAAAATTAACACAAGTACTCTAGATTGATAATAAGCAAATAAAATATGTGATTAAAGACCAGTGCCTTATGGAGTCAAAAATGTATGAGTGATTGAGTTGCTTGATTCAAGTGTTCGAGAAAAATGTTCGTGAGATCGTTTTGCAGCTTATCTTGGTAAATTAAAGATTTTAGTGGTCTTGATTATTAGGATAAAACCAAGGATATCAAAAGAGTGTCCGGAAAGACATTCTAAGCGGTTCCTTTAAGAGACATGTTGGACCTGTCTGGATCACAGCGAGGTGCGCAATGCTAACCAGCCACTGTGTCACAGATTGGGCACTCCGGTGCCTCCGCTGAGAACTGTTTCGAATACTTTTTGAACAACACCGGTTCGTTGGTTATGGGGGTGAAAATTTTAATTGATTATCACTTATGAGCTTATCAAGTCCTTCACCTTTCTGAGTACTAGTCCAACCGTTGCCGGTTGGCAGAGCATACGGGTGTTGGACACACAACCAAAGTAAATTAATTAGGGGGAATGTGGATTGAAATATTTTAATTATTAAGAGCACTTGTTCAACCCTCCGACAGAGAGCGCTCTTGACTTAGTCTTAAGACCACAGCTCAAGAGACTTTCTATTCTAAAATGCCTAATGCAGGGGGAAAGTGCAAATCTATATGCCCTCCAACAGAGAGTGCTCTTGACTTGGATTTGGCCAAGTTCAAGAGGCTTTGTTTATTTTAAGAAACTAGAAACAGTTTGTAAAGATTGTAGAAATAAATGAAACTTAAAAAAGACTTGAAGAAATGATAACCACAAGATATTATAATGCCTCTACAGATAACAAAAAACAAAACTAGTGTTCTACCAAACAGATTTACACTAATGGTGGGATCAACCTTCGAACAAGGTCAACCTCTAAGAACCGCCCGCACTTGAGAACTTTCAGCTAGCTGAAAGCTCTACCAAGGAAACTGACAGGGAAGGAAGAGTAACCACAAATTATGTGGTCCTGCCCCTGGGATGGGATCCCAAGGATACTACTTCCGGTCAAAACTTGGAAGAGAGAACAATGAAATAAAAATGACTAATCTAAATCATAAAACTGAAGATCTAAACTAACAAGACACAACACTCTTCCCTAGATGGGGAAGAAACCCAAAAAGTGGAGGACTTCTCCACTTAACCCTTTTTTATTAAATGATTACAATGTATTGAGGAATTTCAACCAAAGTGAGAAACTGAAAATAAAAGGTATTTGAAACAAAGAGTCTTATGACTTCTTTTATAAAAAAGGAGATTGAAAATTCTAGATCTTCTTGGTTAACATCATCATCGTTTGGTCTTCGATCTTCTTTGGTTCAAAACTTCACTTTGGGTTATCTTCAAATGGTCTTTGATTCAACTTTTTCTTACTGCACTTTTCAATAATCTTTTCTCTCCTCAAAACTTGTAACAAAAAGTCCCAAAAAACTCATGCACCCATTAGCATTAGTACAAAATGAAATCAAAACTAGTTCTAAGATTTATGAAGCAAAAATCAAACTAGATGCAACTAGCACTAACCTATATGCTCATTCTTTTTCCAATGCAAGATATTTGACTTTTATGGAAAATAACTAAGTATGCAAGCCCACTTTCTAGAATAGAAACAATGACTATGAATGAGATCTAAATATGAGATGTAAAATAATCAAAATGAGATCTAATCTATCAACCAAGAAATTAAGCCAACAACTACTAACTTTTAATCAAATTTAAAACAACTAACTAATGCAAACGTTTAACAAGTCTTTTGTTTTGTTATTATGTCTTTTGTGTATGAGTGAACAAGATGAAGCGGCTGCCAACAAATGGAAAAAGAGACAGTCCAAAAAGTAAGAGGATGGGGCAGCCAATGAGGAGAGAAAGCAGCAGTGAGAGAGGGCTGTTATGACAATGATGGGACAGCCAACACATAGGGATAATGGGCAGCCAAGGAAATGAGGGGAAGAAGCTGCCAATGGAGGACAAAGGCAGCTGCAAAATGCACACAAAAAGTAGGAAAAGAGTGCTGGAAATGGGTAGCAGAGGGAGGAGACAGTGGGCAGCAAACTAATGAGATAGCAGCAGAAAATTGTAGCAGCAGAATGAGGTAACAGCAGAATGCGATAACAGCACAAAATGGTAGCAGCGAATGGAGAGAGGAGCTTAAAAAAAAAAAAACGAGAAGGACAAACGTTTGAAGAAAGCCACAAACAAAGGCAAACTTTAAACAATGATCTCAAACCTGGAGATTAGTAGAACTTTGGATTTCCATTGTTTGGAGATGGGTAGATCAAGTAACCGGGAACCAATGATTGAGTTTTTTGAATGATTTGTTGGAGGAGGCAAGAAAGATCTGGAGTAGCTTGCAACCCTGCAAACAAAATGCTAAAGCCAATGGAACACTTGAATGGTGAAGGTATTAGATGCCAAGAGCTCCTAATAGATGCAATCCCTGAAGACACAAACACTCAATGCAAATAGATAAGAGCCTAAGTACTAGATTGTTAGTCTTCAATAAGCACAATAATCAAATTTGCAATACAAGGGTAGGGTGAAAGAGATATTACTTCATGTAGGATGAAGACACAATGCCAAAAGCCCATCAAATGACCTCCAAAGTCTCAATAATTTTATTAACAACAAGAAGCTTACAAAATCCACCAGAGTTTCTATGCCAAAAACTCCATAAGAAGAGAGCTAAAATGCATCTCTTAAATAGCAAAACACACTACCAAAACCCTAAAACAAATTGGCCATAAGAGAGCCAATGGCACTAGTCACTAACTCGAATTCCAATCTCAACCACTCGAATCCCATGTCAAAGTAGACTTGGAGCGAATCTCCACCAATAAACTTGAGTTTGTATTAAATGGAGGGTGGGGAGGTGGCCTCCACCTAGGCAAGGCGCCCTCCACTCCTCTTTGGAAGCATCACCACCCATTTAACACTTGCCATGTGTAAGAAACGAGCTCCATTAAGGATTGACGTGAGCTAGCATGAAGATGGCGTGAGGATATGTTGGAGATCACATATAGTTTACATTGAATGCTACCACGAGTTCGAGAAGGAGCCAATGCCATGTAGTTGCACAAACTTAGGAAGGTGCCCACCACACAATCACCAAACCATTTAAAACCTGCCACATAGCCAAATCGTGAGCCATGAAGGAACCGTACGGCCAAACCCACGTGAAGATGACCACGCTTCTCTTGCTCACGTCATTCATTTATCCAATGTTTCAATTGGTTTATGCTTTATCTTTAAAACATGGTCATACTCCATTAAACCTTGGTCCACCACCCATGCGAATTGATGTAGGCTACCAATGTGAAGGAGGAGAGGGCCACGCTTTCATAAATTGAGATTTTCAAAGTTTTTACCCAAACTTTTATTTAACATGTGCCTTTAATCTTTAAGTGGGTCGTACACTTAATACAAACCTATTCCATGCTTTTCCAAACATTAAAATAATGATTTTTGACTTTTTTTTTAATTTTGTCACTTAGTGTATTTTATCATTTTTTAGCCAAAATGATGCATGTTTAGCCAAAACTGCTCTTGGGGTGACGTAACTGCTCGAAAATTGACAAACGAGGGTGCTAGGGTAAAGAGGACACCCTAAGCGTCAAAACGAGCCTCCCCACGCCCAATTCTGCCTTCAGATGAAGCTTTTATCATTTTTTGAAATTTTTTTAATTAAACCATTAAAAAATGGTCTAATTTTATGAAAAAATTATTTTTGCCAGAATCAAACGAAATTCCTAGGGGACCTAGTGCATGTTCATACGACTCAATCGAGATGGCTAACACGTAAAAAATCCTAGACACAAGACTCTAATAACCACCTTAGGTTTTGACCACCATGGGAAATACTCCAGCTTTGGAGGTTTGAGTGAAAAACTCGGGGATTATACGCCACTGATGAGTAGCGCATAATTCCTAAGGAAAAAACACTCTAGAGTATCCCCCAAATGGCTAAACCTACGGATAGCCGAGTCTTTTATAAAAGGACCCCATTTAGACCAACTTTTTACAAATTCCCCATGGGGGTATGAACATGCAGTTATTACAAATGGGGCAAAAATGCCCTGAAAATGACTTCTGAACTTCTGAACACTGACGATGAACATGAACCATGTTCATGGAACTGGCGGCTCACGAGAAATTCAGCTATGGTACAAAATAGTTGGTAACAATTAGCATTTAATACATTTTCACAAAGGCATTATAAAGAGGATCACTAAAAGATACACAATCACAAGGTACACAACAATTTATCCTGGGAAACCCTCAAGAGGAAGAAAACCCAGCAAAACTTCTTGAATATAGATTACCAAAGTACAATTCCCAAAGAAATAAGTCTCGTAAAAAAGAGAGACAAAACCCAAAAACAAGAGCTAAGAACAATCCTCCTCCTCCTTCGCTAGTCTCCCTCTTCCTTTAATGTGCAATGCATGAGTGAGTGAATGGTGCAAATGAGAGAGTGATACTCTCTATTTATACTTTACTTTTCACTTGACCTTTTAACCTAACTAGGTCGGCCTCACTAATTTGACTAGGCCGACCTCTCTAGGAAAACTCAAAATAATATTTATATTACATTATTTTGGGTACTATTGACCTGACTTACAATGGAGGTTTTACCTCATGACTTTTACATGACCTTTACATTAATGACATCTCCCAAAGGAGGAATAATACAAGTAGAATATTCTTCGAAGTTACATTATTTCAACAATGATAAGTGACCATTCATATTCCAGATTATTCCATACCAATCTAGTTTCAAAGTTCTGGAATCCTTCAAGAAGATTCATCTTCAGCTGTTCCAGTTCAGCATCAATGCCAACATTGTTATCAAATTGGCCACATGGAGGATCACTGTTTCAATCTCCATCCTTGTTAGCATTGCGAGAAGCATAATCATTCTTAAGATAGATGTTCAAACTTGAAGAAACCAGCAAGACTAAAGGTTCACTATGGGTGGATCAATTCTTGGCAATGGTCATCAATAGCCAAGAAGATATATCATTCACATTGAAGAATTCAGTCTCGAGTTTTCACACAACTTGCAGTCGAAAGTTTTCCCGCTTCTCACCTTGTACCTGACAAGGAGGATTGTCATGGATTTACAATCAAGCTTCAAGTTTTGAATCCCTATCAATCAGACAGATTTCTCACATCTACAGTGTGGAAACAAGCAAGCCTGAGCCATAGCCAGGACTAGAGCCAACAGCTAGAGCCTCGAGGTAGAGCTGTATCCATGAGACAGAGATAGAGTCATGTTTCAGAGCATCCATTAGTTTGTGGTCATCTTAAACGACCATCTACACTTGGTTTGTGGTCATCCAAAACCACCCATTTAGTAGAAGACATCAGTTTCTGCTAACGAAGTTTGTGGTCAGCCTAAATCACCATCTACCATTGGCTTGTGGTCATCCCAAACTACCCATTTAATAAAAGACATTAGCTTCTGCTAACCAGGTTTGTGGTCATCCTAAACCACCATCTACCAGTTGGTTTGTGGTCATCCTAAACCTCTGTCTACATTTGGTCTGTGGTTATCCTAAAACCTCCATTTAGTAGAAGACATCACCTTCTGTTGCTTCTGCAATCATTGGTTTGTAGTCTTCCTAAACAACCATCTACAAGTTTTGTGGTCATCCTAAATCACCATCTATCTATTGGTTTGTGGTCATGCCAAATCCACAAACTTAGAGAGCACTTTAATGATAGGTTCAGCCATTGGCAGCTGTCCACTTCCAGATTTCAGCTTTTTTTCAAAATATTCTTGTACTCACAAGCACCCCTTTGGACTAAGGGGGGAATGCTGGAAATCTAATTCTTTAGGGTTATGGAAAAGTTAAATGTATCATATTACTATTCACATTGTACACACTTATCTCTTTTGAGTGTTCCCACAGTCTCTATTTGTCTTTGCCTATCTATTCATTTTGGTGGTTTTAACAACAACATTCCTAAGTAGAGTGGAGACTCCAAGGTCAAAGAACTCTGGAGAAGATGGAAAGCTCCAAAATTGCAGATCTCGAAAGGCTTTGATACCAAATCATTCATTCACAATAGGAGACAACAATGAACACTCACATAAGAAAGCAGAATGCAAGAGATACATGTTGCAAATGTGCATGTCTCCATTCATTAGACAATAGGAGACAACAATGAACACTCACATAAGAAAGCAGAACGCAAGAGATACATGTTGCAAATGTGCATGTCTCCATTCATTAGATTTTATAATAGGACATAGAAGCCAAAAATGGAAATATTTAGTAATCAGAGGAGTGATTAGTGGAATGCTAGGTTGAGTGGTTGAGTGCTTAGTGGGACATGTTTACAGTTTGTCTCAACTCAGAAATTACAAATAGAAGTTTACAATTTTAGTACAGTACTACTTGTCACCTACTAAATCTCACCAGTATAAATAAGTTACAACTGCAAAGGGAATCTTCTCTATAAAAAGACCATACTAGACTACAAGTTAACATAATCTCATGAGAATTTAACACATGATATAATCTAATCATAAAATACAAATCAATATAAATCCACACTCACTGTACTTCACAATGCAGTAAAATTGGAGAAAGTTAACGTTAGACATTTGAAGGATTATTCTACTTCTGAGAATTCAGTACATTATGCAGATTGTAATCTATCATCAATACAAATCATGAACTTGCTTTACTTGCATGCTCAGGTGTTCTGCAATTTCTGCTTGTAAGTTCAGATTATTAGTGGCAATGTTATTTTCTGAATAGTGGGTGATACTCTAACTAGTCTGTATTGGGAGTAAATGATGCAATTGAATCGTTTAATATCAGGAAAACCATTGTCGATGATAAAGATCCTAGTCCTTTACCAAGTAGGTTAAAAGACCAAAATCCATTTGTAGTAGAATCTGTTGTTAGGCTGGTGGGTTTTCTTGAACATCTCTTTTCCATCTCATGTCATAATTGTTGCCCAAAACTTGGGAACAGAGTATAATCAAAGATACATCATCCAACTAAATTTTGACTGATAAAAGGAAAGTCAGTTTTTCTGATCTGTAGAAAATTGTAATCTTTGTACCAATTGGTAGAAAGATTGAAGGAGAGCCTTCCTGAGAAAGATTATATGGATCGTTTCTTCATTAATCTACTCTTTTTGATTGGTAATGTTTCATCCTCAATTACCAATTCTTGTCCTATCAGAAAGAGACCATGCTTGTAGAGTGTAACAATCGGGAGCTGTTTTGGTGCCTTTGTGAACAAATTGAAGAAAACTACTCAACTAAAAATCTATGCTAGGGAGGTTTTGTTGTTCTCGAGCTAACAAGGCTCAGGGCTCAAATGTAACTCCATCCCAATTAGGCACCCGTGTTCTCACTGTGGCTTGGGAGGTCCGCACCAGTCACTCACAAATTGTCGATCACAAAACGGGGTATATGGTAGAGGTACAACAGAAAATGAATCGATGAGGAGGCCTGTATTTTAGTCAAGGAATGTGTTTATGTCACGAAGCATAAAAAAGGAGTTTCCTGTTTGCATATTGCTTACTTTTCAAGTCTCTTTTTCTCATATGACGTTGTTAGAAGACCCACCATGGAGGATTCTTATGGAAGTATACATGACATCTAGCCATATTTTTTTTTCTCTGCAGTTGCATTCCATCTTCTTGCATCTACGAAGAGTTCTGCGAATGTCAGGACTAAGAAGAGAAAGGAGCTTGAGAACAAGAATAGAATGGGGAATTCATTGGTTCACTTTCTTTATAGCCCGACTCTTTGTACACTGGTTCATTACATACAAGCTAATCAAAGATGCTTCCAAGTTCCCTCGTGGAATAGAGCTACCTCTTGCATTTTTAGGCATGGTTGGAATGAATGTACTCAATATTTTTCTTGGGTTTGATATTTTCAAAGCATGCAAGAAGGAACTTATTGGAGCTTCATAATACTTCGTTATTACAAGGCATACCAGTAGGAGCAAGATTTCATGTATCTATCCTCCTTTGAAAAAGTTTACATTGTGAAATTTACTCCAAGTCTGATTATTTTTTCAGCAGCCAGGAATTTAGGACCGAACTCTCCTGGATCACAAGGGAGCAGTAAAATAATTGAAAGTATTTTTCCAATCTTTAGTAATTTTATTCAAAGATTTGTCACATCAAATTTGGTATTAAAGCTCGTAAATAGATTTCTTAATTTGCTTGAACCGAAAATATCTATTTATCAAACAGGTTGTGATCAAGTGGTAAATCAAGTAAGTTTTGTTCACAGAGACCAGGTTCAAACCCCAAAAGAACCAGTTATATTTTTATATGTTGTGTTGTGTTGCTTGTATGTACTCGGTAAGTATGAGGAAATAAAGTAACAAAATAAAAAATTTAACACCCAAGCCAAAGGTAAAGCTCACTTCCTGAACAAAGGCCATATACCAAAAAGGAAGTAAAATATATATTCAACTCAACCTAATTCCACATGAATAACCTGAGTTTGAGGAATACAATAACAAATTTAAAAAATTTAAAATAGTGAAATAACAAGAATATATATAATAATATTAACAAGTAGGGAATACAATATATTTAAGAGACTTTGAACTTATCCATCTTAGTGTATTGCAACCTTGAATTTCACTACAAAACACATTATTTTCAATGTTGATCAAAATCTTGAAAACCTATGCCTTTTAAATTTTAGAATTTAAAGTTTGAATGTGTATATATATATATATAACAAATTTTGTAGGATTCTTCCTCTTCCTTGAAATATCTAGATGGACCTCTTCCTTGAAATATCTAAATGGACTAGATAGGATTGAAACTTGTGACCTCTCCATTAACAATATGCCTTTGGTGGATGACCCAACCTATTGAGCTAAGCCTCGGGGATTTAAAAAATTGAGAAACATAAGTGTGAGCTTTGATCCACTTATGTGTGCATGGGTCTCTGACACATTTTTTGTTTTCCAAGGGAAACCTTGCAGGAAAACCCAAGGGATGCTTATCCACTTCCATGAATGACATTCCTAATAAGCATGCAACATGGACTAGTGTGATTCACCTAGGGGAATTTGAACTGAGCACTTGCTAGGATGGAACTAGCCAAATGTCCAACAACATTGATGACAATTGGTTGAGCTAACCCCCTAGGATATATGTATATTAGTCAATTGGGTGTCATGTGGTTGCAAGGAAAAATTGTTACCCTTCCCACTTGGGTTCAAATCCCACTTTGCGGCATTTTTACTCTTAGCAAACCAATTGTTGATAAGCTATATATGATCTATTCATGAGTTGTTGAACTACCCTTGTGCCTTGAAGAATATAGGGTTGACTTTGGGAGCCATCCTCATAATGAGGAGAAGTGCTTGAGAGGCTTTTCTTGAAACATATTACTTGGAATGAATATATATATATATATTCTCTTGTTATATCTAGTAGGTTTAATCTCTGCATTTAGGAGAAATGATTATTTGAAAATTGGTATCGGGGCAACGCATTCAATCCTACGTATGTCTCTTATCATCCTATTAGAATTTCGCATTTCAAGCATGTTGATTGTATATGGATAGCAAGTGTTGAGTGGTTGAAATTGATCCAATAGCTTAGGTTCCAAGTAGAACTCTCAATCAATTCCCAAAAGTAAGGTGCACAAGAGAGTTGCAGGAAGCCCAAAGGTAGTAGTAGCACAATGTGTTGCAAGTTGCGAAGTAAGTCTATTAAGGTAGTAAAAGCATGCACTTGAAAAATCTTGCCAGAAGGTTAATCGAGTTTGTAGAAATGAGCTACATCGGTAAAAGCTTTTACACTTGAAAGGAGTTATTGATGCCATCCCCTAATTCTTCCAGTCAAGTTTCAATGGATGGTATAGTTCCTTAGTTCTATTGTTTCCAAGGTTACTTCTATTTCTCTTTCTATCAAAGAAATAGAACCCCCTCCCCAATGGTGTCTTCTTAAGCTAAAACCCTTTGATGTATAGAAGCTGAACCCTTTTGTGTTAAAAGCCATGAATTATTGTTGCAATTATGGATGTTGATGTTTGTATTTCGGAAAGGTACTTCTGCATAAGCTAGTTGTCAGGCATGCAAGAGTCGTCCATTACCTCTCTAGGTACTTTCTTGAGAGAGAAAGGGCTTTTGTATCTCTTTCCTAATTCTAACTTAGGAAAAGCACATTAATAAACTTGATGTTGGCTAATGACTAAAAGTGAACTTAAGTTTAAGTCACAACCGTTGATCTTAAGTGAGACTTGAGATGTAATCTCAACCATCCATCACTTTGGAGATTGAGGGTTAGGGTTTTGGTCATTGAGATGTTATAAAAGGAAGCCTAAGGATAGGAGAAGACACAATAGTCACACAAAGTGAGTGAGATCTCATTGATTGGTTGGAGAAGGACTTTCATCCAAGTGTGCAGGGGCAAAGTCAAAGGGAAGGAACAAGGTGCAACAACGAAGTAGCAACCAGGTAGATTGAAGGAAATATTTTGAGGCTAGGCTATTTGTTGATTTGTATATTCCTTAGTGGGCCATTATCCCTGGACGAGAGCCTAGGATTTTATTATTAATAAAATCATTGATTGTGGACGTTTCCCCATTGGGGTTTTCCAGAGTAAACAATTGTGTCAAATGTGTGTTTGATTTCCTATTTTATTTCGCTGCGTTATTAAGTTAAAATATCAATGTCTTTTCGTTTATAGTTTAAGCAGTAATTATTGAGAGAGAAAATTAGACTTGATATGAGAAATTAACATGGTATCAGAGTTGCACTAAAGCTCTGAAGAGAAAAACGATTTGATGAGGTCTACACTCAAAAAGAAAAAAAGATCGTATGGAGGCCATACGATCGTTGTAAGGACCGTATAGCCGCCATTGTACAACTATACGACCACATGGGTTGTTGGCAGTCGGGATCGGGTTGTGTAAGCTGGGTGACGTGGGTTGACAGACTGGATGTGAGATGAGGTCGTGAGTTGCGTCGTGATTTGGATCTAGCAAGAGGTAGCACAACCATGGGCTAATGAAAAGCAAAGGAGCCGTCAACCGAGTGTGAAGCCACTGGAGGGAGGCAGGGCTCGAGCGAGGGTGCTGGACAGAGTAGAGGCAACCAATGACAGTAACATGTGGTGTGCGGGCTATTGTGGCAACATGAGTAGAGAGTTGGTGGTGGTGAGCATAAGGCTACAGGGGGACGCGTGTTAATATTGCAATTAGCTGAGAAGGAAATGTTAGATTTTCTACTTTTAATCAATATTTATCTAGGATCTTAACTGAAAGAATAACATGCACAACATAACACAATAGACACAAAGAATTTCCTCAGGGAAACCATTAAGGAGAAAACCCCGCAACTTCCTTAGAGATAGAATCATCACCAATACAATATCACAAAAGTAAAAACCCAAAACAAAGATGGTCTTTTGCAGCTCCTCTTCTTTTCCTGCTATGCGAACTTGTCCTCTCTCTCACTTATGCGAACTTGTGAGTGAGTGTGATTGAATAAATGAGAGAGCCTAGCTCTCTATTTATATTTTACTTTCACTTTACCTTTTTCACTTACTAGGTCGGCCCCATTTGTACCTGACTGGGCCAACTTCTCTAGAAGACTCTATTAACCCTAATACAATCTGACTTTGGGGTCTATTGCCCCGACTTACAATGGAGGGTTAACCTCAATGACTTTACATGACCAATTACAATAATGACTTCTCTGACCGGAGGAATAAACATCTCCGTCAGAGGTACACATAAAATACAATAATAAATACAATATAAAATACAAGTGAATATCTTCCGAAGTTACAATTACATTAACACTCCCTCTTAACTAGGAAGGTATTCTCTTGACACAGACATCAACATAGGTCTTCAATGCTGGATCATCTTCATTGGATCATCGTAGTAGCTGCTGCTGCAATCCTCATCATCTCGATCATCGATTGGTGACATCTCTCGAATCTACTCGTCATAGGAAGTTCTACAAAGCCAACCCTTTTTCATGCTGGATGTAGGCCTAGCTCTCATGTAGGTCTTCATCATCTTTGCGAGCAAGCCATCAAGTGGGTATAACCCAGGACCGGTCATTACATTGCCTCTGCAAACACTTGCGTCTCCTACTATCGCCTCATCGTCTTTATATCATCTCATCGTCACACAGAGCACAACCCAGATGCACATAACAAGTCTACCAATATGGGAGGACCAACCTACCACCATGTGAGACACAACATTTACATCGATCGACATGGGAGGACTTTCCTATCACCATTCGAGAAAGGCTCAACACTTACATCAACCGACATGGGAGGACTTTCCTACCACCATTCGGGAAAGGAACTGCACTTACATCAACCGACATGGGAGGACTTTCCTACCACCATTCGGGAAAGGCACAACACTTACATCAACTGACATGGCAGGAATTTCCTACCACCATTCAGGAAAGGCTCAACACTTATATCAACGACCATGGGAGGACTTTCTTGCCACCATGCCGGAATGGCTCAACACTTATATCAATGGCCATGGGAGGACTTTCCTGCCACCATGCCGGAATGGACCGACACTTATATCAATGGCCATGGGAGGACTTTCCTGCCACCATGCTGGAATGGCCCGACACTTATATCAACGACCATGAGAGGACTTTCCCGCCACCATGCTGGAATGGCCCGACACTTATATCAACGACCATGGGAGGACTTTCCCGCCACCATGCCGGAATGGCTCATGTGCATCTGCGTCTTCGAGACTCATCACTTCCTCTTCGGAAGGAACCTCGATCTAAAGAACACCAAGCTTCTCTTTGAAGTACTCGAACTTCACTCTGGCTAGAGGCTTGGTCAACACATTGGCTATTTGCTCGTCCGTCGCAACATACTGGATCTTTATTGCTCCTCTCTGCACCATATCCCTGATATAGTGATACTTGATCTCAATATGCTTCGACTTGTCATGGAACATCGGGTTCTTGGAAAACTTCACACAACTTTGGTTGTCACAGAATATACATGTTGCCTCTAATTGGAGATCAAACAAATCAGACAGTAGCTCCCTAAGCCATACTGCCTCACAACTAACCGAACAAGCTGCAACATACTTTGCTTCGGCTGTACTCAGTGCCATGCATGATTGCTTCCTGCTAAACCAGGAGATCATATCGGATCCCATGCTGGATTAGCATCCTGAAGTGCTCTTCCTATCTGCAGCACTGCCTGCCCAATCCGAATCAACATAACCTTCCAGGTTAATCTTCTGATTCACAACATACTTGAGCCCATAATCAATTGTACCCTTCAGGTACCTCAATATATGCTTTGCAGCAACCAGGTGAAATTGTCTCGGATTCGTTAGGAACTGGCTCAATGTGTTCACAACAAAGCATATGTCTAGTCTCGTATTCGTCATGTACATCAATGACCCAATCATCTAACGATACATCGTGGCATCAACGGACTCTGATGAAGCATCACATAGTGGCTTCAAGTTCGATGCCATGGGTGTGGCCATAGCCTTGCAGTCCATCATTCCGAACCTCTTCAGAATCTCTACTGCATACTTCCCTTGTCCAAGGAAGATCCCATCCGCATTCTGCCACACCTCCATGCCTAGAAAATAGTGCATCATACCCAGGTCCTTCATCTCGAACTCTGTGGCAAGTTTCCTCTTCGTATCTGCAATGAGCCCATCCTCTCCTGTTACAAACATGTCATCTACATAGAGTAGAAGTATGACTGGATTTCTTGCTTCAACCTTGTAGTAAAGGTTGGAATCTGCTTTACTCTTGGTAAAGCCCAAGCTCATCAGGAAGCTATCCATCCTGCCGTACCACGTCCTGGGTGTCTATTTCAATTCGTACAAGGCCTTCTTCAACATGCACACATGAGTTTGTCTGTCATGTGTCTCAAATCCGAGTGGCTGGTCCACGTACACTTCCTCCTCTACTACACCATTCAAGAACGCTGTCTTGAAGTCCATCTGGTGTACCTTCCACTTCATTACTACAGCCAATGCAAGTACTGATCTGATGGAAGTGTATCTGGCTACAGGTGCATATGTCTCCTCATAATCTATGCCTTCCTTCTTAGAGAAGCCACGTGCCACAAACCTTGCCTTGTGTTTCTCTATGCTGCCATCTGTAGCATGCTTGATCTTGTAGATCCACTTGGAAGTCACAACATACTTCCCTTCTGGTCTCAGAACTACATCCCATACATCATTCTTCATGATCGACTGGTACTCCTTGATCATGGCATCCTTCCATTCTTTCTTCTCTACCGCGTCCTCATAGTTGGAAGGTTCTTTGTCAATGATGTCGCACAAAATGGCTACATAACTGGAGTATGGCCTGGGTCTCTTGCTTTCTCTGTTCATCCCCTCTGGAGTGCCATACTTCTCTGCATCTTGTATTGCCTCTCGTACCCATGCTGGATTCCTCTTGTGGGAGTTCTTCTCACGAGGTGGATATACAGGTTCTTGTGGTTCTTCCATTTCACAGTCTTCGTTATCTTCTGGAACTGCTTCTTCCATTATTGAATCTCGAATCCTGGGAACTTCAGGTTCTTCAATATCTTTAATAGGTATTTTTCTTGATCTTCGTCGCTTGTTCTTCGAAACAAGTCTCTCTTGTAGGTGATGGTACACGATCTTTCCTACAAGTCAAGTTCAATTGCATGATTATAAACATCTCATAGTTTTCAGAACAAATTCTTACGCATAAGGACATAGGTCATACAATCGTGCAATTATCTTAGCCAACGTTTCAATACAACATTCATCCACATCCTGTAACTTTCTAGATACCTTCCATCTCTACCAGAACATTGTTAAGAGTGTGCACTACTCCCAACATGTCAGCAAAAAGGTTTCATTATAGATAAGTAGCAATGGAATGTTGTACAGTACCATAGGCCACATGCATATTAGTAGTATACTGTTCATTAATGCATATACCCTAATATGCATAATACACAACTTAAATCTAGGAACACAAGTATGTACATCACTGAACAATAAATATATAAGAAATGACAATTCAAATACTTATCTTTGTTTGTTTGTTGGGTGGACTCCCTCTTGATGTTTGCTTCCTTGCAGGAATTACTCGAGTCTCTGACAGAGTGTTCTTCTTCATCGTCTGTGCCTTATGATCGGAAATGTTGAGCAAGTATTCTACACTTGTTCTTTGTGCTGGAGTAGAATTTGTGTGTCCTTTCTTCTGCATCCTAACCAATGCTGAAATGGATGAGAGGTTTCTTCCATAGAGCATTGATCCTTATTGTTTCTGGAGTCCAACTTTGTAGGAGTTTTTCCTACTCCTTTTATGTAATATTGAAAGTCATCTCTAGCTTCACCTTATGAGGTGGAATCTTCTGAATGAACCCTTGTAACTGGTTACCTTTGTTACAATACATATTCTTCATCACTTGAAAAATATTATCTTTCTTCTTCTCTGGTTCTTTTCCTTGTGGGTTCATCATCTTCAACGGTGTGAGCATGATGCCTCTTCTTGTTTGTCTTCTTGTTGTGGGAGACACTTCTGTTTCTGGGACAATCTCCGGATTAGTGTCCCTTCTCATCGCATGTATAACATCTAACAGTAGATAGATCTCTCTTGAATCTTCTAAAGTTATTCCTTTGACTTTGGTGGTGGTGTTTCTCCCCCTTACTGTGATAGTGGTGCTCCCTCTTGTTGTTATTCCTGGTGTGCTGTGAGAGCTTGATCTTCATTTCCCATCTTCTCTTCTCGAGCTACAAGTCGAGCTTCTTCTTGTGAGCATTCTTCCCATAGTCTACTGAAGGTGATTAATTTCTTCCTTGCACAAATCCCTTGAATGAAGGAGTCCCATGATCTAGGGAGACCATTCAAGGTGGTCATCACAATTTCTCCATCTTCTACATTTTCTCCCACAGCTTCAAGTTGCTCCTTGATCTGCGAGACCCTTGTAAAGTATGATTGCATGGTCTCTGCATTTTGAATCTTCACATTCTTCAACTGGTTCCTTAAGGTCATCTTCCGATTTATATTCTTCCTTTCAAACAGCTTGGTCAAGGCATCAAACATCTCTTTGGGTGTCGTCAAAGATGACACATGTGGGATGAGATGATCCTTAATAGAATCTGCAATGATCCTCTTGGCCTTAACCAAGTTCTTCTTGTGTAAGGATTTAGCCTCATCTCCCTCTGGTGCTGAAACCTCTTCATTCACATAAGTGTCCAATTCATTCTCTTCTAGGACAAGCCCAAGCCTATACTTCCATGCTTGGAAGTTATCATCCCCTTCAAGCTTATCCTCAAGGTTGGTATGGTGAGACATCTTTAATGAGAACCTCAAATGGAAATGACAAAGATTTAGATCTTACCAATTTGAGATGCTGAGCTGAGATTGGTTCTGGAGCTCGCTGGCCTAGGGTTTGTCAGAGAAACCCTAAATTTTCAACCTTGGAATTTGGAACTTTTGATTGGACAGATAGATGCGCTTGACTGAGGCGAGTATGCTGGTATACTTGGTTTCTGAAGATTCCAAAATTTCACCCTTGAAAATTGACTTGCGAAATTCGGATTTGTAGTTTTCTGGTTTTTCTAGTCCAAAGTCAAACTAGGGTTTGACTTTCCAGGAGTTTTATCCAACCAAAAATTTCGATCTTGGAGAGGTGCACTTCCCTATGCCAATTGCACTCCAAAATTCCAATTCTGTGAGAAGCCCTAATTTTTCTCCAGCAGTAGTGACAGGGAAAAAAATGAAAATTCTCAGAATCAACTTCTGTTTCGACAGAAAGATGCGCCTTCCTTAGGCGAGTTAGCCTAGCCTCCTTTTGTTGATGATTTGTGGAGAGAAAATCCAAAAATTAAGAAGTCCTAGCTTCCATAGCTGCACAATGTCTTCTTCTCAGGTTAGCTCTAATACCATGTTAGATTTTCTACTTTTAATCAATATTTATCTAGGATCTTAATTGAAAGAATAACATGCACAACATAACACAATATACACAATAATTTCCTTGGGGAAACCATAAAGGAGAAAACCTTGCAATTTCCTCAGAGATAGAATCGTCACCAACACAATATCGCAAAAGTAAAACCTCAAAACAAAGATGGTCTTCTGCAGCTCCTCTTCTTTTCCTGCTATGCGAACTTGTCCTCTCTCTCACTTATGCGAACTTGTGAGTGAGTGTGATTGAATAAATCAGAGAGCCTAGCTCTCTATTTATACTTTACTTTCACTTTACCTTTTTTACTTATTAGGTCGGCCCCAGTTGTACCTGACTGGGCCGACTTCTCTAGAAGACTCTATTAACCCTAATACAATATGACTCTAGGGTCTATTACCCCGACTTACAATGGAGGGTTAACCTCAATGACTTTACATGACCAATTACAATAATGACTTCTCCGACTGGAGGAATAAACATCTCCGTCAGAGTTACAAATAAAATACAAGTGAATATCTTTCGAAGTTACAATTACATTAACATGAAATGTTGGGACGTGTAGCTAGCGGAGGAGAGGTGGGTGTTGGGTAGAAGGTTTGTTAGTAGCAAGCTGCCGCCACGGCTAACTAAAGGAAGATGAGGTAGAAGACAAAGAAACCGCTAGAGTTTGCAGGCAACACCGACAAAGGTACAACCGTCAGGAAGCAAGCCACACGTTTCCAGCAGACAAACGAAAACAGAACAACCACCGAAAGAGGAAACCATCGCTAGTAGTTGCGACAGGCTTAGGAAAATTTGGGCAACCCAGAACAGATCCAAGTATCGCCCAGAAAATTCGAGCAAACCCGAAAAGAAGCCGGGAAACACCCAAAAGGGCTCGGGAATCCTAGAGAAGTAGTTGGGCAGATTGTAGAAGTTTGGACAGCCCCATACAAACCTCGGGCAGTAGTAGAAGGTTGGGAGAAGCCTCGGGCAAAATTTTAGGTAGCAGGTAGTAGTTCGAGCAATGGGAAAAAATATGGGTAGCGGATAGAAATATGGGCAACTGTTCAATAGTTGAAATTTCTCATTAAAATTATGAGTTGAAGATGGCATCAACTAATTTGAGGTATGAAGATAGATTGGATGGTGCATCCAACGACAACCCATGGAAGGTGAGAGTCACACAAGTTCTCATGGAGAACGAGTTTTTGGAGTTCGCTAGCACAACTGTCACTAACTCATGTGGACCAAAATCTAACGGTAGTTCGTCAGATATAAGACAAAACATCGGCGCAAATACGATGATATTGATTCAAGCAAATCGTCAGTCAAATTTCAGCGAATCTCCAATGAATTTATATACGTCGGTATATCGACCACAATAAAGTCGTTTATCCAACAAAAACATTGACTAAAACAAGGCGGTGAAGAAACTCTATTTGACAGAAATCTGTCGCATATACAACTAAATTACTGTTGGCTATCTGGCAACATTCAACGTCTAAATGTCGGATCAAAGGTTGGATGCTCGCCAGATATCCAACTAGAATTGCATCAGATTACTGCCACAATGCAATTGCATATACGACTACATTACCGTCGGCTATCCAACAACATTTGACGTCTAAACATTGGACGAAAGACTAGATGTTGACCAAATATCCAACAAAACTCACGTTGGATTATCGGCATAATTCAAGAGGAAAAGTTATTTTGGTGACTGATTAACATCGGATAAGCGACTCATTAGTCGCCGGTTATCTAACCATGTTGGCAACAAAAAATAGTTTTATCCGACAAAACAACGTCGGATAATTGACGTACGTGGTGTCGGATTAACGACAGAAATGGAGTAGTCAATGTTATATAACCGACATTATGAGGTCGGATATCTGTCGTTTTTGTGTCTATTATGGGCGTAGGATATCCGATGTATAGACAGTGTAACCGATGGGATTTTACGGCACCGACGGTTGGTTCGTCAGTTTTTTTAGATGGATTTTGTCGATTATCCGACGGTATACAAATGGTAAAAAAAAATATAATTCTGGATTAATAAGAATTAGCAACAAACCACTTCTTCATCGTTCCTAAACCCTGGAAAATTATTGCAAATTATGGATGGACAAACCGTGAGTTTGGACTAGGGAGATCAGGGGAAACACACCTTCTTATATGGAACTCCATCTTGACCTAACATGGCTTGTTCCACTTTGGTTAAGTTTGTCGATTTCATAAATGATCCTTTATGTTATTGCACTTTGTGTACTCTTCGAAGGTTAGAGTGACTAATTCCAGCTAGCAAGCAAGAGAGATGCATGCCAACCTTATTCAAAATTTCCACTTTAAGAGGGATCAACTACTTTCTGTTGACTTGGAAGATATGCTACCACTACTTCTTCCTCGATGTGGTAAAATTCTTTCACCTCTTCCAGTTTTCTGTTATAGATGTTGTATACACCATTTTTCGTTATAGATGTTATATACATCTATTTTAACATCCAACCTCTACTAACTTCTTACTTAAGGCCTGATCTTGTATTTATTCCCCTCAAACACCTACCCTTCTAGGGGTCTAATCTGTTATGATAGCTAGATAGAGAACATATAACAATATACCTAAATCAAAATATTCTTTTATGGGCCGATAATACCAAAGTGCAAATTGTACTCCACCACCATTGACAAGGAGGCCTATATAGTTGTTTCCTGCCATCAAAACACACAATCCTTTCCTTGATGAATCCAAATAGAAACTTTGCCTCACAAATTAGAATAGGAAGCAGATGGACTAACATAAGAATAAGAACTATGGACAAGTAAAGTGAAAGAAATAAAGAAAGACCATGATATCTTTTTTTTTTTTTCATTTTTCTTTAAAGTAAACGAATAGGCGAGGAAGAGGCGTTACAGGTGGTGGTAACCTCTAAAAACATAGAGGAAAAAACTATAATAATACTCCTTTATATATATATACCTAATTAAAAATCCAAAGACAAGCCTTTATACAATGTTTACTCTTTTTTTCATTTAAAACAAACAAATTGCAAAAAGGGAGAAAAACGTACACAACTTGGACAAACACCAAGATTTACAAATATTGAGACCTTGGTTGACTAAAGAAATTATTTGGTTGGGCTAAAAAAATAAGCTTTCAACCCTATGGGACTTATATGCTACATCTACAACAACCCACGAATGTACATGATTGTACTATGGACAATCGGTGTATGCAAACTACAAATCCCATGCATAAATACTTTTTTTAAAGGAAAACCACGTATACAAAATAGGGTAAAGAAAACACATGCTTTAAACTATGAAAAATAGTAGAATTGAGAAGCCAAGTTAATGGTTGAAGATGTCATAACACAAAGAGACAATTCCCCAAAAGAAACCAAAGAAGCTATAGAAATATAGTCTCAAAACATGACCGGAATGAACTATGAAAAGAACATCTCTAGTGGAGTTACTAGTTTTATTGGCGAGGAATAAAATCATCTAAGAGGTTGGGTTATGTTGTCGCCTAATACACACCTGGGGGGAACGCGACATGAAACCTTCAAGCCGCTCGGTGTGTCCCTGGGGGCAAGTGAGAGTCCAGTGTTGTCACCTGATTACTCGACTCCTCCGTCTAGGCTTACTCCTAGCGAAGCCAAGGGGGGTGGTGCCTATAAAAGTAAAACTAAGGCTTTTAATTTAACAGAAAAATAAAAGTCTAATCTAGGAGTTTATTAAATGATGAAATGATAATAACTGAGTACTGCTTTATGAATTAAATCAAAAGATCAACACCACATGAGATAGAAAGCATTCACGACATATACGATTGAACTTAAAATATAAGAAAATAAAGACCAGTGCCGAGAATGTAAAATGCTTGCGAATGTTGTTGTGTGGAGTTGCTTCTGTAGTCTCAGTGAAAGTATTACAGTGTCTCAATTGGTTTATTTCATGATTATTAAATGAGTAGTTAAGGAGTGGGTTAATTCTTGGTTTGGCCCATCAGAGACCTAACCCTTCGAACTGAGTGCTTTAGCAGCTTTACCAAGTGTCCAACCAGGTGAGGATAAACCTGCTTAAAGTAGCCTGCTGACTCTATAGTTCCCGCCCATGCAACCTCTTGAGTTTTCGGAACTTGGTTCTAATGGATTGTCCTATTAAATTAAGTACCTTACACCCGTTTCTGATTGGTGCAGCTGTTCCGACTAAGCTGCAGCAGCCAAGAGCATACTTTTGGGCTTGGGGTGTTGGTAAGTTTTATTATGAAGAGTGAAATGGATGATTAATCTATGCAAAACCCAAGAGTATCTTTTCTTCCACTTAAGGTGGAGTACTTTGGTAGAGCAAGGGGGTTAATTTTATCTTAAAATGTTTTAGAACAATTGCAGTTGGCAATTAAATCTATGCAAACCGCAATAATATATTTTCTTCCACTTAAGGTGGAATACTTCGGTAGAGCAAGGGGGATTAATTTTACCTGAAGTTTTTTAGAACAAGTTATGATTCATTTTGTAGCACTTAGGTGAAAAATTGTAAAAGATTGTAAGTCCCCCTGGGACTCCTTGTGTGCTTTATGAATGTTATTTAATTACTAATAACAACAAGTAAACTAATCTAAAGCAAAAGAAAGAAAGAAAAATGTAAAAAAGTGAAAAATGCGAATCCCCCCTGGGGGGATTGGGGTCTAGGGGCTGGAATTGCCTGCTTGCTCTTTTTATTTTTCGATTTACAAAATAAAATGGAGATGAAATATTGCTTGCCCTTTTTACTTAGGGAAACAAATCAGTTTACAGTTTATTTGAAGAGAAAAGGATCAACACTTGTATTGTTGGTTTCTTGGAAGTGTTCAGGGAGCGTTGAGATGGTGAATTTCTTGATTCTTTTGGTTCAACTTGCTAAAAATAAATATCATACCAGCGAACAAAGTTAAACAATAATGACAAATCAGAACACTTTAGGAGTGTTCTGGCAATACTACAAATTGCCAAATTAAACTAGAAAACAACTAGCATGTAAAATGAAGTTTTTTGGGCACTTTTTTGGACTTAACACTAACTTTTAATTAATTTTAAATGTTTGGACTGATATTTAAATACAAAAAACTAGCTAACAATGAAAAGCTTAGAATCTACCGAAACACACTTTAAGAGTGTATTTCGTTTATGTGCAAAAAATGGAAAATTTCTACTTTGAAAAAACTAGCAAATGGAGTCAAAAATAACTAAAGGAAGTGAGCTAAAAAGCTACTTTCCTTATAATCTTTGGCTTGCTTTGAAAAAGCTAAGCCCAAATATTTAAAAGGGACTTGCTTGCCAAATATGAGATGAAAAACTAGCAAGCTCTAAGACTTTAGAAAATACAAATTTTTTTGAGATATTTAAAAGATTGAATAATTGCACTAAAGTATAAAACTTATGGATCTAGAATTTTAGAATTTAAATTTGAATACTTGATCTAGATCTTAGTTGATTTAAAATTTCACAAACTTTAAAGATAACTTATTTTGAGGAAGAAAGTGAAAGTTCCAAACCAAGGTAACCGTAACCAAAGATAGCTTTAGAAAATAGGAGAAGGGAATGAAGAAACTCTTTCACATGAGACTTCGAGATTTGAAGATGAATCCCTGGGTTGTCGAGGGACTAGATTTGAAACATAAAGTAGTTAGATAAAAAAAGAGGGACAAGCAAGTCCTCTTCTCCTTCAACCAAAAGTATACTTGCAGCTTACATCAACTCATTAAAAAACATTAGATCTGGAAGCAACATACATAAGAAATCAATATGCCAAAATATTCATAAACAAATGAAATACTTTAAGAGCTAGATCTCTAAACATATGAAACAACAAGATTAGAAAAGTAAACAAACTTGACTAGCTTAGTTTACCCAACAAATAATTGTCCTTATAGTAAGCCAAGATCCAAGGCAAGAGGTAGATGAGTAGCTTACTACAAGCTTCCTTTGTTCAACACATTGATCATGCATCCACACATCAAAGACAACACAAGAATTCGACCTCCAAAGTCTCTTTATTTCTCAGATAGTTCTCAATAGATTACAAAAAATAGCAGAGCTTTGCCTCAAAACACCAACTAGTGAGAGAGAGGGCATACGCTTGCTTAAATAGCCAAAATAAAGAGTGAAGGGGTTGCCCATGTGAAGGATGGCACATGAGTGTTTGAAGGAGCTAACTTGAAGTTTGTTGGTGTTGATATGGCTTTGATTGGAAGCCAAACCAATGGGGATTGCGCCACCTTTCCATGAGGTAGGCGCTCCCTACCTTGGTTTTATCACACCCAAAAACGAGCTGCCGTGTGGAAGAGAGGACCCACGTGAGGGAGCAAGCGCATATGTGATGAGGTGGTTGACGTGAAGCTCCAAATGTGGATTGACTTATGATTGGAAGCCAAACCAACAATATAATGCCACCTCTCCATGAGGTAGGCAACCTTTATTTTCCCAATCGCTAGCTTCCCTTGTGGATGACGCTCATCACATGTGACTTGATTCCATGTCATTTGTCACATGTTAAATTCAAATTTTTAATATATAATTTTTTTGTACTTGGTGCAATTTGATGCAATTTTAGCATTGAAAGTGTCATTCTGTAGCTTTGATAGGAAAAACTGCTGCACGGGGTGTTTTGGTTGTCCGAAACATAGGAAAACTGGGTACCAGGGTAAAGAGGATGCTATGAGCTTTAAAACAAGCATCCCTGCGCCAAATTCTGACTCTGGATCACAGTTCTATAATCTTTTGAGATTTTTCATTTAAACCATTAAAAAATGGCTTAAAAATGTGAATTTTTTGTTGTTGTTGGAATTGACTGAAACTTCCGGGGGATCTAGTACATGACAAAATGACAAAATCCTAGTGTCTAGCATGTTTATAAACATTAAAAAATGGACTCTAATAATCCCCTAAGGCCTAACCACCACTTTGGGCATTCCATCTTTGGAGGAGCAGGAAAAAACCTCACCAATTATACTTGGATAAAGGCAAAGCATAATTGATAAGGGAAAAAATCCTTGGAATATCTTCTTTGGTTTTCAAGTCCTAGGGAACTGAGTCACTCAAAGACCACCATGTTAGCACGCTTTATTACAAACCCCGTGGGGCATGGTCACTTATTACAGAAATGAAAAAGATGGCCAAAATTGGCCAAGGTTGGAACATCTGAACTCTAATAAGCACAAATAATTGTGCAATACTGGTGGCTCACTGAAGTCCAGCTGATGTGCAATTCAGCTGGTAACATCTGGCTATAACTACGAGATGTGTGATTGATCTTTCCTAGGAAAGGAGATCATTCGAGAACTCCAAACTCTCAGTTTCCTGCATGGAAACATAAGTGCATCAGTCCCATATGTATGAAAAATAACCAAATGAAACATCTAAATTGCAACATTTATTCATAAAATGAAACTATTGTACATGAGCAAAATTCAAACTAATGTACCAAAAGAAAATAAAATTAGTATACAACAATAATATACATAAATCTAACTAAAAAATGAAATGCAGGAGTAGGGTTTATAAATTTTGATACAAAGATGCCCCCATGGGCATCATATATTTTCACGGTAGAATAGTTTGAGAAGGCATCCGTTAATTGGAAGGGTACACTTCTCGCCGTCCATACTACTTAGGTAGAAAGCATTTGTGCCTGCTACTTCATGAATGAGATAAGGGCCTGCCCATAAACTGTCAAATTTTCTATGTAGTCCAGGCTTTTCCCTTCTTTTGTCCCAAAGTAGCACTGTGTCACCAATCTGAAATGTTCTTGGCTTAGATGACTTATCAAAATTCTTTTTAACCTTCTCCTGATTCTTTATACTTTGATCAACCGCTTGTCATCTGATTTCATCCAATTGAACTAACTGATCCATCCTATATTGGGATGCATCCAGAATTGTGTTGCACTCCTCTAATAGTTGATACACTGGTAATTTTAAATGAACATGTAGAGTAACATCCAATCCATAAACTAATTCAAAAGGAGACTTTCATGTTGAACTCTTCTTCGTGATCATATCTGCCCAAAGTGCAAATATGATTTTTCTATCCCAGGCTCTCTTGTTATCTCCAACAATTTTCTTAACTATGGTCATTAAGTTCTTATTGCTAGATTCTGCTAGATCATTACCCCGGGGATAGTAGTTTGATGAGTGTGATAGGATGATGCCATATTTAAAACAAAAGGAGGACATTTCTGCTGAGCTGAATGCCTTGGCATTGTCAGTGGTGATCCTAGTAGGCACATCGAATCTAATGATTATCTTATCTTCTAAGAAATCCATGATCACTTTTTCAGTTGTTGATTTAGTGGGGATAGCTTCCACCCACTTGGTGAAGTAATCAATGGCAGTAAGGATCCAAGAATAACCATTGCTAGAGTTATCCTTAAACTGGCCAATGAAATCAAGACCCCACTGCTGAAAAGGGGCTTGGACAACCATAGGTTTAAGAGGCAAGGCTACTAACTTTTGTTTTCCTGTGAAAAGTTGACACTGTTGGCAACTTCTGACATGTTTGTGGACATCTGAAAACAAAATGGGCCAATAATATCCCGCTCTAAGGACTTTATGGGCTGTTGTCTTGGCCGCATAATGCCCTCCACAAAATCCAGCATGAAACTCAGCCATGAGTTTTTTGGACTTTGGCTCATAGATGCATCTTAGAATAAGTGTTGATGTATATGTAACTTCAGAATGTATTTCATCTATGTATTTCATATATATTTATTGTACCCTTATTAGAGATGTGTTATTCCTCTATAAGGAAGTGTCGTCATGTGGATTGACAAGTGTCGCAAGTGTGTGTACTTTCCGATGGGTTATTAGACCACCATGTGTGGGGTCGGCTCTGAAATATATATTATATTGTGGATGTATCTAGATAGACAAGTCGGCCCCATAGTGTAACTGGGCAAACAGGTTAAGTATAAATAGAGATCGGGATATCTCTATTTGGATCATTCGAAAAGTCATACTTCTCTCACTCAAAAAGTGGCGCACTAGTGAGGAGGAGGATCATCTGCTACTAGGAGACTATCTCAGTGTATTTTGGTTGTACTTTGGTTGAGCCATTGCTCTCTCTATTTTTGAGGAAGTTGTGGGGTTTTTCACCTTAGGGTTTTCCCCACGGAAACTCTGTGTCTCTTGTCTCTCATGCTTTTGATTCTTGTGATGCTTGTCATGCTTATTGTGATTGTTATGCATTGATATACTGTATATGTTATTCTCTCAGTGAAGATCCTAGAGTATTGTGAATTAATGCTCAAAATTTAACATGGTATCAGAGCTAACCTGAGAAGAAGACATTTTGCAGTGACGGGAACTTGAGTTTCTTGTTTATTGGGTTTCTCTCCATAGTTTTTGGAAAAGCAGTATAGTAGATTGACTCTACTCATCAAGGAGAATCTATCTGTCCAATCAGAATTCAATTCTGAGCATTTTCAGATTTGGCCCTAAAAATTAGGGTTTCCACAAAAATAGGAATTTCTGAAATCTGAAGACATAGCTGGAAGCGCCTTGCAAAAATCGAAGTTTAGAGCTTTGGATCGAGATTTTTGGTTGAGTAGATATCCGGGAAACTCAAACCCTAATTCAGGGCTCTCCCTAGTGAACCCGAGAGGACAAAAAGGCAAATCTGAAGGGTAAAGATTTGTTGATCTCAAATTCTGAATACACCAGGCTGGTCAGCTCATCAAGGCGCATCTTTCTATCCTTTCAGAAAGTTGAAATTCACATTTTGAATTTTTAGGGTTTTTTCGACAAACCCTAATCCGGGACCAGATCCAGTTTTCAGCGTTTCAAGTGGTAAGACCTAAATCTTTTCTATTTCCATTTGAAGTACTCTTTAAGATGTCTCACCACACCAAGCTTGAGAATAAGCTTGAAGGAGCTGATAACTTCCGAGCTTGGAAGTATAGGATTGAGTTAATCTTGGAAGAGAATGAGTTGGACTCATATGTAAAAGAAGACATCCCTATCCCAAAGGATGAAGAGGCTAAGATATTGCATAATAAGAACTTGGTTAAGGCAAAGAGAATCATTGCTGATTCTATCAAAGACCATCTCATACCCCATGTGCTTCCATGGACCCTCCTGGTGTATCATGTGTGGAGCCCATGCTGAGGACATTGACCACCTTTTGGATTCCTGTGACATTGCAATGGAACTCTGGAACCAAATCATCAGAAAATTCCAACTCACCAACAGAACACCTGGAGACATTGTCCAAACCATCTCCATCTGGGATCGTCATCCCTTCCAAAGCAAATTGATCAATCACCTCTGGGAATTAATTCCAAGCTTTGTCACTTGGAACATATGGAAAGAGAGGAACATAAGGATTTTCGAAGGTAAGCTCAGAAACTTCACTGAAATTTGGCACTCCTTCAAGTCCAACCTTCAAGAGAAAGTCCTGACATTTGGAGTGCTGGAGTGCTGCCAATCTCCCAACCACTGCTCAGGAAAAAGATATCCTCTGCAGCTGGGAACTCTCCATCCCAACTCTCCATCACCCTTTCCATGCACCCTCGACCAACATTGACAGTCCTGACATTTGGAGGTAGACCTCCTATCAATTTCTTCAAACTTAATTTTGATGGAGACTTGAAAGGGAACCCAGGAGCTGCAGGCTTTGGGGGATTTCTCAGAGACTCCTCCGGTAACATCCTCTGTATCTTTCATAGATCTCTCGGCCATGACACCAACAACTCTGCTGAACTCTCGGGATTGCTGGAAGGCTTGAGACTTGTTGAAACAAAAAGATTCACTCCCCTAATCATTGAAGGAGACTCCCAAATCATCATCTCTTTGGAAATGCGGCTCTATAATGGAACTACAGTCAAGAAGGTCTCTCCTAGCTAGCGCTTGGAACATCATCTCTCTGAGCTAGCGACGCTGCTCAAAAAATTCAGAACCATTACCTTCCAACATGTTAAATGTAAACCCAACTCTGTAGCAGATATCATGGCCAACAAAGGGGTCGATGATAATTCTCTTCTTACGATGGACACTCCAACCACTATGGGTCATAAGGACCTGCATCATCGGTGTCGAATCCTAGCAGAGAAAGATCGTTCCACTCCGAATTCGAGTGTTAACGTAGCTGCGGTCCTAGACCACATAGACCTACCTTCACGTGGCATTGGTCCCATCCAGCATGCCCCAGGACATGTGACTGAAAGTACCGCCCACCTTTCAGCATGCTCCACTGGTCAGCACACTCCCCATGATGGCGGGGATCATTTAAGTTTTGATGACGAGCCCCAAGACTCAACCCTCATTCCTATGATACCATGACGATGGACGTCGATCGCTGGTGCGGGATGACATTAATTATTCCACCTTTTCAAGGATGACAGCCTGCGTCATCAATTAACTCCATGGGAGGGAAATGGCTTGGCTTGGCTCCATAAAGCCATTTGTCGACATGCGTTACTGTCCTGTTGCTGAGTCTTCTGTCTGGTTTTTCCTCGTTGCTCTCTCTTCCCAGCTCCTGAAAGATCCTCGGTGACGTGACTCCATGACTCACACCAGAGGCACCCCCAACGCGGTAGTGGCAGGAAAGGCTCAAGCTCTGGAAGGCGGCCTAAAGTTGCTATGGACTGGACAGTTATGAATGGATACGCAGAGCGTATCTCTGCGTGGACTCGCAGTCTCATTGATGGTTGGGAAGCTCGAAGGGTAGCGGATCTCCTAGTCTCGGGCAGCAATGGTGGAGCAATTAACCATTACTGGCTGCTGAAAAATATGATGAGTACTTTAGTTCAGGAAATGGAAGCGATCTGGGAATCCAACACCAGAATGGTTCGAAACATAAAATTCAGTATGACAGAAGCCTCGGATCACCTGAACACTTTGGATGCCAACATGAGCTGGGATATATTTTCTCTTGGGTGCGTCACTGAACAAGAAACTCTAGGAAATAATACAGTCACCAATGAACCTGCGGCTCAGAATGATGGCTCAGCCAAGGACAAGGCCACAGCGAGAAAAGAATCGTCTCATACACCTGCAACGTTGGCCAACCACGAGGCGCAAGACGGTCATGGTGCACTAGGTCCTTCTTCCCTTTCCCTCCCCTCTCCAGGGACTTTTGAAGATTTCTATGCTGGTTGTCCCATCCTTGAGGAGGAACCAGAAGCACCGCCTGTAGTTGTACGTCCCTAGATGGGCCACTCCAACTCTGGGTTATATTTGTGATATTCAACTTTTTGCTTCTATTTTCTTTACAGTCTGATATCTAAAGCTCCTAGACACTATGAAATATTTTTTGGAAAAAGTCCCAGCCTTTTTTATGGGCAGGCCGCACCCAGGAGGTCTCAATTTTGTATAATGACAGTAATTTCAGTGTTTTTGAGCAACTGGGATGGTGGCTTCATCACCTGAGGCCTCCCCAGTCATCACTAGACTCCTCGGTCTTCTATGTAATTTTTTCCATCTTTCTTGGCTCAATTTATTAATTTTACTTTGCAACTTACAAAAAAAAAAGTAATGTGAATGTGAGAAAGAGAAATCTTTGAGAAGGTGCCAATCAACAAGCGAACCTTCTCGCACCAATGAAGCAGTTGTATTACCTGAATATTTTACCTGCCATTTTCCCACTCAATAATTACCTTTGAGTCACCAAATATTTGGATTGAGTCAATCCCATTCAAAGAAGCAAAATTAAGCACACACCATAATCCAATCAATTCATCTTTAGTGTTACTTCCTTTCCCACTACCCATCCATAACTTAAACAAATGATCCCGATTTACCATAAGTACCAAACCACTACCACAATTACCATCAGAACAAGCACCATAAAAAAACAATTGCCAATGAAAAGGAAAAAGAAGGACCTCCTAGAGATTTTGATAATTTTGACTTTTCCTCTTTATAAAACTGCTTAAATACTATGATGCTTTTCATGCTGCAGAGTTGGATATTAGGAGAATTGTTTTCAAAAAGTGCTTGATTCCTCATGATCCATATTGTCCATCATACAAATATAGGAATAAGCTTGTGTTTACTAGCTACCAAATACCAATTTCTGAAGTTGTCTTGAATATTTGAATCTCCCCAGGAAGTATTGCGGTTTAAATTATCGCATACTGAAGTCCACACACTCTTACAAAAAACACAATATAGGAATAAATGTTCAATGGAATCCATACCTTTATTGCATAAAACACAATAACCTGGACCATACCAACCCCTTCTCCTCAGATTTTTCCAAGTGAATAATCTGTTTTCAAGAGCAAGCCAAAAAAACATTTAATTTTTTGTGGAAGTGTTACACTTAAATCTTGCTACCCTGAGACTCAGTGTAAACATCCCTGAAGTTCCTCTGACTAAGTCACCCATTTGGAAGAGATGCAAACCCTTTTTGAGAGGTCGGTGCAGTTTGTCCTAATGCAACCTACGACGTCGTAGGGGGGCCTCTTTCAGCCTGCGACGATGTTAGTTAATAGATTAAAATAGATTCTTCGAGCCCTTTATCGAAGATAGCTAACATGGATCCCTACCCCTAACCTTTTGGAGAGCTGGCACTCAGTTCCTAACCTCTTGGAAGGATCCCCTATCTCTCTCCTACCATATTTCAACCTACTCTATTCACTTAGTCCTATATAAGTGAAGCTCATTCCCATTCCAAAGGGAGGAAGTCTATAGTGTCCACATGCTGGTGAAATTACCTTATGAGAGATCTCTATTCATCTATTGGGAGACTCACATTTCCTTGGGAGGCTTTGTCATTGGCTTGGACGAAGAAGGATTGCTTCGTTAAGCTTCGGTTGTGATCATTCTCTTCTATGTACTTTCCCTATTTATACAGTAATATAAACGCTTTCCACCAAGTATTGTTGTGTTAATGATATTTTGTGTAGTTTACCTGCTTAACTATTTACTTAGATTTGTTACTGTTTAGATGCTTTTTACTTGTTTGTGTTGTTCTGTATGTCTTGACAGGTCTTGCGGCTAAGATCTGATGGTCGTGAAGCTCAGAACAACATTAAGGCGAAAGGTATACAAACTTGAGGTAACAGAATCTAATTACTTGATCCTTAACTAGATATAGGAAGGTGGTTTATATTATATTCTATTTGTTCTAGTATCACGTTGAGCTAGGGAGATCGCGCCTCGATTCTGCTCTTGGTAGATTGCCCGATAACAAATCTGGCGACCATACTGGAGAAGAACATCGTTTTGTAGTTTTCAATTTGAATGTCATTTTCATTTGATTTCTTTTTACAAGCCATCTCGTTTTCCATTTGCCTCTTTAACTGGTTTCACCATCAGATCTTCACTTTGAAGAGTTTGATTACCTTCCTATGAGTCTGCATTTTCATTTTCTAAACCATTCTATTGCTTATCTCTTAGAGATTTGATGATCCTAGAATTTGGATCTCACCCATCGCACCTGGGCAATGGACCCAGAGCGACATTGTGTCATTTCTTGATCTTTGTTCTCTGTCTTTTGGCCTATCGTCGCAACCCATCCATTAGTGCTCTGCGACATCGTCGCATTTCCCGCACTAGTGACCTGCGATGGTCACTCTGTGTACAAACACAGACTGCGCCGATCTGTCAAAACTGACGTAAGGGCATCCCCCCTCCTTTTTTTTATTTGAGTTTTGGTTTAGTGTGCAGACCCCTCTGTGCTGCAAGATCCAGTCAGAGACCCTTTGTTGATTTGTGTGTTGAAGTGTTTGGTTTCATTTGGAGTTGTTTTGGGTTCCGTCTTGGACAAGTCTGAGATTTGGTAGTAGAGGACACTTTCATCTCCCCCACCTGCATCCACTCACCCTTACATTCCCTCCTCTCCTTGCCGGATCTAGTCATTGTATTAGATCGGTTTCTGGACCTCATTTGCATACTTTTTTGAGCTTTGCTTGTTTTGGTGTTGCTTGCTACTGATTGATTTTGAGTTTTTGTGTGTCTTCAGCCATATGAGTGCTTGTCATTTTCTTGGGATTCTATGGGTAATTAAAGTGTTGTAAGTGATATTCTCGTTTCAATATTTGTGCTTAAAATCATCGTTGCTATCAAAAGTGTGATTTTGGTACTTCTATTAAAAAAATCAAAAGTGATTTATTTCCATCATTTTTTCAAGCTTATTTGAAGAATTGTTCATGCATTGGAATGTCTCATTTTACAGATATTTTGTAAAAATTGAAAGAAAGTTAAATTATTTGTGTTTTTCACGAATTATGAGTTGCTCATTTTCTTGAAAAATTCAAGTAGATATCAAGTTTTGCAAAAGTGGTTCCATGCTTGGAAAGTTACATGCATCTTTTGGTTTTTATGCTTTTAAGTCATCATAGTGAAAGTGAAAAGTTTGCGTATTCTACTTAGGAATTCTCTCTTTTCATCACTTATCATAATTTTTGTTTTGAAAAGATAAAAAAAAATAATAATAAAAACATGCTTTGATTTGGCTTAGTATTGTTGTTTTTGTGTTTCGCTGAAAAGGAAAAAGAATACTTTATAGTCATTTTTGGTAGATTCAAGATTGTGTTGCATTTTGTTGTTTTGGCAATAGTCACTTGGAAGGAAATTTCTCACTCCCATACGTAGAGTTCATAAAAAGAAAAGTCTATTTCTTGAATGTAGTTAGGGGTGCATTATTTTTACATTTATGTACTCACCTCATGCATTCACCTAACCATCCAGATAAAATTAACAGTAGAACTAGGGTAAAATTTTTAGTAACTTATGTGTAAGTTAGAGATGTGTTCCGACGTCGTTAATCATGGCAGCTGTCGTTATTTTCTAGCATTGTATCTCGGGGGTATTGTAGTATTCCACGTACTTATCGGTATATCGAAGCTCTTTCACGTACCCACCAAGTACTTCAAGTACTTGGCGTATATCGAAAGGCGTTTCACGTACTTGGCGTATATAGAAAGGTGTTTCACGTACTCAGTAGTATATAGGAAGGTCTCATTCCGTATGGTTGTGCATTAGATAGCACCACTACGCATTTGAGCTCCCACGTACCTTGCGTATATCGGGAGACACTACTAGGATTCCTGAGACCAACTGAGTTAACCTTTTGGTCATCTTGGTAGATCAATACACCGATAACAACACTTGGGGAGATACTACGCATGTACTATCAGGTAGTCGGGTTATATGGTCAAGGGTACAGTCCTAATCCTCCCTGGTTAGTGCTCTAAAAAATTGGCCCGAGTATAACTGTTGGACCCTGGAGTATATCACAAGTTGAGAAGCCTTGATAATCCTATGAGGTTCCAGACCGTTGAATCCACTCTTATCACAAGTTTGCTTGCAGCCTTAGTTTGTGTAGGATTTTTTTCTGGACTGTTTTTCTTTTGTTTAGCTTGCCCTAGGAGGAACTTTTGTTTCAGTCACTCTGGCTGACTTTCCTTGGAAGAGGTCCCGTAGGATTTAGAACTTACCACCATAATATCCCCTTAACCAGGAGGTAATTTCGAAGGTAAGAATGGGCCCATAAGCTAGGGTCGGGTCACATGAAGTGGAAAACCCTACTTTGAACGTTGGAGGACTCTTGTTTCCTCATACTCCTCCAGATTCGCCTGTCTCCCATCCCCCATAGGGTGAAGAGGCACAAACTTCCACTTCACAAGACTTACCTCCCGTTTTACCGGGAGATCCTGGATCGTTGGAATGGATAAATCAACCCCAGGAAAACCCTACAGAAGCTGTTTCCCCTTCAGAAGCTTACTGGACATCTTCTATAGGCCACCCAGTGGCCCATTTTTCCATTGCATCCCCACCCAACTGGACTACTCTAGAAAATTCTCTACCACTTAGTTGGCCCACTCTCGTCGAGCTTTTCAGACCCATTCATGATCGCTTAGATTGGTTACGTACCATGGTTGATGAAGTTCGAAGACAAAGCATTGTACGAGCGGCCTAATTTATAGAAATCCCCATTCACACAGTGTCTTTTGATTCACCGAAACCATCCATCCACAACCTAACCATCCATGAGACTGGTCAACCCTCACAAGAGCCCAGTCCTACCACTCAACTTGTTGAAGGACAACAGTCCAACACGCCTGGTACTACTACGGTTACATTACCCATTCCTTCCCCACCCCAAAATTCGAGGGGAGGATACTCTTTACCCCCTACTTTTCTTGCGGGTAATATTCCTACCCCACCAGGTAATCAACAACCTCCATTGGGTCAACCATCACATCTTGGTCAGCACGTTGTCGCCGGGGGGAAACCCCCATCTCCTCACCCAAATCCAGGAGCAGCAGTCCCCATCGGACCTTCCGTCAGAACTACCCTCCCCGCCAGCCCATCCCCTACGGGATTATCCCATGTTGGGGGCCCATCCAATGTCATTCAACAACCATGGATTCAAGCGTATCCAGGTTATGTTAACCCTATGCTGGGTCAATTCAATCCCGAAAATGCAACCTATGGGATATCTTATCCCGGAAACCCATACACTCTATGGGGGCATCAAAATGTTTTACAACATGGACCTCTACCAACTATCCCTCAAGTACCACCACCCCCAACTGGTCCACCCCCACCTCCCGCTGGAGGCGGAGGGCCCATATATAATCTAGGAGGAGGCGGACCTCTGCCTTCGAGCGGAGGCCCATCTCATTCCGCTAACAACGACCCCCACCCTTTCGGCGGTGGAGGGAATGGTCCACTACCCTCTCCTAGCAGAGGTGGTGGAGGCCCATCCCATTATGGTGGTGGTGGAGGAGTATCTCATCCTTCGAGTGGTGGAGGTGGTCCCTCGCCCCCTCCTAGCGGAGGCGGTGGTGGATCATATAATCCCGGTAGTGGCGGCCCCCATCCTTCTGGTTGTGGCGGCGGCCCACCACCCACTCTAGGCGGAGGAGGTGGTGCACCACCTTATTACGGTGGAAATAGTGGTGGAGGACCTCACCCTTATGGTGGTGGTAACGGAGGTGTCCCACCCCCCCCCCCCCCTCTAGGCGGAGGCGGTGGAGGACCACCTGATTACAATGGACCCCCCCTCCTCTCGGTGGTGGCGGTGGCCCTCCACCCCCTCCCGGTGGTGGCGGTGGACCTCCACCTCCTTCCGACAGTGTTGGTGGACCCCCACCTTACGGTAACGGACCACCTTACTATGGTAGCAGACCTACATTTGATTCGGGCGGCCCATACCCCTATGGCCAGTTTCCCATGGGAACACCCTATAGTCAATCGATACCAGGTCTCACTGGTCCTTACATGCCTTATCAGTACTATCCGTACCTGCAACCTCATCCGCAACTGCCCTTTCTGGCTACTTTAGACTTGCCTAACCTATCTTGCCTGACAAACGACCCCATCTACCATGGAACTAATTGGCCACCCATTCCGGTGAAAATACCATCAGATATCCCCAAATTTGATGGAAAGTTGGGTGAGGATCCTAAAAACCATGTGATGACATACCACTTGTGGTGTTCACCCAACTCCTTGATGGATAACTCGATCCGTCTTAGGTTATTTCAACGAACTCTCACTGGTTCGGCTGCCAAGTGGTATATTGAACTACCACCCCATTCTTTTCCCGATTTTAGTTCTCTTGCTATGAATTTTTTGACTCATTTCCAGCTTCCTATATGGTATGAAGCTAGTACAGAGCTTCTGACCTCGCTCCATCAAAATACCGCTACTCACATCTCAAATCATATACATGAATGGCAGAGGAGACGACGTTTGATTAAGGATCCTATTCCAGACCAACTCCTAGCGGATTGGTTCACGAAGTCTCTCATACCTACCATAGCTCGAGATGTTTCCATGGGAGGGGTTGTCACCGAAGAACAAGCCATTTCCCGTGCCCATTTACTAGACTTAGTCTATGCTCAATCTGGCACCTTGTTTGATATTCTTCCTGGCTCACCCCGTAACACGTACAACCCCGCGAAACCACCCAAGGGACCCCAAGCTGATGGCATCATTGGATCCCTTAACACCCAGCCTCCTTCTCAAACTATTGGATCGTCAAACCCTCAAGGTTCTTCCCCATCACCAACACAGGCTGGTCACGGCACCACCAAATCATCCACTCCTGTTGTCACCGAAGAATTGAATTATGTTCAATCATCTTCACCTCAGAAGTCTGGTGGTAAGAAGAAGAACAAAGGGAAACCTAAGAAGTATTCCACCCAGTAGGAACATAAGAGCACCCCTGATGAGACCAAATAGAAACGAAAGTTGAAGTATCCTTGTCTACTATGTGGTGATGACCACTTTTCTAAAGAGTGTCCCCATAGAGACGAAGTTCAAAAGTTTCTTAAGGGAAAACCCATACCCACAGTCCTCAACGATCCCTTCCCTGCTCAAAATCAGCAGTTGATTGCTCAAACCTCTCATTCTCAAGGAGAGGCATCCTCGATCGCGCATGTTCTCATGATGCGTAGTGAGACAGTCAGTTTGAATACTCGATCGTGTTCGTATGACTCGGTCCCTTTGAAGGATCCTGTTGGAAGAAATTATGAAAAATATTCCACTTCTCTACCTGAGGTGACTGTACCACCGACCTCTCTCACCATTGAGAAGCCCTCTTTCGAGTCAATATTGCGTCCTCCCAAGAGCACGATTCAGAAAGTTGTTTTCAATCCCAATGCTCGGGCAACTTAGAATTACAATATCGTAGAGGACCTAGCACAAGCTCCTTGTGCCATGTCGACACTGGAAGTCTTGCAGAATTGTCCCAATCAACGCAAGACTCTCCTCGCTGCCATAAGTGTAGTAGATCCGGATTCTTCGAATACCATCATGTTTAGACTCGAGTATTTTAAGCCGAGGCTTTCCCATCAGCTTGCATTTCAAGTTGTTACCAATGTTGTGGGAAGCTAGTCCATCGTACTATCCTAGACGAAGGGGATTCTACCTCGGTCATGTGGATCGCTTGTTGGAGATCCATTGGCTCTCTCGAACTGAAACGTTCTCCTACCATCTTGAAGGCATTCGACAGACGTGGCTTTCAACCACATGGGTTAATGCAAGCTTTTCCAGTTGAGCTGGGGGGAAAGAACGCAACCATTAACGTGGAAGTTGTCGTAGCCCCGTTAGATTATAATCTCTTGCTTGGTCGTAATTGATTTTACGCCATGACTATGGTCGCATCATCTGTCTTCCGCATAATGCAATTCCCTCATCAAGGCTGAATTGCCACTGTCGACCAACTGGACTTCTGCACACCAGACACCACTTCTCATCCTGGTGATAATGTCCCAATGCTTGGGGAATCTTCACAACAGTATGAGAGTGTGGGGGTTGGTCTCATAAAAGATTCATCACTTATGGGCATTTTTCCGACACCGGATCCCCTTTATCATGTTGCCTCAATGAACATGATCTCCTCAGAGATTTCATCTCTTCCCAACCCTAATGATACATGGCTTGTACCCGATGAAACCATCACACACCTGATTGGAGACATCATGCCTCTTTCATCCACTAAACGTACTTACGAGGCTATCCAATTAGCACCGAAGGACCACCTCGCTATGGCCTCCACGACCTGTTTTCCACGACGGACATCACCCCCACTCGATTCTCTCCTCTAGACTTTTCATTCCGACAAGTCCATCATGGAAATAATAGTGCGGACGATCCTCTGTGGGAAGACCTCCACCATTGGTCTTCTTTTCTTCCCCCATTGGATTATGTGGAGAACAACATTAGCACCATTTTTTCACCAAATGTCTACCCTTTCTCTCAATCCCCGATAACAAATCATATGTTATCGGGGATACTCACGTGTCATACGGACACTGAGGGCAACCTGGCGAACATCGAACCTACCACTTCGATTGACATTTCGGTTACTCCTGGTGTAGCGGAACACATTCAGTTAGGCCAGAAGTGTTCCCCTGAAGAAGTCATTGCTTACACGGCCTTGTTCAAGCGATTTTGAGACGTGTTCGCTTGGACCTATGAGGAGATGCCTGGGATAGATGCCACCATAGTTTTACACAAAATCAAAGTCTATTCTGACGTCAAACCAGTCCACCAAAATTTGCGACTGGTACACCCTCGGAAGACTGCAGCGATCAAGGTAGAGATTGAGAAACTCTTGAAGGTCGGCTTCATCTACCCTGTCCCATTGACAAAATGGGTCCCAAACGTCATCCCCGTCACTAAAAAGCAGGGTACCATTCGTGTCTGTGTTGATTATCGGGATCTCAACAAGGCTTGTCCTAAGGACAACTACCCGACTCCCTTTATTGACCAGATTATCGATAATTGTGCTAGAAGTGCCATTTTTTCATTTATGGATGGATTTTTCGGATACAACCATATTGCAATCCACCTCGTCGACCAACACAAGACTGCATTCATCTGCCCTTGGAAAACGTTTTCATATCATAAACTTTCGTTTGGTCTTAAAAACGTTGGTGCCACATTCTAGGGGGCCATGTCGTATGCCTTCCATGACATGAAGGACTTTATGGAACCCTACTTGGATGACCTCCCTGCCCACTCCAAGCAACGCGAATTCCACATAGATCATTTAACGACCGTTTTCCTCAGATGCAGATGGTACATATCTGTCTAAACCCTCATAAGTGTATTTTCTGTGTCGAGTCTGGACGCCTCTTAGGGTTTATCGTCTCGAAAGATGGGATCTGCATTGATCCCTTGAAGGTGGAAGCCATCGTCACTCTCCCACGCCCAACTAATGTTACGGAACTTCAAAGTCTGCAAGGAAGAGCGACATATTTACGGCGCCTTGTTTGTAATTTTGCACAAAAGACTCAGGGCTACATGAGACTACTCAATAAAGACATCCCATTCATTTGGGACGATCAAGCTCAACAATCCTTCGATAGTCTCAAACATGCCATCACCCATAGCCCTGTGCTCCAACCGCCGAATTACTATCGAGATTACATTCTATACCTCGTAGCTTCCGACACCACTATCGCCATGGTTTTGGTATAGTAAGACCAGACCACCCAAGAACATGTGATATATTACTTAAGTAAGGGTCTCATTGACACGGAAACTCATTACTCACATGTTGAGAAGCTCGCTCTCGCAGCGGTGATCACCGTCCAAAAGTTTCGACACTACATCTTGCTTCGCACCACCACCATCATCGCTGACTCAAACCCCATATACCACGTTCTGACACGTCAGGCACTTGGGGGCAAGCATTCACGCTGGATCATGATACTGCAAGAATTTGATCTTCTTTTCGGCAAAGCCAAGTCTAAAAAGTCTTTGGTGTTTGTTGAGCTCATCTGCGACCTTCCCCGTACTGATGTAGGACCTGATCCCAATGACTCTTTTCTAGATGAATCATTCTTTCTCATTAGTACGTTTGATCCGTGGTATGGAGATATTACTTTATATCTTCAGACCTAATGTTTCAGCCCTCAATTGTCTCGTGACAACCGTCGTCAAATACGCCACCACGCAAAGTATTACCTGATTATCAGTTATACCTTGTACTGCCGTGGTATCGATTCTATTCTTCAACGTTGTCTGCCTCATGACGAGGTTGGACACGTCCTAAATGAATGTCACCCTGGGGCTTGTGGCAGTCATCTCTCTGGGATGGCTACAGCCCAGAAGATTCTTCGCACAGGATATTATTGGCCATCTATCTTTAAAGATTGTATCGAGGCTGTAAAAAAATGTCCTCCATGTCAACATTTTCATACAAAAAAGCGCACCCATCCCGCCCTGTTACACCCGATTATTGCTGTTGGCCCCTTCGCTAAATGGGGCATCGATTTCATGCATTGTAAGCCTACCTTGGTCAAGGGTCATAGTTACATCATCGTAGCTGTGGACTACTTTACAAAGTGGGCTAAGGCAATGCCTACATACACGAACGATGGCAAGACCGCCGCACTCTTCATGTTCAATCATGTCATAGTGTGGTTTGGAGTTCCTCAGTCTATAGTTACCAACCATGGTTCTCACTTTCAGAACTACATGGTTGAAGAATTGAGCGATAGATTGGGTTTTCACCATGAAAACTCAACACCCTACTACCCACAGTCCAATGGATAGGTCGAGGCCATTAACAAGGTCTTGAAAACTATGGTCCAGCGTATGGTGGGTACGCACAAGTCCAACTAGCATAATATGCTCTTCTCAGCATTATGGGCCTGCAGGACTTTCGTCAAGACCGCCACTGGATTTACCCACTTCCAATTATTTTATGGATTGGAGGCAGTCCTACCCATAGAGTGAGAGATTCCGTCCCTCCAACTCGTCGTCGAACTTCTTCCTAACACTACTATCGAGGAAGAATGAGTCCTTTACCTAGCAAAGCTTGACGAGTCTCGTTGAGATGCCGCTCTTGCCAATGAGGCACACAAGAAACGCATCAAAGCACAGTATGACAAATTAGTAGAACCTCGCATCTTTAACGAGGGTAATTTGGTCCTTACACACGACCAAAAACACAACAAGCTAGGGGCAGGAAAGTTCGAGTCCATGTGGCACGGACGTTACATTATTAAGCGTGTTTTGGAAAAGGGAGCCTACGAGCTCGAGGACTATGACGAAATATATTTAGGTAAACCCCGCAATGGGATTTACCTGAAGAGGTACTATGCCTAAACTTTTCATGCATAGTCATGTCTATATATACTGTACATGGCGTGTGTGTTTTTTTTCGTATGGTGTGACGCGCTTATTTTAGTGTTTAGATCCTATTTTTGCTTCTTATACCATGTTCTGTCTGCGTGTGCAGATGGCAAATTGCTACAGATTCGCGGACGGCTCCATCCGGCATACCCGTAACCTTGCTTCGGAAGCCTGGGTACTGTATTCCCTAACAGGTGAGCTCATCAGCTCAGGAGGAATGTGTCTAGGTTTCGCAACCAACAATACTACGGAATATCAAGCAGTCATTGGAACCCTAACTGACGTTATTTATTTGGGTATGGGCCACGTAGTCATCCATTTGGACTCTCAACTAGTGGTCTCTCATCTTAACCGGGTTTACACCATCCGCGATCCTACTTTACTCCATTTCTATAGACGAGTCCGTCTTCTGGAAAGGTCCTTCGAATCCATTCAGTACCTGCACATTCCACGAGACGTAAACAAAATTGCCGACTTTATGTCCAACTTCATCCTAGATTGGTACATTGCACACACATAAGTTTATTCATGAATTGTTAAAAGTAGACATAACATGTAAATAACTCATTGTATAAGCAAACACATAAACAAGATCACATCATTCATCCATTTAAAACACATAATGTATAAATCCGCCAAAAATGTTTGTATATATATAATCAAGATAATATAGTGCCGATACAAAGGTCTGAAGCACGATGGCTTTCAGTGAGTCTCTACAAAGTCTGAAGCCTGGCAGCTTTCAGTTGTACAAAATCTGAGGCTCATATAGCTGTCAGTACATATACAACGTCACTGGGCCTGACATTTGGCCCATGCACCTCTAGGTCTATCAGCCCCCGCCTGCTAGATGTGGAAGCAGCCAATTGTCCTTGCCACCTTGCATAGTAGCATACCAAAGCGCTCAGTGACACCAACTGTATACCTCTGCATTGGCTGCGGCAACTCATGTATTGTTGCATCTTGGACTTCCAATGTCAACCTCGTAAGGTTCTCATAAACGTCATCCATCTCCACGATGGCATCATGCATGGCTGGCGCTACTAGTGCTCCCTCTCCTCTCCACGAAAGGAGTGAGACCCCCACTGGACGCAAAGGGCCCACAGCTGCACACACATGTTGTTAACTCATCAACACTACACAAAAATTATAAACACACAAAATGTAAAAAGTACAAGGGTCATTGTTCTTACTGATGTCTCCCCACTCTGCCCCCTCAGGTAACACAAGGTCTGGGTCATCCCTGTAATCCGTAACCCTGTACGGATAGTCCTCTATCATGAGTAGTTGGCCTTCCATCCAGGTGAAGAATCCAGGACCGTACCCGATGATAGGAACCTCGCCACCATGGTGGGCCATCACCTCTGTCCATCTAATCATCTGAGGATCCTTAGGATCCCTGTCATTTAGAGTCACCTGCGGGTGCAAGAGGGGAACCCGCTCTAGTAAAAATGAGATTACTATCGATCCATATCTGAACTGCTTGAGCTCCCTGCGCCGACACTTGGTTAGGTGAGCTCGAATGTTGGTGAGGAGTCCCTCACACCAGTTGAATACCTTCAGAGACATATAATCCTCCACGTACAGCATCTGTGACCTGGTAGCTAGATGAGCTGCTTGGCTCCTTGCTATCCTCACTATGGTAAAAAGCACAGCACGCAATGGACGATCTCACACCTCTTTGATGGGAATATTCCCACTAGAGGCACGGGCATGAGGAGTACAATGCTGAAGAATCAAGTCGTCCATAGTCTGATCACTTCCCCATGATCCGGTAAGAGCCACATTGTCCCCCCTCTGGGACAAACCAGTCAAGAAGTAGATTTCATCGACATCTATGGTAAGTATATGCTCACCGATCATGAAATGTTGCTGAGTTGCATCCCAACTCCGAAGCATATGTTCTAGCAGTGGTATTTGGGCCCTCATACCTTGGACCTGGAAGAACTTTAGAAGTCCACAGTTCCTCAATGTTGTCACACATAACGGATCATTCGCTTCTTGCACATCATCCAACTCATGTTCACGCTCATGCCATTCTAGAACCATTTTGGCAACCGAGAACCTGTCAAGAGAGGCATTTTAACATCTTTAGAACTCACTTCAACCACTGAAAGTTTGTTTTTTGGGCTAGGTTTGATTGTGGGGTTGGACGTTTCCGCAGTCGCACCCCGTCAATACTGACAAAGCGATATTGTCGCAAACCACCTTTACTGCCTTTGCGACGACTCAAGTTCATCGCAGTTCCCGTAAGGGAGACCTACGATGACCCGAGGACACAATAGCCCCCCACAAATCAACCAAAAAACCCAAAAAATGAACAAAAATTGGAAATGTAAACCACTAAAAATATGTTGGATGACTTTTAGGGTTACCTGCTCCAAATGGCTCGTAAAATGGTTGCTCGTCGCTCCGGCAATCGACAAGTGAAATTCAGCTCCAAATGGCACTTTCTTCTCCCCAATTTGGCAAATGAACAATGGTAACTATATTTGGTAATTTTTTCTATTTATAAACAAAAAGAGAATATTCCTTTTCAAATTTAGATGATCTTTGTGTTATTTGCTATAGTTTGGATCATTTTTATTTCATTTGAATGCTTGGTTGACTATTTGACCTAGTTTTCAAGCATGCAGGAGACGTTAAGTGTTCCATTTGTACCATTTTCACACTGAAGTGATCATCTTAGGTATGAACAACCCCTTGAATGTTTTGTCGTTATTTTTTCTCCATTAGCTTTCAATTATTTAATGATGATGAGCTTAGTCTTTGTTCTTTCTCGTGCTCTTAAAACCATGAGAATAAGTTACTGAGTTATGATTTATCACTTTTCCAGGCTCGTTAAACTCCTACGGAAAAGGAACCCCTCGGAGTCTATCTTTAAGCTCTTTTCATGCTCTCAAAATACGAAAAGATTGTCAATTGAACTTGTCACGTTCACGCTTGTTAAAGTATTTGAACGACCGTCTCCCTGGTGATAGTTTACCCCTTTTTTGGACTAGGGGGCACTATTTACGAAAAAGGAATACTCCAGCCAATCATGACTGGAAGAGTCCTCTCTCGCGTTGTTTTACCCTTTTTCGGGCGATGAGGCCAACTTTACGGAAAATGATTGTTGGAGTCTTCTTTAGTTCTTTTTAGACTCTCTAAACATGAAATGACAACCGAGTTTTACCTTTTATGGACTCGTTAAATTCTCACATTGAACGCCCGTCATGGGACGAACCCCTCCTATCCCAGATTTGAAAAATATTTGGGATTGGACTCATCTATGAGATGAGCTATACCGATCATCTGGTTACCCTCATCAAGATCATAAAAAACATATGAGGCACTCATCATTCATGATGGGGAAAAATGAAAGCTTTTTGTATTACACCTTTATCAGTGGCAGTATTTAGTCGCTCTTGAACATGGCACTCATCTGCATTTTCATTCAGTACTTGTCCTCAAGTCCTGTTAACTTCATGAGTCTTATCACTCCTTTGGGTCATCCGAAGAATGCTTCCACCATCAGTCACATTGATAGTTAGCATCAATCTCGTCATGTCAATGCTGCAAAGTCATGCCATGCCCATGTTCAAGAGATGTCTTCACCACTCATATTCTGCAGTTAGTTTACCTTCCATCATGTCGGTTTACTCTGAGTCAGTCTTGCATATTACTGTACCATCCAATCTACTTCAAAACATTTGTTGTTGTGTTTCGTGTCGGTGATGGGGGATTCATCATGGCCCTCCTTTGACGGATTCATCCTTATTGACTTCAAGACATCATCCGAGGACTGGATCTAGAAACCATTCGAGTACCTTGAGCCTGCATGCCTCAATGGCAGGTTACCTCGCTTTCAACATGAGTTTTCATCATTGACTCTTGATTGAAAGATTTCATCTGGCATTCGACTTCAACTCATTTATTCACGCTTGGTGATATGTACTGTGATACCTTGGGGATCATTGACATTAATGGTGATTTCCCTTGCACTTGTTAACGGTATATATCAATGACCGGTAATCAAGTGGTTTCTCCCATGTTTGACGCCAAGACATTTGTAATCACATGGATAGATTCGTATCATTGCGGGTTCGGCTTGAAGACCTTGGGGAGTCATGTTTTACCCAGGTTGCGATAGAGATTATTTTGAGTCCTATTACACGGATCCACATTTGTATTGGTCGTGGCTATGTTATCATCTCATCATGGATCTATTCTTGTGTCTAGTAGCCATGATTGTGTTCAGTCGGTCATTACTTTCATGGATCTACATTGTATTGGTTGGTAGCCATGTTATGAGTCACATGAGACTGTGTACTCAGAGTCAATTATACTGCAACAACGTCCTTTGTCCGACAATTCCATTGCCATTCCTTCGGTCAAAGAATTTCACCTATTTAGTTTCAAACAGCTTCATGCTTTGGGGGGCATTCCGTTACACATAAATCTTGCTACCCTGAGACTCAGTGTAAACATCCCTGAAGTTCCTCTAACTAAGTCACCCATTTGGAAGATATGCAAACCTTTTTTGAGAGGTTGGCGCAGGTTGTCCTAATCCAACCCGCGACGTCGCAGGAGGGCCTCTTTCATCCTACGACGATGCTAGTTAATAGATTAAAATAACTTCTTCGATCCCTTTCTCGAAGCTAGCTAACATGGATCCCTATCCCTGACCTTTTGGAGAGCTGGCACTCGGTTCCTAACCTATTGGAAGGATCCCCTATCTCTCTCCTACCATATCTCAACCTACTCTATCCACTTAGTCCTATATAAGTGAAGCTCATTCCCATCCCAAAGGGAGGAAGTCTATAGTGTCGACATGTTGGTGAAATTACCTTAGGAGAGATCTCTACTCATCTATTGGGATACTCACACTTCCTTGGGAGGCTTTGGCATTGGCTTGGACGAAGAAGGATTGCTTCGTTAAGCTTCGGTTGTGATCATTCTCTTCTATGTACTTCCCTATTTATACAGTAGTATAAACTCTTTCCACCAAGTATTGTTGTGTTAATGATGTTTTGTGTAGTTTACCTGCTTAACTGTTTACTTAGATATGTTATTGTTTAGATGCTTTTACTTGTTTGTGTTGCTCTGTATGTCTTGACAGGTCTTGCGGCTAAGATCTGACGGTCGTGAAGCTCGGAACAACATTAAGGCGAAAGGTCTACAAACTTGAGGTAAGACATCTAATTACTTGATCCTTAACTAGATCTAGGAAGGTGGTTTATATTCTATTCTATTTGTTCTAGTATCATGTTGAGCTAGGGAGATCACGCCTCGAGTCTGCTCTTGGTAGATTGTCCGATAATAGGAAGATGCCAATTCCAAATCTTGTTGTACCACCATTTATTTTCCACTTGATCCAAAGAAGACACAATAGCTTCATATGTTTTGTTTGCAGTAATTTGTCCATTAGAATTGTTTTGGATCCAAACCAATCTATCCTCTGACTCAAATAATCCGATGCCAGCATACTTGAGAGAAAATATATAATTATCCCAAATCGTAGCCCATCTGCCATTTAAACCAATATCACTAAATTGAAGCCATTAATCACCAGCTTGAACAAACCACCAAAGACATTTGATCTAATTAAGAGTTTTGAAAAAAAAATCCGTGATATGCTCCATAATCCCTCGTGGTAATAAATAATTATCGTAACATTTGATCTAATTAAGAGTTTTGAAAAAAAAATCCGTGATATGCTCCATAATCCCTCGTGGTAATAAATAATTATCGTTATATTCTATAAAAGAATCGATACCAATCAACAAATTTTTACCATTCCTTATATACCAAGAAATCAACTTTTTGATCCACACTAGAAATTGCTTTAGAAGGTGCAAAGATACGATGTTAGATTAGGTATCATAAAAATATTATATTGAAAATAAAAGCTCATAAGTATTTTTATGCCCCCTCATGGGATATCTAGTAATCGGTCGTTTATATTAATCTAGGCTATACATGAGGCAATTTTTTTTCTTAATCTTATACTTTGTATTCAATATTTTTTTTAATTTCTTAAACTAAATTATCTAATAATTGATTGGTTGTAGTACAATGATGTCTGTTTAGGTTTTTGTGCCCCTAGGGGTGGCAGCGCAGTTATGTCACCACGCCTATGACATGTTCGTAAATGTTTCAATACAAGAGCGTGGACGTCTCATTCATTAGCAATGTTTTTATGATTATAAATGTTTTAGATATGATGGTATGGTATGTATGTTAAAAATTATATTTACGTCGCAAGGGATAGGCCTCTGAGCTGCGCCGCCTACAAGTAAGTAAGTTTATTTTGATTTGTTATCTTATCTCAACTCGAACTCTTGATTTCACCACGGCTCAGTTCCTATACTTCTCAACTTTCCTGAATGTTGAGTGGTTTAATCGTTATTATAATTAGAATTTTTTCGAGATTTGGGCTCCATACCCCCAAGCTCCAAATGATCAGGCTGGTTTTGTTGGCTTCACTTTATGCTATGTTTCCAGAGGTAATAATCCCAATATTCATTTTGAAACAAGCAACCATGTTGTTTGAGAAAATGGGTGATTATTGTGAAACAACATTAATTATGGACACCATAAAAATAAAGACAAATAAGCTATATAATTTTATTGATTTAAAAGAAGCAAAATTTACATAATATATCAAATTATGATAAAATTTTAAGTTTCATCATCTTATTCATTGCAGGAAACGTATTCATTGTAGGAAATTTGAGGTTCGATGGCTAAGTAGTTTTGTGGCAAAAGAATTTTTGTTTCCATTACAATTTTGTGGCAAGAGTATCATATTTCTATAACTTTTGTCTTACAGTAATAGTTGTTATTGCTATTAGAAATTGCAAGAACATTTCCACCTCATGGCTCTTGTTATATAATGCCACAAAATTACTTATATAATAAAGTGATCTTTTGAGTTCACACTTACTTATATTATATATGTTTAGTATCATATAATTTATTATTAATATTGTATAACTCACTATTATTACATATTCTTTGTTTTTCAATAAATTATATGAGTTGGTTTATGTACAAACTTTTCTTTTTCTAATAAATAATATGATTTAATTTATTTGATATTAAATTATTACTTTTATGATTATATATCTAACTTTTATTTAATAATTTATTTATTTTAAAAAATTTTAAAAATATATATATATATAATTATATGTGAAATACACACACCATTTTATAAAGTATTATTTTTCCAAATGATAGAATCTCTTTATTATATTAATATTAAAAATATATATATAATTATATGTGTATTACAATACCATTTTATAAAAGTATTCATTTTTCCAAATAATTTCTCCTTATTAGTCCTTGTTGAAGGCCGAAGTAACTATTGTTTTCGATTTACTTTGACTTCATATTAATTTGTCTTTGACTTTGCCTGTTAATGCATATATTCTAAACTTTTTGACATAGCATATAAATTTATCTATTAAGTATTTCATTTCATATTATTTACCTGCAATGTTATTGGTTGAAACTTTGAACCATTATTTCCGGACTGACGGTGCAACTCTTGGGAAGAAGTGAGGTTAGTTAATGTTTCATTTAATGTTAATGCTTATGTGTAAGGTTCAGCCCATCTTTCAATGCAGAGTTTTCAATGTCGTTGCACCGCCCTTCCCCACTCACCGCTCACCGCCACCACTTCATTGCCTCTCCATTCATCCTTTACTTCTCCATTCCAAGTTTCAATTGCAATGTTGATGTTGGTTGTCGGTACTGATAGTGAGAGAAAAGAACAACTTGTTGAATCGTCAGAAGCTACACACTGGCACTTTGAGTGATACTACATGCTGCACCACCTGCTAAATTCTTTAATGTTGTTGCACTGCTTATTATCTGCTACACTAACAACTTGATGTCTTGATGTACCTTAGCAAGGCACCAAGTTCACATAGGCTAACATTGCATATTCACCCCCAGATTTTGCACTGTGGTTACAAGTTTGGCACTACAATTCTGCTAATTACTAGATTTTGGTGTAGAAGAGAGGTCGAGCGAACCTGGTAGAAAATGATAAATGACAAAAAAAATTCAGCTATGAAGGTATGCAATTTAATAATCATCATATTAGCACGTTTACCTTTTGCAACACTTGTTGTGAACTGGTTCATCTCCTGTTCCAACCGATTTTTGGCCCTTTCCCTTCGGCACTTCTTATCACCACTTACTCGTAGACATAGCTTCTTCAATAGATAGCTTGTTTGCCTAGATTTTCTAGTATGGAAATGCATTAATAGAATTCCCGGCTAAAGATCCAAGTGAGGAACTAAAAGCTGTCAATTCCATGATTCATCACAGAAGCCCGTTGACTATAACCAGTTACTCACAAAATTCACTAGTTAATCACATGCTTTGTCTAAAAATTTCAATCACTTTTCCTAACTTTTACATTACACGTTTGAATTTTTATTTGTTATTGCATATTTTTTAAATTTTATCCAATATTTGTTTACACCCTATTGGTTGAGAACTTGAGGGTGTTATTGTTGGGCCGACGGTGGGGTTCTAAAAATTGGGAACGCCATTTAAAACTTGAATCCAGGTGGCTTCATTCCTCCAGATTGTGTTCACATCACCGCCTTCATTTGCCTTCACCTCACCGCCTTCACCGATTGTCCTTTACTGCCTTCACCACTACTCTTTCCCCACCTCCTCCATGTGGGGACAATTTGCTTCTCGTGCACCGCATATTAATAAAATTTTAGAGAATTCCTTCACAAATATTTGTATTGTAAGAAGGGACGACTGGAATAAGAGTTGAATCTATATATGTTACTGGGTCAACTGATTCATATACGGCAACATCAAAAGTGTACAACTTAAACAATTGAACCATTTAAAGGGGTTTAACCAACAACTGCATAATCTACAGAATAAACTAGTACTGGATCACGATCACAAGCATAAGACTTAGGATCTGTATCTATATTGAACTCTGAATCAAAATCTTGATCGACTAAACTATTGAACAATTTGCAGGCATCCTCCAGCTAATGGATGGAATTTCATATACAAGCAGTGGATGGATAAAACAATGGGCTCTTCTATAACTCTTTAGCAACAACTCCATCAACTAGTGGTTTACATCTCACTATGCGACCGACCGTCACTTGTTTACACGAGCCAACTGCCAACTGGTATTTTCTTTATCCAGCTTATTAGTACAAAATTATGCAGGTGTTTGTGTAAATACCAGTAAAAATGTTAATAGTTAGGAAATTATTAAACAGTGAGCGTATTTAGAATAAAAACAGGGGATAAAAGCATCTTTGTTCTATAAAGTTTTAAGTTTAAACATGTATAGTTGTAGGCAATCACAAACAAACAAAAATCGAGTTAGCAAATCGACTTTAATCGCAAAACATACTTACCATTTTTTTGCATTATTTTTTTAACACTATCATAGCTTGAACTACAATAATCGATGGTAAGGAAAACCCACATGCTACGCGCAAGTAGAGGACACAGGCCCAATTTCAGATTTCTTACTCGACCACTGTGGGCCATGAACTTCACAGATACCTCATAATTTTCCTACAATTGTTAATACATTTGGAATTCAGATGGTTAAATGGGAAAACATTTTTTCAGTAAAATGAGGAATTAAGGTGCCAAGTATCCCTTGCAATTTCACATGAATTGCAACTATGAGAAGAGGAATGAGGAGGATGAATGGGAAGAATTGAGAAGAGAGAATTTATTTCGCTGCTTTTAGTAGTTTCTTCAAGATTCTTTAGATTATGGGCCAACGACAAAGCTTTGATTAGCATTTTAGTGCTAATTATTTCTTTGGAAGAGGATAGCAAGTCAAGAAAGCTATCTACGTTGTGGTTTTTAGGCTTTAAACTTGCATGAGATGATTCTTTAAGTAATAAATGTTAGCGATGTCAGCATCAAAGGATCCCAAATGTTTATTGGGTTGCAACTGCAAATGGAATTACAATATAGAAGCTAACAAAAGCTATTAATCTAACGGAAAGCGTTTGAACCCCTAAATAGTATGAATATGACCAGAAATTTTCCAAAAGAAGCCAATGAAAAATGGCAGCTTACCCAGTTTCAACGAATGCTTGAGCAAATTATATTGCTTATCACAGCGTCTACTTCATCAACAATGACCTGGCAATGCAATTCAGTGCTGTGAATACGACGAAGTGAATGAATCCAGTAAATTCAACCAGCTTGAACCATGCATCTGATTCTCAGTTTAATTATGCATATCTTAAAATATGGCATGTCAAATAACCTAGCTTGAACCATGCATTGTATTCTCAATTTAATTTTACATAGCTTCAATCATTAAATCATTATGTTATCGATTCCCCGGTTTGGTTTTCCATGAGATTTGAATTTTCCAAGAAATGGGCAAGTCTATATTGAAGAGGGTGTCTTCTTCAGAGATAGGAGGATATAAAATCATAAGTAGGAGTACTCTACATGCAGATCTCGGCATAGTTAGGACCATCTCCAAATTCAAAGAGAACTTTTCCCTTCTGGCTTGGGCGATTCATAGAGAATGGCGTCCATGCGTTTTTGCATGGCTTAAATGTGGTTGTCATAAGTTGCATGTTTTGACAAGTAATTCATCCACATGTGAGTTAATGGAACTAAGTTGCATGTTCTTACAAGTAATTCATACACATATGAGTTAATGGAATGCCACCCCACTATTGGCAATCGCTCCAGCACAGGATACTTGACCTTTTTCAGAAACCCCTTATTCGTGGAAGCTTCTCATATAAGCCCTGGATACTAAAATAAAAAAATTCCGAACCCCGTTCGACAGATTTTAGCATAGGCACCTAACCCGCATTACCTGCATTCAGATCCGATCGATCAAATTCAAAGAGCATTCTGACCAATCTGAGCAGAGCCTAACCATCGAGATTATTATTTAAATATACATTGCTGACATCCCAGTCACTGTAGCTATGTTTGTGAAGTGGATGGGAAAGCAGTGACTATGCTACTAGGTCTAGTGCCTACTGCGTTATTTTAATCTATGATATACGCACCTATTAGTAGTTGAATGGTCTAAATAGCAGGTCCCGTAGTACAAATATTTCAGCAGCAATTTTTATTGAACGCCCCTCCCATGTAAGGATCTAAGTAAAGGTAAGTGAGTTGTTATATATATGTGGGGGGGGTGGTAGGGAAGTTTGGGAAAACGTAGAGATGATGATATATCCTATGTTAAAACGTCTTTATGCAATATTTCATATAGTAACTAGTACGGATATACAATTCAATAATTTGAACCAACAACATTGCTAGGAATAGACCTACCCACCTATAGAAATAGACCATATTTGATGGGCATCTGCAACAAATATAGTCAGTGGTGCCCCCCCCCACAACCCATGGTAGGGCATCTGAGTAGAAAAAACATGCGCCACTCTCTCGGGTTAAATAAGCACCCACTTTACACATAACTACTAGTTTACATCGGCAAAATAACTTCTTCCTTCTGCGTGAAGGCAAGGTTCAATATTAAAGGGGTTAGCCGCATTGGTTAAACCATCATTCTATGTATCCTACTTAGCAAATTTGGGCAGTGTATAGTATTCGGATTAAGTAGATCTAATGGAATTACTACTCTATCAGATTAAGTAGATCTATGGGAATACTAGTTTATAATATTATTGATAACCAATGACCGAGTACAAGGATGAGACTCTAATAAAATAATAATCACATTGATATGTCTTATCGTAAATCAACGAATTTACGAAAATACAAGCACTACAAAATACCTCTACAACAAAAACACTCTACATAAAGCTACAGGAGAGGACCGCTACAACAACAAGCCTAAGGGTTTCCTACGAAATAATACAAATCACCCTTCCATGTGAAGAAAAATCGACACGCTCATCTATCAACTCAAACATTAAAATCATGACAAGAACCATCGGATCTCACCCAAAAGAGGTATGTCACATCACTTTGGTTTAAATAATCATGTACTTTAAATATAGCATTACTCAAGTCAAAATTGTCACATAAGTTAAAGTTCCTCTTCTCTATCTAATTACGCCAATATTTTGGACTTTCTGGAGCAGATCAACAAGATTTAAATAATTTCATGGTTGTCGTATCTTGTTATGCTTAAATGCATCTTGATTAAGATTTAAATAAGCTTCAGTTAAGCATCTTTTTGTCTTCCTCTGCGTATTCCTAGCTACGCATTCCGGCATATGCAACTTTTTCCAATTCAGATCAGTAGTCAATAAATCCTATATGGTCCTTTGCCTATTTTTTTTAAAGCAATGATATCCTTAAGCATCTTCATCCCCTTTTCTTAATAGTAGGGCAAAGCAATTACTCTTTAGAGGATCTGTATGCAAAGGTGGGATGCTTGCTAAGTGCTTACCTACTTCGTGCGGTACATGCTTGATCCCTAATGCTTTCCTCCTTCGTTTGGTCGTCATGCAATTTTATTGAAGATAAAGGTATGCAATGTATTAGCACTCCCATTCAAAGCTATGCCAATGCAATAGCTTTTTCAAAGTTATGCAAATGCAATAGCTTTTTCAATTTGACGGGTATTAACAGCCATGCAGCCTTGTTATTACTTGAATTTTATTATATAATTATGTGTGGATTACATATACCATTTTATAAAGTATTAATTTTTCTAAGTAATTTCTCCTTATTAAAGCTTGAATCTCTTTATTATATTTTTATAATATTATTATTCTCCTTTTCTCTTCTCTAATTTATTTATGTACTTTGAATAGAATTGTATTCCTTTTTTTTTATTTTGAATAGAATTATATTCATTTTTCTTTTTGATATGACAAGATTGATATATACTTTTCACTTTATATTATCTTCTTTCCAATATATATTTTTTTTCGGCCATTTTTTCCAATACCATTTATACTATCTTCTTTCCAATATACTTAGAATAGTGGTCTATGAACGAATTGACTCTTTTTTCACACTTAAAAATAGCTATACTTTATTTATGAAGTATATGAAGGTAAGTTACATTGAAATTCAACACCACAAAAGAATATACAAACTCTCATCCCACCAAAGGCAAAAAACCTACAACCAGCCACAGCCAAAGAGATAACACCCTGAACAAACAAAAGAGTACAACGACTGCCCCTAATCTAGAAGGAAAAAGAAACCAGAAAAAACAACAAACGATATACCATCTAAGAATCCAAGAAACCAAAGAAAAGACAAAGAAAGGACCAAAAAAACCAGAGGAAGTAGCTCAAAAAGCAATTAGATCGAACCAGCCTCAGTCCCTTAGGATATCATCATCCCATGTTGACACAGTCCTATCGAGAGGGGTTCACTTCGCACTGTTGTCAACAAACATCGAGTAGACTCCCTTAAACATCGGCCCAGAAAGGTTTTACCCTTTCCAGCAACACCCACAGAGCGAGTGAAGTCTCACCCGAGATGCCTAAGGGGGCTGTAAGAACCAAGTTTCTACAGTTGTGAGAAGACATGCATTACCTCACTCTCATTCGCAACATAGACAGATATTTGCATTCGCATCATAACATCATATTATCAACCTATTAACCATTATCCTTATTCACATCAATCGCATTACCATCTCATAATTAACGAATTAAACATATTATCAAAGCATGTTCAAGGAATCTGCGGTACATAACATAACTGCGAAAAAATCAACTACGATCTCAATGAAACATCAAACACTGCGAAAGACAAAGAGACAGAGACAAAGACATATATCAATCATTCCCATTATTTATCGTACATCACAGAACCATTACAAACTCAGAGCAGTCACTGCGATCGAACAGACCAAAATCAGATAGATGCTCCAATATATCGATCCAAAAGATTAGAACAAAGATAGATGCAAAGATGCCCTTAGGATTACAATCGTACTTCTATTTATAGGCTCACTTGGCCATTACAAAATGGTCTGAATGACCCATTGATAACTAACTTAACCAAAAACTTCCGCATATATCGGCTCTTTTATGCTTTGCAATCGGTCCTTTGTTCATGGCGATGACCCTTTCACCGCTTGGGGGTTTCGCACTTGTGTGCTCTGGACCTGTGCCAGCAAGCCCCCAACACAAAATTGTGGCTCGCCCTCAAGCCACCTCAGCTGGAAACTGTTAGTGTGTTTACCTGCTTCTTGAACTCATCGCAAGCCTCCCTGGTTCGATCAACCGCTTCCTTGGCCGCAGCTGTAATCATTGTGACTGTTGCTACTTCATACTCTTCTTCGTCTTTTGAAACAATATTTCTAGCACCCATAATGGAAGAAGTGTGTGAAATCCAACTGTTCTAGTTCCAACACATCTGCTTCATGAATTTGATCATCCTTCGTTGGAGCTGGAGTGTCCCTTGCATTGGTTCTGCATCGGTCAAAAAACTCACCGCTCCTCCAGCTATTGTATGTCATGCCAAGTTGCGAGTAGCCCGCTTCGTTCTCTGGTCGGTTGGCACTTCTCTTCTTCCTAAACATTTTCGTTGATGAAACCACCAGTTGCTCATGAACACTTGCCGTCCTCTCCCTTGGTGCACCTTGTGTGCTCATGCTAGAAATGATATGCACCATCACACTCTCTAAGCTTACTCTTCCATCTAACTCTTCTTCTGCAAATTCTTCACTAACGCACACAAGGAATAGTGATTCCAACGATCCCTAAGTGCATGTATTTATAACTTCACTTTCCCGCTTCCCGTCCATCTTGTCGATCTTGGACAATGATTGCCAAATCATCCATCGAATCCTTCATTGATTTACCAAATCCTGTGCACTCATTGGTCATTATGGTGTTGTCATCCACCATGTCTTAACTACTACAATGATTACCTGATTTGACCCGTACATGCCATGTCGAACGTCGACAAGCCCCAAACCTTATCGCTATTCCTTACTTCGCATTTGTTCTGTCAACAGACCTGGTGCTGTCATCAGATTCCCAAACTTCACTCCAAACTTCATAATGTACTTTTTTTTTTTTCATGTCGACTCAATTTTCTTTTTTAGTCGCTACACGCCTGGCTATCCCGATAAGGATTCAGCCGGATCCCATTCACTAAATTTTTCCACAGTGTCCCATCTAGATTTTGTAGTTGCACTATACCTCCATCAGTAATGAAATTGATAATGTATGGACCCAACCAATGCATATGTAGCTTACTTGGGTGCTTCGAAAACATACTGGCATATAGAAAAACCATGTCTTCACGTTGGAAGTGTTTCGCCTTGACGTGGCGATCGTTCCAGGCCTTCTGTCGATCCTTCTCTATCTGTTGATGAAATCCTGCGATGAAGCGGTCCTCGTCGAGTTGTAACAGCTGCGCCAACCGTTCTTCAATGGCCTCATCGTCACTTATTCATGTCGCTACTGTGATGCGCAGACTCGAGACAATATACTCCATCAACATCACTGCTTCTTGTCCGTATACTAATTTGAACAGAGTCTCGCCTGTCAACCTTTTACACGTCATTTTGCAGGCCCATAATACCACTGGAATCTTCAAATCCCAGTCGTCATGGTTTGTGTTACACACCTTGGTGAGCACATGCTCCAATACCTTATCCAACACCTCCACTACGCCATTCGCCTATAGATGATATGGGGTACTCTTTTGGTGCTCAATTTGAAATTCTTCCGTCATGGCCCTGATAGCTTGATTAACACTGTGATTTCCTTGATCGCTCATCGGTATCTTTGGGCACCCAAACTTGGTGACCACATTGTCAAAGCGAAACCTTGATGTTGTCACAGTTGTGCAATCCTTTATCAGCGCTGCTTAAACCCATCTCGTCAAGTAATCAATCACAGTAATTATGTATTGCGACCCTGTTCTTCTTCTTCATGAGATGATGGGTCCCACGAAGTCGACTACCCATTTTTCGAATGCTTGTAACGTCAATTGACGTAATAGTGGCATTTCATTCCTCTGCAATAGTTTCCCTTCCCTTTGACATACATCATAGCTCTTTGTATAATCTGCGGCATCACCAAGCACAATTGGCCACCATAGTCTAGCCCTAAGTATTTTCCTAGCAGTCACACGCCCTCCATAATGACCTCCTATGATCCCATCATGAGCTTCCACCAATACTCTTTTTTGTTCATGCGGAAGGACGCATTGACGAAGAACTTCATCCAGTCCCATTTTGTAGAGATGACTTGCGATTAGTTGAAAATCAACAGCCCTAACAACTAGCTGCTTCTTCTGACTATTAGTGAACTCCTCTGGTGCGCTTCATGTAGACAAGAACTGAATAATTTGTTCGTAATGGTCATCGACCATTCCAATACTCAATAGTTGCGCATCAGGAAAGCCTTCATCAATGCTTCTTGGTTCTTCACCTGATTCAATCCTTGACAGGTGATCAAGTCCTGCATTCAATCGCCCTGGTTTCACAATGATTTCAAAATCGAACTCCTGGAATAACAGCAACCAGGGACAAATCTTTCCCCCCAACACAGGCTTATTGACTAAGTATTTTAATGCGGAGTGGTTTGTAAACATTTTGAAATTACCTCCAAGCAGGTAGTGTCAGAATTTCTACAGTGCTTAGACCATTTCTAGGCCTTCTCTCTCCGTCATCGTATAATTCTTCTCCGCAGTGGATAAATTCCTGCTCGCAAATGTGGATGGTCAATTGATCCTTCTCCTGGATGGGCCAATATCACTCCCAGTGCTACTAATAATGCATCCACATGGACGTGGAATTATTTTGTCCAATCGGGAAAGACTAATATCGGTGTTGCGACCATCTTCGCCTTTAGTATGTCGAGGCTTTTCTGGCAATCGTCATTCCACTCGAACTTTGCATCCTTCTTTAACAGCTTTTTCATCGGTGTTGTAATCATTGCATATCCCCTAATAAACTTCTTGTAATATCCAGCATGTCCCAACGTCTCCCTTAGTTGCTTAACTGTCGTTGATGGTGGTAATTCAATGATGATTTCAATCTTCATTGGATCGACCAACATACCCTCCTTACATACAATGTGTCCTAGCAGAATTCCAAATGGTGCACAGAAAATACACTTTTTCAAGTTCAATGAAATCTGATGTTGCCGACACATTTCTAGCATCAGCCTTAGATTTCGCAACGTGGTCCTTAACCAGCCCATATACGGTCCAGTCGTCCATATATACTGCGAGAAACTTATGAATGAAGTCTTTAAATGCAGCGCCAACTAGCCTTGAAAAGATCGCAGGGGCATTTTTAAGACCAATCGACATCAGTGTGTATTGAAAGCAACCCCATTCCGTCACGAAAGTTGTTTTATGTCGATCTTCTTTCGCGATCTTTATTTGGTGGTATCCTAAAAATTCATCTGTAAATGAATATATCTCATGTCCTCCAACACCTTCCAGTACTTCATCAATGAATGGCGTAGGGAATGGATCGTGAAGACATGCATCGTTCAGTTTACTTAGATCGACACAAATCCTGATTTCGCCAGTCTTCTTATCTTGGACAACCATCGGGCTTATCCATTCCAATTCTTCGACAGGTTCTATGATTCCTACATCCAGCATTTGCTCTATCTCAACTTTCACTCGCTCCTTATACCTAGGATTCAGTCTATATGGTTGTTGCTTTATTGGCTTTGCATCAGGTTTCAACGGAATCTTCATTTTTTCCAGGTCCCTGAAAAATGCCCTTCATTTCTGAAAATTTTGTTGGGAACAAGTCTTGCAACTCATGTAGTAGATCAGTAACTTTTCCAATTGTCAAATCATCCTAGTAATCTCCAATACTTGCGAACTTGGGATTTTCCTCCGACCCAATATTAACCTTCTTGATTTTCAATGGTTGTTGGAGTTTGTCAAATGGCGTCTCTGGTGCTTTGATATCACGACTTCTCTCTTACTCTGAGACATAAATAGCTCTAGGGTCATCCTCTTAGTTAGGTCCTTCTGACACATTGTAGCACTCCATCATAATTTATGGTGTCACGGTCCACTATAATCCCATTGGTTTTTCCGTCGGAACTGCTTTGAGTAACTTCTCATGGATCTCCTGTGGTGCACTGTGGATGAAGGGTTTCTCATCCGAGAAGTTGAAAGTCTGGATGAATCTAATGGTTAAATCTTCCCATGTAGTTGTTCTGAGTCATAGTTCTGCTGTGGTGTACCAACTCCATGGTACTTCATCCAGTGTATGGATGAACGCATGGACCCATTCCTATTTTGGTCTCATTTCCCATGTGCTTTGACACTCTTCCAAATGATCCCTTGGATCACCCCTTCAATTTTATTTCCTTCCATAGTAGCCTTCACTCTCCCCAAATATGACTTCCATCGGTTGTCGACATAGTGGCCAGGTCGTTATCAATGACTTGTGTGTTTCCCACCACCGTGCTGGTGTATCCTTCAGTGCTTCTTCCAACACCAACAGTCGATGTGGTTCTGATACCTTTTCTTTGAATTCGGCGATGAATATAGCCAGATTAGGTAATCCTTCATATATCCACAAATCGCATATATAGGTAATCCATCTCAATGATTGAGTGATTCCCATGCACCTTCTGAATGATACTTCATGTAATCGATTCTACTAATTTTCCAGCGCCTCATCGGATTCTGACAACACTGAACTAACACTTCGCCACCCCAATTCCCCGTCGGTGATGGGATTGATGTAATCCTCTAAAACGTTGTAGACATTGTCCCATCCTTTTGTAAATTCATCCCTCATTGGTTCGACATACCTCTGCCTTTCCGATGGATCAAGTGGGGTGACTACCCTCATGTCGCGGATTTCAAAATACATTGTCCTCTTCTTAAAGTTGATAACATCATGATTATCCATTTCCATGTCTATTCCTAGAAACACCGGATAGGGGCTTGTGTTGTCAACTATCTCTCTAACATCGAAGTCTGCATAAGTATTCAATCCCTCTATTTCGATAGGAAGATGACATAATCGACGACCAATTGGTGTGACCTTGCTCTGATTTTTCAGTCGAAGTTGTATAGGGGACCATGCCAACTATGGTTTCCCCATCGTTTCCCATGTTTGCTTAGTCAGGATGTTTACGTCTGATCCTAGGTCCAAAATGATAGAATCGACGTTGAATGCACCAATATGTGCATTCATCCTCATTTCTCTCCCCATCTTCTTTATGTGTAATTGGTTCAATGTCTGATCCTGTCGCTCGTCCTCCTGTCGATATAATAAACTGGCTATCTCTGATAGTGCATCCTGATCTTTCACTAATGTCAAACAACATTCCAGGAAGGTCCATAGAGTGTTGACCTTCCCTGGTGGCCTCTACGAATTTGTCATATCAAATATCGGTTGCATCTCATTAATAGGTTCCTTCTGGCTTATAGGTGGCAACTTAGTCTTTCTCATCACATCTCGCGCTTCCAAAAAGGTTTCCTTCTCTTCTTTCGCATCAAATCGAACCCGCTTCCTTGTTGTAGTCCAAACATTAGGTATTGGCTTGTATTCTCCTATCCTAGCTCCCCCCCTGGTCACTACTGCGACGTTCACAAGTCGACTTCTTATCTCTGTTGAGATCTTTTGCACATTAGGATTCAGATTTTGATTCTAATTTACATTTGGATTCGGTTGTGGTTGTGGCAGATTCTTAGTTTGCCACTTCGCAATTAACTGGGGACACTACTTGACACTGTGGTCCACTGCACTGCAATAGGTACACTGTGGAGTCAGATTCGGATAATCCCTTTGATAATGTCCAATATGACCACAATTATAGCATGTAATCGGCCCTCGACCTCGTCCAAAAGTTCCTCTGCGACCAAAGCCTCCATCGCGACCTTTGTGGAATCCTCCTTTGACTCCTTCTCGCGGATGGTTGTACTGATGCTGATTATATTGCGACAGCTGATACTGCAGTTTGTTGTAGTGCGGCGGTGGTTGGTTGTACCGAGGCTATTGTTGATTATAATGCGGATGCGGCTAGTTATACTGTAGCGTCGATTGATTGTAATGCGGTTTCCGCTAATTATATTGTTGTTGTTGTTGTACAGGAGGTTGCTCCTCTCCCTTCATAAAAAATGTATCCACAGTTCTCTCTTGGAGAAAATCATATTCTCTCCAATCCTTCTCCTCATGACTGACCAGTCGACAGAAATTTCAAAAAAGGTTAGCCAGCTTCGACACAATTTTTTGTAAGTATACACATTCTTTTTTATCAATGTCCCCTTGTTTGACAAATCCAACACCAGGGCATTCCTCCTTAACTGAGTGGGTTTGGTGTGCTAGACTGTAAGTATTCACGGAATTCCTGGCACTGAACCTTATGGTGTCCTTCAAATTTGCATCGAGTGCACCATATTTCTTCATGAACTTATTTCCCCTTCTTGATATAATTTAGTTGGATCGTCAATTTCGCTAGCTGCGCTTGGATCTGGTTCATACCTATCCCTGTTTCGGCAACTGGTGAATCCTCGAGCTTCATCGCAATTTCCAATTCCTCCACCTGGGATGCAATCTTCTGTTGCATTAGTGGAATCCGAATGTGCAATACCAATCCCGCAATAAACCATTCTTTGTGCTTCATGTCACTCACTCCAAAACTTAATTTGGCCATCATATTTTTGTACCTCTGATCGAATTCCCATACTGATTCATTAGGAAATTGCTTTATTTCCTTCAATTATGTGATATATTGCGATTCTGATTTTGGTTTCCTAAAGTCATCGATCAATCCTGCTCTGATTTGTGCCAAGTTTTTCTCTGGATTCCCTCTAGTTACTTGTACAAACTTCATAAACCAATCCAGCGTACGACCCCTAAAGGTCATCACTAATTGTCCCTTCTTAAAATCATCATCTTGGACTTGCTTCACCATCCACACTGCTTTGCATAAAAACCAGTATTGTTCCGGATCCTAGGTCCCATTACCATGAAAAATAGGCATCTTTAAATCTTCACCTTCCATCCTTGGTTTCCTGCTAATGTTCGTAGACCCGCTACTCTTACCATTGTTCTGACACGCGGGACAACCCTGCGAAGAGCTTATATTTCTTCCTCCGAATTTTGGCGTAGTGCGCGGGGTTGTGGGTACATTGTAGCTTTGGGTCTTTCCTTCCTCAGGTTCAGGGGTAGCCTAGTCGTTCTCTTTGTCACAGTAAGTTCGTTTAGTCCCTTGTGGTCTTGTTTCACAGTTCTATGTTTCGGTCGCACTAGGAGACTCTCTCTATCTCAGTCCTCCTCTTCTTCTCTGATCGGAACCTCACCCCAATTCGCAGGGTACCAAAATCTTCCATAGCTTCCCTCAAGATTTCATCGTAACTCATATCCATCTACCCCGTATCATTCTGCCAGACCCACATCCCCGCGATACCCACAGCCTCCGCACAACCGAGCTTTACTCGTCGGAGTTCATCTTTAAGATTCCCTTTTTGCAAATGAATATCTTAATCCACATTTTCAACAACAATAGATACCTTCCTCTGGGTCCCTTGAAAAATTTCATTTTTGTGTCACTGTATGACTTAATCATGTCGACAACGAATTAAATGGTGTATCCTTCCAAAATACTTTCTACCCAAACCTCGACAGCTCTTGATGATTTTTTGTTCACCTGTTTCAACTACTAGATCAGTTCTAGCATCCAATGTTCAGGCTCACCTCCTTGGAAATTCTTCTTCTGAAAAGTCAAGTGTGCCAACCATTTGTGTAGCAATATAGGAAATTCGCAGAAGAACACTTCGTGGATATCATAGTAGATATACTTCCGGTAACCAATCAGTTGTCGACCATCCAGGGTTTCGATTTTCTTCCTCGACAAATTCTCATGTCTTCTTGTGGAACCATCCCTCGGTCTCTGGCTTTGTCAGATGCCACAGCATGTCCTTTCTCCTTTCGCACTAGTGTCCCAGAAACAGAACCATTTGTTGACACATTCCTGTCAACAGGGGTTCACTTCGCACTGCTGTCAACAAACATCGATCAGGATCCCTTAAACATCGGCCCAGAAAAGTTTTACCCTTTCCAGCAACACCCGCAAAGCGAGTGAAGTCTCACCCAGGATTCCTAAGGGGGCTACAGGAACCAAGTTTCCGCAGTTGTGAGAAGACATGCATTACCTCACTCTCATTCACAACATAAGCCAGAGATTTGCATTCACATCAAAACATCATATAATCAACCTATTAACCATTATACTTATTCGCATTACCATCTGATAATTAACGAAATAAATAGATTATCAAAGCATGTTCAAGGAATCTGCAGTACATAACATAACTTCGAAAACATCAACTATGATCTCAATGAAACATCAAACACTGCGAAAGACAAAGAGATAGAGACAAAGACATATATCAATCGTTCCCATTATTTATCATACATCGCAGAACCATTACAAACTCAGAGCAGTCGGTGCGATCGAACAGACTAAAACTGGATAGATCTCCAATAGATCGATCCAAAAGATTAGAACAAATTGGATCACAGTTATGGGGTTGGAAATCTTTGAAAAACCTTCTATAAACTTCCTATAGTACTCCATAATTCCCATAAATGACTGTACATCTGACACATCTGTAGGAACCAGCCATTCATTAATGGCTTTTATCTTGTCGAGGTCAACCGAGATTCCTTCCTTGGAAATTATGTGTCCTAAATATTGAATTTTATCCTTATAAAAATCACACTTACTAAACTTAGCATATAGTTGATGATCTCTCAGAACTTGTAAGATAATTCCCAGATGCTCGCCATGTTCCTCTTTATTTTTAGAATATACCAAAGTGTCATCTATGAACACGACAACAAACTTATCCAAATATTTGTGTAAAATGTTGTTCATCAAACACATAAATACTGTCGGGGCATTGGTTAACCCAAATGGCATAACCACAAAATCACAATGTCCATATCTAGTTCTAAAGGCCGTCTTATAAATATCCTCATCCTTCACACGAACTTGATGATACCCTGCCCGCAAATCAATTTTTGAAAATATTGTTGCTCCACGCAGCTGATCAAATAGATTGTCTATGCGGGGCAATGGATATCGGTTCTTGATCATCATCTTATTCAACTGACGATAATCTATGCAGAGTCTTAGAGTGCCATCTTTCTTCTTAACAAATATAACAGGTGCTCCCCAAGGAGACACGCTGGGTCTTATATAGTTTTTATCAATCAGCTCCTTCAACTATGATTTCAACTTATTTAATTCCAGTATATTCATCCTATATGGAGCTTTAGAATTCATTACTACTCCTGGTATTAACTCGATGGTAAAGTCTAAATCTCTCTTAGGAGGTAATCCTGGAATCTCCTCAGGAAAAACATCTTTGAAATCCTTTAGTACAAGTATGTCTTCTAGTTTTAGTTTGTCCTCTTTACAAATAAACTCATCATTTACTACATTTACTGCAAACAATTGACACCCTTTTCTAACTGCCCTCTTCACTTGCATGGCTGAAATCTATCTAAGGGTTGTGTTGTAGATATTTCTCCCTACGGATAGGTAGAAACTCTCTTAGGTTAAAGTAGACTTGACTGACTCTAAACTAAGACAAAAAGATAACAAATGCTACCTTGAATTCCTAGATCCAAACAAATATTTCAAATACCATAGTGCTGGAAGAAATGGAAGGGATCTGACTGACCTTCGATTTAACCGCTCGTCTTAGTTGTTGCTCCAATCTTCAAGTCCTCGCGAATGAACCAAGGTACAAGCAATATACAATATTCTAGCAATCTTGAAACATGTGTTAGAATTTAAATCTATAGCAGAAACAAATCATATGATTGAAACAAGATCAACATACATGATTTGGGAAACAAGACAAGTTATGTTTTATTGCAAACTTGAAGTCACTTGCAATGGTTGCTTGATGTCCAAGCCAACTCTCAGCTCCAAGTGCTTCCTCCTCTAGTTATCTCCACAAAGATTCAAGATCATAGGTTTGATGTCTCCAAGAGTCCTCCCCTTTGCTCATGGAAGGCTTATCTCTTATAGTGTGTAGTAGGGTTAACCAACAAGAGAGAATGATGGATCTTGGGAGTGTTTAGTGGATCATACCCACTAATATGAGAAGGTGAGTTAGGATCGAATCAGAGATGCCAATCCTCAAAAATCTCTCGAAGATCAAGATTCCACAAACCATGGCAAAAGGGCTAAAAAGGGAGTACCGCACCCCTGCAACTGAGCATAACGCGATAGTACCGCGCATCAGGGAAGGAGCATGGCGCGGTAGTGGGGACTACCACGCTCCTAAGCTTGAGAAAGGAGTGGTAGTGCAGGTATATGAAGTCTCCCCTAGGTTGATTCCTGACATGACAAGTATGTCTTTATAGGTCATTCATCACTTTTCTCTTCAAGGTGTTTTAAGCAGCAGGGGAAGTGTTGTCAACTGTTTTTATTGTGAAGATGCGACACTGTGAAATATAGAGGTATAACATATTCCCCCTAAAGTGTGAGGTCAGAAGGAACTGATGGCCGAAAGACTTTACAAATACTGTGCGGAGATAGCATCGAGGAGAGCAACGAGGAGCTGAAACAGAAACAAAATGTCAGATATACCACCGAGGCGGGCATCCCCATGCTCGAAAACAATTGACTCAAAGCATGGCTGCCGACCAATACATTGCAGATCCATGAGTACTAAGATGATATAGACTGTAGACAAATCATGGCTACTATGAACAAGCGTAGATCCATGAGACAGTATTGATATAGCCACGACCAATACAAAAGTGGATCTGTGTGGCAATACAAAGGACATCTCCATCGCAACCTAGACGCAATCAAAGTACAAAGGTGCATCCAGGGTCTTCTACTCAATCTCAAATGATACGAATCTAGCCATGTGATTACAAGGTGTTGAAGTCGAACATGGTAGAAACCATTTGATTACCGGTCAATGATGCGAATCGTTAACAAATGTGAGGGAAATCACCAATGATGACGATGATCCCCAAGGTATCTATAATACATCTCCACGAAATGCGAATGAATGAGTTGATGTCGAGCATTCGAGAGATCGTTCAATCAGAGGTCAATGATGTAAATCTACTGTCGAACACGAGGAAACCTGCCATTGAGGCATGTAGGTACCAAGGTACTAGTGGTTGATCCCTAAGTCCAATTCCTGGATAGTGATTTGGCGTTGATGGGAATAGACTCGTCGAAGGTGGGCCATAATGATTCCCACATCATCAACACGAAATCAGAACGAAGGATAGTATAGGACGATGAAACAATAGAACATGTACTGACACAGCGGAGGTTTGACACAATGAATGACTCTGAACAATGCAACCCTTTGAACATATAACGGCATGAAGCAGGACCTAGCAAAAGGGATTATTGATAGTAGAGGATAGACACCGAACGAGTAAGCTCGTGGCCAGAGAGATGACTTGGGATGATGACCATAACTCAGCAAGAATAGATACCGAAAAATAGACAAGGGATAGACGCATGCCATGTTCAAAGGTGACGACTGACAAGCTGCCAACAAAATAAACTTGATTTGTTTCCCATTTTCCCCCGACATGATAGATGAGTACCTCTTTGTTGTTTTTTCGAGCTTGAAGAGGATAACAGATGCTTGGTATAGCTCATCTCATAGATGAGTCCGATCTCACATGTTTTACAAACCTGAGAAAGGAGGGGTTCGTCCCAAAGTGGGTCCTTCGATGTCAAATTTTAACGAGTCCAAGGAAGGAAAACTCGGTAGTTTTTCACATTTAGAGAGCCTAAAAAACTTAAAGATGGCTCCAAAGTGTACTTTTTCGTAAATTTAGTCCCTCGATCCCGAAAAAGTGTAAAACAATTCCTGAGAGAACTCTCCCAGTCAAAAATTGACTGAGGTATACCTTTCTCGTAAATAGTCTAGACGGGCCGAAAAAGGGGTAACCTATCACCGAATAGACGACCTTTCAAATACTTTTACAAGTGTGAAAGAGACAAGATCACTTGGCAATCTTTTCGAAACGAGGGAGTCTTGGAAAGGGCTTAAAAAGAACTCCAATGGTCTTTTTTGTAATTTTTAATTATTCTGATCCGAAAGAAGAATAAAATACAACCAAAATAATACTTTCCTCATCGTTTAACGAGCACGAGTAAAGTCGACTAAGCTCGACACAGTTTACTTGAGTTTGACAAGCACAATCCAAGTGTAAAAGTGCTTGGAATCTTTTTCAAGTTTTAATCCAGAGCACGAAAAAGATAAAGTAAGCTCAAAATGAAGGTCAAAATAAGTAAATGAACGCCAGTGTGAACATTTTTAAAGGAGACCCTGTCAAAAAAGGCTCATGGAACCAGATATTAGCAATGTGAAATGGGTTTTAATTTAACTAGATAAAATAATGAGTAAAAAATAAGTGAAAAAGTTATATAAGGAATAAGTAAATATGGAAAGTTACCATTTCACTTGTGCATTTGCCCAAAGAGGAAATTTCACCCATTAAAGAGCAAAAACTTCAAGAGTTCATATCTGGAGATCCGGAGCACCGTTTCAACAACCGTCTATGCCAGGTAAGAGCTTTCAAGCCCCTCTTTCATTTCATAGATAAATAACTTGATTTCAGTAAATAGAAATTAATTTTTGGGCAGGCCCTAATGAGCAATTTTCGCCCTTCACAGTACCGTGCGCTCGCCCTATCGGGAAGGGCGGTACTGTGCGATACTACCGCTCTGTAGCATTAAGTAGGGGCGCGGTACTGTGGGGCACCACACAGTAGTGTCTCCCCCAGGTGTGGTAGTGGCGATTTCTATGGAAGAAAAATAGATTTTTTCCCAATTTCTAACCGAGATCAAGTTATCAAATGATTAATGAATGTTTCCTATGACCTTTTGCAGGTGTTTGCAACTTGTTTGGAGCAAAATGGTCAGTTGGAAAGAAAGAGAGCATGAGGCGGATGATTTGTTGGCCGAAAATGACCAAAGGACTATAACTGCACTGCGGGAATGTGGTTTGTTGAAATTCTTCAAAACCAAAGGTATCCGCAAGCAAGCAAAACTTCTCACCCACATTATACAAATGTGGGACCCCGAGATCCAAGCTTTCTGAGTTGGAGAACACACCCTCGAGATTGAGCTCGAGGACATTTATTTCCTCACGGGTCTCTCGAAGAGAGGTGCCCGGGTGAGTTTTACAGGGTTCACGAACTCGGAGGAGAGCACCGACGCTTTGATCACTCGTTATTGTCATCAAGGTTCGGGAAAGAAAAGTGGTAAGGTGGTCATTAAGGATATTGTAGAACTTCCTTTAAAAACCATGTTGTTCACCATCACATGTGCAGCAGGGAGTACGGGTCCCCATCAGGCATCCCGTACACAGATGAATCTTGCTGTGGATTGCATGGCATCAACACTATTCAACTGGTGTGGAGCAGTGTTCACCAACCTCAAAGAGCAAGTGAACAAGTGTAGGCTTGGAGAGGACTCTCAGTTTGTGTACGGGAGCATTTTGGTCACCTTATTCTTGGAGAGGGTGCCACTATTGCGTCCGCAGCTGACCATGCCCCCCTGTCCACCTACCGAGCCACGGATGGCTCGATCGAGTGAGTATGCAGGACGGCTTGGAGGGCCGCATCGTTTGGCCTTTGGTGAGGACTTCTTCTCATGGCTCGAGGAACAGATCGTGATGATCGATGACTATCCCTATGCAGGGGTGTTCGAGTTGCTTCGAAGGGAGAAGAAGAAGAGGAAGAAGAGGCAAGAGGGGTTCAAGACATAGAGCGGAACCTACAAGGTTTAACCCACGGGGTTCCAGCCATGAGGATGGATGATGTTCCTCTACATCTTCAGCGGCATACTGTGGGTGTGCCTAGACGTATTGGTCTTCTTCTGCATAGGGTGGCCAGAGCCATAGTTTGCTACCATGAGCGACATGAGGAATCTGAGGAGGATCGTGATAGATCTCCTAGGTCTCCTTAGATAGTAGTATTTTAATTTTTGCGGCATGTACACGATATGTAGGCTTTGGGAGCCAAATTTTTGTATGGGATTGGATCCCAAATTTTATCTTTTGAACACAAACTTTATGTATTTGAGAAAAAACATTTTTATATACAGTGATATATACATGGACCTACTTTATGATCTATTTATTTACAATGACTTGTGTGTTCATTTTATGATGTATTGTTTATGTATGGGCTAGATGCCAATCCAAAATGTAATTAGTTAATGAATCAACTACACAATTGAATTCCCTTGGTATGTGTTGATATGAAATAAAATTAAAAGATCATTCCAAGAGGCGTACCCTTCGAAATAAGCGAAGTAGGATAAGATCACAGACTGTGTAAACACGATTCAGATGGGAAACCACAAGTTGGGAGTCTAGAAAGACTGATAGGAAGTCAACTCCAAGGGAAGCAACCTCTGTCAAGAGTCCAATGACTGCATGGTACTCTGCAATATTGTTCGTTGCGGGACCCAAACAATTGGCTCCTAAAGATAACAACTCGCCAGTGGGAGAATAAATTACCCATGTTGTGGAAGCGAGGTTCCGGGTATGTCGACTCCCACCGTCGACGAATCCGTATTAGGCAGACATCTGTGCATAAAAGCACAGGTCAAGGTAAGTATGGATACATGAGATCCGTGTGTGCATACAAAAAAGATAAGTGAAAACAAACTAGGTACATTATGTACAAAAAGTGTCTCGCGCAGGATGAACCTATGCGTAGAAACGTTTGAGGTACAGCCCGTTGCGGGGCCGTGCCAACGGTGTGCCGTCACAATCGACAAGCTCATAGGCTCCTTTCTCTAAAACACGTTTTACAACGAAGCGGTCGTACCACATGGACTCTAGCTTTCCTTTTCCAAGTTTGTCGTGCATTTGGTCGTATGTGAGTACGAGGTCACCTTCATTGAAAACCCGAGGTTGAACGGATTTGTCATACTGTGCTTTGACACATTTTTTATGGGCTTCGTTGGCTAAAGCAATGTCTCGGCGAGTTTCATGTAGCTTGGCTAGGTATAGAAACCGTTCTTCTTCAGAAGTGGTATTGGGGAGTAGCTCTATGGCTATCTTAAGTGACGAGATTTCACATTCAATCGGTAAGATGGATTCCAGGCCTTACACTAGTTGGAATGGTGTGAACCCGGTAGCACTTTTCACTGAGGTTCGGTATGCCCATAATGCCGAAAAAAGAGCTGAGTGCCAATTGGACTTATGAGTACCCACAATTCGCTGAATCATGCGTTTCAGGATTTTGTTAATGGCTTCGACTTGGCCATTAGCCTGTGGGTAGTATGGGGTTGAGTTTTCATGACGAAAACCCAACTTGGCGTTCAATTCTTCAATCATACGGTTCCTGAAGTGGGAGCCATGATCGATCACGATGGATTGTGGGACACCAAACCTAGCTATAATGTGGTTGAATATGAATTGTGCTACTATTTTGTTGTCTTCCACATAAGTAGGCATCACTTCATCCCATTTTGTGAAATAGTCGATAGCTACTATGACATAGCTATGCCCCCCGGCTGAAGTGGGCTTACAGTGCATAAAATCTATGCCCCATTTGGAGAAGGGGGCGACGGAAATAACAGGATGGAGTGGAGCAGGGTGCAAGCATGTCTTACTATGAAAGAATTGACAAGGTGGACATTTCTTAACCGTTTCAATGCAGTCTTTGAAAACCGAGGGCCAGAAATATCCTGCTCATAGTAACTTTTGGGCCGTAGCCATCCCAGAGAGATGACCACCACATGCTCCAGCGTGGCAGTCATTAAGAACGTGTTCGGCCTCGTCTAAATTCAAGCAACGTCAAAGAACGGTGTCAAAACCACGTCGGTAAAGGGTATCATTGACTATAAGGTAGTACTTGGCATGATGTCGGATACGTCGACGTTCATCGCGGTTGAGGTCGGGGCGGAAATGTTGGGTTTGGAGATATAATAAAATATCCCTGTACCATGGGTCGGACGTGCTAATGAGGAACAACGATTCATCAGGAATAGAATCGATGGGCTTAGGTTGCTCAGTAGCATGGGGCAAGTTACAAATCAACTCGGCAATGACCAAATATTTCTTGAATTTGGCTTTAGCAAATTCCAAGTCAAACTCTTGTAGGATGACAATCCAACGGGAATATTTGCCCCCAAGCACTTGACGTGTGAGGATATGGTACATTGGATTGAAATCCGCTATGACAGTGGTCTAGCGGAGTAGAATGTAATGATGAAACCTCTGGACAGCAAAACTATTGCCAGAGCCAGTTTTTCAACATGTGAATAGCGAGTTTCGGAGTCGAGAAGACTCTTACTAAGGTAGTATACCACATGTTCTATGCTGTTAGTATCTTCTTGGACTAACACCATACCAATGGTGGAAATCGAAGCTGCGAGATAAAGAATGTAATCCCATGTGTAGTTGGGGGGTTGAATCACCGGACCTTTAGTTAAGGCCGCCTTTAGATGATTAAAGGAGCGTTGGGCTTCGTCGTCCCAAATGAATGGGGTATTCTTCTTTAGAAGCCTCATATAGCCTTTTGTTATCTAAGCAAAATTGCAAATAAAACAGCGTAGAAAATTTGCATGCCCCTACAAACTTTGAAGTTCTGGTATGTTCGTGGGGGAAGGCAGGGCTAGAATAGCTTCTACCTTCGCAGGGTCCAATCATATGTCGCTTTTGGAGATTATGAATCCTAAAAGTTTTCCGGCTTCAACGCAAAAAATGCATTTATGTGGATTCAAACGGATATTTTAGCGATGGCACCTTGCAAAGACGGCACCTAAGTGGTCAGGATGATCTTCCCTGGTCTGAGAATGAGCGGGAAGGTCATCAAGATACGACTCTGCAATATGTTTGATATCGTGAAATGTGTACGACATCGCCAGTTGGAAAGTTGCCCCGTCATTTTTCAGGCCGAAAGGTAGCTTTCAATATGCAAAGATTCCCCATGGGCAGATAAAGGTCGTTTTGTGCTAGTCCGCTGAGAGTATCTCGATCTAATTATAGCTGGAAAAGCCATCCATAAATGAAAAGATGACACTCCCGGCACAGTTATCAATGATCTGGTCGATGAACGGAGTTGGGTAGTTTCTCTTTGGACAAGCTTTATTCAAGTCACGGTAATCGACACAGACTCTGATCGTACCCTATTTCTTGGCTACGGGAATGATATTAGATACCCATTCTGTCAATGGGACAAGATAGATGAAACCAGCACGCAAAATTTTTTCAACTTCTGCTTTTATAGCGGCTGCCTTACGGGGGTGGACGGGTCAGAGTTTTTGCCGAACAGGTTGGGCGCCAGGAAAGGTTGGAATATCGTGGACCACGATAGACGGGTCTATTCCTAGAATTTCTTCATAACTCTAGGAAAAAACATCGCGAAAAGTTTGAAAGTAGGCAGTGTAGAACTCCATTTCAGTAGGAGTGCATGCCTTGCCAATATGAATGTTTTCTACGACACCAGGCTTCACTGAAATGTCAATGGGAGTGGTTTCCATAAGGTTGGCCAAGTTTCCTTCGGAAAATACTTCATCGAGCGAAGTGGGAAACTTGGTTTGAACCATTCCAAGTGAAGTGCTAGATTTTGTATCGGGGTCAATCGTCTGGATGGTGGGGAAAGAAGATCGATGATGGAAATTCCCCCATGGTGGTTCATCACCGCACATGACCTCCATAATTGATTTGTCAATGGGAAAAATCAATGTGAGAGGATCGATAAGTCGTGGGGATGAATGGGTCTCTGACAAGAGTTGCGCCACTGTGTGATGGGTGGAAGAATCGACCCAATCGATGGCTGACTGGATCGCTTCATATGCTACGAGGTTCCCATTTAACAGTATGGAGTTTCTGTAGGTTTCAATCTCAGTAGGACTCAGTATCACCCAAGAATCATTGATGGGGGTGATGTTTGATTATATCATGTTGACTGGTTGAACGGGGGACCCCAACTCTGGGAAAAATCCAATAAGGAAAGAATCCTTCATAAGACCAACACCAACATCTTGGAAACGGTACTGAGGTTGATCCAATAATGGGACGGTGTTGGCGGAGTTTGGATGAGAGTCTGGGATACAGTAGTCTAGTTGATCTATGGTGACAATTTTTCCTTCATGAGGAAATTGCACGATCCGAAAGACGGTAGATGCTATGGCGTTCATGGCATAAAACCAGTTCCGACCAAGTAGAAGATTGTAATCTAATGGCGCATCCACAACTTCGATGTGTACAGATACTGTTTTGCCCCCTAGTTCAACACCAATCGTAGGAATGAGTCCATAAGGTTGAAAACTGTGTTCGTCAAATGCTTTGAGAGTAGTGGGAGACGATGTGACTTCGGGTGAGCCTAAGGCTCTCCAACAGTTCAAAAACATAATTGACGTGGATGCACCTTCATCTAAGACAGTGCAATGGATGTTGTTTCCACGGATTTTTGTATGAACCTGGAAGGCTAACTGGTGGGAAAGCCGAGGTTTGACATACTCCAAGTTAAACATGATGGTGTTTGAAGTATCCGGGTCTACTACCCCCAGTGTTGAAAGTAAGGTTCTGCGCTGCGTAGGGCAGTGTTGGAGAACCTTGAGAGTCGACATGGCGCATGGTGCTTGAGCTAAATCCTCAACAATGTTGTAATTTTGGGCAGCTCATGCATTGGGATTAAATGTCGCCTTTCGTATGGTGCCCTTGGGTGGGCATAGCACTGTGTTCGTAAGCGGTATCTCGATGTGGAGATGGTCGTTAGGGGGAGGGGTAGGAGAAGGATCTTCAACAGGAGACTTGCCTTTGGTTGTCTCTGACTGTTTGTTTGAACTTGGGGGGTTTTCGTACGTCTTTGAACGAGTGGTTATGTGAATCTCTTCATTACTCGTCATCAGGATTTCAAGGTTTGCGAACGTCTCTCCGCGAGGTGGGTTGTTCGGGTTGCCCCCTTGTGGGGTTTCTTGGGCAACCATCTGCTATTGTTGTTGAGGGAAAGGGTCAATTAACACTGCCAGACGAGAGGATCCTTTAACGAATTTGTTGTCTTCATCCTTGTAGGGACAGTCACGCGTGTAGTGATTGTCTTGACAAATGAGGCAGGGAAACTTAGCCTTTTGACGTGGTTTTGGGTCGTTGTGGGTGGGTTGTGGCTTGGGATTCTCCTGTTGGTTAGAAGTTTTCTTGGATTTGCCACAATTGTTCTTCTTCTTTCCTCCGGATGGTTGTGACGTAGATTGAACTACGTTCACTTCGGAGGAGACAACAGGAGAAGTAGAAGCTTTTGGAGCAGCCTGGGGTGTAGTGGGGGAAGCAGGAGTTTGCTGCCCCATCAGTTTGATGGTAGGCTGGGCCTTGACTGAACCGATGATACCATCGATAGGGGGTTCAGTGGCAGGCTTAGTTGGATCAGTAATGATGCAGGTGGTATGGGGAAGGAGTTCATGTAAAGTGTCGGATTGGGTATATACCAAATCCATATACTAGGCAGCCGAGATGGCTTGTTCCTCTGTGACCGGCCCGCGCATACCAATGTCCCTGGCTATGGGAGGCAATAATGACTTTGTGAGCCAATCAGCGAGTAGTTGATCCGGAATGGGTTCCTTGATTACCCTACGGCATCAACGCCACTCATGGATGTGATCTGAAATGTGCATAGAGGTGGTTTGACGCAACGAGGTTAACAGTTCTGTTCCAGTCTCATACTAGATGGGGAGCTGGAAATGGGTCAGAAACTGCATAGCCAAGGTGTTAAAATCATGAAAGGAGTGTTGTGGCAGCTCGATGTACCATTTTGCTGCAGTGTCGGTAAGCGTGCGCTAGAAGAGTCGTAGCCGAATGGAGTCGTCCATCAGTGAGTTGGATGAACACCAAAGATGGAAGGTCATCACATGGTTCTTGGGGTCTTCCCCGGGCTTGGCATTGAACTTAGGAATGTCCGATGGAAGTTTGGCTGGAATAGGTGGCCAGTGAGGTTCATGCCATATAGGATCGTTAATGAGCCTCGACAAATCAGGTAAGTCTAACGTGGCCAAAAAGGGAAGTTGACGATTGGTCTGCGGGTATGAATAATAACTGTATGGTGCAGAGAAACCTGGGGGGACCTGCACAGCATATTGCTATGTGTTGTACCCATACATGTTTCCTACAGGGTACTGCTGGAATTTCTGGGGGTAATAGGCCATCTGGTTAACCGGTTGTGCATTGGAAGTCATTACTTGACTGGGAATCAAAGTGGTACCCGGTTGTTGAATGTTCTGCTAAGTGGGGATGGTAGGTATTGTACCCTGGGTTGCTGGGTCCCAGGAATGGTTGCTGCTCCTTGTTGGGGAATGGTTCCCTAGGGTTGTTGGGTCCCAGGAATGTTACCACTAGTTTGAGTAAGTGGAGGGTTTCCCGTAGCAGGGTTGGGGGGTGGCTGGAACAGTGGTGTCCATGGAATATGTGTTCCACCTTGATGAAGAGGTGGGAATTGAAGAGATGGGTTCCATGGATTTGTTTCAGCCGAAGGGTAGGGGAGGCCGAAATTCAAGTTGGGGGGAATTTGAGGTTGTCCCCCAGCTAGGTTCTAGTTTCCAAACAATGAGTACCCCTCGCTCTGTGGGATTTGAGATCCCCAAGAAGGAAGTGTGCCTGACGAGGGATGTTGAAGATGGGGCCCGGTTGGAAAACCGGTATAAGGTTGTCCGCTGCCAGGTGTGTTGTACATACTGAACTAAGTAGATGCTACTAATTGGGAGGGCTGTTGGAAGGTGCCGATGGGTTTCCCTCCAGAAGATGGGTTGGATGGTCCTATGGGAGGAGGTTGTTGACTAGGAACGGGGTTCCAAACAAAGGGTTTTCCTCCAGTAGGTTGGGTTGATGGCCCAATGGGAGGAGGTTGTTGACTAGGAATGAGGTTCCCAACAAAGGGTTGTCCTCCAGTAAGTTGGGTTGATGGCCTGCCCGGAGGGGGTTGTTTGTTGGGATTAGCGGTCGTAACAGTCGGTTGTCCACCTCCTGAAATGGTGTAGATAGTGGCTGAAGGTGAACCTCCGATCAGTATGGATGATCCAGCGGTATGACTTGGTGTTCTTCCGACACTAGAAAGGTGAGATAGTGTCGATTGGCCAATGGCGCCAAAGGTGCCGATTTGTGGAGGGGGTCGTCCATATGTGACGGGTGGGGACGGAGAAAATACTGGGTTATCCCTCATAGAATGTGCGCCAAACATACGTGATGGTAGTAAATGTGGGGAATTTAACCGAGGGGTGTCGGGGGTTTCGTCCATGGCGTCTTTAACAATAGGAGGACCATCGAGGACTGTGTCCGGGTTCGTATCCTGGAAAGGGTTTTCGGGGTCCGGAGGGAACAGAGGTATAGTAACGTCTGAAGGTCCAGATCCGTCTGCATAGGAGTGATGAAACTCTATGCTAGAAGGGACGTTGGGAGCCCGATAATCAGGAGGACGGGTAACAGGGGGATATCTAGAAGCCGTCGAGAGAATTTGCTCTATATCACATTTAAACTGTGTCGACGCTAACGGGGAGTTAGCTAGACTAACCATACTAGACTGAATGGAGGCCATGATCTCGTGTCACGAAGGGAGGTTGGGGAGGGATACTGTACGAGGTATGTTGCTGGAAGAACCGGTTTCCTATGGATGAACACTGGATGGCGCAATGATAGCAGGCTGAGGTTCCGCCTGGGAAGCGATAAAGCCATAGTCAAGTTCAAAAGGTGTATCAGAAAGTTGGGTTTCTTCAATAACTTCGACGTATCCACCTAGGACTACAATCAATTCAGATATATCTTGGTTAGATCCTTTGGTAGTGCCAATAGATCCTTCCGGAACATCGTAGAAAGTCTCTAGTGGAAGGGTAGTGTTGACATCGGGGAGGATGATGGCCTCCGGTCTAGTATCTCGGGCAGTACTAGTTTCAGCCACTGTAGTGTTGTCCACTGTGACAGATATATCTGGAATGACAGTGGGTGAAGAGACAGTGGGAGTCTCAGGTGTACTAGTGGTTGCAGAAACTGCAAGGGGTTCTGAGACCGTATTGTCAGTAACAGTTACAGGCGGAACTGAAGATGTAGTGCGTATCGGCGCTGGAACGTTCCCTCAGTAGGCACCGCGGCTGGGAGGGGTAGGAATACGTGATGTAGGTGTACCAAAGGTCCATGGCGGTGGTGGTGGTGGTGGGATTTGTCCCTGCACTCTCCGTGATCTCCATGGTGGTTGTGACATACTGATAGGAATATGAGATCCGGGGGCAGCTTCGTAACAAAGAACTCAAAAACCCTAATGCAGCCGAGTGTGCAAAAGGGGAGCTAGAAAAAGTAAGGCTCACGGGACAAAAAAGCAAGCTCTAAAATCTATACTGAGACCGCGTCCCAGTAAGCGAGCTGGAAACAAAAATGGCCAGAATGCCAACAAGCAATCACTAAAAAGAAAAATGACCCTCTATTAAGATGAGATAACAAGCAAACTTCCTAACTAAGAGCTGGAGACCTCAACAAGTTGTATCCTTCGCAAGGTGATGAAATCCAAGTCGAACAATACAACGTGAGAGACCAATAAGAGAAGGATATCCCTCTACCGAAAGGGATCCTGGGTAAAAGAGCCCTAGTAGAAAAGTCACTAAGCTACCTCGTTCATGACACATTGGAAAAGGTTTTCGGCACTTCTGCCTTATCACCCTTGTATTATCAATATGGTGGCCATATAACACAAGGAAGACAATGATCGATGTTTCCTTAGGGCTAAGTGGAGTGCGGCATTCCACAGAGTCCATCCAGTTCTCAATCTCGTGGCGGTTTAACCCCTGAAAGTTTAAAACAGTCAGGAGGCCCCTCCACAAACTGGTGTATGACCGTGTCAACAAATACTAGAGGATTTTAGTTCCCTAGAGGACAACAACTATGTCTCAGATGATAATGACAAGGGGGGATTATTTGGATGCCTATCCCCGGTGTCATACCTAACTACCAAATTCTTTTGATTTCCTCAAGTGAGGTTAATGTTGGTTTAGTTAGGGAGAATAATTTTAGTGGTTGTATTTACTCAATCGGGTAAATGGACGTGAAACTTGGTGGTGTTGTGACGACCCAAACCATGCAAGTTAGAATGAATCAAAATAAGCTTTGTATTCGATGAAAAGTAGCTATGGAAAAGAGAGAGTTGTTCGATCATAAATGCATGAAACTTTCACAAACAATGAAAAACCACTTCAAAACAAACTTTTTGTTTTCTTTTTCTAAGCAAAGCCAAACTGAAATAAACACTTCTTTCAAATTTCACTGATCTACAACTATAATACTTCCAAATGAGAATTTATGTGGCAAATTGAATGGTTCACTTTTTAATGCACGCTATTATAACTAGATCGTTTCAAACCAAGCAACACAAATGTTCTTAAATGACAATTTCCAATATAGATTTGAATAATAATAATGGAAAAAATGATATTCATAAGAATGTTGTGATTATGAAAATTTACACAATCCAGTAAAAATAGACGGTAGTAAAAACTTGGTTGTGATGGGAAGATCAAGCCAATGCAATCAAATTGAAGGGGTGACCCAATATGCAAATAATGCCACTAACTCAAAAAATAATCAAGCTCACACTGAGAAATAAACAAACCACAAATGACTGTGCAAATGGACAGAATGCTGGTAAGCAGCAGGAAACACCAATCTAAGGCAGAGAAGATCAAAAAATGATCAGGAAACCAAACAGGAAAGAAAAAATGAAAAATTGCAGACACTACCACATGGTATACACTGGATAGAACGCGGTACTGGTACACTACCGTGCTGGTAAGAGTGTTGGGTACGCGGTACTACCGCGCTGTAGGTAGTAACAGGGGCGCGGTACTGTTGCTAAGAGTGGAAAAATGCAAGTTTTGAAAGAAAAAAATTTGAATTTTTCAGGGGTGCTGCAGACCCAGAGGGAGAAAAGATGTAGAGAGAAGGGGTGAATAGAGGTCAAAGAGACCAAAATTCAGTACTGGTTTGAAGAGAAAGAAGAATCACAATCAAGAGTGACTGAAAGTGAAGTAAATCAATCAAATGGAGTTCAAACCAGTGGAGTCGCCAGTTTTTGTTGTAGATATTTCTCCCTACGGATAGGTAGAAACTCTCTTAGGTTAAAGTAGACTTGACTGACTCTAAACTAAGAAAAAAAGATAACAAATGCTACCTTGAATTCCTAGATCCAAACAAATATTTCAAATACCATAGTGCTGGAAGAAATGGAAGGGATCTGACTGACCTTCGATTTAACCACTCGTCTTAGTTGTTGCTCCAATCTTCAAGTCCTCGCGAATGAACCTGTTAGAATGAACCAAGGTACACGCAATATACAATATTCTAGCAATCTTGAAACATATGTTAGAATCTAAATCTATAGCAGAAACAAATCATATGATTGAAACAAGATCAACATACATGATTTGGGAAACAAGACAAGTTATGTTTTATTGCAAACTTGAAGTCACTTACAATGGTTGCTTGATGTCCAAGCCAACTCTCAGCTCCACGTGCTTCCTCCTCTAGTTATCTCCACAAAGATTCAAGATCATAGGTTTGATGTCTCCAAGAGTCCTCCCCTTTTCTCATGGAAGGCTTCTCTCTTATAGTGTGTAGTAGGGTTAACCAACAAGAGAGAAGGATGGATCTTGGGAGTGTTTAGTGGATCAGACCCACTAATCTGAGAAGGTGAGTTAGGATCGAATCAGAGATGTCAATCCTCAAAAATCTCTCGAAGATCAAGATTCCACAAACCATGGCAAAAGGGCTAAAAAGGGAGTACCGCGCCCCAGCAACTGAGCATAACGCGGTAGTACCGCGCATCAGGGAAGGAGCATGGCGCGGTAGTGGGGACTATCGCGCTCCTAAGCTTGAGCAAGGAGCGGTAGTGCAGGTATATGAAGTCTTAGCTGGGTTTATTCCTGACATGACAGGGATGTCTTTATAGGTCATTCATCACTTTTCTCTTCTGGGTGTTTTAAGCAGCAGGGGAAGTGTCGTCAACTGTTTTTATTGTGAAGATGCGACATTGTGAAATATGGAGGTATAACAGGTTGTCTTTCTTGGAATACCTTTTACTTCTACAGTTTCTCCTTCATCATTTAAACAAGTGAAACTCTTCTCATGACAATTCAGAATAACATGATGGGCTTCTAACCAGTCCATTCCAATTAAAACATCATATGATCCTAAAGGTAAAACATTTAACTTGACCTATGTTTTGAACTGATCCATAATTAAAACACAGTTTTCAACAAAATCAATTACCTTTCTTTTTGTTCCTGTTGCTAGTCTAACTAACCAGGATTTACTGAATTTTTCTGTTTTTAATTTAAAACTTTCTACAATATCTGGTGGTATATAACTTAAGCTAGCACCTGGATCAATCAAAATAGTAACAGAATGGTTTTGTAGCATACCTTCAATCTCTACCATAAAGACTTGATGATATGCTTGCCTGTTTTCTAGTGATGCATTAATTCTAGGCATCTCCCTTGCCAAGTCTCCAACAGTAGGTTCAATCTATATGGTATGAATATTGTTAACTGTCCGCTTCCTCTTAGGGAATTCTAAAGCATAATGAGGTCCTTGACACTCAAAACACTTGATAGGTTCCTTTTGTTCATTTGTCCTGGTATTAATGGGAGTATTTCTTGGAGCTGTAAAATTCTGCTACTGACTGTTTCTGGGATTATTTCCTTTAAAATTCCGATTCTAAAATTGTTTCCTTTGGAAACCAGAATTTCCACTGAACCTGAAATTATTCTTTCTCAACTCAAAGTTGTTGGGCTTATCATTCTTCCAATTAGATACCCCTTCCCTTTTTCGGTTAGTATCATAACAGAAAACTGCTTTCCTCAGGGCCTCTTCCAAGGTCCTTGGATTCTCATACTCTATTATGTCCTTGATGTTAAAAGGTAGACAACTCAGATATCTTTGAATCTTTGGTTTCTCTTCCACGAGGTATGGCACATACCTTAGCAAATTTAAAAACTTGTTGTTCAGTTCTTTCATGTTCATAGTTCCCAACTTTAAATCATAGAATTCTTTGGATTTTTCTTCATAGTACTGTTCAGATAAGAATTTCTTCTTGAAGTACCATTTAAAAGTACTCCAGTTTACACCTTGTCCTTGATGCCCTTTACTCTTTTGATGTCCTACCACCAAATGTCCGCTTTTCCGGTTAAGTTGTATATAGCCATTTTTGCTTTCAAGGATTTTGAATAGTTATAAATCTGAAAATATTTCTTCATGTCGGACATCCATGCTTCAGCTGTCTCTCCTTTATCAGTTTCACCATTGAAAGTTGGAGGTTTAATCTTTTTGAACTCCCCAGAAATTTGCTCATACTCTTTATGGATTTTCCTCCTGGGTTTGTAATCTCCTTCACTGCTATCACTTGAATAGTTACGTTTCTTTTTACGTACTTTGATAGCATCTCCTGATGATGTTGAACTACTGTTTACATCATTGGTTTTCATTTTCTTACTATTGTTACCATGAGGCAAATCATCAACCCTGGAGATATCTTCAATCCCTCTTTCCTATTCTCAGTTGGGCATTGTTCAAACAATACTTGGTTTAATTCTTCCTGTGCCTTCAGAATTCTTTCATTGTCTTGTTTCACAGGTCTGATTTATGCCTTTAACTCCTGAAACACACGTAATAATTCTGACGAATTGTCATTCATTTTGCCGTGGACTTCTTCTGCATAATGTTGTCCCGTGTTATGGTTGTTCAGTTGAAATCTGTCCTCTATACGTTCAGCCGATCCTTCCATACCTGTAACTTAAAATAATTTATGGTGACACAATAGTTTAAATTTTAATTAGTAAAATTTCTACTGTAATAAAAAATTTTGTTGCCTGTTCTTTGGACCTTTCCAGGCCTAGAGTTCAAACATAAGCTCTGATACCACATGTAACATCCCGAAATTTCAAAAAAAAATTTAAAAAAATATATCAACATTAAATGTTAAAATTGCAAATGCGGAAGTAATAAATGCTTATTAAGACAGTATTACATAACAAGATCATTAATACAGAAAACAACTTAACTATTGAGTCATTTTAACTAATGATATTTGATGATAGTGACACGTCATGCTTCTATAAAATGATTAAGATACTAAATTATTTTTGTTTGTAAAAACACTTTAAGACAGAGTTCTTTTGGAGAAGGTACTAACAACTTGTTTCTTGATGATGGTGAAAGGGGTCCTTCGAGGTGCCCCGAGGCTTACTTAGCTATGTTAGCTAAAGCATTTGTACCCGTCCTTCATGCGCAGATTCGCAGGTAAGAGAAAAGCGACAGAACCAAAGTTAAGAGTATTTAAGAATTTCAATGGTCGTCAATGTTTTGGAAGAAAATTCTATGTAACTCCTTGTTGTAGGTATGGATCTTGTCTATACTAGATATGATGTTTTTTAACATATATTCATCTTACAAAAGTAGCATAACTTCAATCAATACTTCTTTTAGAAATGAAATTGTCAAAAAGAAATACTTTTGCCTATGGTTTTCTACGATAGAGGCTAAGATACAAAAACTAAGTATTACAATGATACTTCTACTATCTATTCAAACCATTAATGTAATATGCATAGATCTACGGATAATTGACTTTGTGCAAGCTTTTAAACTAAACATAAATACCGTATGAAATGTTATGACGCATTTATACTTTTAATTAACTCCACTATAGTTTTGTAACAATTTAAACTATGTAAAACAATATAAAAATCCTAACTATAGAGTACTATTTGTATTAACTTATAAATTATATATACCATATATAATTTATTTGAGAACTATACAATTTAAGTGATGTTGCAAACTATGAAGAATGATGGAATGTATGACATAATCCATAGTCGACCTATACACAAACGAAAGTCATTCATCATAACTTTGATTTATTAATACAATGGAATGATATGAAATGCATTTAACGTCGAAACCTTGACATGGCAGGTGTTACCATTGTAATGAGTGTTGAGTATAAAAAGGGTTGTGACACGACGTCGGTCCTGGTCTTGGCATTGAAGTTTCCTGACAGTTGCAATTAGTGGATGCAAGAGTGTAATGCTATCGTGGCTAAGAATATGTGAAGGAGTTGATAACACATGTGATACGAGTCCGAGCTGTAACTACCCTTTCCCTTTGGACTGTTGATTTGGCACTGTTGTGGTTGTATAAATTAATGAAGTATTAAATGTGGTGGTTGTCCACTTTCCAACATGCCCGGTTGGCAACAATCTTCACCGTTGATTTGTGAATTCTTGAGATTGTAATGGAAAACCATAAATGCATACTACAACAACTTTGAACGTGTTCCTCGGCATTCATTTTGCTAAGTAAAGGTCTTGGGAGAGAGGCCGACAGGCCAAGGAGTTCTAGGGTTTGATAGTTGTAGGTTCACAGAGTTCGAACCCGTGACCTGTGTGCGTTCAACCTGTAAGTGACAGTCCTTTTTACAAAGCCAATCTAAGGTAGTCAAAGTCGCAATAGTTAATTGTTGAAGGGTTGAGTCTGCAACTTGTTTCTCTGTGTGAGTTTGAGAGGTAAATGTCCAAGGTCTTTGTTGAAGCGATGACACTGGTTTTGATTCCGGTTTTGATTCTCAGAATGTGGTAAAATTTGTTGTTTCTCAGAATGGAACTCTCTTCCTCCGAGCTGGATGGTGGCTTTGTCAACCTCGTTTGCAGGAGAGTCTCCTCGATGCGAAGGTAAAGAATTCTTCTCACCCATATCTTGGTTTTAAAATCCTTCATACATATATTAGTAACTTGTTTAACCATTGCAGTTGTTGTGACAGGTTGGCCTTCGTCTTAGGACCATTCTCTTGAAGACGATGGAGGAGCCTTGCTTGTCCACCGATAAGCCTCGGTGGTTTCCTTACCTCGTTGCTCATCCTGTCAGTTGAGGTCCATGAATGATGTTTTGACACAGTTATGGGTGTTTGGATTTTGGCATGGTTTTTTTCCAAGAACTTTGTGGACAGTAATACTAAGTGCCCAACTACTACGGTGTTGGCTAGTGTTTGATGCAGCGTCTACTGTAATTATTTAGTGGAAATGTATCTCGTTTTTAGAGTTGTAAACCCTCAAGGGATAAACCCTCGTTATTTTGATTGTTATATACAGTTTTGAACTTCAAGGTTACTGTGTAATGTTTGAAATCCCAAATCGTCGATGAAGATATAATAGCAAAGTGTTTTGATGACAAATGTTATGATAGTGAAATCGTCTCTGTGATACGAAAAGATGGACTGTGCGATTTTGGGTTGAAAACAATTGGAACTATAGTTTACTTTGAAACATGGTGATGTTCAAAGGATTTGATCCTTGGTTTTACATTGTGTTTTTAAAACAATGTGTTATAATGATAAGTGTTAATGTTTCAAGGTTCTGGATGTTGACCGAGAGTCAACTAGAGTTTTGCTATTGTGACAGAATTCGATAATGAATTGAATCTAAGGTTTCAGTTATATTTTTTTTTTGAAATAAAAGAAAATGCATAGAGTTTGATCAAGAAAATAAATAGGATATTGAAAGCGTATTTCTGAATGGTAAAAAAAAAATTGTAAATATGTATTTAAAATTTGAGAGTTTGAAATAATTACTAAGTACTGCAAAACATCGGATCGATTTCGATTCTGTCAATAAAACAAATGAAATTGATTTGTTTCCAAAATAGAATGCTTGGAAATTAACTATGATGTGAACTTGGAAAAAGGAAAACCCTAGATGATAGCTTAAAAGAAAAATGATGTGTACATAATGCAAACAATTTATGATATAAAAGAATGAGTATCTATTTATTATTTAAATAGATAACTCCGTTTTCAAGAGTTTTTGCAGCTGTTAGAATTCTTAGAATAAATAAAGTCTGAAACAGTAGTGCTTGAACACCTGACATCCAAAATATTTCTTTTGCAAAGAATATATAGTATTAGTTTGCAACAGTGGTTAATATTAAATAGAACTGTAATTGTTTTTCTTTTATGACTAAGTACGGTAGAATGCTTCCTGTAACTATTCATTATATACTATTCTATTTCTGATTTTAAAACAGGTAAATGATAGAATTTAGAAGAACACTACAGTCTGAATCTATCTATTCACTTGGCATTCTGCCCATCAATTATCTGATTTTAATTCTACTTCCTGTACTAGAGTACGATGCAGAAAGCAGCATGGGGAAAAATACAGTGAAGTTAATTTATCAATCATTTCATCTATCAAATCATTTTCATTCAAAAAAACATTTTAGGTCAGAAAGTAAATTAAATTCTTCTGTATACTTTTAGTTATTTTCCTATTAAATAATGCAAAACTTACTTGACTGAAAATAATAACATAAATGTAGAACCTGATAATTTGTAGAACAACAAATCACCCAAGGGGCTTGTTCCTCCTAACCTGCTCCTAAAAACAGTCAATATGCCTGTCTTGGGACCCCCCGAGCCTATTCACTGAACCACCAAGAGGAAGATTCTGTAGAAGCCTTAGTACATCAACTTGCAGTAGAATATAATTGTTCCAGTCATGAAGACTCAGCAGTCAAAGAGACCTGCACCAGCACCTCTGGTTTTCCTTCTTAGAAATAAACTCAGCAGACTCACAGTTGCACTCTCACATAGCCTCCCTATTCGAATCTCTCAGTGATCGCCTGATGCACTTGAGGAATATTTCTGCAGAAAATATTGTAGAAGAGCTTCCTACTCAATTCGAATTTCCTTATGTAGGATGCCTAGGCCTTTTAGTGGTTAACTGGTCATTAATGAGCTGCCTGCTCACTTCCACCCACCTGGGGGATAATGCCACAAATTAGGGGTAGTTGTCCCATAACCAACAGCTAGTGGTGGAGTGCAAATGCTGCCATCTATCCCATGCCTTCTAACAGCTTCCATTCCTCCTAGTGGGTCAGTGAACACTCTTTTAACAGTTCCCTTTGGTGTTTGTCTCCTATTTTAATTTATTAATTAATAATAATCAGTAATTACATTCATCCTTGACCATATTTGGTCATAATTACAAAACTTTGTAATTAAATTCTAACATAAAGTATTTTGCAAATAAAATAATGTCCTCAAAATTTGGGTAGGTGACACAAGTCCTAAGAAGCCCCATCAAATTTTCCATAAGACACTATGCAAATAAAAGGTGGCAATCTGCAAATAGGAAATGGCAAAGAAGTTTTAACCATGGCAGAGTCCCAAAACTCTTTGTGATCAGCAATCTCCTTCTCGGCAACCCACACTGGATGGATAAATTTAACTTCAAAGATGGCCAAATTTATGGCCTTCCAAGATTCCCAAAAAACAAAACAGGCCAGAGCAGCGAAGTGATGGTTTAACATGAACCAAGTTTGCATTCCATCCAAGAGAGTAGTAGCAGTCCAAACAGGTAAATCTGGAAAGGAAAGAGGAACTCCCCCCCCCAGACCCGAATGATATAAAAACAAGTTATGAATAGATGCATATATGTTTCCTCATCTTGTTTGCATAACATACAAATATTTGTCCCAATAAAACAGTGTTTATGCAAGTTACCCCAAAATAGCAAATTTTGATCTAAAGCCAACCAAATGAAGATCTTGATCTTTTGTGGAATGTTCCAATGCCAAACGATTGAATGCCACCAAATGTATGAACCAAAAAATGGAAAAAAAGTCTCATAGGACAAACGAGCAGTCAAAACACCCACTGAAGTGTTCTGCGACCAAAGTAGCTTATCCGAGTCATCATATATTTGGATGTTTCCCCTGTGGAGACTAAGAACATATGAAGACCATTCCGAGGCCAAAGAACCCTAAATACCAAGCTGAGACACACTGATCCAGGCCTGGAAAGGAGAGATAGATAAGGATGTCGAGGAAGCATGCTGAAGGGTGAAATAGACCCGAGCTCGGAGGGTGCAGATCAATTCATGTGATAATTTAAACTGGGTTGGACCCCCAATAATTGGATCAGCACCCAATTGAATGAGGCATCCATTTCCAGGCAGCCACGTTGCCCATTCTGCAAAGATATTATGTGTTGATAAGAGTCCTACCCAAATGTTTGACACGCCTTTTGGCTTTTTTATTCCAAATTGGAGCCACATCAAAACCGATAGCCCGTGAAGATATTTGTCTTCCACCACCAAGCCCCAAAGACCATCGACCATGAGAGCCCTCCAAAGACTCTTAGCAAGCAAAGCCAATGAGAAAAAATAAATATTCTTGATAGACCAACCCCCCAAGTTGTATGGAGAATCCATCCTCCGCCAATCAACCAAGTGTAGTTTATGAGCTTCCTTCCTGGACCAAATGAAGTTATGCATTTTCCTGCTTATACTAGTCAAGATGGACTTTGGGATCTTACATAAGTATTTCCAATAGACGCCAATATTTTGTAGGATGGATTTCACTAGTCTTAGTCAACCACCGAATGTTAGCCACCACCAGCACCACTTATGGATGCGCTTGTCGAAACGCTTAAGTAACCAGGACCAATCAGTTTTATTGTAAGCGTTTGGTTTGATGTAGTAACCTAGATACAGAGTTCCATCTGCCGGTAATGGAATAATGATGAAATATCCACCTTCAGTTGCCCATCCAAATTATGTTCAAGGAAAGACAATTTTTTTTGAATTTATGATCATTCCTGAAGTATTATTGAAAATATCAAGTATTTCCTTGATTTTAGACCATTCCTTTTTGCAGGCTTTACCAAAAAGCATCACATCGTCCACAAATAATTGATGGAAGATAGAGATATTTTTCTATATCTTTACACAAGAGATTTGTTTTCCTCTCTGGATTTTATCATAAGTCTACTCAAACCCTCTATCACAATCAGAAACATCAGCAACGAAAGTGGATAGCCCTATCGTAGGCCCCGTTAACCTGACAAGAACTTTGAAGGGATACCATTTACCATAACAAAATAACTCACCGATTATACACACGCCATAATCCATTTCATAGCTTGCCATGGAATCCCTATTTGAGTCAATGCAAGTCTGAGGAAACTCCAATTGACCTTGTCATAAGCCCTGGCCAGGTCCATCTAAAGAATCAAAGCTTTTTTGTTACGAGTTTTGATACTATGGAAAGTTTCTTGCGCTAATCCAATCGCATCCAGTATTTGACAGTTCTTAAGGAACTCGAATTGCTCTTTTGAAATGGAATTGGAGAGAATCTGATTGATTTTGTTTGCAATGATCTTTGCAACTACTTTGTAGGCAGAGTTGCAGAGGGAGATCGACCTAAATTCTTCAAAGGATTCCTCGATGGATGTCTTTGGGATTAAAGCTATAAATGTTGAATTTAGAGCCATAGGGATTCTATCTGTGATTCTTGTGTCTTCCAACATAGCAAGCAATTCGGGACCCATTAGATCAAAAAATTCTAAAAAAATCTCTGCAGTCCAACCATCAGCACCGGGGCTCTTTGCTCGAGCAAATTTCTGAATAACCCTATGAACTTCTGAGAGAGTGACCAACCTGAAAATATCAATACCTTCTTGATCTGAGAAGAAGTGAGGAAACTCTCTGATAAATTTTATCTGTTCACTTACCACACATAACCCCGGATCATTAAAATACTCTTTGAAATGCTTTTCTGCCTCTTTGAGAAGATCCGATTCTTTGCTTATGAGAATTCCTTCATCAGTTTTTAAAGACCATATGGAGTTCTAGATTCTTCAACTTTCGACAAATTTGTGAAAGAATTTGTTATTTTTACTGCCCAAATAAATCCATAATGCACGACTTTTGAGTTGCCATATCTCCTCCTCCTGTGAGAGCAATTTAAGTCTTCGGTGTTCCAGCACCAGAAGAGACTGATTTGATTGATCCTATAAAGACCCCATCTTACTGATATTTTGAGTCGAGGAGATATCCACCTCAATCAAACGGAGTTCCTTATTTAGTGCCTTTTTTCTCTTCCGCTCCCATTTAAGAACAGTTGATTTCAATCTGCTCAGTTTTTTAACCAGGTAATAGGAGGGAGGATCATTCGAATGATTATTAAATTCCTTCCAGGTCTTTTGAACCAGCTCCACAAAATATGCTTCTTTGATCCAAGTGTGGTTGAATTTGTATGGATAGTTCTATTTCTTTTCTTCAAAATCCAGCTCCAACAGAATCAGGAAATGGTTGGATATCCTTGATACATTTATCCAAGATCTATATTTAAAGACCGAATCCATTAATGAATCCGCAGCCATGAACCGGTCAAGTCTTTTTGAAACACATGCAGCGCCATTCTGCCCATTACGCCAAGTGGGGTTCAATGGAAAAGGTTCAATATCATTTAGCTTGAACGGAGAGAAAAAACATTGAAAATAATTGGAAAGAGGATCCAGTCTATTGGAATCTCCCCAACATTCAACATTGGATAAAGTGAGGTTCAGGTCACCTGCTTAAACCAAATTTGGAAGAGTTAAAAGATCCAAATGAAATGTTGAATCCCAGAAAGTTTTCCTATTATGATAGGGAGCATATACATTGAGGAAATTACATACACCTGAAAACCCCACAAAATGACCTTTTAATAGAATACCCCAGTGAGTACCAAAAGCTGACATATTAGCATATCGAGGGTTCCATGATGATAATAGGCCCCCTCATTGACTCTTTGCATCAGTGGAGGCCATAGCCCAGCCCTTTTTGATAGAATGAAAGAAAAATCTAGCCTTCTCAACCGAAACCATAGTTTCCTGAAAAAAAATAATGTCTGGATACTCCTTCTCCATCAAGCGTATGAGGGATAATATTTTATGAGAGGCCCCAATCCCTCTAATGTTTAGTGAAATAATTTTCATCTTTTCACCCTTGCTTGGGCTTTCAAATCTCTAAGAGCCAGTTTAGTGTTAGAATATTGAGAAATTGGAACCGTTAAAGGAGAAGTAATAGAGAGCTGGGAAATGCCTTTACAACCACTACAGGTATGTAATGGCAACAAATGTTTTGCTAACCCTCCCTGAACCATACCCTTTTCCTTTTGAGAGTAGGGAAGAGAGGAACTTGTTGAGAGCGTTCCTTCCTTTTCCAAGTTTATGGGCATATTGCCAACAAAGGTAGTCAATGGAGTTTGTATGGTTTTTTCACACAGGGAAATCAAAGTAGGAGGAGAACTCGCCATGGGAAGAGTCGGGGAGATGGGAGCAATGGGTGGTGGACACATTACCAGAGAAATCTCTGAGACCTTAATAGCAAAGACTGGTAGTGGCAATGAGAGAGTATACTGAGTGGATTCAAGACATGTTGAAGAAAGTGGTGCAACAGACAAAGAAGACGAAAAAGGGAGTGCTACCCTACCTCCAAGATATGAAGCAGGGGACGAGGAAGTAACTGAAATATCGGAATCTCCTTTTCCACATTGGCGGACACCCTGATAGAAATATGGCCCACCTTCGATAATATCATCCCCAATCCTATTTCCATTTTTTCCAATGAAATTAGAAAATCTTTCTCTCCATCATGTAAAGATTTAGTAAAGGATGGGTCTAAAGAGTTTAACTTACCCAGTAGTGAAGTAGAGGCCGGAAAGGTTGAAGATGAGGAGGTGGGGATCGTTGGCTCAATGATGTCGCAAACCAGAAAGGTTCCATCTGAACCCGAACTACTATCGGATGACCACGCACAAATATCCTCCGAAGAATCCTCCTCCTCAGAACCTGAAAAAGTCCGTGAACAATCCTTCCATAGGTGACCCACTTCCGTGCATCTGGAGCAGCAAAACGACAGACCCCAATAGTTTAGGGTTTGAGGAATTATTTCCCCTTGCCAATGGATATCCATTTTTTCCAAAATCCCTCTGGCCATATCAATTTCAACGAGGACACGACCGACGCGTCTATCCGTGCCCTTCAAGTGACCCTCCCTTAAATGAAGGAATTTCCCCAAGTGATTTGCGGCAGCTTCAAAGGCTTCTTGATTCCATAAGGTGAGAGGAAAACCAGGAAAATGATCCCATAAGTGTCGAAAACGAATCTATTCCCTGTCAGGGTCAAACCCTGTGTGCCATCGTTTCAGCATTAAGCTACCAATGCCTTTAATCCAAGTTTGCCCTAATATGAGTAAGGCATGTTCCTCAGTTCTGAAATAGAAGGCGTACCATCCTTTGTTTAAGATAAGTATATCTGGAGTGTACCTAATAATCAGGGACCATGTAATGGAGACCCAATGCCCAATGTATCAAGGGTTCATAACCCTGTAACTGAACTTTCCCACAATAGCCTTTAGGGAGAGAGCGACCATACCTTCTAGCCCTATCTTGTTGCGTAAAAACATGTTATCCGCCTGAGAATGTAGATACCAGTTTCTACATTTTCGTACATTTCCTGGCTTCTGGAAAGTACCCAAACGACCATTTGTGTTTTCACCCCCAGAAAGTGGAACATCTGAGGACCCGGGAATATTTCTAGTATTTGGCCTTGGAGACCTAGAGATACTGGTCGAAAAATGCGAACCACGACCAAGTAACCCATGCTCACCATCCACCGAGGGACCCATATCAAACCCTTTGGATTCCTTCTCCACACATTCACGGAAAAGTGCACGATATTCCTCGTCGGTTTTTTGGAGTACCTCCCTTTCCCACCACCCATCCGAAAGGGAAGTTTTGTCTGTAATGGAACCCTTCCCCGTGGTTTATCTTAGAGAAAATACTATTAACTAGTAGGTAGCTAGTCAAAAAACGAACACGTGCTCATCACACTGACAGATGGAAGATCCCTGACATATGAACACCCCAGACACCCCTAGGTCCAGAGAAATAACGTTTTGCACAATGTTCCCAAAGCAGTTAGAATGTAGTCTAATAGTGTCACAATAATACTCGGTCAATCACCCATGGGACAACTTCCTGTCTTAGATTTGGTCTTCCCCCAAAAGCTTAAAGCTATTCTTATGGATCCAAGGCACCTGTACAGATCTCATCCATTATTCCTCAGAATCTAAAAACGTTCCACGTTCAAACCCTCCCAAGAAGGTAATACCTTGCCATATAAACAAGTCATCTTTAAAAGTGGTCCAATGAACGAATTGACTTTACTCGACGTATATGAATCTTTTGAGCAAGTGCCTTGGAGGCAAGTTCGTGGAAATTCACAAAATTAGGTAATATAATACATGTTAAACGAATTGATCATCTAATTTAGTGATTTAATTTTTAGTTAAATAAAAAAAAATTGTATCCTAAATCTAATTTCGATTATAGAAATAGATTCATCGTTTTTAAATACTCTAAAATATCCTATTATATAATCACTTAACAAAAAACACTCTACTTTAAATTAATATTATGTTAAAATACATCATTGTCTTACTGTTTGGTATATAATATTCGTTTGTCTATGAAAACATCATTGTACAAGTTACCTGTAAATAGGATGATGGGTTTAAGTGTACCATAAACTTCATGTTTTGTTTCGTTCGAAAGAAATGCATGCTACTTCCAAGCCGTGTTTGAAGTTTTTGTTTCGTACGAAAGAAATGCATGTTACTTCCAAGCAGTGTTTGAAGTTTTTACAAGATTCCACTGATGCGACTCTGTCGATAGCCATGAATACAAAACTTTATGGCCGATTTTTTTGTACTTTTCCCATGTGAATTGAATGGCCGATTCTTTCGCACAGGAATTTTAATGGGTGACAGCCTTTACACGACAAGTGCTGCTGTTGAGAAATCAATATCGTTGAAGATTCTGAAAAGAAAATTCATCGTGTGCCTATGGAAGTCTCGTCTGATATGACTCGAATTTAGCGCATCAAACACCACTAACATTACGGTAGCGACGGGTCACGGGACGTGACGGTGAGACCCCGGGAAAGACGAGGCAACGGGTAAAACATGGCCTGCTTAACAAATCAAATAGCACCATTATTTCGCCATCTAACGGTAAAATTGCTATGATTGGACTTAATTTCGCCATCCAACAGTAAAAATTGCTATGATTTGTCAATATTGGTAAATTGGCAATGCACCTTAGGTTAGATATAAACCATGGTTTGTAAATTGGCAATGCACCTTAGGTTAGATATAAACCATGGTTTGTAAATTGGCAATGCACCTTAGGTTAGATATAAACCATGGTTTGTAAATTGGCAATGCACCTTAGGTTAGATATAAACCTTTTGAATCATACTTTATGACCAAAAGACAAAAAGTTGTCCATCTCTGCATTCCACTGATGCGACTCTGTCAATAGCCATGAATACAAAACTTTATGGCCGATTTTTTTGTACTTTTCCCATGTGAATTGACTGGCCGATTCTTTCGCACAGGATTTTTAGTGGGTGACAGCCTTTACACGACAAGTGCTGCTGTTGAGAAATCAATATCGTTGAAGATTCTGAAAAGAAAATTCATTGTGTGCCTATGGAAGTCTCGTCTGATATGACTCGAATTTAGCGCATCAAACACCACTAACATTACGGTAGGGACGGGTCACGGGACGTGACGGTGAGACCCCGGGAAAGACGAGGCAATGGGTAAAACATGGCCTGGCTAACAAATCAAATAGCGCCATTCTTTCGCCATCTAACGGTAAAATTGCTACGATTGGACTTAATTTCACCATCCAACGGTAAAAATTGCTATGATTTGTCAATATTGGTAAATTGGCAATGCACCTTAGGTTAGATATAAACCATGGTTTGGTAAAAGTCGGCGCGCGGCGCGTAAAATAAAAATGGAAGCCGATTTTTGGGTTCGGTAGAAATTTGAATTTTTTACTATATCAATTTTTTATAAAAATGAGTTTTGACTTGGGTTACATCCGTGGTAATTTTTATGTAAACATTGTCACAACGGTTTTTTTCTTAACAAAAAATCCACCTCACCAAAAAATGTTAATCATATATCACAAGCATAGATCCATTTTAAAAGTGGTTCTACTAAGAGGGATCAAATTTCTTGAGGTGCAAACCCTTTCACTGCATTTGTACTCTAAAAAGGGTTTGTACCTCGAGAGATTTGATCCCTCTCAACGCTTGGTAGAGCCACTTTTAAGATGGATCTATGCCAGTTCAGTCGTGGGGGTGGGGGACATGGGGGAGTAGGAAGCAATAAAATCCATGCACAATGTAAAGGTAAATAAGAATTGGATGCTTAAATTAATGCTATTATGAATGATTTATTGTAAGAATATACAAAATATCATTTATTTAAATTAATGCATATTAAAAATGTTTTATTGTAAGAGGATATTCACTTAACTCGGTCAACAAACTTATCTAAGTTCTTACAAATTATCTATCTCTTATAGAGGTCCACATATTTCAATGCAACGGATCTTGGTGACTAAGATAAGTTCATTGATATTAATTCATCAAGTATTATTGGGTGAAATGCAAGGGCAATAGGATTGCAGCGAAGAAGCCATCTCTTACCAACTTACACTAAAATCAATGCAACATAGATTGATGATTCATATATGTATGTTGAAATCAATGCAATGAGTATTGGTGGGTGGAGTGAAAGGGATGCACGTCTGTAGAGGAGAGACCATCTTTTGCAGAGTTACACTGAAATCAATACAACTGAGATTGATGACAGATACGTTTGTTAAAATCAATGTAGCAAGTATTCGTGGGTGAAGTAAGAGGGCCATAGGATTGTTGAGAAGATGACATCTCTTATAGAGTTACATAGAAATCAATGCAACATAGATTGATGACTGATATAAGTTTGCAAAAATCAATGCAATGAGTATTGGTGCGCAGAGTGAGAAGGTCGCGTGACATAATTTTATAAGTATAGATAGAGGCATGGGAAGCAATATCTCTTGCAGAGTTACACTGAAATCAATGCAATGCTTGCCATCAATTAATTGTATTTATTTTTATTACAGGAAATCAAACATCTCATAAGCCCAAAACCAAAATGTTTTTGTGTTAAACGTATACACAAATCTTCCAATTTCTTTAATTTCATGCATTCAAAGCTTTTGATATAGTAATAGTTATAGTAAAGTTCTTGTGTCCTGTAAAAATGTATAGTAGTCTTCATGTTTTCATGGGAATATATTATTGTAAATATTTGCAAAGGCCTTTCTTTTAAGAATAAAACTGTATAAAAGAGTTCTTGTGAATGTGATTTTAATAGAAGCATGTATGCAACAGTTCTTGTGATTGTATTTTTGAATGAATATGAAAGACCCTAATAAAGGTGCGCATTATTTGTTCCAGATTTTCGTGTGTCTATTGTGGGCATATATCTTGTTTATTTTTGCTATTCATATGGCTCTCCAAGCTTGAAACACTTTAATTTTTAATCTAGTTAGGATCGTGGTAACAGACATCTTCCCCACGCAAAAACTAAGAATTGGATTTACCATAGCAAGCTATGCTCGATTTAAATTCAAGAAGGATTACATTTGTGCAATCAATAAAAATGCTTAAACAATGATAAATGTAAATTAAGTGGAATTCTAATCATCATTGTAGCATTGGAGGGTATTATTTGCTATCCCAAGAAATTCAACGGAAATAAATGTAAGTCCATTGCAATCTCCGTTGTCTTCCCTTCCTCAGATAGTTCTAAGAAAGGATAGTGAGCCTCCGAGAAGATGAAATTTTTTGAAGAAGCAAACCAACAATAGCTTAGTAAGATATGGCCTCATATTGCTTGAATTTATGAATTTTTTCTTCTTGTAAATGAACGGGAAAGTTGATGCAATCTTTCCTTTCTGTATTGTCTTCTAGGTCCACTCATGTAGTTTTAGCTGACAAATAATGTAGATATACATTTAAATATCTATGACTTATATTAGTGGTTATATATCCTTTTTTCAAGTATGCAAAATCAAGTTTTCTTTTTAATGTTTTCGAGAAAATTGTTTTAGCCAGTCTAGTATGCCATGAATGCTTTTAAGTTTCTTGAAATTATCTGGCAATCGTTGTAATGTCCCCATCCAAATAAATCACTAGAAGGGAAAATTCCACCAATCTACTAGTTCCCTAGGTTGGGGTGGAAACATTTAGATTTTGAATAAGGGAGCTATAAAACCTCAAATGGACATTAGCTTGGCAAAATATATTAAAAGGGGGCTAACTAAATATTTATAATAGGAAAATAAGGTGGCACTTGGTCATGAGGGCACATTGGTGGTGTGGGACCCACACAAAGCAAGATTCTTCGTGCCATGTGGCATCCTACTCTCACCCATTCGAATCCAAGGTGGAGTCCAACGTTCTTGGGGGAGTTGGAAGGGCATTACACTTGGCATGACTCATTGAAGGATGAATTTGAGTGGAAGAGGAAGAGGCATCTTAGAGGTATTGTGACACTTGGGATAGATTCCCTATAGCTTCTATGACAACAACAATGAAGATGCTATGACACTTATGACAAGGATCAGACCTGATTGTTGACATCTGACCTATATGACATGTTAGGGCTAAAAATAGCCTCCAAGAGGGTGCACAAGGGAGTTATGGAAGCCAAGATCCCCCCCATTCGATATGATGGAAGAGGGAGGCTAGGAATTGTTGGACAAGTGGCACTCATTGCAATCTCTCCCCAATTCGAGTTGGCATGAAGCTTTTGGAGGGAATTCGAACCATGGAGGGCTTGGAAGGCTAATAAAAGACAAGAACAAAGAAGGAGAGGGGCTTTTGATCATTTCTCATTTGGTAATTTGAAGAGCATAACTTGTCCATGCAAGTTGAGTGTTTATTCTACTTGCCTTAGCACCAATTTCAAGGATGAAAGAATCCCATCCTAATTGGCAATTGGAGAGGCCATTCATACATTTCATTTGGAGCTGAAATGAAGTCATTTGTTAGAGGTTGAAGCTACAGGGATGCTTGTGATCATTTCTTCTTCAACTTGTTCCCACATCTCTCTCACTCTTCTCTTCCTATTCTTGCTCTTGGAGGAATGGTGCACATGGTGAGATGCCGATCTCTTAGGGGAAGTCCAAGGGGGGCCATTTATTTGCAATATAATGTCTACACTCTGTATTTGATGCTCAGATGAACCTCATATCGAAACTCCAATTGAAACTATGTAAAAATGCCAAACTATGTATGAATGGTGCCATTTTCCCATATATCTTGTTGTAAGAGATTGAAGTTGTTTGATATGGAATTTTTCTAGTCAATCTCAGTGGTTTTATTTATGTTTGGAGAGCCATTAATGTATTGAAGAAGTTTCATGAACCTTATGCAAGTCTTTGGAACATTTCTCTCAAATTTCATAGCAAGTTATAGCGTTTTTCTCTCATTTCCCCCAATGTGATGATATGTTTACAAACCTCTGATTTATGGGAGTTGCAGAAGCCTTTAGGAACTGATTAATGATGCATATGGGTTCCCATTGAAGTCATCCAATTAATCCATGTCTTTGTTCTGGAATTTGGGAGGGTCTTATTGCATTTGGGAAGTCATTAGTGACCTCTACCCTTGGGGGTTTGAACCTCGAAATTACTAGTAAATTCTCCATTTTCTCATGATTTCAAATGAAGGTTGCGGAAGTCTTTTGAGAGTGTCCAAGCACCTATAAGCCTAATTTTTATGTCATAATACCCTTCAAGTACCTTTAGACCCAATTCGAAAGCCTTAGGATCCATTTGGAAGCACTTGAGTCATCACTAGTCCAAGGTTCGAATTGACCAAAAAATTACAATTTTTCCAAATTATTAAAAAGGGACACTACAAGTGGTATCATATCATGGTCCTTGCACCTGGTTTGGGTGACCATTTATGAGGTCAAGAAGTCATCCCCCACCCTTAGAGACAGAAACTGAAAGTACCTTTGGTGAAGAGGAAGAAGGAGGAGAAGAAGTGCACTATGTTGAGACTATGGCTAAGGATGAGAAAGAAACTTCAGATATGGAGGAGAAAGAGGAGTTTAGGAAATTCATGAAACCATTTTTTGAAGACATGACAAGGCAGATAATGCAAGGGTTCGAATTGATGGCTAGTCAAATTGATAGCAAATTGGCAATAGGAGGCAGCAATAGTTCCCCTAGTGAGGAAAAGAAGGTGTTTGGTGGAAGCATTTTCTCAAGGACAGGGCCTCATAATAGACCCAATGAATTTCAAAGCTCAATAAGAGCCACCACACCCAAGTTTCTTGAGACTAAAGAGGACCTTCACACCCAATATGGAATGCAAGAAGCTCTAGCAGAATGGCAGCAGTTGAGTGAAGATTGTAGGAGGACCCTACCATTTGATCAATTATTTGTTGTCTCAGACAAGCTCAAGATGAGGGGAGGCAATAGAACTCTTTTTCAAAACAAAGAATTGAATTCTGCCATAGGTAAAATGCCCCTTCCTACCTTTGAAGGCTCATCTCAAAATTCTGCAAATGCTTGGATACAAAAGTTAGATGTATATTTTCAGCTGAATCTGATGGTTGAAGATGATGCTCTAAAAATGGCTATTTTGCATCTTGAAGGAGAAGACAATGATTGGTGGTTCCATGGGATTAAAACCTTGCGACATGATCAGGTCACAACATATGAAGAATTTGTTAACAGTTTAATGGAAAGATTCAAGAAAAAAGACCCTGAAATGCCTTTCAAGGAACTAACACAGTTGAAGCGAATTGGAACCCCTGATGAGTACATGTTGGAATTTCAAAAACTATCAGTTAAGGTGGCTGATATATCTATGGTTCAATTGATATTACTCTTTACTGAAGGTTTGAATGAACCTTTGAAGGGTTTAGTTAAAGCCCACAAACCTGCTTCATTGAAAGATGCCATGAACTTGACAAGAGATCTGCAAAATGTGCTACCCAAGACAAAGTATCCCCCCAAGCCCTGTTGGTTGTGGAGGCTGATCGCCAAATTCAGAGATATTATTATTCAACCATGTTTGAACCACAGGTTTGCTTATGATCCCGGCACAATCCTAGGGGGTCCGGGGGGGTGTCGACACCCCCCTGGTTGGGGGGCACGGGGGCCAGCGGGCCCCCGCTGGGGGTTCGGGGGCAACGCCCTCGAGAAAAAATTTTGGGGTTGTTTTCGCCAACAGTTTACGGGCTCATGGTTTTGGGTAACCCATGGTATTTTCCCATTGTATTTCCCCTTTATAAAAAATACATTGTAATACGGCTAGGGTTGATGTATTAGGTTTTATGCATTGTAAAGATCTCTGAGATCAGAAGAGAGACTGTGAGACAGTGAAGAGGAAGTGCATAGGCTGTGTTGTAGGTTGTATCCCTTCACTTTGTTAGACAATATAATAGAAAGGACTGGCAACTTCAATGTGGACGTAGCCCAGTTTGGGTGAACCACGATATATCTATGTCTCTCTTGTAATGTGTATGTGTGATTATATTTGCATTTCTGTTTATTGTTATTGCTCTACGATCCTGTTTTTCTAACAATTGGTATCAGAGCCGAAGGTCTATTTGGCAGATAAACCCGCAGGAAGCTAGGGTTTCTGGTTCGAGTGGGAGCAATGGCAGAAGAAGGAAAGTTTAAGGTCGAGAAGTTTAACGACTAAAACTTCTAGTTATGGAAGATGCAAATGGAGGACTATCTATACCAGAAGGATCTATTCCTACCGTTGGGAGGAAGAGCAAAGCAGCCGGCAGCTATGAAGGACGAAGAATGGGAGGTTCTTGACAGAAAGGCACTGGAGACAATAAAGTTGTCCCTAGCTTCCTCAGTGGCTTTCAATATCTCAAAAGAAACGACAACGGAGGGTTTGATGAGCACATTGGGTAAGCTATATGAAAAACCCTCGACCTCCAACAAGGTATTTCTAATGAAGCGTTTATTTAATATGAAGATGTATGAAGGTGGATCTATTATTAATCATTTAAATGAATTTAATACGGTTACAAATCAACTAAGTTCTGTAAGTGTGAACTTTGATGATGAGGTTAGGGCTCTTCTAACCTTGTGTACATTGCCAGAAAGCTGGAATAGCTTGGTCATGGTTGTAAGTAACTCTGTCTCTTGTTCAAACACCTTGAAATTTGATGTTATTGGTGTTATTCTTAGCGAGGAAATGCGAAGAAAAAGCACAGGTGAGACATCAGACAATACGTAAACCATGGAGAGTAGGGGAAGACAAAAGGAGAGAGGAAAGAGCCAAGGTAATCATGGCAAGTCTAAAACAGGCATATCTAAGTCCAGACTGGGAAAAATAGAGTGTTGGAACTGTGGAAAGAAATGACATCTAAAGAAAGACTGCAGATCTGTAAAGAAGAAAGGAGATAGACAGAAGGAAACTACCCAGGAAGCAAATGTAGCAGGTGATGTGTTACAAGATGCTTTGATTCTTACATTAGATAATACTAGTGAGTATTGGGTAGTAGATTCAAGCACTTCATGTCATGCTACACCCCATAAGAAATACTTTCATGAGTATGTTCCAGGCGATTTTGGGCATGTTTTATTGGGTAATGATGAGCCATGTAAAATTGTTGAAATGGGTAAGGTATGGATAAAATTTAAGAATGGAACTGATTGGTTGTTGAAAGATGTAAAGCATATTCCTGCTATGAAAAGAAATCCGATCTCAACAGGGTAGTTGGAAGATGGCGGCTGTCTATCTACGTTTGGAGAAACATTGTGGAAAATCACTAAAGGATCAATGGTGATAGCAAAAGGAGACATGGCAGGTACGTTGTATTTATGTCCTCATAATACTGACCATTCTATCTCTTTAGCTTCCACAGAAACAGATATAGCATTGTGGCATCATAGTCTTGGCCACATGAGTGAGAAAGGGATGTAGATTTTCCACTCAAAGAAGTTGCTTCCAGATTTGAAGTAGGTAAGTTTGAAATTTTGTAAGAACTGTGTTTATGGAAAACAGAAGAGAGTCAGATTTCTCAGGGTTGGGAAACAGAAAAAGAATGAAAAGTTATAACTTGTGCATACAGATGTATGGGGACCAGCTCAAGTACAATCTCTTGGTGGCTCTCATTATTATGTTACATTTATTGATGATGCAACTAGGAAAACTTGGGTTTATTGCATAAGACAGAAATATGATGTGTTTGCTACTTTTAAGAAGTGGAAAGCTTTGGTTGAGAATGAGACAGGAAAAAGGTTGAAGTGTCTAAGATCTGATAATGGAGGTGAGTATTGCGGCAAGGAGTTTGATAGTTACTGTTCATACTCTGGGATTTGTAGAGAGAAGATAGTCTCGGGAACACCACAAGAAAATGGTGTGTCCGAAAGGATGAACATAACGATCATGGAGCGTGCAAGGTGTATGAGATTGCATGCAGGGTTTCCCTTACAGTTTTGGGCGGATGCTGTAAATACTGTTGTTTATTTAATAAACAGAGGGCCTTTAAGTGCTTTGGATGGTGGTATTTCAAAGGAGACATGGATAGATAAAAATGTAAACTACTCATTTATGAGAACTTTTGGTTGTGAAGCATTTGTCCATATTGATAAAGAAAAGAGAACAAAGCTTGAAGCTAAATCCAAGAATATGTACCTTTATTGGATATGGGCTTGATGAATTTGGTTATTGCTTATGGGATTATGAAAATAACAAAATCATTAGGAGTAGAGATGTGATATTCAATGAAAAGGTCATGTATAAAGACCAGTTGCAGGGAAAGAAACAAGAAAACGAAAACACAGAGTACACAATACTTGATGAAATTGAAGAAAATGAAGTTCCAAAGGTGCTACAAAATCAAGAACAACAGCAAGTACCTGAAACTCTTGCAACTGCAAGAAGATATACCAGGTTAAGTAGACTCCCTGAACGATACTCTCCTTCAATGTATTATTTATTGATGATTGATGCTGGTGAACCAGAGTGTTACGAAGAAGCAATGCAGGTCGAAACTAGAAAGAAGTGGGAACAAGGCATGAATGAGGAGATGGACTCATTGGTAGGAAACCATACTTGGGATTTGGTTCAGCTGCCTGCTGGTAAAAGAGCATTGTAGAACAAATGGATTTATAGGTTAAAGGAAGAAGAAAGAGGTAAGAAACAGTGCAAGGCCAGAGTTGTTGTAAAGGGGTTTGCACAGAAGAAAGGTATAGATTTTGATGAAATATTTTCTCCTGTTGTTAAGATGACTTCAATTAGGACTATTTTAAGTCTAGTGGCAGTAGAAGATTTGCATCTTGAACAATTAGATGTAAAAACAACCTTTCTCCATGGAGATTTGGAGGAAGAGATATATATGCAGCAGCCACAAGGGTATGAGGTCAAAGGGAAGGAGGATCTGGTGTGCAGGTTGAAGAAGAGTTTGTATGGCTTGAAGCAATATCCAAGGCAGTGGTATTTAAAATTTGACAGGTTTATGACAGAACAAGGTTATAGTAGATGTCATTCTGACCACTGTGTTTATTTCAAGAGGCTAGACAATGGAAGTTATATTATCTTGTTATTGTATGTGGATGACATGCTTGTTGCAGGGTCTAACATGCAGGACATAAATGTGCTCAAAAGGAAGCTAGCTAATTCATTTGCAATGAAGGATTTGGGTGCTGCAAAGCAAATCCTTGGTATGAGAATAACAAGAGACAGGAAAAATCGCAAATTGACATTGTCTCAAGGTGAGTACATACAAAAGGTGTTGGAGAGGTTCAGAATGCAGAATGCAAAACCAGTTAGTACACCTTTGGCCAGCCATTTCAATCTAAGTAAGGAAATGTGTCCCAAGACACATGAAGAGACAAATTACGTGTCAAAGACTCCCTATCAATCAGCAGTTGACAGCTTGATGTATGCCATGGTGTGCACAAGACCAGATATTGCACACGCAGTGGGAGTTGTGAGCATATATATGAACAATCTAGGTAAAGAACATTGGAGGACAGTACAGTGGATTCTCAGGTATTTGAGAGGTACTACCACTCAGGCATTATGTTTTGGAGGATCATACACTGTTCTACAGGGATATGTTGATGTAGATATGGTAGGTGATAAGGATAGTAGGAGGAGCACCATAGGATATGTGTTTACTGCAGGTGGAACAACAGTAAGTTGGATTTTGAGACTGCAAAAGGTTGTTGCTCTTTCAACAACGAAAGCAGAGTATGTTGTTGTTACAGAGGCTAGTAAAGAGATGATTTGGTTGCAGAGGTTTATGGAGGAAGTGGGTAAGAAGCAGAAGGATAGTAGGTTGTATAGTGACAGCCAGAGTGCCATTCATCTTGCAAAGAACTCAGCATTCCATTCCAGGACTAAACATATACAGCTCAAGTACCATTTCATACACTCTGTTTTGGAAGATGAACTGTTGAAGCTGGAAAAGATACATACTAGCTAGAATCCTACAGACATGTTCACAAAGGTAGTGACCAAAGAGAAACTGAGTTCCTAATCGGTTTCAATCGGCCTTCTAGCATGAAGGTGAAGATGAGAAATTTTCCAAGTCCAAGGTCTAGCAAGTGCATCAGCGGTGGAGTTGTTGTGATTAGTCTCCAAGTGGGAAATTGTTGGTTGTGGAGCCTGATCTCCAGATTCAAAGATATTATTATTCAGCTGTGTTTGAACCCTAGGTTTGGTTATGATCCCGGCATGATCCCAGGGGGTCCGGGGGCCAACGGGCCCCCGAGAAAAAATTTGGGGTTGTTTTCGTCAACAGTTTGCGGGCTCATGGTTTTGGGTAACTCGTGGTATTTTCCCATTGTGTTTCCCATTTATAAGAAAAACATTGTAATACGGCTAGGGTTGATGTATTAGGTTTTATGCATTGTAAAGATCTATGAGATCAGAAGAGAGACTGTGAGACAGTGAAGAGGAAGTGCAACGGCTGTGTTGCAGGTTGTATCCCTTCACTTTGTTGGATGGTATAATATAAATGATTGGCAACTTCAGTGTGGATGTAGCCCATTTTGGGTGAACCACGATATATCTGTGTCTCTCTTGTAATGTGTATGTGTGATTATATTTGCATTTCTGTTTATTGTTATTGCTCTGCAATCCTGTTTTTCTAACAAGCCCAACTTTCCTTCCAAGTTCAAATTTGACAAGAAGCCATGGCAAAAAGATGCATTTGGAAAAAACAAGAAATAGGGACCAAGCAAGGAAGAACTCAAAAGAAAGAAACTATGTTACACATGCCTCCAACCATGGGTACCAAGGCATAAATGTGCTAAGGGGAAAACACAATTCATTGAAGCATTTTCTGATGATGAAGGTGAAGGGGACATGGAGGAAGAAGAACATCTTTCAGACCAAGAAGAGGGATATGACACAGTAGAAGAAGATCATCCATCACCTAAAAAAGGGAGAATGGCAGTGCTTTCAGGAGTGCCTTGTTTTTCACACCATTCAATGCAAGGGAGTGGTACAAGGGAAAAGAGTTTAGGTATTGGTAGATGGAGGAGCAACTCATAACTTCATTGATGCAGCATTGGTGGAGAGGATAAAGTTACCTACTGAATCATTCTATGGGTTCACAGTCATCATTCCATGTAACAATTCCATGGGATGCAAAACATGGATTCCAAAGATACAACTCACCATAGGAAATTACACATTCTCTTATAGCTTTTATGTGGTAGATGTTGTTGATACAAATGTAGTATTGGGAGTACAATGGTTGTACTCTATAGGGGAACATACAATGAACTACCAAATACTTGAAATGAAATTTAAATATTCGGAAGGAAAACAAAGGGTAGTGAGAGGAATGCACACCTATCCTAATCAAGTGGTGTCTTCCCACAATATGAGGTCCATATTGAGGCATGGGGATATTGAATGGGTTGCTAAATGTTTCATCACCTCCCCCAAGCCAAACATTGAGATTGCGGAACATCCAAGGGGGATAAGGAAACTACTACAAAAATATGAGAGGCTTTTGGAGACCTTCCTCCTGGAAGGTGACCTGACAGAGGAGTTGAGCACTCCATTGTTTTGGAGGTGGGCACTTCACCTATACAAATACCACCATATAGAGACCCAAAAAGGATTAGAGATGAGATTGAGGAGGCTATTAAAGAGCTCTTGGGATTGGAACTCATTAGACCAATCTCAAGTCCCTATGCTTCTTCAGTTGTTTTGGTGAAGAAAAATGATGGAACCCTAAGATGTGCATTGATTTTATAGCTCTAAACAAGAAGACAATAAAGAATAGATATCCCATCCCTAAAATAGATGAGCTCATGGATGAGCTATTTGGAACAAAGTTCTTCTCCAAAATTGATCTTAGATCTAGTTACCATCATATTCAAATGAAGGAGGAGGATGTGCAGAAAACTGCTTTCATATGTCACTATGGTCATTTCAAATTTCTATGAGATTAGGATGAATGAGAGCGACTGTGTTTCAATCATTTCGCCATCAAACCATGTTGTTGCAGTTTGGAATAAAGAAGGAAAATTGTTGCACAGATGGGATGGAGCGGGTTTATTTCAGTACGCTCTGGATTTTCACTTGTTTTCCTTCGAGGTAAACAATATTTGGTGGCCATAGTTAAGTCGACATCTTCTACCTGCTGGGCGCTGATGTTTTTATATTTTTATGCATATTTCAGTAGTTTCTGCAAGAATTGGTAAATTTGATGTAGTTATCAACAATGCATTGTAGATGTTGTAAAGTTTACACTGGGAAACTTATTTGTGGCGGTTTTGAATGAGTGGTTGTATTTTTGTCTTCAACTATGATCTTCAACTTTTTTTCTGAACTCCCTTGCACTTCTTTCAAAATAAATGAACTAAAATGCCACAAAAACAAAAACATAACTTAACAAAAGTGGAAGGAGCATGTAATAGAAATAATAAGTTTTTTTTTTGCATAGGGGAACATGTAATAGATACTTGAGTTTAATAAGGTATAGGAGTTGAAATACTTGACATAAAGTCATGAGTTAGTGGATTTGGTTATAAAGTTGTTATCCTCTTATCAATTTAGGTTACGAAATATACTTAAATAAGCAAGTCTTCTTCACATATGTGGTTCCTTGTTCTTTTGTCCATAGTTTTGAGAATTTTGATTCCATTTATGGCAGTACTATTTATTAGTTTTAATGTTTTGATTATGATTTTCACATATACATTGTGTAATTTGCAGACATGGAATTAGATGAAAAGTTATTTTCCCATGTTTTTATATCTCATCCAATGATCTTCTGCTATTTCAAAATTTGTTGCTTATTTGTTAGTAATGAGAATGATCCACTTATGGAATAAAAAACTATTTGAAGGGATGTGTTGTCTAATAAATAGTTTAAAATAACTCTTTCTTGCCCACATTGGTTTGGTATAGCTGTTTGGCTTATCCATTATTTGTTGGGTATTCCTATGATGGATTGATTCTTTTGCAATGGGATATAGTGTCTCTTCTAATCACTCCTGGAAACTCTAATATGAATCTTTGCATGACAACTTGAACATTCTATTATTCTGTTTGTTTATAGTAAATAAAAGAATCAATGATTCCAAGTCAAAGACATTGAAATACATCATTTTGTATTCAATTATGTTTGTTTATTGTAATTCTTCTTTTTCTTCTGTTATTATATATAAAAGGCATCTAAATACATCATTTTGTCTTCAATTTGGGCATCAAGGCTGAAGTTGTCTTTCTTGATGACAAAGTACCAAAGAAAATCCAATTCATGATGATATGAACCAAAGAAAATCCACCTTCAACAAATATATAATTTGAGGAAGCTCATCTGTAAGAATGCTGAAATTGTATGGAGCAACATGGAAACCACTAGATGAAAAAGTCTTTTAATCATGTCACGAGTGAAAGTGGAAGAAACAACAGTTCTAAAGAGGGAAGATCCTATTTATACCTTAATGATCCATTGAATTCATATCCATGAAACTACCCAAACAATCCTCATTGTATCAAGAATGCTAGAAACACAATCTCATGGTTGTTGCACACACATAATAGAATATCCTATAGCTGGTAGGTAAAGGAAATTAAGATGTTAAACACCCTAAAACTCAGGGAGAAGAAATCATGAAAGGGAAGTGTTGCATTAGAGGCACAAATTAGGAAAAGTTATTTTAAACAATTTCTTGAAATTTTGAAAAAATAATATAATGTCTTGAAAATTTTAAGATGGAAGCAACCTTACCACAAATTTCCTACAGCCATTGAATGAATTCCCTCCTTCTATATATATTTACACAAAGCGGACCACAAATTTCCTTTTACCGAAAATACAGTCAAAGGCTACATATAGATCTGCATGCTAGCATTCTTAGATGACCGACACAAGGGACAAACATCCAACCTACTTTCACAGTCTTTGCAGAGGCACATATGCCTGCAAGGCAACAAAAGAATGCATACATCATTGCTTAAATCATAGTTACTATCAGGAAGAGTTCCCGATGGGGCAGAGTTCCCATTGAGGTAGAGTTCCTGTCAAAGTCTATATTGGGGCTGAGTTCCTGCAGAGCAAAGTTCTCATCGGGAAGAGTTCTTGCTGGGACAAATTTCCTGCTGGGAAGAGTTACTGTACAATCCATAACGAGGCAAAGTTCCTATCAAATAGAGTTTTTGCCGAGCAGAGTTCCCGCCGGGAAGATTTCCTATCGGGAAAAGTTCATGTTGGGGCAGATTTCCCATTGAGGTAGAGTTCCTATCAAAGTTATCACCGAGTAGAGTTCCTATTGGGGCGTAGTTCATATCGAGGTAGAGTCCATATCGAGGCAAAGTTCTCGTCGAATAGAGTTCCTACTGGGAAGAGTTCTTGTAGAGACCGTATCGAGGCAAAGCTCCTATCGAACATAGTTTTGATAGGCGGAGTTCTTGCAGGGGAAAAGTTCCTGTTGGGTTGGAGTTCTTGTCGAGGCAGAGTTCCTGTCAAAGTCTATATCAGGGTTGAGTTCCCATTAAGGTAGAGTTCCTATCAAAGTCTATATATTGAGGCTGAGTTCAGGTGGAGCAAATTTCTCGTCGGGCAGAGTTCCTACTGGGAAGAGTTCCTGTAGAGTCCATAACGAGGCAAAGTTCCTATTGAACAAATTTTTTGCCAAGCAGAGTTCCTATCGGGCAGAGTTCCCATTGAGGTAGAGTTCCTGTCAAAGCTTATATTGGGGCTGAGTTCCTGCGGAGAAAAGTTCTCGTCGGGCAGAGTTCCTACTGGGAAGAGTTCATGTAGAGTCCATAACAAGGCAAAGTTCCTATCGAATAGAGTTTTTCCAAGTAGAGTTCCTACCGGGAAGAGTTCCTATCAGGCAAAGTTCCTATTGGGGCAGAGTTCCCATTGAGGTAGAGTTCCTATGAAAGTCTATATATCGGCGCTAAGTTTCTGCGGAGCAAAGTTCCCACTGGGTAGAGTTCCTATTCGGGCGTAGTTCATATCGAGGTAGAGTCAATATCGAGGAAACGTTCTTGTCGAATAGAGTTCCTGCTGGGAAGAGTTCCTGTAGAGTCCATATCGAGGCAAAGTTCCTATTAAACAGAGTTTTTGCTGGCCAGAGTTCTCGCAGGGGAAACGTTCCTGTTGGGTTGGATTTCTTGTCGGGGTAGAGTTCCTGTCAAAGTCTATATCAGGTTTGAGTTCCCATTGAGGTAGGGTTCCTTTCAAAGTCTATATATCGGGGTTGAGTTCATGTGGAGCAAAGTTCTCGTCGGGCAGAGTTCCTGTAGAGTCCATATCGAGGAAAAGTGCCTATCAAACATAGTTTTTTCTGAGCAGAGTTCCCACCAGGCAGAGTTCCTGCCGGGGCAAAGTTCTTGTTGGGGTGGAGTTCCTGTCAGGGCAGAGTTCCTGTCAAAGTCTATATCAAGGCTGAGTTCCTACGGAGCAAAGTTCCCACCAGGTAGAGTTCCTATTGGGGCATAGTTCTTGTCAGGTAGGGTACATATCAAGGAAGACTCCATAATGAGGCAAAGTTCCTGTCGAACAGAGTTCCTTCCAGGAAAACTTCCCACCAGGCAGAGTTTTTGTCAGGAAAACTTCCCGCCGAGGCAGAGTTCCTGTCAAGGCAGAGTTCCTACTAGGTAGAGTCCATCTTGGGGCAGAGTTCTTGTTAGGGTAGGGTTCCTGTCGAGGCAGAGTTCATGTATTAAGGAAAAGTTCTTGTCAAATAGAGTTCCTACCAGGATTTTATAACTTTCCTATAGCTTTCCTAGAAGTGCCTGTGTAGGCCACTTTTAAAAAACTTGTGGGTTAACACTTCCATAATGTCTTGTACAAATGTTTGTATGAGTCAAGAATAATTTGGATGAGTTGTGGAAGATTAAAATGAGGTAAATAATGGGTGAATGGGATATAGTAAAGTCTACGTAGGTATCTGATAATGAAAATAAGGTTGTTAGAGGGAATGGAACAACTATGTTTTAGATTTTTTATGCATTGTATTACAAAATATGCAGCAACTATGAGCATCTTGCATTTGAGATAACTGCAACAAGAAGCCTACATTTCGCAGCATGCCTTCGTTTTGCAACATATTCCCATGCATTTTTGGTGACTTCTGTGTTTTCAACTCAACCCAAGGTTAGGCCTGAAAATTAGATTCATTCACCATATCCATTTTGAATCAAAGAAAAATCCTTAAACCATTCAGAGTTTGTGAATGAGCATTAGTAAGCCATAGCCAGAGGTTTCAAAGAATTCCAAACCCATTTTTGAAATCCTTCGAGTGGTAATAAATAAATGAAAATGTAAAATTTATGCTTAGAACACTCATGTAAGAATCCTAAATAACATTGCCCATACATAATAATTTTCAGTGGAAGTCAATTGGAAATCATTCTAGTATTTGGGAATTAGAATTTGTACAGACCTTGCATTTTATTAACTTAAACTGTACCCAGAAGTGGCCATGTACAAATATACAATCAAAAGAAAATACAAGTACATCGACTGTCATTCCAAAGACTTTTCATTGCACATATGTTGATCATTATTGGCAATTGATTGGAAACCAACAAATTTTGAAATGAATCGTGACTGAACTGAGTTTTCTCAACTCAACTCTATTATTTAGGACCCTACAAATATTTGAATCCAAGCAGAAAGAAAGCTCCTTATTCCAATCACAGTATGAAGTTAGCTAATTATGGCACCCCACCAAAATAAAATAAAATGTTAATTGCATTTCTAAGAACAAATGGAATGTCAGCAAAGAGGTTTCATTCTAGATAAGTAGCAATGGAATGTTGTACAGTGCCATGGGCCACTTACCCATTACATGCATATTAGTAGTATCTTGTCCATTAATGCAACTATTCTAACATGCACAATATACATCATAAGTACGTACATAACTTAACAACATCATTTAAGTAATACAATAAATGACAATTCAAATACTTATCTTTGTTTGCTTGTAGGGTGGACTCCCTCTCAATCTTTGCTTCCTTGCAGGAGCTACTGGAGTGTGCTCCCTCTTGATCTTTGCTTCCTGGATTACCTGTCCTTGAACTTATATCCATTCTCGATCACTATGCATTCTTACTAGTATCATTATTGTGTTATCCTCGAGATCTCATACATAATCATACATTCATTAGTATAATCTCAATACTATCAAAACACAAAAATCTTAAACATGTATAGTCATGATTATTTCAAACACAGATAATAAACATTAGTATTCAAGGTTTCAGGGAATACTTCTTTTAATCATGCATATTCTCATTTGACCATAGGACTCTTCTAGTTAGTCATATCATCAATTAAGGTAAGAGACATAATATGCATAAACCCTTAATTACTTACATTTCTAACTTCATGAATAATCATTATCAATCATACAACAGTATAAGATCCTAACACAAGGTAGGATTCTAACTTGATATAGGAAAAACATACCTGGTTATCATATTTGCTAGTTATGTCTAGCAATGTCTTCTTGTTCTCTTCAATGACTTGTGCTAGTAACCTGCATATCTCATAGGTTAAGCATTGTAGAACCAAATTATACATACCTTGTAAATAGAGATTCTATGCAATCCATGACTATGAATGAGTCTTTGTCTTCATGTCACCATGGTCATATGTTCTTGAACTAGAACTTTCTTGATGTACCTTTCATGTAATTTTTCCAAGAGATTTTCAGCAACAAAAAAATGATCCAATCTTTTCGAGATGAGAGCCTCATTGCTTCTACCATTTGTCCATGTAGGTGACTTGGGTAAAGGTTCAACATCCACCAATTTCTTAGAATAAAAAAGATCTCTGAAAAAATCACCCAAAGGGTCCAGCTTGGCCTGGCACCCCCAGATTTCAGAATCCCCCCAGGTGAAGTTGAAATCACCTTCCAAGAGCAAGTTATCTAAATAAAAAAGGTGGTCCAAGCACGCATTTGCCCAGAATTGTTCGCGGTCTTTGTAAGGACAGTAACAATTCACCAAATTGATAACACATGCAAAACCCCTCAACTTTCCAGACAACAGAATTCCGACAGAGACATTGAAAGAAAATAACTCCCGGACCTGTGGATTCCAAGCGGCCAAGAGACCGCCCGACAAACCATTTGCACTGACAACACAAACCATCCAGTTTGGGTTAACTTTGGCAAAGAAGGATCTCGCCTTCTCCGCACTGACCATAGTTTCCTGAAGAAGAACAATATATGGTTTGGTGATAAGTAACGCATGCTTAAGGGCAAGTAACTTCGAGAGGCCCCCCACTCCTCGGATATTAAGGGAAAACAAATCATTTGTGACCCCGAGCAAGGGCTTTAATGCCTCTAAGCGCCCCAAAATTAGGAGAGAGTGTGTCAACAGGTAAATCCTTAACATGAACCTCTGTCACCTTGTCCCGTTTGGCACCGCCCATAGCCTTCCTCGCACTACGAGTTTTCAATGGAGAGTATTCGGAGGAAATGCCACCGAAACGAGCCCCCTTTATCATTTGAGACGAGTTCGGTTGCAAACTAACCTCCAACGACTCGGCCGACTTGTTTGAAAGCTCCAGGGCAACCAAACGGTTCTTGTAGTATGTAGGGATAGGATCCTTTTTAACCATATCACAGTAAGAAGGAATCAATAGTAGGCGCGGGTTATCCAAAGACGGATCCGATGATTCAGGATCCATAGGTGGTGAAACAGTCAAATGAGGAGAAATCCCCGGTGAGGTCGGTAGTGAGTGGTCTGAAGAAACAAGGACTGTGTCCGAAAAGGAGGGATCGGTTGAGGGTGAATCTGAACCAGCTGGAGAAGAACTAGTAACGTTAACAGTCGGGCAGGGTGACGTGGGCGCAACTTTGACCTGACACTCGGTATGGGAGGACTCAAGTGAAGCAAAAAGTGAAGAGGACCCATTTCCGATTTTTTTAAAATCTAAGTCCTTGATAAATGACTTTTCCAATTCATTTAACGGTTGAAAAAAAACAGGGTCATAATGTTCGAGCTTACCCATGATGTCGAGCTCAATGGCGCCCGGGGGAGGGAAGCAGTTGGAGTAGCCATCCAAATCACCGGCCACATCCACCTTTAACTCGCTGCTGTCCTCCTAAGACCACAAAGGATCCACCTCCACTGGACGAGAAGGACGAGCCGAATTCTTGCACTCGCACCAAAGATGCCCAACTTCTTTACAATGAGAACAGCGGAAAGGGATTCCCCAATAATCAATAACCTGAGTGTATTTCCGACCCCTCCAATCAATATGAAGCATATCAATAAGCCCCAACAAGATATCTACTTCCACCAACATCTACCCCATCTGCTTGTCCGCATGTATTAGCTTTATAAACAGGACCTGCATTAATATTTTATCCAAAGATTAAAGTCTTCGCCTTATAATAATTAACACAAAGTTTCCTAAGTTTCCATGACTGGTCGCGGTTGCTTTCATTTTAGTTGTAAAGCATTGATAGATTTAAATAGGGTATGTTCTCAGTTATTCTGTTGCTTTAGATATTCGATTTTTAACCCACGGGTTTAGTTGGTGGGGATGGTGTGTGAGGGATTATTTTGCTTTATATATACAGATATCAAAGTTGTAAATGATTTAATAACAATCCATCTAAATCTACAAATGGTAACCCAATATCTAACATCCTTGTTTAGGAAATATAAAGAAGCCATATAAATCTGCAAAGTGTAACCCCTTTTTTTTAATGTTACCAAATCTACAAACTGTAACCCAATATCTAACATCCTTGTTTAGAAAAGATCAAGAAGCCATATAAATCTGCAAAGTGTAACCAATTTTTTTTTTTTAATGTTAGGAATGTGAAGTATAAGTTGCCTATCGTTGCACTAGATATATTTTGTTATGAGATTGAAAAAGGGATCGGTTTTATGTTTTACTTTTTTAGGGATTAGAAAATAAGTAGAGTTTTTTTCTTCTATAAGAAAAATAGCCTCTTGCTATTCATAATATGAATCAAAGAAACTACACATATTCTTGTCCAAAAAAGACAATGATCGTAATAATCATGTGTTACATGTGACACACTTGTCCCAATAAATGACATATTCCTCTTGATACGCAATTTTTATCTCATAAAAACCCTATTTTCATATCTAGCCATATCATCTTTTATTATTCCATATCACTATCAATTCCATTGTCGCATGATTCCATAGGTTTTCCAAGTCCGATATCTTCTCTGTCCATAGATGGCTCTTCTTTGTCTTTGTCCAATGGAGTCTCAAGATTTGATAAGCTCCCTGCAAAGCTTGGAGTTAAATGTTGGGGGTCCTCAACAACAACAACCCCTTTTGACCCTCCACAATGGCTTCAAGCACATGCTTCTTACGCTGCAATGCACAACTACTCACCCCACGCTTCGAACCTGTGACATTGCTCTTATAGTACTGCTTTTACATTGATGTATGGCATGCCCTCTAACAAGTAAACTTAATCTTCCTATCCTTACAAGTGTCTGGCCATGGAGAAAATAGTTGCCTTCGAGATACATTTTTGTTATTTTACTGGAAGTTTCAGCTCCACATGTATGTTCCAAAAATGAACTTCTAATCACACATCAGATTGCACGCAATAAAACGTGTTATATCATAGAGACCAATGTAGGTTCAAATATAGAGACTGATGCCGTGTGGAAGCGAGAAATTGCCACATTGATGAGAATGTGGCCATCATGGAGTCATTTATTAGCTACCATTTTGCCAAATGTTGAAAGTAATGTGCAACGTGAAGGTTGGCAAAGATCCTGCCAATTTGCTCATTTACAATAACTATTGAATTTCTTAAATATTGTTGTCTAAATATTATGAAATTTAATGTTTTTAATTTTTTTTTGTTTTTTAAATTGAAAATACAATTAATGAATTATTGAAGTTGTAAATAAACTATATGTCCGTGCTTTTTATTGGAAACTAATATTTTATTTTTTTATTTTTAATGTATTTTGAATAATTTAAAAAAATAGGAATATATTTAATTTTTGATATTTTATTGAAAATGGAAATTCTAAATTTTGACAATTTTATTGAGAATAAAATTCAAAATTGATTCTTTTATAAAAATCAAATTTTATTATATAATATATAAATAAGTTATATTCTACATTTTCAAAGCTGAATGAATAATCCACATAGCTAAATCTTAACCAAAACTTGGAAATTTTGATATTTTTAATAAAACTAAAATTTAAATTAATCATTTAAATAAAATTTTGATTAATTTTAATTTACTAATGAAATTACACCTCTCCTCTCCATAATGCTTTCATCTTCTTGATTCACTTGTAATACAGCATTCTTTTATTGCGCCATTTTGTATCGGGCAAAAAGATGTGCTAATTGCAAATCTTCTTCGTTGTGCTTTACAATGGAAAATATAGTTTGCAATCTTGGTCGTTGTACTTTATGATGGAGAACATAGTTTGCAGATCTTCTTCGTTGAACATTACTATGGAAAATATCAAAATTTGGTTTTGATATTTTGTTCAAAATTAAGAAAAGGAGATGTTTTAAATAATAAATACAATTAGTTAGTTTCATTGCAACTTTTGCTAATCATTTAAATAAATATATTTTACACCTTTTGCTAATCTAAACTGGGTTACAAATGTTACAACTTCTGCTAATCAAATTTTCTTGTCTTCTTATTTTTTAATAATTACACCCCATATACTACTATACATATGCTTTTATAACGTAAAGAGTTTCACCATCTCGAAGTCAAACATTTGAGTGAGACTTGTCATGAATGAGTATTTTTACATTTTTATGTAATTAATTTAAATTTGCAATTTTTTTAATATATATTTTTTCATGTATATGTGTTAAAATAATTTTTATTTATTTTTAGTTTAGAGGTTTGTTTTCATGAATTAGAGATTGCATCATAATGAAACAAATATATTGTCCATATTGATTTGATAGTTGTCATAAATAAACAAAAGTACCATAGGAGAGAGATCAAAATCAAAATCAAGAACATCAACATAACACCAACACTACTACTCGGTTAAAATTTTGGCTGGAAATTGCTATTTTCATATTTTTTTTTAATTTTAGCAATTGGGATTGACTGTTCAAGACTAATTACCCAATTTTAAAACTACCAGATCATCGAAATTACGATCTGAACACTCCAAATAAAGATTTAGACAATAATTGCTCTGCCAGATTCGAACTAGTGAAAGACCTTTTTGTTAGCCTTATACAGCTCCACACTCTACTACATACAAAATATACAAAATAAGTGCCATTAAGTAGACTTAATAGGGTTCAATGTTCACTCCATCTATAAGAAGCTCGGCTGTATCATTCGATGCGTCTTTCATTCGAAATTCGATGAGAGAAGAATCAATATTTTCTGTTGCTCCCACTCTGAATTCCCCTGCAACCACTTCCATCCATCCATACATACTTTGCAACGCCTTCCCTTTTCTCCAAATGTTCGGATTCAGTGACTTCGACCTCTGGCGTAGTAACGCCCTCTGGCGTAGTAACTGAAAACGTAACTGTCGCCCTATTCCATCCAACGGAGTCATCTGTTAATTTAAGCACAAACAACACCCTGTAGTCGGTATTCTGGGACAAAAGCCTACAGTTGATTCCACCCCAGACCTCCAACCAGTAAACATCTGTTAACTCCGCAATCTCCCCGAATCTGAACCCACAATCCATCAACAACAAAACAACAGCTCATATAATCATTGATTGCTGGAATCTGAACGCAGAACGCAGAACGCAGAACGCAGAAGAGTCTTTTGAATGCATATTCAGGGTTAAACCAGCAATTAATCCATATAATAATAAGATTGATAATCAAACCTGGAGCCCTTCCACAGGTTTGTCACATGCTCAGGCTCAGGCTCAGGCTCAGGCTCAAGCATAGGTTCCTGTTCATGCTCATGGTGACACTGATGCCTCATGGTTGCCTCCGCTCAATCTCATCAACAAAATGTGTTATTTGGTGGCAGTTGAGTGAAAATAAGAATACATCATACAATGTGTTATTTGTAGGTGTCGTGTGTAGACACAGTAAAGACTTAGCGTGGGTGTCAAGCATCCTTAAGCAGTGTATGTAGGCGACCTTTCGGCGAGCCTTATGCACCAAACAGACTCGCCATCCATATTCCATACCATAATAGCAAAAGGTATAAGTAAGGTATGTTCATGGTATCAAGCGGCATATGCGCCATCCATCCGCCATGGCCTCATGAGTATGGCATGCATCCATGACACCCCTCCAAGGTAGCTCGATTGGCGATTCCGTTGACGGAAAACTTTCCGTCTAATCCACTTCATTCTACGGCCCAGGTGCTCGGCTGCGACGACGTCCAGGGACCACTTATCGCATTGATCTGATGGGGCGTACGATTGCGTCTGCAGAGAACACTGTCAGCTGGAGGATGCAATTTAATTGACTTAGATGGAGGATGCAATTTAATTGACTTAGATGGATTTGGGGGATTTAAATTTTGAAATTTGAAATTTAAATTGTTACTTTAAATTCAAGGTGGTTTTCGAAATTGAATATTTTTCTTCTTTTCTGAGCGGCATTTGGTTCCAAATGTTGATGGGAGTTGTCTACAACGTCTACGATTTCGCCCGGACGGTGGGCGAAATCCGCCAACGGCGACCCCCTTCGGCACCTCACTTGGACCCTCCTCTCCATCGCTGACACCGCCGCCACTGACATGAACAGGGACGTCGGATCTCCTTGCTGGATCCTCCCAGACGTGATAGGCTGGACGCGATCCCGAGTGGGCCATCCACTCCCTCCTTCGTCGACGTCTGGAGCAGCATGGGAGTAAATGCTGCCAGCCCGGGTTGGTGAACTCGTAGACGCTCCCTCCCCGAATGTGCAGAACCATACTCTGTATCAGTTCCGGCTCTCTGTAACTCCCTCGGCTCGCCTCTGTACCTGTCCGAACTCGGAAACCATCACGCAGAGCTCCAGAACTCGGGGGTTAAAGCACTGATAAGTGGCTTCGGAACCACGATTTCTGTTTGATCATCCTCACCTGCTGAAACTCTGGTCGATTGGAATTTAAGTTGTGTAGGTTTCCTCATTCATATTCATAGTTTCTTAGTTTTGGCAGGTGATTACAACATTCATCTTAACAGTTTCTCAGTTTCCAACGGGCGTTCTGAGGATTCTTCTTCATTTCCACGGGCGTTCTGAGGAGCATTGCTGGTAAGTTCCGGACTTCATATTTGCATATGTTAGTTCGTGCTTCACTAAGTTTCCATGGATAATGCAACGAATACAAACGATGAACCCCATGAACCGTACCTCCCTGCCATGTAATCCCTCTAGTACTTGAACCCCTAACTCCTTCTTTTCTCCGGCTAAGAAGTAGCGAGTAGCAAGGTGGGTGTCCTGGGTGTCCTTTTTATTTCAAGTTTGGGGTATGAATTTCTGGAGTTGGACCTAATAACAGGTTAGGTATTTCAAGTTTTGATTGTTTGTATCATGTGCATTTGTAATTAATTTATTTTAATCTAGTAAATCTCGGTTATCAGAAGAGAGATTCACTCATAAGCGCTTGATCTGGACTCTGGTATGATTTATTTTCAGAAACTTTGCATTTTTTCCAGCGCATTCTCCATGAAATTGTTGTCTCTGTTTTTATCTAAATGCATTTTGCAAAATTGTGCTCAATTTGCAGTATATTTAATGTCGCATAACACCATGTTTGATATTGAATTTGATGTTTAATACTCCTCTTGTGATCTGTCACTGTCTGATCTCTAAGAATTCGCATTTAGAGGTATGATTTTTTCTAGTAATATGTCCATATTTCTCGGATTGGAAGTTTGAAGCCAAGTCACTAGAAGCACAATTAAAATTGAAGTGATGACTTTTACATTTCATTTTGAAATTGCGGACCTTTCAGAGCTGTGCTTCTAATTAATCAGTTGAAAATGTATTACAGCACAATTTTTTTGGGTTTTTTTTTTGTTTTCGTTTTTCTAGAGAACTTAGCAGGATGTTAAAAATCGGTCAAGTTAGTTGATAACAATGCTGAGATCTACTATTTTATTTCAAGGTTCTGTGGTGTTTCATTCAAATAAAATAGTAGATCCTTACCATGGGATTTCCACATGTTGTTATTGATATTCAGCCTTTTCTTCCATAAATAAAAAGGTTCGCAAATCATCTATTAAATGAATTCACAACTACCTACTTTCACTCTCGATCTAACCAAAAAATATCATCTGTCATGAGATCTATAATTCATCCCATCTTGGCAATAACTTGGAAGTATGTACAATTTTTCCAGTGATAAAATTATTGAAAGAAGGAGAATTATTTACATAAACTTTCTTCCTGCCTAATAGTCTGTACATGCTCGAAGAATTTTCTGCCACAAGTGCACCTAGCATCATCATCTTCGGACAAAACCAAGACGATCACCAATACTCCATTTCCCTAGATCTACTCCAATGGAGGAAAGATGCTCCCTCACATAAGAAGTAAAATTCTTATTCTTTTCAATATATTATTCAACTCCAAGGTTTTTTCGAACTGATAACCAAAAATACAGATAAAATTTCAAAATTTCAAAATTAGTTGAATTAGTTGGCATTAGTTGGCATTGTGCATTGAAGAACTAGAGCAAAACATGCCTTACATCTCTTGGCCATCATCGTCATCTCATTCAGATACCATAAGAAAACAGAAACAACAGCCTCATGTGACGATATTCTAAGCTACAACGAGCATGAACATTCTGAGAAATGTTTTGGTAGTCTAGCTTTAAGGTGAGAGTATGACAAACCCCAGGTTAGAGTATGACATTATTTCAGATAATCTGCTCTCTACAAGATCGTCTGGACAGAAAAAAAGAGACAAAAAAAATCAGGTAATTTCAGAATTTAAGAATTTAAGCATGAAATGGTGTAGATAGTTGAGTTTTGATATTTTAGAGACACCATATGGGTTGGATGTGTTTTTTCTCACAAAAACGGTTACTATTTGTATTATAAGAAAAAAAGGTCACGACCTAACTAGATGACCTGTGTTTACTTTCTAGCTTCTTCTGGATTGAACATAATAGAAGTAGACCTTTAGATTTATCTTTGATTATGTTACTTCTATATCATCTGCGGGTATATAAACGAAGGAATTGTCCTACCAACAATAGACATTTACATTGAATTTCAAAACATTAGGCATAAGCTTAATCAAAATGAGCAGAGACTTATGTTTCTTGGTTGGAGTTTGGCATGCCATGGGGACTAGAAGCTTCTCCGATCTCATTCTTTTATTTCTCCTCTACATCATAAAAATTTCCCCAGTTGGCTTTTGACTTTCCCACTCCATACTTATGTTTTGCTCTTGATCTTTACCCTCGACTGCCTCCTGAGGCTAATTGATTTTTTCTTCCTGAGTTGCGGCTTTCCCTTTCCAATAATCGATCTCCACTTCTACCATAGTCAATTTGTAATGCCTGTGTTTTGCCTGAGCCTAAAGGTGATCAAACTTAATCTTGGGAATTATATGATCTCATTCATACTTTCCCTCCCATTGCATTTTCCATTTTTCAAGTTTTTGTATCCCCATTTGCATTTAGTGATCTGAACCATCTTGAAACATCGACTCCTTACTTTCATTGATTTCAAAGTTTCTTGAAGAAGAAGACATTTTAACCAAATATACAAACATAATTTCTCGGTTATATAACAAGAACTAGTTCTACTTCTATATCTAATGCTACTTGCAGTTAGACTCCAATATGGGTTATATAACTGATTAAATTCTTTGTTTTCTCAAAATAAACAAGAATTGATAGAAACGACCACTCTAGATCAAAGTTACAAACCACTCTAGATCATAGTTTGGGGAAGCGGCTCTGCTCACCTGCTACCCAAGATAGTTCCTGACAGGTTGGTCATTGAAGAAGTGTCCTATCAGACTTGTACAAATGGTGTATACTTAAAGCTCATTGGTCCTAAGAGGAAAGGTTGGCCTAAGTTCCCCTTGGACCTTGGACCATTTGCTATCCCAACTTCAACTTGGGCTATAGTGTTGGGTGACAAAATGGCTTCTTTCAAATTGGGCTATGCTGTCAAAAGAAAACACGATCCCAAGGGATTTCTTGATGCCCATTTCAAGCAAAATCATGTGAAGGGTGGTTATGATCACAAAGATCTTCCTGATGACTCCATATATTAGGGAGTAAATACCTTTTCTGAAGTCTTGGCTACGGCTAAGAGCAGAGATGAACAGAACCATATCATGCAATATTAGCAGGATCTTAAAACTAAGGTGTTAAGTTATAGAGCGATGGAATTGAAGCTCATTGAGCAGGTAAGAAAACAAAGAGAAGAGAAGGAAGCTCAGAAAACAGCTGGTCCATAATGTTGACCTGCAGTGATGGTGACAAAGGCAAAGGCCTCATGGAAGATGCTTCAGAGGTAAAGACTATTGAGCAATTGAAAGTTTTGATGCAAGCATCTCAACGATCAAAATAGGAACTAACAAAGATCACTTCGGTGTTGGACACCCAAGCAGCTGTAGCTGTTAAGCCTGCTCCTGATACTCAAGTGACTGCTACAGTTACCCACATTTGTGATGATCAAGTGATAGTTGTGACTAAACCAACTAAAAGGTAGAAAACTCATATTTCTGCATCTCAAGTCCCTGCTATAAACATTATTGATTGTGATGTTGAAGATGAGGTACACCCTTCTATGCCTATGGTTGAAGAAGTGACTGAAACTTCACAGACAATTACATATTTATTGAATGCTATTGAAATGGATGACTTTGTCACAGACCAACAGATCCTTGGAACCACTTCCGATGTTGTTACCACAACCTCGGCACTTCTACTGTCATCTATTCAATTTATTTCAACTTTATCATCTGGGTAAATAGTACCACCTTCCATATCCCAGTTATTTCATACAATAACTTCCATTACTGCCTCATTTCCAACTAGCTCAGTTCCACTTCCCATTTTTCCATCTGATTTAGCAGAGGTCCAGTCTTCGACTATCCCTCTGCAATCATTTCCATCCATTTTATCACCACCAGCTACTGATGAGCATACTCCAGCTCCTCCTCCATTATCACTAGTTGGTGGCATTCACATTCCACTTTCTGAAGTTTTCACTTCAATTCCCTCCCCAATCTCTTTACCACCAGCCATTCAAAATGTCCCTTCCTCCCCAGCTACTTCCCAAGTCGCTATGTCGTTACCCAATTCTTCTGTTACTCAGACATCCCCATTGGTTTCAACAATAAATGTGACTACAACATTCACTGAATTGGTAGCCGAGTTTGAAAAAGATATTGTAGTCCCTCTCAGTAATTATTTCTACAATAAAGCAGCTAAGGCAGTGGTAAGAAGAGGCAAGAAAAGGAGCAAGGATCAAGGTGGATTGGAGGCACCCACTCCTGGTCAAATAATCTAGGCTAAGCAATCTGATGATGTCCAGGCATAAGCAGTGGATACAGCTGTAGCATTGGGTGCATTTGCAGGTGCAAATTTTGATTCAGTGAAGACACTGAACAGGGAGATTGATTTGAAAAAGGAAGAATTGAAGAAGCTTGAAGAGCAATTGGCCAAAACCAATGAGGAGCATGAAGTTTATGTTTCTGATCCCAGGAAGATATTTGATGACAAGTCTGAAGATTTGCAGAGGAAGAATACCTCTCTCCAGGTTCAATTACATAATGCACAAGTTCTGAATGCTACCAATACACAAAGGATAGTTGTGCTTGAAAAACAATGTGAGGATGCAACCGCAAGTGCAACCGCCTCTGCGTTCTCTAGGTTTTCCCAGCAAGAGTTTAAGGACTTGGCCATTCAGGTCAACAAGGAACACCACAAACTGCTAATTGAACTGTTTAGCACTCTGGATGAAATTCGGGAGACTCACATTGCTTTTGGCAAGATGTATGTTACTCTTGATGGGTAGATAGCTAAAGGACAGCAAGCCTCTAAGGCTAATGATGATATTGTGGGGTGGCAGAGGTATATTAAGGAGAGACCAGATGACCTACATGTTCCTAGTAGTTTCTAGCTCAAGAAAATCAGGACTGCGTTGCATGCTTGGCATGATCTCAATGATATGGTTGAAGATACTATCTAGAAAGCACAAGCTATTTGCGGAAGGAGGTGGTATGCTGTTGACAATATCATGGAAGTGTTGCAATTCCCGGTCATGGATCTTATTGAAAACACATGTCCGCCTAAATTGATGATTGAACAAGTGGAATGCCGATGTGAGGAGGCCAAAGAGAAGATCCAACGTCTCGAGCATATCAAAATTGAAGACGTGGATCAATTAATCAGGCAACCCATTGCCTTGGAGGGAAAGATCCACAGTTTTATCCGTATTTGGCATAAGCTGGCTAAAAACGAAATAGAAAGTTTTAAGTGTGATGCCCAGCTGGGGATTGAATCAATAAATTATCCAAATATAGATGAGTTGTTAGAAATTTGGGCCAAGTGGCAAGATTTTCTTGGCCATTAGTCTAATTCGAATTCTGTAATCCTTGTTTTGTTGGAATTTACTCTTTGTATCATTTTGTCATTATTATTTAAAGGGTAGATCTCTCGTAGGCAGGAGAGGGATGGATGGTGAAGGCATAGAATTGCTATAAGAGACTGGATATGCTCTTTTATTACAGACTATGTAATGTTTTGTAGGCCTTAATATACAGTCAGTTTTCTTCAGTTATGTCTTTCGTTGTAGTTTGTCAAATGTCTTTGATAAATTGTAATTTTGCTTCAACACATTCATTAAACACTTCTTATTGTTTGCAATCAATAATTTGCATTGATCTATAGTTTATATTTCTCTCAACTTATGATCTCTGTCATTGATGTTTTAAATGAATGTCTTTATCTAAAACATTTTATCTATTTCTGCAAAAGATTCACAGAAAACATTGAGTAAATGTTAATTTGTTAATTAACATTCTAGATACACGGTAAGCTTGTATGCACTTAATTCTTAAGCTGTTGTTGGTTGAATGTCTTTAATTGATTATATCTTGAGCTACTAAGTCAAGATCCAATTTTGCATGTCTGTTAAATTGGTGAAAGGATTTAGTAATTTTCAGATCAAGTTGTCTTGTGCACAAACACATCACTCCTTCTAAAATAGATGTGACTTTGATTAGTTTTCTTTTCAAAGTTAGACTAACTCTTAGGATTAGGAAAAACCCTGGTCTTTCCTCATAGGGAGACAGATCCTTTCTAGGATCAAACACACACAAGTGCCAGCGGAGGCCTTTGTATTCGTGGGTGTTAACCACACCAAATAGCTCGAGGATAGGGTAAAACTTGCGTAAGATTATCTGAAGCCTTTGGCTGGGTTTTCATCCCCTGTTGTTTTCCTTGGACACTATTCCAGCACATACACAACCGAGACATCAACACCACGCTAGTCAATATGTAGGGTATCGATAAGTCCAAGTGAGATGTCCACTTTGACCAGCAGCCTCCCCATCCTCTTGTCCACACCATTCAAAACTTCTTCCTTAAGATGCAAGAATCTCCCAAGGCTATTCCCCACCGCTTCAAAAGCCCCTCGGTTTCACATAGCAAGCAAAAAGCTGGGAAGAAGGACTCACAAATGCCTGAATCTGATCGTGGCCCTATCCAAGTCAAAATCGGTGTGCCACCTCTGGAACATTAAACTCCATGCACCCTTTAACCACAATTTCTCAAGGATATGGGAAGCATGTTCTTCTTCTTGAAACTTGAAACCATACCAACCACGGGCCAAGATAGATACCTTGGGGATATAATTAAGAATTGGACCCCAAGTATCCGCTACCCAACGAGGAATTTCCTATATGTTCATAGACATATATGAAAATCTACCAGCCAGTGTAGTCATATTGTATTCAACCAACTCTTCCAAGCCGACATCCCTTCCCATAATGAACCAATGCTCGCTCGGGTGGCTCTTCCACTTCTCAAGCCTCTGTTTTGTTCTATAGAGGATTTAAATGTCTTCCAGATAAATCCCTTGATGCTGTCAGATTGGATTTCATCATTAATTTCATAACCTACCACCGTGCTAATAACTGTTGATGGGAAACTTATGGCAGGATGAAACGGATTTTGTATTTCTCGCCGTTGCATTTGCGTTTGGATAGATCCAGAGCTTAACAAACACAAGTAAAAATTCACAGATCAGAGCATTTAGCTTCGGGATTATGAGGTTCACAGTCACACTAGGGCAGTCACTAGGGTTTTGGGAAGTTGAAGGCGTTCCCCCGACTCCTCAAACCTTCATTTCTTCCTTTTTGTTGAATGTTCCTCACTTTTCAGTGTCTGGTCGCTCTCTTGATTAATCGTCCACGACAATGATAAGTGAGTGGTCGCAAATTGCGGCACATTTTCCAGGATGCACGGACAACGAGATCAATAATTACTGGAACTCTTACCAAACTCAGGGTTGGAATTTGATGGGCAAAATGCCCTTCAGAGGCCATTTTGCCCGTCAAATACTGGTAAAAATTTTCATAAACCATCTCAGTCGACAGGTAAACAAATAACATAAATGTATTTTTGCCGTTGAATTATTTTTTAAGACCGTCATAAATTTCTTTATGTTTAGATGTAATATAGAGGTTGGTCCATCCCCGTACATGATGTAATTTTTTTTTGATATTCACTGTCATAAATTTCTTTATGTTTAGATGTAATATAGAGGTTGTGAATTGAATTGAAATACTCCTTGAAATGATAATTTCATTTTCTTAAAATTAAATAAAATTGAATATTTATTATTCTGCCTATTTTAGTGTTTATATGGAACTTTTAAGTCACTAAACCTGAATATTGTTTTGATTACGCTCTATACATATAAATGTATGAATAAATATAAGCCATTATGCTTATAGTAATTAGAGTGAGTGACTTCTCAAATGTTATATTAATTTTTATGATTTAAATTACTATATATCTATATAAACAACAAATAAAATAAATATATAGTTGCACACTGTAAAATATAACAACATAGCTAGTAAAATTTGGTATATTTCAGGGTGTAAAATTTGGTATTTGGTATGTTGTAAATTGTAAAATTTGGTGTTTGGTATATTGCATATTCTAAAATTTGGTATATTAAATGTAAAATTTGGTGTTTGGTATATTGTACTCTATAAAATTTGGTATTTGCATAATGTTTGTGGGTGCCATTTTTAGTAGTTTGTATCACTTTTGATAGGAAATTATGTTAGATAAATGTTTTCATAATTACTTTATTTTTATTAGTGGTTAAATTTTTTAATAATTTTTTATTAATGAATTTTTTTAAATGAAAAGTAACTTTTTCAATAAAAAGTTATGTTATGTGACGGAGAAGATAAAAGTTCAAAACTTAAAAAAAAAAACATAATTTAAAGGGAAAAGATGAAATGAAATTCCAACCCTGCTCCCAATCAACGCCGCTTTCCTCTTCAATCAAATCTGCTTTTCTGACCCTCGCCGCGGTAACTGGATTTCTCTCTGTCTTCTAAGTTCTTCTGTGATGTGCCACAGAACGTAGAGAAAGCCATGGCTATAATCACCAAGGAAAAAGTAAGCCGCTCTGTGAAAGCCACGATGAATCTACTCATTCAACTCATTCAGGATGATGAAAACCGTGAGATTTTGCAAACTGATTTGAGGGCGATGGACATTCTTCTGCTAAATATGACCGCCTTCTTCCCATTCGAGAGAGAAGAGGATCTGGAGAAATTCCAGACTTGGATGCAACTGCTGCATAATTCCCTTGAACAGGCCCAAAGCATCCATCGCTTCGAACCAGGAAAACGACAAGGGTGTCTGGACTGTCTCATGTGCAACCCTGGGAAACTCTCCAAAGAAATCAAAGTATGGAAGGCATTTTTTAGTTGCATCTTTCAAGGTCTTGAAGAAGATTTTTGTAAGTTTTATAGAGCTGGCCGAGAACAAGAGTCCCTCTCCACAGATGAAGCGCTGGAGTTGCTCAGGAGAGTAACGTTCGAAGACAGTCCTGTTTCTATTGATATAAAGGAGTACGCTACGAATATTGCGGATGAGTGTAAATGTTTTCCTTTGGCCATAACCTTAGTAGCAGCAGCAATGATGGGCAAAATCAGAGTAGATGAATGGAAGCTGAGTTCTTCACCTTCCATTAAAAATACAGACCCAAATACTCCACATCCTCGCTTTTCGGAGGAACTCTATCAACGAATAAGATGCAGGAATGATCGATTGCACAATTCAAGTGTCAAGAATTGCTTCCTATATTGTGCCATGTATCGGAAAGATGCAGAGATTTCTGTGGAGGATTTACTGCAATACTGGATCGCAGAGGGGTTCTTCCAGAGCAAACAGGAATCCATTGGGCGCGTCTACTTAAACCTTTTTGTTCATCGTTTCTTGCTCCAATATGTTACATATAAGAAGATCGAGAATGTCTGGGAGCTTCCAATGTGGGAACGTGTAAGAGTTCCACATGTTATTCATGACGCAGCGATATATATTGCCGAGAAGGAGAAGAATTGTTTATTCAAGGCAGATCAAGGTAGATTCCCAACGATTGGCAATGAGGATTGCAAGAGGATATCACTTCGCAATAATGGTATTGAAACTCTCCCCACCGAATTCAGATGTCCAAAACTGGTGAGTCTCATCTTATCTAGTAATTCAATTAGTGTGGTTCCATCAGGATTTCTAGACAGCCTTACGTCTCTCAAGGTTCTCGACCTGTCCAGCAACAGCAGAATAAGTTCAATCCCACCGTCGGTGGGGAAACTAAAACAGCTTGGGCTTCTTAGATTAAGTTGGCTCTCAAAGATCAAGGATTTGCCTCAAGAGATATGCCATCTTTCATCACTTCAATTTTTGGATCTTTCAAACTGTCATTCTCTAAAATCATTGCCATCAGATATTGGGAAGCTTAAAAATCTCCTGTATCTTAATCTACATCGATGTCGCAATTTAAAAGTCATTCCACATGAAATCTCCCAGCTTACTTCATTGAGCACACTCGACGCGGAGGATGTTCCTTTGGATATTCGTAAATTGAAGGGACTCGGAAACCTGACGAAGCTGAGAATATCATCGTCATCAGGATTAGAATATGGCATAATGGCAACCTGGTTGGAGATGAGGCACTTATGGTTGCAATTAGGAGAATATCATGATTTTCCTTACGACATGCATAGAATGAAGAAGCTTCAGAGTTTCATCATGTGGAACCACAATGGGTACAGGCTGCAGAGTTACACTTTCAGATTTAAACATCTTGAAAGCATAGCATTGTGTTACTGTCCCAATCTAAGGGAGCTCTCTCCGTTGGAACGGTTGCCAAATCTAAAGTTTCTCAAGTTGGTAGATGCTGATAATTTGCAGCAGTTGGGTATAGGGAATTCTAGCGGATTTTTAATGTTAGAGGAGTTAGTTCTCCAAAATCTACCCAAACTAGAAAGCATTACGGGAGAATCAAATAGTGCTGTGTGGAATGAAAGTACGCTACCCAGTTTGTGTATCTTGAAGATATGGGCATGCCCAGCTTTGAAAACACTTCCTGTGGGAATGCAAAAGTTACTCAAATTGAATACATTACTTGGCAAAAATACCTGGTGGCAAAATTTGATTTGGGAAGATGATAGCATGAGAATACACCTTCAAAAATTATTTCGGGACTGGTAAGCTGAATTTTTATTACATTTATTTCTGTTAAGTAATTTTATGACAGCATAGTGTAATTTTTATTACACTTAATTTTGGTTAAGTGATTTTATGATGCTTAAATAAATGTGCATACATTTCGGCTAATCACTGTTACACAGGGACGCCCGGGACAACCAGCGAGGAAGCTTTTGATAGACTTTGCAAGATCCATTGATACCGTGTACAGCACGGTGGGTGATAGATTTGCAAGGTTGAGTGCTGCTGCAGTTTCAAGAGATGAAATGGATACGTTCAAATCTTAACTGAACTGATTGCTGGGCAAAATTAATACCATCAATAGCAGGGTTCTAACCTGCACCACACATATCAAGTCTCTCTGTGACATATGAAGACTATCTGCATATACGTTTAAGAAATTAGGCGTTCTGGTCAGTGGCTACTTATGGGCGTTCATCAGCAGCGAGATAACCGGGTTGTACTAATAGTTTTTGGTTTATATTTTGAAATTTTTTATATTTAAATTTTTATATAAAGATTAAATTTTTTAATAAATAATTTGTTGATCTTCTGGTTTGGATTATCTGTTGACAAAATTTGTTGATCTTCTGGTTTGGATTATCTGTTGATAATTTGCTCGACTTATTATCCAATTATCCAAGATATGTGAAGAAGTTTGTTTTGATTTTTAAAAAATGCAAACTTGTTTTAAAACATTTTATTTTAAAACTAAATTTATTAAATATTTAAGAAATCAAAATTCATACATTCCCATGATGTATAACACTGCGCTACTAAAGTTACAATTGATCGTTTGAAAGAGAAGATCCTGTTATTGCTTAAATTCCCATCACATGGGCAATTCATATTAATCTTCTTACATAGTATATAGGTTAATCAGTTATTTATATTCTTCTTCATACATAATATATAGTATATATATTTATATTCTTCTTCATACATAGTATATAGTATATATGTTAAGACAATGCATCTTTGATTTAAAATGGATAGTTTGAAAATGGAGATCATGGAATCAAGTAAATTTTTTAATTCCTATTAGTTATGTATATTATTTAAAAATAAATAGCATAAAAATTTATTATTATTATTATTATTATTAGGTAAGATGGTATCTTGTTATGTGGACCTTCAACTTTATATGTGGGGTACAATTTTAATTCCAGAAGCAAACTTGAGGGAATGACAAGAAAGGGGATCAGACTCACCATTGTGCGAATTCATATCCTGAAAACCGGTTCAGCCGGTAAACACCACCACCTGTCCAAGTGCAGAAGGACAACGAAAGACACCTCCCACAAATGTAAACAGCTGTCCCTACAAAACAGTACAAACCCTAGGTGCCAGAACCCGGAGTGGAGTGAAACATTAAATGCATAATGAAAAGTGAGAAAGAAGTCACTTAAAATGTGGGGTACAATATTAAATAAGTATTGAGAAGAGAAAATGAAGTCACTTAATACGTGGGAGCAACATTAAATAAGTATTGAGAAGAGAAAATGAAGTCACTTAATATGTGGGGTGCAAACATTAAATGCATATTGAAAAGAGAAAATGAACTCACTTAATATGTGGGGTGCAACATTAAATGTATATTGAAAAGGGAAAATGAACTTACCTACTATGTGGAGTGGAAAATTAAATACATATTGAAAAGGGCGTATCAACTCAATTGACATGGAGTATCAAGATTAAAAAATAAGGCTAACATTTAATAATAATGAATATCCTATTATTATTATTATTACTATTATTTTCTAGAGCATTCAATGAAACCATAGGTTACATTCTTCACTATATAGATTGGTGTAGTGCTCCCATTATTATGTGAGAAAAGGAAGGTGTGAGCTAATTGAAATATATTTTCATAGTAGATGTTTCATTTACACCTTGTAGAGGTTTTACCAATATAATAAATCTTAATGTCATTTTCTTTGTGGTTGTCTTTTTATTTTTACTTTGTGTGTATCACCATTTGTTCAAATTATTTCGTGATATCAAAACTGAAAAGTATTTGTTGACACCCATTTGCAATCTCCTTAACATTTTACTAAAGATTTACAACTTCCTTCTTCAAATTTGTAATTTTCAAAGAGCAATCCTCCATGTTTGCAACTTTCTACTTTATATATGCAATATCCATCAATCATTGTTTAGATCTCCAACTCTTAACCAACAATTCAACATTTCAAAATGGACTTCCATTTTTAGCACCTTTGAAGGTTTTGTTGGCTAAATTTGGGAATCAATATATGAACATAAGTTGCATCTTTCAGTAAGAAAACTGAGTTACACAAACCCTATATTGAAAATAAATATAGCAAACAATATTGAGCACTTAATCACATTTTACTTTTCACAAGTATAACATAGTACACCAAATATATATGGAAACTCAATATTGATCAATCATAGAAGAATTTACATCAATAGAGAGGAGACACCAATCTCCAAGATTTATGAGCACCAACTCAAAGGAGGCTACAACCCCCTAGTTTACAGGCTCCAACCTGAAGGAATCTCCAACTCCCTAGTTTATTAGCTTCTACTGGAAGGAGGCTACAAACCCCTAGTATTTAAGAGTATAGTATATGTTTCCCTTGATCACTGCTTTTCATCACTCGTCTTCTCCACATCTGCTAGGTCATAAGTTTATCATCAGCATGGTTTATTACATCATCATCATCCCTAGGTTATCCAATCTTCTCCAAGAGCATGAAACCCTAAAACAAAAGCTTTCTCCTACCTCGCCATACATGTAGAAGCCCTAGTCCAAGAATAGAAAACCCAAGAGTGTAGAAGATACTCGTCTGATATGCCAAGTCTCATTTCTAGGGTTTCTTATCCCCAGTAGAAATTGTGCACTTGTCTTGATGAGTGGATGTGTAAAGTTGTGTAAGAAATGCAAAGTTCTAACTTGTACTTATACTAATCCAAGGGTTGAAAATTTTTCATTGGCGCTGACATGTACTCTTCTGGCTAAGCCGACCTTACATTTTTTGTTGGACGGTCTTCACAAAAACCTTCATATATTTTGATTCCTTTGGAGTTAGAGGGAGTTTTGCATACTGTCGGAAAGGTATTGGAGTAAGATTTCCAACTATGTATAATATGTCACCATTTGACCATATATTTAGGGTGTAAAAGGCCTCCAAAGATGTGGAATCAAAACTAGGCATCTTCAATGCGCTTCATGTCTTCATCAAGGGGATTTTGCTGGGCATATTCAAGACTTCTTTCAAGACAACTATAGGCATTATTTTGGATATTTCATGTAGTCTTGTCATCACTGCTGGTAGGGGCTTCAAGGAATTTGACATCAATGACAGCGTCAATCAACACTCTCAATTGAGCATAGATCAGACCCTCGATCATGACTTTGGTCAACACAATGTTCTATCAAGGGATTAATAAACCTTCATTCAACTCGCCAAAAAAACACATAAAAAGAGTTTAAAAACCCTCAATCGAGATTTAAAAAAACTTGATCAATGATTTATAAACCTTTAATTGAGCATATGTAAACCGTTAATTGAAGGTTTAAGCTCAATGAATGGTTTATGAGTAAACCTCCTTTGCATATCTTTTATGTAGATGAAACCCCTAAGATGTCAAAACCCTTTAAATCTTCAATATTAGGTGGAGGATTTGATACCAATGAATTCTTCGTTGAATCTTATTTTACAGCCACTGAATTCCCTTGTTCTCGTTTTCTCAAGATTAGTTTAATTATATTTTTTCTAAAACTTATACATAATTCATTTCCTGTATATTTTTTCTAAGGCTTATACATAATTATTTTGTTAGGTTGAGAAGGTGTTGAGACAAAAATATGTATCTTAAAAATTACTCAACCATAATATTAACAAAAATAACAAGGAAGTTTAATTTTTAAAAGTGTATTTTATTTTTCATTTTACATAAACATTAGTACTTGGTAACACAAGAGTGTATAAAATTTGATTCAAATTTAGTGGAATTAAAAAGTCAATAAAAATACAATTTTTCAAAAAATAAATTCAAAATATAGGAATGAGGTTGGCTAGCTTTGAGCAAAGACACTAGCTCTATGACCATTGCTTTTCTTAGGGGGTATGGATGACAAATTGCCAAGATTTGTTGTGGCCACATTAAGGTAGTTCAGTTTGAATAGGATGAAATATCACAAGACTTTAAATGGACCCCCCATTATCAGGGAAATCGAGATCATGCTCCTAGACTATGCCATCTTCTTCTGATTGATGAGACCCATCAAGCCTAAGATGCCCAATTGATATCATAGCATCACTGATTCAATATTGGAGATAAACCAAGACCGACAAAAGCCTTATTTAAATCCCTATTACTAAGGAATCCAATGAGAATATTTATGCATTGAAGACTACTTTATGTCATATTAACAACCATGATGGGTCTCAACCACAATATTTTATGTGCAGTTACTTTCCCTGCATAGTGTCCTTCGGTGACACCATCATGAGCTTCGGCTATAATCAAGGGTTATTCATGCCCAAAGTACATCTTCTCAATATTTCATCAGGTTTTAGTTTATATAATTGGCCTGCTATGAGCTAATAATCTGTTGCTTTAATGACCAATTGCTTTTTCTTTGCTACAGTAAACCGTTGTGGTGCCATACCTATAGTAAAAAGGTTCACAATATCTTCGAAATATCCATCTATCATCTTCACAGTGTATAGTTGTGCATTGGAAGGTTGTCGTCCAGATTAATCGGATATTCTCATGTTTATAGCCTCAACAGATGGTCAGGTCATGTATTCAATATCCCCGGTTTAACTACAATTTCGAAATCATATTCTTGAAATAACAACAGCCATTGACATATTTTCCCACCAACACTGGCTTCTTGACTAGGTACCTTAAAGCAGAATGATCAATGAACATTTTAAAGTGTCCTCCTAACAAATAATTCCTGAATTTTTGTAAGGCATACACCATAGCTAATCCTTCCCTTTTTTTGTAGTATAATTTCTTTCTGTCATGGATAATTTCCTACTAGCGAACGCAATAGGATGGTTGATAGAACCTTCTCCATGTTGTGCAAGGATGGAATCTAAAGCAATAGATGAAGCATGAACATGTACATGGAACTCCTTTTGCCAATCTGGAAAGAATAGAATAGGTGATGTCACCATATTTTCTTTTAATGTGTTGAGGATATGCTGACATTCTTCATTCCACTGGAACTTAATATCTTTCTTTAACAACTTCTCCATTGGTGCAGTAATCTGCACATATCCTTTAATAAATTTCCTATAATAACCTGTATGTTCCAAGGTAGTTCTCAATTGTTGTACTGATGTCCGAGGTGCCAGGTCTACTATGATAGCTATCTTCGTAGGGTCCATCAACAGGCCCTGTTTCCAAACTACATGTCCCAACAATATATCGGAGCACAGAAAACACATTTTTTCAGATTTAAAGATATTTGATATTGTATATAACATTCTAACATCAACTGCAAGTTCTCAGTGTGATTATTTAACAACCCATAGACCATCCAATCATCAAAATATACCTCCAAAAATTTATGAATGAATTCTTTAAATGTTGCAACAACCACTCTAGAGAAAATAGCTGAAGCATTCTTTAACCCACATGGCATCATTGTATACTGATAACATCTCCATTCTGTAGAAAACACGGTTTTATGTCGATCCTCCTTAGCAATCCTAATTTGGTGGTACCCAAAAAAACCATCAATGAATGAATAAGCCTCATGACCTCCAACATTTTCTAATACTTCATCTGTAAATGGTGTACGGAAGGGATCATGCAAACTTGCATCATTCAATTTTCTCAAGTCTACACATATTCGAATTTCACCAATTTTCTTGTCTTGAACTACCATTGGGCTAGTCCATTTAGATTCTTCGACAGGTTCATGGTTCCAACTTCTAACATTATTTGAATTTCAGCTTTTACCTTTTCTTTGTACTTAGGATTCAACCTATAAGGTCTCTATTTGACAGGATTTGCATCAGGCTTCAGTGGGATCTTCATTTCTTCCAAATCCCCGACAATACCTTTCATTTCTAAAAACTTAGTGGGAAATAAGTCTTGATATTCATGCAATAAATCAGTTAGTTTGTTGAAAGTCTCATCGTCCCAATAGTCTCCAATATTAGCAAATTTAGGGTGTTCTTTTGAACCAATATTTACCTTCTTTTTCTTCAAGGGTTGCAAGAATTTATCAGATGCAATCTCGAGTCCCTCCAAATTTTTGCTTCCTTCTATTTCAGGAATATGTACATCTCTCGGATCATCATTTGGATCCCATGTAATGTTGTAGCATTACAAAGCTTGTTCAATTATCGTAGCCCATTGTAGCGTCTCAAACAGTGGTACCGCTACATATTCAAATATTTTAGCCTTAATGACTTGTAATGCCGCATCCAATGTTGGATCATCATCTTCATAGCTAAATGTTCTCCTAAAATTTATAGCCAGATCATCCCAATCTATTGTACCTCGTCGAAGCTCCAAATAAATATATCGGTTTATAGGTATAGTATCCAGCGTATGGATAAACATATGGGCCCACTCCTTCTTAGTTACATCCTTCCATATCTTAGTACATGTCACCAAATGCTCCTCAAGATTGGCTATCCCATTATACTTTATTCAAATATTTGGAATCCCTTCTCCAAACCTAATCTCCATTGACATGCGACATTGCAGCCAATCTTGTATATATCCCTTATGGACAGTCCACCACCTTGTTGGGGTAGCCTTTAATGCTACATCTAGCGCTAACAATCGTTGCTAAACAGGTATCTAAATTAGGTAACCCCTCATAAGTAGGAAGATCACATACCTCAATACTAACCCTACGCACTTACTTTGTAATACGACCACACCTCCTCATTGACACTTCATGCAGTCTAGTTTTCCAATTTTCCAATGCTTTCTCAGAATCTGATGAACACGAACTAATTCTTCAACAACTTAGGGTACCATCTGTTGTTGGGTTTACATATTCATCTACTCTTTAAGTTACGTTGTGAATATTTTCTAAGTCCCAGACATCATCTTCTTCTCTTATAGGTTAGATGTATCTTAGACCCTCCAATGGATCTAACGGTGCAACAAATATGATGTAATTCCATCCTTCAAATATCATAATCCGATTTTTGAGATATATGATAGCCTAATTTTCAATAGAACAATCTATACCAAGCAATGTAGGATATGGAATTGTATCATCAACTATCTATATAGCTTAGAAGTCTGCAAAGCTTTGCAATCCTTCCACTTCAACAGGAACACCTTCCATTCTTTCGAATGTAATTACTTTCAGTTGATTACCCAATCTTAATTGAACAAGTGACCATACTATCTTAGGTGTCGCCATACGTTCCCAAGTTTGCTTAGTGATGATTTTCACATCTGAGCCCAGATATAGAATAATAAGATCCATGTCATAGTCCCCAATCTGCGCATTGAGCCTCATTTCCCTTCCTGTTTTTCTGTTCATTTGTAAATGATTTAAAACCCTTTCCTGATCAGGTTGTACTACTTGCCTTTTTTCAATTAAATTATGCAAATTCCTTAATCTTTCTTCATCCTTAATTAAATATATACAACTCTTCAAAAAACAATTCAGGGCACATACCTTTCCTTGAGGTCTTCTTGGATCCAAGCGATCATAGCAGGATGGCATGTCATAGGTAAAGACTTTATCATATACCGACAATGAAACGGATGTCGAAGGTCCCTTATGTGTCATGGTAAATTATCCCCTTGCTTCGACAAATGTCTCTTTTTCTTTCTGGACATCAAATAGAGTAGGGCACTGTGCTATAGGTCTTACTCTAAGATTGCAGTGGTTATCATGTATTCCCTTGTCAGTTCCTGTCACAACTCCTCCTCTTGTAACTACAAAAACATTGGATGGTTTATCTCTTGGTTCCACTGATATCTTCAGGTATGCCCGACAATATTTTTCACCATGACCAACTAATCTACAGGATTTACAAAATAAGTTATGGGGAGTACTTACATTTTTTTGCAATAGGTAACATTCCTCTAGTCGATGTCCCCTAATTTAACAGATCCTACAGTAGACTCCATCTCCTTGATTCAACAGATTAGGAGCCCTTGAAGTTATGTATTCTTGGAATGTTGGACATTGATCCTTTGAATGGCCTTCTGATTTACACCTTGTGTGCCAAACATATTCTCCTTTATCTTTCCCTTTCTTAATTTCTTCAATCTGCAGTGACAAGTTTTCTAGCTGCGACTGGATTTGGACCATACTTGTCCCAATTTCTCCCACAGGTTATAATTATTCTAGTTTCATAGATAGTTCAAGACCCTCGATCCGTGTTTCAATATTATGTTGCATTTGTGGAACTCTAATATGAGGTAACAAAGCGTATATGAACCATTCCTTTTGCTGAACATTTGTCATTTGGAAACTTACATAATCCATCAAGGTCTTGAACCTCTAGTCGAAGTCCCATATGGACTCAGTCGGTAATTGTAATGCATTGTGACTCATATTTTGGTTTATAGAATGCATATTTCAATGCGGACTCAATCTCTGATAATGTTTTGTGTGCACTCCCAGTACGTACATTTGCAAACTTCATAAACCAGTCTAAAGCACAGCCCCATAAAGTTGTGATTAGATGCGCACTTTTTACATCCTCATATTGCACTTGCTTAATAGTCCAAATAGATTCACACTGAAACCAGTGTTGGTCTGGATCCTCTGATCCATTCCCATGTAAAATAGGCAACTTCATATCATCTTAGTCATTTTGTTTCTCAAGGGTACCTTCTAACTTGGTACTAACGAACTAACACTTGCAAATTTTATACTAGTTGAAGCACTATTCTAGCTACTACTACTATTATGACTTATTTGTATAGACTATAATGATAAATTGTTGTCTCTTACCTTAACTTCTGAATATGCGCACAGGGACATAGGTATTTTGAAGCGTCGGGTTTGCGATGAATCATTTTGTTCTTCTTCTTGGATGAACTGGTAATTTTCCTCTTTGTTCCCCTTTATATCGTAGGGATATTCCTCAAGTTGTGGTATAGGTTCGTAGTCCCGTCCTCCAGTCTCACTACCACTCACTTCTTTTGTCGCAGTATTCTTTCTCTTATATGACCAGAATCTTATCCCACTTCATAGTACACCACACTATTCATCCATCTCTCTTTCTTCTTCGCTTATCATTTCAGCTCGGTCCCTTTTCAATATTACTCCATACCGTCCTCTCTTCAACACCCAAGTACTCCGCACACAAATGGTTTACTCCTCAGATTCCATCTACATAACCCCTTTTTCACAAAGTAACATTTTAATCCGTTGGTTTAAAGATCTCAGGTACTTACCTTGCGGACCTTGGAAGAATTCTCTTTCAACAACAGTGTAATACTTCGTGGTGTCTACAAGAAACTCTATAATGTACCCTTCCAGTCTACTATCCACTAGTAATCAATAGCATGGAAAATCTTATTGTTAAAAACTTTAAGGGACCAAACCAACTCAGGGGTCCAAACTGTAGGTTCACCCCCTTGAAAACACCTCTTTTTTAGAGTCAACCTCGACAACCACTCGGTTAATAAAATGGGAAATTATCCAAAGAAAACTTCATGAATATCTGAGAAGACATGCTTAGCTAACCAATCTTCCCAATTCAAGCGTGGATTTTTATTCCGATCTTCTGCATATTCCTTTAGCTTCTTTTCAATCCAGTTCTGAATATCAGGCTTAGATATGTGATGAACCTGCAATAATTAATTAATGCAATACACAAGATATCAGAAATAATAGAACTCAGAATCACTTTTATATTGATCACGGGCCACTTCGAGGAGGCAACCTCCTTTGAGCAAGCTCAATACAATTAACTTCATGGTGCCTTCAATGACCTCAACACACACTTATATACTAAGTCTATGCTCAATACTATGAGTCAAAACCATGGGACATATAATACTACGGGACGACTTACAAAGCATATGCGTCCAATACTATGGGTCAATACTATGGGCTAATATAAACTATGGATCAACAAATACTACGGGACGACTTACAAAGCATATGCGTCCAACAACAATATACTAACAAAGTAAAGACATGGGTTCCTAACATCCGCTCTCCCTTAGAAAAATCTTTGTCCTCAAAGCTTTAGATGTGGAAATTGATGCAGAATCTGAAGGAGTGGGTCCCCTGTAGCATCCTTGGGTTGCATTCCGAGCCACTGGTGCCTTTGGAGTTTCAGGGAGGATTGCGTGGAAGGTTGTAGACGAAGGAGAACCATATCAATGATGTGAAAAGTGCGCTCAGAACGGTGTTGATCGGCTTGTTGTTTCAGTCGAATTCTTGCCATGTGAAAATTGTCCTGCAGAATGAGAAGAAGCTGATCACGGTTTCGAAGAATTGAGTCAATTTCCTGAACTGGGGAGCTGCTGAAGGTGTATGGAAGAAGAACTGGTGGTGCATGTCCAGACACTGCTTCATATGGTGTCCTTTGAGATGTGGTACTATACCACTGGAGCGCTTCTAGGAAATCCATAGAAATAGTTGTCCAAATCTGTGGAGGGATGGGCAAGGGTTCAAGCAGTCCCGAAAGGAGGGTCGTTTCACCCTTGTTGACCTGGAAAGTATCACAGTCAACCACCATCCGTTGAATTGTCCTTTTGAGTCCCTGCCAAAAGAAGTTACATTGTTCCTGGTCATACGTTTTGAGGAACCCAGAGTGCCCTACTGATGAAGAAGCATGGAGTTCATAGAAGAGATAGCCCCGTTGAACAGATTGCAACCAATTTGGAACAAGCAAAGAAATACCTGTAAGAGAAACTGGGTTATCAAATGTGTGAGGAGGAGCATCTTCCACCATATTGTCCTTACCCTTCTGGGAAGTGGTCGCATAGTCATAACCCATGAGTTGGATAACCCATTTCAGGTGTGCTGGGGAGGAGACCCGTTGTTCCAGAAAAATTTTGAAACTTTGGAGATCAGTCTTGATGCAAAAATAATTCCCTAATAGGTATGGCTGCCACTTCTGTACTGCATGCAAAATAGCCATCAGTTCCTGCTGAGAGGTAGATGCGACTAAATTCTTACCGAAAAGGTCTCTTGAAGGCGGAAAGCTCATTGGTTCAGCAAAGACACTTGCATATCTATCCAAGGAAGTAGTGGAGACCGTTGATGGGTGCATCTGAAGGGAATGGAGTTGAGCGATGATACCATGTGAATTCTTCTTAAGGATTTTTTCTAGGCGATGTGAACTGATGATGAAGAGAGACCCTGGTTGTAAGCCCATTAATTTGTGTTATGCCCCATTTACTGAAAACTGCATCCAAAGTTTCGAAAAATCCCATAAGATGGGGCCAAGTGTGCGTAACCGTTGAACGCCCAAAACCACATCACATCCACCTAAGGACAAGGAAAACATGTCAGAGCACAGGTTATAATCTTCCATAGAGATACACACATTGTGACACTTCCCCTTGCAAGGTAAGGTGCCCCCATTGGCAACCATGACTTCAAAGTTGGAGCAATGATGGATAAAACAATCAGCCTGTTTGGCAATCCGAGGGTCAATGAAGTTATGAGTGCTACCAGAATCAATGAGTATGGTAAGAGGGAGCTTATTGAAGTATCCCCTGACTTGCATTGTTTGTGGGGTGGTGACGTCGGTTACAGCATGGAGAGAGAGCTCAGGTGGGTCGTCCTGAGATGGGGTGTCAACAGGCAGGTGTTGAATGTCAACCTGATCACCTACTGTATATGGAGCTTCTTCATCAAGTTCTGAGGCAGGCGGAGAATCCACATCCAAGAGATAGAGCTTTTGTTGAACACATCTATGTCCCCGAGTGAATTTCTCATCACAATTATAACAAAGCCCTTTTTCTCGGCGAGCCTGCATCTCTGTTTCAGACAAATGCTTAATAGGAGTTGGTTGCGGGGCAGGCGTGATGGAAGGTCGTTGGGGACCCATATTTCTGAAGGGAACAAAGGTGGGTTTAGAGCGTTGTTGAGTTGCGATCTTGTCCTCTACCAACTTAGCCAACCCTAGGACTTCCATCATTGTGTTGGGACATAACATTTTGACCTCTGAGCGGATTTCATCCTTGAGACCACTGATAAAACAACTCCTGTAGAATTCATTAGACAATCCGTCTGTGTGATTGGCCAGTTTCTCAAATTCTGTCTGATACTCTCTCACTGTGCCAATTTGGTGAAGTTTAGTGAGTGCTCCTGTGAAGTCATCAAAAGCACTAGGACCAAATCGTGGCAAAAGGAGTTGGCAAAAATCTGTCCAGTTTGGCTCGGGATGAGCTTTGATGTACCAACGGTACCATTGAAGGGCTTGTTGTTCCAAATGAAAGGATGCAAGTGGAACTTTCTGGATATCAAAAGTATTATGCAGACTGAAATATTGTTCTGCTCGGTATATCCATCCAGTCAGATCAATACCATTGAAGCGAGGAAAATCAAGCTTCGGCCCGAAAATTGCTAGAAGAAGAGAACCCGGTGGCTGCAAAAGATTCTGGCTGTCGGTTATTGTTCATGGCCGAATGCCGAAGATGGAGGCTGAGAAATTTTTCATCCAAATCTTGGAGTTTGGTTTGGATGGCTGCAAGTGCTTCCTCCATGGTTTTTTTTTCTTTCCTTGGAAATGGATAGAAAAACACAAACAAAAGCTTATTTAGTAAAGGAAGATTTGGATTTGGGAAAAAATTGGATGGGTAATTGGGGTTTGACTAGGTTTTGGACACTTTCTGATGGACAGGGAAGCAAAAAATGGGGATTTTAGAAGCGGGGTGAAAGAATGAGAAAATTTGGTAGAGAGGGACAAAGAAGCAAAATTAAGAAAGGAACATAGTGGCAAAATTTGATGGCGTTTGGGTCAAAATTGAAGGAGTTGTGGCAAACCCTAAAAATAGACAAATGTGAGATTTCTGGTCTTGGGAAGTGGAATTTGGGATAGGGTCTTCAGGAATGAAATATGCAGGATGGGATTGCAGGGATGTCAGTGAAGTTTTAAGGAAAACAGAGTTGAAACAAGGGAGATATGGCCAAAAAACAGATTTATTTTTTATTTTTATTTATTTATTTCCAGAAATGGATCGACAACAGCGGCGCGGAAGGGATCCGCAACAGCACGGAAATGATAAAAAACGGCTGGATCTGAAATGGCGACTGGATCTGGAACGACTTTCAGAATAGATCTGAAACGGTTGGATCTGGAGCGGAAGTGATCGGCAACAGTTCAGTTGAAAATAGATATGGACCCCAGGTATGTGTGGCTTCCTTTCAGTTCAGGGGATTCACTCAGCCACCAATGTTGTCTGACGGCTTGCGTATTGGGGCAGTACCCCTCACTCCACGGCTCAGGTAAAACTGATAACCGCTTTGCCACAAACGACAGCTCTTGGTTTATCTCATGGGTGAGAACTAGTCAATCAGGTAGGGGTCGTTGCCCTTTTCGCTGGCACGTCCTCTTAATGGGCCAGCTACTTTGGGGTTCCTGTGGTACTCCTCACAATGAGTTTTAGGGCTTATGCCCAAGTACTTCCTACAGTTAAGCGGATAGGGGTTATCCCCAGATCCGAACTTGTAATAGATGCAAACAAAAAATTTGGCAGAAATTCCACCCAAGGAGCCCAAGAAAGTGCTCTGATACCAGATGTGATGAACCTGCAATAATTAATTAATGCAATACACGAGATATAAGAAATAGTAGAACTCAGAATCACTTTTATATTGATCACGGGCCACTTCGAGGGGGCAACCTCCTTTGAGCAAGCTCAATACAATTAACTTCACGGTGCCTTCAATGACCTCAACACACACTTATATACTAAGTCTATGCCCAATACTATGAGTCAAAACCATGGGACATATAATACTACGGGACGACTTACAAAGCATATGCGTCCAATACTATGGATCAATACTATGGGCTAATATAAACTATGGATCAACAAATACTATGGGATGACTTACAAAGCATATGCGTCCAACAACAATATACTAACAAAGTAAAGACATGGGTTCCTAACAAGATATATGCCACATCCCCCTCGGACACAAATCCTGGTCCAACGGAACCATGTGTTAGCTTAAATTCGACCTGGGTTCACTTAAACTATTTACCAACAAACCCCAAGATATCGGCCCTTTTGGCATTACCTGTGAACATACATCTCACATGAGGTTCCTATGGGAACTGTAGGAACCAGGTTTCTACAGCGGAGAAGGGGAATGACCAAGAATCTACAAAAACTAGCATTCTATAGCTTCGATAGAACAACCAACATTTCCCAAAATCCATATAATGCAAATATATATTCAATTACCAGGTTTCTATATTAGCTTCGCAGCATGCTAACTTACTTCTTATATATTATCAGATCAAAATCACTATATCATTTATGCCATAGGATTATAAAATCAAATTAACACACATAAATCACACACACACATGAACACCATAAATTGCATGGAAACCCAAGATGGGAAAAATCACGGAAGCACTATTCTTATTCCTGAGTTGCAACAAAATTAGCACTTCATGTTTACGCACACAGCCAACAGACTTTCTCTTTTCATTACAACAAACCTACACACTAAGATTGTAGATCACTACAACCTCTTTCAACTCACTTATACATCAAAATTACAATAGTATAAAAAACGGACTTTCTTCATTACATAAGGAAAAACTATATCCTCTCACCCTTCCTTAGTCTAACCAACTCCAAAATTCCCAACCCATTACATTTATATAGGACTCATCCATATCCCTCCTCGGTCCCACTACTTAGACTCATTAATGTAAGTGGACAAAAGTTGTAACTACTCTCAACTACCTCCGTTGTTGACGAAATCAAATGCCCTTCGTTCCTTATTCTTCGGCTGCTTCATCGGAGCCAATCCTACTTTCATGGACCACTTCTTCCTGTCTTCGTTCATACAAAAACTGGTTAAAAAACTGCACCAAAACTTTCCCAAGCCCAACATCTGTAATACCTAGAAACTTGTTGCCTACTATGTCCACACCAATACCCATAGCTTCTTCACAACTTAAGGCTTCAATAATTCGTAACACATTGCACCATTAAAATGTATTTGAATCACTCCTTGATTTTCTTGCTAGACTTAGTCAACATTAACATCATATACCTTGAGTCATATATCCATCTTCATTAGACTTCATTCTTCATCCCTAGATCGCTGAAAAGTAGAATCTTCCTCATGCCTCGGAACACAACACAATCAAACATCCACGCCCAAATGTGTTGAACTAAATTATATTTACATGATTCATTGACTTTACGTTTTGGGATAGACCTTTTCATGTTTAGCTTAGGTATTTTGGATTGGCTAAGTCAACCTTTTCATATTTAGCGTGGGGATTTTCAATTGGCTAGGACAACCTTTTCATGTTTAGCATGGGGCTTTTGTATTAGCTAATCGGACATTGTGTTATGTTTGTTCATAGGATTTGTAAGGGCTTGTGTAGTGATATGCACAGGATTTCTAGTTCGTTCGCACAATGTTTATGCAGCAATTGTTCAGCTCTCTCCAATCCCTATGCAAGGAAGAATTCTAGTGCTAATAGTTCTATGCTTTAAGGTTGATTAAGAACCATGTAGAGCTTCTCATATAGGATTCAATGGATGGCACATAATAGTAAGCATCATGCAGAGTATGTGCAAAATAGTCACTGGTTACAAGAATATGTAGTAGTCAACCAAATACTTTTGCAACTGTATTCAATATCTCATTTCATTGGGTGATCAATATTTTTCAATGATTGACATTAATGAAAACTAATCTATTCAACAAAAGGCATGGAATGGGCCTTGTCATTTGGATTGGATACTTTGTTTATCAAGATTGACTTTGAGAAATTTTATGGCTAAGTGGAATGGCACTTCATTCTAGGGATGCTAAAAGTCATATGATTCAATCTTAGTTTTCATAAACAATGTGGAAACCTTATTTAACAAAGCATTGTCTTGTTTGTCAAGTAGTAGAGTAAATATGGACATTTGAGCCTATTTTAATCAATCAAACAAGGCCTCCCTATGGCGCTAGCCTTACATGTTTTGGTTATAGAGGCCCTTGGCTATTTTCTTTGCTTTAAATTCAACCAAGAGCTAGTTAATGGGATTCACCTCTTGGAAAAAACGGTTGTGCAGTTAGTCCATATACATTTCCCAGATGACTTATTCCTATCAATTTTCAAGAATAAACCCTCATGTTTCCATACTACTGAGTGTTTGTATACTTTTTGTATGGCCTCAAGCTATACTATTCAATGGGTCAAGAGATAGTGCTATTGGCATAGTCAACCACCTATGCTTGAATTGTTAGCCTTGTAAAATTGGACTTGGATATAACTGATCCAATAGTGCTCCTAAACATCATCTAACATGTTGATTTGAATGCAATAAAATGTACTGCATCAAAATATTTTTCCTGGAATGTTTCATTTTATTGCACGAACCAATGCATACAATAATGAGAAACAAAATCCCATTACAACACAATTTCATATTTCTTTGATGGTGCATTGGTGTAGATGAAATGCATTAGCAACCGATGTCTAATCTAGATCCACAATTGTCTAGTTTAGATCTACAATATCCATTACTCATTGTTTAGATCTGCAAGGATAGACATGGAATTTTACTCTTTAAAAGTGTATCTTTATTTTTTCACTAACATAAACTTTGGAGAGAAACTTGTTAGCAATGCAAGGGTGTATAAAATTTGATTTGAATTTTAATTAATAGAATGAAAAAATTAACATAAGTAGAAATTTTCAAAAAATAAATTCAATATCCACACTGGGATTTAGCCTTGCTATCCTTGTGGGGAGATTCTATATTTATAACTATTGCTTTTCTTAAAGGGTATCGATGAACAATCACCAATATCTAGTGTGGTTGCATTAAGGTAGTTCAATTTGAACTTGATGAAATCCCACGGGACCTAAAATGGACCCCTATGATGAGGAAAATCAAGGCCAAGCTCCTAGACTACCCCATCTTATTTTGATCAACGAAGCCCATTTGGTCTAACATGCTGATCTAATATCCCAACTCCATCGACTTAAGATTGGAGATAAACCAAAAAAAGCCTTATTTAAATCCCTATTACTAAGGAATCCAATGAGAATATCTCTACATTGAAGACCACTTTGCATAGTATTAACAACCATGATGTCATTGAAAAAGACTTTGTAGAGAGGATGGATTCCATCAAAAAGTGTATGGACCTAGTCCCTTGCTTGGTTTCTTAGGAGAAAAGAAGGGTATTCCCCCTATTTATTTCTACGGTAAATCTTGTGGAAACCCTTCATAAAATGGATGATGATAAATCCTAATGCCTTGGCCCGCACAGGTGTGTCTCATTGGCGATTCGCTTGATATGAAGTCACATGTTGTAAATAGAGGTCACGAGTTCAAATCACACTCGGACTTACTCGTGTCCCATGCTTGCGGGTAGTTGTGGGGCACCTAGGGGTATAGTGGTAGCAAGATTAGATCCCTGGACCCCGTGTCACGCGAGTACCCTCCGAGTCCCCAGTTGCCGATTCCCCTAGTACAAAAAACACACAAAAAAAGATAAATCCTAATGCCTTGATAGATTCCCCTATGAAATCTATAAGGCCAAGTGGAATTTTTTTAGGCTAAACTTGTTACAAGTTTATCATGAAGCTCTTGGGACAAGTTCCCTAAGATCACATATTAACAAGGGTCCCATCAAGCTTGTTCTCAAGGATGGGGTCCCTAAACGGATCACAAATTAGAGGCACATGACCCTACCTGACATGTCCTATGAAATCCTAGCCAAATATTTGGACTTTCACATCAAGAATATCCTTCCCAAAATAAGTCATATGGAAGAAACCTTATTTATTTAGTGGCGATATATCCATGATAATGTCATCGATGTATATATGGAAGGAATGGACTAGGCCCCATTATTTAATTTGTACACTATGCTTATCAAGATTGACTTTGAGGAAGTCTATGATTAAGTGGAAAGCTTATTTAATAATGCATTGGCTTGTTTTCCAGTAACAAAATAAATGATCGACACGTGAGCTTATTTTAGTCAATTAAACAAGGCTTCCCTTTGGATTTGGACCTATATGTTTTTTTTCATACAAGCCCTTGGCTATTTTCTTTTCTTTAAAGTCAACCAAGAGCTAATTAATGGGATTCAACTCATGGAACCAAAGGCTATGTAGTTGGTCCATGGACATTTCCTAAATGATTCCTTCTTAACAATTTCTGAGAAGAAACCCTCATGTTTCCATACTTTTGAGTGTTTGGATACCTTTTGTATGACCTCAGGCTATATTATTCAATCAAATGAGAGACATTGCTAAAGGCATAGCCAATGAAATATGATTTAATTGCAGGCTTGCAAAATTATAATTGGATACAATTGAGCCAACAATGCTCCTAATGCTCTTAGACATCATCTGGCACATTGATTTGTGCAATAAAATGCACCTCGCCAATATATTTTTCTCAAAGTGGTTCATTTTATTACACAAACCAATGCATATAGTCATGTCAAATGTAATGCCTCTGTGACACAATTATATCTTTATTGATTGTGCATTAATGTAAATGGAATGTATTAACAATCAATATCTAATAGGTATTGATGTAAATGGAATTAAAGTAAACAAATCTTGTTGGTAGTTTTAGATTATTAAGTTTCCAATCTTGGGACATTACAGAGTGGTATCAAAATAGGTTACAACCTAGGGATGTTATATGAGAATAGATCCGTGTGATAAGATTGAAATTTGAAGTTGTACGACCTTTATTTGACAAAAACCCTTAAACACCCTCTGTGAGAATGGGTTATTATGTTCTGTTGGACACTGATGGTAATTGGTGATGAGATGGGACAAGGGTGGGAATTCACAACCTTGACCTACATTCAAGCTTTTGGATTTTTTAAGGAATTGAATCCAGTGTGAATTCCCAGGGCTTCCATAATGTCGTTATTTCATTTAGAGAAGAAGTATGCATATGATGATATTGTTAAATAGTTCCTTGACAACTATCTAGACAAAGAATCCCAACGTAATGTATAGGAAGAGTCAACATCAAGTTCCTGAGTGTATTCATTTGGAGGAGTGCAAAGTAGAGGTTGATGTGGATAAACTTGCAAGAGTGCAAAGTGGAAGTTGTTGTAGATGAACTTGCAGTAAATGATATTGGGGCATAAATGAGGGGTAAAGTAGAAGCTTCAAGAAGTATTCCTTGGAATTTTAAATGGAAATGTTACACGCCGAATGGGAATACAATAATACTGGCGTAGAAATGAAGCATAACGTAGAAAATTCAAGAAGTAATTCTTCGCATCCAAAACATTCTTGGAAGTAATGGTGTATATCCTGTCATCCGCTTGCATGTTTTTATATAGGCCCATAGTACAGAAATGATCCTCAAATCCTAGTCATATCTATTCACATTGCATACCTTTGTCAACGAATTCTACATAATCTCATTGAATGCTTCAACAATTCCATTTGCTTGAGGGTGATAGGGGGTGCTCTTCTAGTGATAAATATGGAACTTCTCTGCCGAAGCAAAAATTATCTTATTCAAAAAATGGGTCCCTTAATCACTCATTAGGATTATTGGACATCCAAAACTTGCCACAACATTCTCAAGCAGAAACCATGTAGTTCTATGTGTGCTTCAATCCTTCCCCAGTTTTTCTTCTTCCCATCTATTTTAGTAGTTTGTCACGGTAATGATGTATCTTGCTTCCGACAGCTTCGCGGGTAGATTAATAGGCCCAACAAGTCCACTACCAATTTATCAAATGCTTGCAATGTTACTTGGGGCATCAAAATCATCCTATCCCTCCTTAATGGCTTTTCGAATCTCTGGTAAATGTCGCATGTCTGACATAATTCCTTAGCATCCTTGTGCAGGATCTTTTGTGTAGTCATTTTCCTAGCGTAATGGCCTCCCACAACTAGTTCATGGGCCTATTTCATTATCATAAGTCGTTCATGCTAGAAAACATATCGTTGTAGAATGCCTTATGTGACCAATTTGTATAAATTTCCTGCTATCAATTGATGATCTGCTACCTTCACAACTAGTTGTTTCTTCTGTGAAACCATTTACTCGGTTGGGGATACTCCAGTACTTAAGAACTATGTAATCTCTAAGAAGTAATCATCAACCATATAAACTACAAACACGTTCCCATCTAGAATACTCTCATCTATGTTTCCCGCATCCTATCCAGTTTCTATGTGCAAAATGTGGCGAAGTCTTGAGTTCAGCTTCCCTAGTTTCACTACAACCTCAAAATCATACTCCTGAAATAAAAACAACCATCTACATATCTCCCCCCCCAAAATTGGATTGTTGAAAAGGTATCGCAGTGCAAAATGGTTAATGTACATCTTAAAACGTGATCCCAACAAATAATGCTTGAACTTCTGCAGTGGATACACCATCGCCAATCCCTTACCCTATGTACTGGTGTAATTCTTTTTTGATTCGAAAACTTTCTACTTGCAAATGCAATGGCGTGATCTAAGTCTCCTTCTCTTGGTTGTGTTAGGACCGCACCCAACATTATGGATGACTCATCCACATGAACATGAAATTCCCTTTTCTAGTCTGGAAAGAATAGGATTGGCGCAGTCACCAAATTCTACTTCAAGATATCTAAGCTTTGTTGACACTCCTCACTCCATTGAAACTTGACATCCTTCTTCAACAACTTTTCTAGTGGACTCGTGATCTACGCGTGCCCCTTTATAAACTTCATGTAGTATCCTGTGTTCCCTAGTGTAGTGTGCAACTATTGCACTGAAGTCTGTCTGCATCTATCCAACATCAAATGCAGAACTTTAATATGATTCTTCAACATATTGAATATTATCCAGTCATCCAGATACACTTCTAGAAACTTATGAATGAACTCTTTGAAAGTTGAGACAACCAATCTGGAGAATATTGTTGCCATGTTCTTTAAACCAAATGGCATCGTTGTATATTTGTAACATCCCCATTCTATCACAAATGTCATATTGTGCCTATCTTCCTTTTCAATCTTTATATAATGGTACCCAGAAAAGTCGTCAGTAAATGAATAAGCTTCTTGTTCACCTACATTTTCTAGCACTTCATCTGTGAATGGTGTGGGAAACAGATCATGTAGACAAGTGTCATTCAACTTGCGTAGATCCACACAAATTCTTATTTCTATCATATTCTTATATTGGACCACCATCAGACTGATCCATTCTGACTCTTTAATAAGTTCTATGATTCTAACTTCCAGCATTCTATCTATCTCATCCTTTACTTTCTCCTTGTATACTGGATTTAGTTGGTATGGCCTCTACTTCACTAGTTTAGCGTATGGTTTTAGAGGTATCTTCATTTCTCCTAGTTCACCAACAATCCCCTTGATTTATGAAATTTTAGTATGAAATATATCATGATATGCACGCAGTAGATCAACAATATTTTCAATTGTTTCATCATTCCAGTAGTACCCAATGTTTGCAAACTTTGGATTCTCCTCCATGCCAATATTCACTTTACGGGTCTTCAATGGTTGTCTATAATTGGTAGATGCCAACTCAGGTCCTTCTACTGCGCGTTCTTCCTCTGTCTCTGGTATATATACATTTCTTGGGTTATCCTTCTCCTAGTCTTCTTCGGCCACTTTATAACATTCCATCATCTCTTCAACTATCGTAGACAACATATATTCACTACATATGGGTATAGCTCATGTCGCATCTTTTAGTGAAAACATATTGTCCCTCATAGTCTGTAATGTTGCATCTATAGAAGGGACCTCATTCTCAAAGCTAAATGTTACTCTAAAGTTGGGTTTCATCTCCTCCCAATCTATTGTGCCTCTGCACAATTCCAACTCTATATAACAATTCTTCGGAATAGTGTCCAATGTGTGCACAAATATATATGTCCATTCCTTCTTTGGCATTGTACTCCATCTTGTGATACAATGTGCAACATGTTCTAATGGGAAGCTCAGCCCCGCATACTTTTGCATAGTATACTCAACACCAAATATAACTTCTAGTAGCCTTTTGCACTGCTTCCAATCACTCATATTTTCCTTATGAGCAGCCCACCATATTGTAGTGGTCACTTTTAGCGTAGCATTTAGTGCTCACAACCTTTGTTGTTATGGTATCTACATTTCAAAACTTGTTACAAAAGAAGCTACATCTGTAAGGCTATCATACTTTGGGAGATCACATACTTATGCTCCAATACAATGTAATGAACATGTGATGCACATACACCTTCTCATATGTACTTTGTGCATCTTTTGCTACCGGTATTCAAAAGCTTCTTCAAAGTCTGACACACAAGAGCTAATACTGTGCCAACTAAGCATACCATCAACTGTAGGGTTTACATAGTCTTCCATTCTACCAGTCATGTTATATAGATTCTCCACTTCTCCTTTCCTGATTGGTTCCACATATCTTCTCCCTTTTGCCAGGTTCAATGGCGCATCGACTCTTATATAGTCCCCCTCGAAAATTATTTGTCTCTTGTTTAGGTCAATAATGGACTGTTTAGAAAAATCCCATCCAAGTACCAATAACGAATAATACAGTTTGTTGTCATCTACAATCTAAATAACTTCAAAATTGGTTGTGTTTTGCACCCCATAGATACCCCCGTCAACCTTCCACTTGGAACAATTATGTGTCGGTAGCTAGTCTCAACTGAACATTAGACTAGATCAACTTTGGCCTGCCCATCATCTCTTAGGTTTGTTTTGGTTGGACATTACATCAAATCCCATATCCAGAATGATATAGTCCATATCGTAATCCCCTATATTTAGGTGGAACTCCATATTTGTCCTTCTATTGTATTGCACCTAGTTAAATCCAACAGATTCTTCCCTCTCTTGCGTGCATCGATCGATCATCCAACAAAATACACCCAAAGAAGATTCATTCTTTATCAACTCTAAAGAAATTTTCAATAAATTATTCAAAGTTCTTACCTTTTCATCTAGAACCTCTGGTACTGAGTAGTCATATGCTGGAGGCATGTCATATACAGGTGGTCTATCATATAATTGTCATGACGATGATGCTCCAAAGTCTGGTTTTATGAGCTCTTTCCTTGCTTTCTAGTATGTGTTGTTCTCCCTCTAAGGATCAAACATCAAGATTTTTCCTACAGCTCTCTTAACCCATTTTCTTATGTGCAATTCTTGCTATGTTGCATCAGCTCCTGTCCTTGATCCTCTGCGTGTAACGGTTGCAATCCTTGGTTGGTCATCGCACTCTTCTATTGTAATCATCCGGAAATTTTGATTTTGGTTATGATTTGGAATCTGGTTTTGGTTTTGGATTTGGTTTTGATTCTGATTCAAGTTCTGATTATAGTTTATCCTCTGCTACCATTTTGTGATCAACAGTGGACAATCTTCTGTCGCATAATCCAATAGTTTGTAGTATGTGCATGTTGTGCATGGGTTCTAGAAATCCTGCGCAAAATTTCTTTGTTGAACGCAATGCTAGTATATGATTGGCCCTCTAACTATACCAAATCCTCCTCTACCTTGACCTTTGAATCCTCCACGGCCTCCTTGATTAAAGTCCCTTGAAGCATTGTTTGTTGTGGCACTCCTTCTGGTCCAACTTCCCCTTGGAATATGTATGCATATGAATTGCGCTCTCACATGAGGTCTAGTGCATGACAATTCCTTCTCATCATGTCCTACTAATTTACAAAAATTGCAAATTAGAATTCTTGGGGTACTCACATATTTTTGTAGCAATGGAGAAGTATTAGGGGGATGATTCCCTCTACATATCTCACACCATACTCCTCCATCAAGGGGCAAAGTGTTCAGGGATCTTATTTCCAAATACTCTTTATACGCTAGACATTCATTCTTTTGGTGGCCTTCCTTTCTGCAAGTTATGCACCATATCTTTTTATGCTTCTCCTTTCCTTTGGAAATCTCCTGCAATTGAATCATCAATGCCACTAGTTACTACTAAACTTGAGCCATCCTTGCGGGTTTCTTTCCCACCAAGGATGATTCCAACTTCATGGCAAGCTCTAGCACATTTGATTGCGATGAAATTTGATGTTGCGTTAAAGGGCCGCATATATGTGGCAACCATCTTACAATGAACCACTCCTTATGTTGTTCCTCGAGAATATGGAATGTTAGTCTATCCATCAGCAATTTGACCTCCCAGACCGATTCATTCGATAATTGTATAATCTCCTTTAGTTAAGTAATACACTGCGACTCAGATTTTGGTTTCTTGAATTCCTTTATCAAATCTTGTTTGATACCATCCAACGTCTTGGTTTGCACAATGTTTTGGTATTTCATGTACCAAGTTAATGTGCGTTCCTATAAATTTGTTACCAACTGCGTAATCTTTGTAGCATCATATTGAACTTGTTTTGCTTTCCATATTGCCTCACATACAAACAAATGCTGCTTTGGATCATATGTCCCTGCCCCCTGGAAGATAGCCATCCTCAAAGTGGGGACTAACCCCACCATTGTGTTTTGCGAGGTGTTGCTACTAGGTGTCTCAAACTGTGTTTGAGCAGTCGAGTTACTTCCACTATTTTGACTACCCTTACTACTATTACTAACTGCTAGTGACAAACTTCGAGTTCTTACCTCAGATGGTGGTGACGCGTGCGGGGTTGTGGGTTTGACAGAAATTGTGGCCTGAGTAGGGATATCTTCTTTTGTCAGATGAGATGATGGGATTTATCATCCTGTGGGTGCGACATTCCTATGATGTGGGGCCCTGCATAGATGTTCCTTTCTTCAAACTCAATGTGTTGCTCTTCTATCTCAGCCATAGTTCTCTTCCTGCTATCTTTCTGAAATATTTTTCCACCACGCAGTAATCCAGTCTCTTCTATTGTCGCATCACCTTCTCTTCTTAGAATTATCATCTCATCCGATCTTTATTCATTCTTTCCTTGTTTCACACAAACCATTCTCTATCCAACCCCCAGTTCCCCTATGCACACATAGACACTTAACTGCTAGGATGATCTAATTCCAATGTCATTGTACCTTTGTCGCACAACAAAATCTTGATCCACGTATATAATGACTTCAAGTATCTTCTGCACAGACCCTTAAATAAGTATCTCTCAACAACGCTATATGATTGGGTATAGTCTAAAGCAAACTCTGCGACATAACCTTTCAATACACTATCCAACCAGAAATCTATAGCGTAGGAGATCGGGTTACTTAAAATATTGACTTATTGGATCAGTTCAGGGTGTTGATGTATATGTAACTTCGGAATGTATTTCATCTATGTATTTCATATATATTTATTGTACCCTTATTAGAGATGTGTTATTCCTCTATAAGGAAGTGTCGTCATGTGGATTGACAAGTGTCGCAAGTGTGTGTACTTGCCGATGGGTTATTAGGCCACCATGTGTGGGGTCGACCCTGAAATATATATTATATTGTGGATGTACCTAGCTAGACAAGTCGGCCCCATAAGGTCATTGGGCAAACAGGTTAGTATAAATAGAGATCGGGAGATCTCTATTTTGATCATTCAGAAAGTCACACTTCTCTCACTCAGAAAGTGGCGCACTAGTGAGGAGGAGGATCATCTGCTACTTGGAGACTATCTCAAGTGTATTTTGGTTGAGCCATTGCTCTCTCTATCTCTGAGGAAGTTGTGGGGTTTTTCACCTTAGGGTTTTCCCCACAGAAACTCTGTGTCTCTTGTCTCTCATGCTTTTGATTCTTGTGATGCTTATTGTGATTGTTATGCATTGATATACTATATATGTTATTCTCTCAGTAAAGATCCTAGAGTATTGTGAATTAATGCTCAAAATTTAACATGGTATCAGAGCTAACCTGAGAAGAAGACATTTTGCAGTAACGAAAACTTGAGTTTCTTGTTTATTGGATTTCTCTTCACAGTTTTTGGAAAAGAAGTATAGTAGATTGACTCTACTCATCAAGGAGAATCTATCTGTCCAATCAGAATTCAATTCTGAGCATTTTCAGATTTGGCCCTAAAAATTAGGGTTTCCACAAAAATAGGAATTTCTGAAATTTGAAGACATAGCTGGAAGCTCCTTGCACAAATCGAAGTTTAGAGCTTTGGATCGAGATTTTTGGCTGGATAGATCTCCGGGAAACTCAAACCCTAATTCAGGGCTCTCCCAATGAACCAGGGAGGACAAAAAGGCAAATCTGAAGGGTAAAGCTTTGTTGATCTCAAATTCTGAATACACCAGCTTGATCAGCTCATCAAGGCGCATCTTTCTATCCTTTCAGAAAGTTGAAATTCACATTTTGAATTTTTAGGGTTTTTTCGGCAAACCCTAATCCGGGACCAGATTCATTTTTCAGCATTTCAAGTGGTAAGACCTAAATCTTTTCTATTTCCATTTGAAGTACTCTTTAAGATGTCTCACCACACCAAGCTTGAGGATAAGCTTGAAGGAGCTGATAACTTCCGAGCTTGGAAGTATAGGATTGGGTTAATCCTGGAAGAGAATGAGTTGGACTCATATGTAAAAGAAGACATCCCTATCCCAGAGGATGAAGAGGCTAAGGTATTGCATAAGAAGAACTTGGTCAAGGCAAAGAGAATCATTGCTGATTCTATCAAAGACCATCTCATACCCCATGTGTCTTCTTTAAAGACACCCAAGGAGATGTTTGACTCCTTGACCAAGCTATTTGAAGGGAAGAACATAAATCGAAAGATGACCCTACAGAACCAATTGAAATGAGTAAAGTTTCAGAATGGAGAAACCATTCAATCTTATTTTTCAAGGTCTCCCAGATCAAGGAACAACTAGAAGTATTGGATGAAATGGTGGAGAATGGTGAAGTGGTGAGACCACTCTAAATGGCCTACCCAGGTCATGGTATTCCTTTATTCAAGGAAGAAGTTGATCTCCTTCAACAAATTGCGGGAAGAATGCTCTCAAGAAGAAGCTAGGCTTGTGGCCTGAGAAGAAAAGATGGGAAATGAAGATCAAGCTCTCACAGCACATGCCAGGAAAGGCAAGTCCAAGAAGGAATCATCTCATAACAGGAAATTCTCACACCACCATTATCATAAAGATAAGAAAGATCTCAGATGCTTCAATTGCAATGAGAAGGGACACTTTGCTTCAGATTGCCCCAAGAAGAAGAAAGACAACAACAACTTCAACGAGAAGAAGAAGAATAACAAAAGAAGATATCATGCTCATGCTGTCGAAGATGATGAACCTCCAAAGAAGAAAGCTAGGGCAGAAAGTGATAGTGATGATGACTCATCAAGTGAAGAAGAGTATTTCTAATTTCTGCTCTCACAGGTACTATCTCCCATGGTTGTAATGATTGGTTTATTGACAGTGGGGCTTCCAAACGCATGACTGGGTTTAAGGAATATTTTGTGAATCTATCTGAACATGAATCACCCCATAAGGTGAAACTTGGGGATGATTATCAATACCCAATCAAAGGAAGTGGTGAATCCTCCTACAACCTAGATTCTGGAAAATCTTTGAAGATGAAAGAAGTCCTTTATGTACCTAGGCTTAAGAAGAACTTACTCTCCATCTCTGCATTGGATGCAAAAGGTATGAGGGTTGCATTTGTGGATGGCCAAGTCCTAATGTGGCCAAAGGGAAAGAACATAGATGATGCAGTAGTGATTGGAGAGAAAGAGGGAGGTTTGTGTAAATTGAAGGGACAACCTGAACATGCCATGATACATGAATCCATGGAGCCAAGTGAACTTTGGCATAGAAGACTTGCTCATATGCACTATAGGGCACTTCCAATTGCAAGCAAGGCTGTAGAGGGTCTTCCTGAAATCAAGACCAAACATGAAGGTGTTTGCAAAGGATGTGCAAAAGGTAAGAACATTAAGAAGGATTTCCCAAGCAGTGAAAGCAAGGCAAAAGACATCCTGGAAATCATCCACTCAGATGTATGTGGTCCTATGTCATCCAGTTCTCTGAGTGGGTATGTTTACTATGTCTCATTTATTGATGACTTCTTCAGGAAGACTTGGGTATACTTCTTGAAGAACAAAGATGAGGTGTTTGATAAGTTCAAGGAATTCAAAACCTTGATGGAGAATCAAACTGACAAGAAGATCAAAACATTCAGATCTGACAATGGTGGAGATTTCACCTCAGGTGACTTCAAGAAGCTTTGCAGTGATTCAGGGATTAAGAGGGAGTTGACTGCTCATAATCCTTAACAGAATGGAGTTGTAGAAAGGAAGAACAGAACAATCATGGAAGCAGCAAGGGCAATGTTGCATGACCAGGATCTACCTATGCATCTATGGGCAGAAGCAGCTAGAACAGTTGTATATGTGCAGAACAGAACACCCCACAAGATATTGGACAACAAAACTCCAAAAGAGGTCTTTTCTGGTAAGAAACCTGAAGTCAGCCATATTAGAATATTTGGTTGTCCAATATACACTCATGTCCCAAAGGAAAAGAGGACCAAACTAGATCCTTCAGGAAAGAAGGGTATCTTTGTGGGTTACAGTGAAAGCTCGAAGGATTACAGAATATACTTTCCAGGGTTCAAGAATATTGATGTCAGCAGGGATGTAACATTTGATGAAATCTCATCATTCATCAAATCAAGGAAGGCACCTATCGAAGTTTATGAAGAACCTAAGGAAACTAGATTTCAAGACACTACCATGACTGAAGTAATTCCAGAAGTTGTTCGTGAGTTTGAAGATCCGCAAGAACCTGTAGATGCACCCCATGAGGATAACTCTCACAAGAGGAAACCTGCATGGGCTAGAGAGCTCATTCAAGATGCAGAAAGATTTGGCATTCCAGAAGAAGAACAAAGAGCAAAGAAGAGAACCAGATCACATACCAGCTACGTTGCTTTACTCTGTGACATTATGAACAAAGAACCTTTCAATTATGAAGAAGCAGCGAAAAAGAAAGAATGGAAGGATGCCATGGTTGAGGAATACCAATCAATAATGAAGAATGATGTTTGGGATGTTGTTCCAAGACCTAAAGAGAAGTCTGTTGTGACTTCCAAATGGATCTACAAAATCAAGCATGCTGCAGATGGCAGTGTAGAAAAATACAAAGTAAGATTCGTAGCTCGTGGCTTCTCTCATAAAGAGGGAATAGATTATGAAGAAACTTTTGCACCTGTAGCCAGGTATACTTCCATCAGAACAGTACTTGCGCTGGCTACAACAATGAAATGGAAAATACACCAGATGGATGTCAAGATTGCTTTCTTGAATGGTGTAGTTGAAGAGGAAGTATATGTGGAGCAGCCACTCGGTTTCGAAATACATGACAGGGAGTCATATGTGTGCAGATTGAAGAAAGCCTTGTATGGCTTGAAGCAAGCTCCCAGAACTTGGTATGGTAGGATGGACAGTTTCCTATCTAGTTTGGGCTTTACCAAGATTAAAGCGGATTCCAACCTTTACTACAAGGTTGAGGAAGGGAATCCTGCGATTCTACTCCTATATGTGGTTGACTTATTTGTAACAGGAGATGACAGATTGATTGCAGATACTAAGAGGAAGCTTGCTGCTGAGTTCGATATGAAAGATTTGGGAATGATGCATTATTTCCTAGGTATGGAGGTGTGGCAGAGTGCAGGTGGGATCTTCCTTGGTCAAGGGAAGTACACAGTAGATATCCTGAAGAGATTCGGGATGATGGATTGCAAGGCCATGGCCACACCTATGGCATCGAATCTGAAGCTTCTATGTGATGCTTCATCTAAGCCAGTTGATGCCTCTATGTATCGTCAGATGATTGGGTCCTTGATGTACCCGACGAACACGAGACCAAATATTTGCTTTGCAGTGAACACATTAAGCCAGTTCCTGACAGATTCGAGGAGTATTCACCTGGTTGCTGTAAAGCATGTTCTGAGGTACCTAAAGGGTACAGTGGATTATGGGCTCAAGTATGAAGCAAATCAAAAGTTTAACTTGCAGGGTTATGTTGATTTAGATTGGGCTAGCAGTGCTGCAGATAGGAAGAGCACATCTGGGTGCTGCTTCAGTATGGGATCAGGTGTGATCTCTTGGTTTAGCAGGAAGCAGTCCTGCGTAGCACTGAGTACAGCTGAGGTAGAGTATGTTGCATCCTGTTCAGCTAGTTGTGAGGCAGTATGGCTATGGAAGCTACTGTCTGAGTTATTTGATCTCCCGTTGGATGCTACTGGTATCTTTTGTGATAACCAGAGTTGTGTGAAGCTGTCCAAGACCCCAGTGTTTCATGACAGGTCGAAACACATAGAGATCAAATATCACTATATCAAGGATATGGTGCAGAGAGGAGCTATGAAGCTCCTGTACGTTGAGACGGACGAGCAGATTGCAGATGTGCTGACAAAGCCACTAGCCAGGGTGAAGTTCGAGTACTTCAGGGAGAGGCTTGGTGTTCTTCATATTAATGATACTTCGAGGAAGAATTGATGGACACATTTGCTGAAGCCATTCCAAGTATGTTGGAAGGAGGATCCTTCAAATGGCTGTGGATGTAAGCGCTGGATGATGAGCATCAGGATGATGTTCTGGTTTCTGCTTTGTATGATCTTGGATCATTTATATATGTATGTATGCATCATGTTGGATGTTGGATATGATCAGTTGGATCATTTATATGTATATGTATGTACACATCATGTTGGATGCTGGATATGATCAGTTGGATCATTTATATGTATGTATGCATCATGTTGGATGCTTGGACCATGTATCTGTATATGTATCAGGTAGATACATTGTATGATCAGGTAGATCATGTATGTTGATATGTATCATGTATTTATATTTGTATCAAGTGGATACACTGTATGATCAGGTGGATCATGGATGATGATATGTATCAGGTAGATACTTGGTATGCATTGTATGATCAGGATGATCATGGATGACGAGCTTCAGGATGTTGCTCCAGATGAAATCCAACAGGATGTTGCAGTGATGATGATCAGGATGATCATGTGTACATCAGGATCATGTATGGTGAGTATCAGGTTGATACTCTGTGGCCGTGGAACAGGTTGTGCAGATAAGCATGTAATTTGTGCCCTGGGATATTCGCAGATAGTCTTTCGAGGTTTTGCCTATGGCATGTAATTTGTACCCTGGGATATCTTGCAAATGCTCTTTCGAGGTTTTGCTTGGGAGGACATATAATTTGTGCCCTGGGAGATCTGCAGATAGTCTTTCAAGGTTTTGCCTATGGCATGTAATTTGTGCCCTGGGACATCTGGCAGATGCTCTTTCGAGGTTTTGTCCTATGGCATGTAATTTGTGCCTTGGGAGATCCGATAGGTTGAGCCGTGTGCTCGTAATCAGTCCTGGGATGCTCTTTCAAGGTTTTGCCATGACCACATGTAATTTGTGCCCTGGGAGATCCAATAGGTTGAGCCTTGTGCTCGTAATCAGTCCTGGGATGCTCTTTCAAGGTTTTGTAGTGACCACATGTAATTTGTGCCCTGGGAGATCCAATAGGTTGAGCTGTGTGCTCGTAATCAGTCCTGGTATTCTCTTTCGAGGTTTTGTGGTGGGGTCACATGTAATAAGTCCTGGAGATTTGGACAGGATGAAAAAGGCCTCAGATGCTCTTTAGGTTTCTTGCTAGTCAAGAGACTCTTTTAAGGTTTTGTGACGCACGTAATAAGTCCTGAGATTTCCACAGTATGGCCAGTGATGATGAAGACCTGCAGGTGGTGGGCCTACATCCAGTATGAAAAAGGACTGGCTCTGTAGAACTTCCTATGACGAGTAGAGTCATAGATTGGTTGAGATAGCAGCAGCAGTGATGATGATGATGACGATGCATCGATGACGATGATCCCGAGAAGAAAACTTGTCTAGCAGATCTGTGTCGAGAAATACCTTCCTAGTTAAGAGGGAGTGTTGATGTATATGTAACTTCGGAATGTATTTCATCTATGTATTTCATATATATATATTGTACCCTTATTAGAGATGTGTTATTCCTCTATAATGAAGTGTCGTCATGTGGATTGACAAGTGTCGCAAGTGTGTGTACTTGTTGATGGGTTATTAGACCACCATGTGTGGGGTAGGCCCTGAAATATATATTATATTGTGGATGTACCTAGCTAGACAAGTTGGCCCCATAAGGTCACTGGGAAAACAGGTTAGTATAAATAGAGATCGGGAGATCTCTATTTTGATCATTCGGAAAGTCACACTTCTCTCACTCAGAAAGTGGCCCACTAGTGAGGAGGAGGATCATCTGCTACTAGGAGACTATCTCAAGTGTATTTTGGTTGTACTTTGGTTGAGCCATTGCTCTCTCTATCTCTGAGGAGGTTGTGGGGTTTTTCACCTTAGGGTTTTCCCCACGGAAACTCTGTGTCTCTTGTCTCTCATGCTTTTGATTCTTGTGATGCTTATTGTGATTGTTATGCATTGATATACTGTATATGTTATTCTCTCAGTAAAGATCCTAGAGTATTGTGAATTAATGCTCAAAATTTAACACAGGGGTCCAGTTACTGGGTCTCACAATGCAGAATGTTAGATTTTGTTCGGCTAACCTTAATAGCCACTCAACCAAGATTATGGGAAACTCACAAAATAATATCTCATGCAGATATGTGTAGATGTACTTCTGTGACCACCACTCCTTGCCAATATGAGGGTTCTTATTTCGCTCTCTGGAAAATTCATAGTCTTTCTCTTTCAACCAGTCTTCTATCTCTTCGTTAGTTGGTCTCCAAAGAACCATCAGTTAACCTCCACCTTCCCTTCAATTGCAAATTTCGGTCCTTGAAATAGAACCATTTGTTGGCGTGCAAAGGGAAGACCTGGGGTTCAACATAAATTCACCAAAAAAACCCAATACATTGAACCTTTCGGAATCACCTACAAGTAGATGAAGTCTCACCCAAGGTATCTAGGGGGAATATAGGAACCAAGCTTCCACAGTGCTAAAGGGATATGAGCAGTCATTTCACAGATCTACCATTCATTCATCTATCATGCATAAACATGTAACTTACACCTATAAATTGATTACTCACTCAAACCATAAACATAAGCAAGGCGACAATTTGTGCAACAAACATAGCATTCATCATGTTAAACACATCAACAATAGGCTTCAAGAAAGGTTTACTTCATTAATATTATCAGGGGGAACAATCTTGCATATCCTGCATAGTGCGCAACAACTCCCTGTTATAGACCCAAAATCACCCAACATTACACAACAAGTAAGTAACTATGACAACAGCCACACCAACTACTGAAAGTTGAACAACAATTCAACACTATCCCAAGAACTGCCATTCAATAACATCTGAAGAACAACCCTTAACGCAAAAATCCATTACATATTTATACATCACAACAAGGGCTTAACGCGTTACAAAGTTGACACAAATGCTCAACTAACTTCTAACTAACTTCCGCCTTTGGTGCACTTTGGTCCATTCACTGAGTTGTCACACGGTCCATTTCTGGTGCGCGAATTCCAAAATAGGTCCAAAAACCTGTTCAAACAAATACAAGGGACAAAAATAAGTTAGTTTCTATCACAACAGAGTCGATTATGAAGGCCATTTGAAACCTTAAGCTTAAATAAAATCATCTAGCCCTATATATGTATGTCTATGATGTAAGTAGGTAATGCCAAAATGTAACCTCTCTCTACTCCAATGGAACTAGATTGAAGCTCACATAAAAAAAGGAAATGAATTTAAGGATGCAACCAAGTACATACATCTTGTGGGGAGTCTCATATACCTTACCACAACCAGACCATATATTTCATTTGTTGTTGGGATTTGTTTCAGGTTCATGCAAAAACCCTGCGAAGGACATTGGTGTGTTGCAAAGAGAGTTCTAAGATACTTGAAGGGGACTCAATACGTTGGAATCAAATATTATAACATGGATGACTTCGAATTGATTGGATAATTTGGTTCATACTTTGATGGTGATAAAGAAAATGGAGTGTCTACTTCATGCTACCTCATGAGCCTTGGATCAACAACTATCTCCAGGAGATCATGCAAATAGTCTATTCCATTAGATTCCACAATTGAGGAAGAATATGTGGTCAGATTCGAAGGAGCAAAGGAGATTGTGTGGCTCAGGAAGATACTTCAAAATTTGCAAGAGAAACAAGTGAATTCTACTCCTCTTCTAGGTGGAAATACTTCTGCAATCAACTTGGTCAAGAAGAGACTCCATGATCAAATTGAGAACATCAATACAAAGTACCATCTTATTCGATATCATGTAGAGGTCAACAATATTCATTTGAGATATTGTTCTAGAAGTGAGCAAATTGCAGACATCTTCAGCAAAGAACTTGGAAGAGAAAAACTTGAAAAGTTCATAAAGACGCTTGGACTAAAAAACCCCTTTGGATTAAGGGGGGGATGCTGGATACTTAATCCTACAGATTATTTGTATATTTTTTAAATATTATAATAATTGTAGTTACCTAATTAAACTGAAGAGTCATTGAGAAGTACAAAGGGCCTCTTAGGAGATGAATGCCAAAGGTTGTTTCTCCATGTATTTAATGATATTCACGTTAATGAAAATGCATACACCATTGGAGTTATCCTGAGCTTGTTAATAAAAATCCATATACCTTAATATAGAACATAACCTTGAACATGCCATTTACTGGTCTTATGTAATTACTTGAAGTCATTAAAGTAAATTATCTAGATCCCCTTTGTTACTAATGATATCCATCAATTTCTCATGATATGAATAAGGTAGAAATTATCATACCATTGATGAGTTCTTTGTAGTCATTGTCTGCAATTGGATGTTGTACACATGACTAAGCTTTTTGCATTGGAAATAGGTATGGACTGTGCTACATGGTCAAGGGGGTAAACAAATGATTTAATCCCTATTTGAACTTTTTCAATCTCAAATGTCATGAACAAACCCTAGACATAGCAACACAGTGTTGGTTGTGGAGCCAGATCTTCTAGTCTCATAGATGATATTGTATCAGTCGTGTTTGTACCCCAGTTTTATATGATATGTAGGTGGACTGTACAGTCACCCCAGTGGGGGGGCGTGGGGGGGCATCGCCCCCCCACGAGGTTTTGGGGCTGTTTTTTCGCCAGTTGTTTTGCGGGCCCATGGTTTTGGGTATCCCGTGGTATTTTCCCATTGTATTTCCCTTATAAAATAAAGACATTGTAATACGGCTAGGGAGGATGATGTATTAGGTTTTATGCATTGTAAAGATCTCTGAGATCAGGAGGGAGACTGTACAATAGAGAAGAGGAAGTGCAGCGGTTGTGCTGCAGGTTGTATCCCTTCACGTTGCTGGACGGTAATAATAATAAGGACTGGAAAATTCAGTGTGGATGTAGCCCAAGTTGGGTGAACCACGATATATCTGTGTCTCTCTTGTAATGTGTATGTGTGATTATATTTGCATTTTTGTTTATTGTTATTGCTCTGCGATCCTGTTTTTCTAACACACAGGCCCTAATTAGTGGGTCTTTGCCCTATGAGTTGGATATTGGTGCCATTAATATGTTTCACACACCATGGAAGCATGTTGAGGGATTAACCATAGTCGTAGTATGGAAACACCATCTCTGTGCCTTTGATAATGGTTTGGAGAGGGAAGCATTATCCTTGAGCCCTAAACATAGCTTCTTAATCTCAATCACCATTAATGAGTTCTTAAAACTTCACATTAAACCTCTATTGGTTAAAAATAACCTTTGAAGGTGCTATGCATGCCATCAATAAGTTAATTGTGTACCAAGAATGTCTTTAAATGTGCTTTAAAGGTTTATCCAATGCCATAAGATTATACTAAAAGGACTTGTTCCCTAAATGCCACTTCTTGGTCTTAATCACCATGAACAACAGCTACAAACACCAACGAGATCCCACTATCAAAGGTATTCAGCATCAAGGTTGGATATGGATGCCAGTGAGATCTGTTTCACAAGTATGGGTAATGGGGCCTTGAACATCGTTAAGGAAATAAAATGAAAACCTCGTGATATTTTTAAATCTTCTCAAACGCAAGAACCTTAAATGATTCCTCGTACAAGAACATAAGTATTAGCCATCAAGAATAATATTTTACATTTATATTATTATTAACTAATTATTTTACTTATATAATAAACTATTCATGTTGACTTATATATTTTAATCTCATACTACATATAATATATATATTTTGTGCAGCCTGACAACCCTCTCGACAACGCAATGCCAACAACATTGCAGGAAACAAAAGTGCATCAAGAAGTGTACTCTAGAGATGAAGGTGATAGTGGACCCAACCATCCTCAAGGATAATGTAATATTTTATACATAAAATGCTCTAATTGGAAGATTCCATTCGAAGAGGTTTTATGAGAATCATTTAAAGAATTGGGAAAAGAGAACATAGGAACATGTTTTTGGATACCTGCCACTAACCCATGTTGGTGCTCGAGGTTATATCACCTGTGTATTCAATTCGACGGATGACATATTGAAAATAGTTATGGAAGTCCCTTGGTTCTGGGGTAAATCGACCCTCTCCCTTTTTAGATGGCATGCAAGGTTTGATCTGATTAGGGAGAGAATTCAAACACTTTACTTATGGGTTAAGCTTCCATGCCTCCCTATAGAACTATGGGACAATCATATTCTAAAGATAATATGGGACTCACTAGGAACCTTTCTAAAGGTCACACCAAAGACATAATCAAAAGCAAACACATTTTTAGCATCTATATGTGTTGAAATAGACATAGCACCTGTAAGTATATATGTTATTATGATTGAATTTGGAGACAATCACAATGTACAAATCCTCGATTACAAATATTTATCGTTCAGGTCTACATATTGTAGGTCCCATAGACATCTAAAAATTAGCTACCCATATAACCACAAATCAGATGATGTCGGGGGCACACATCTGGTTATAAGTCCTTTTGATTTTGAGTCATACTCGCTAACCAATGCACATAAGAGGAAAAGGGAGGCAGAGGCCTTGGAAACAAAACATTCGAAGCTTCAGGTTGACCATGTGAGGATCAATGAGTATTTTGAGAAATTCACTACCTTATTGACCAAGAAAATCAAATTATTGGAGTCAAATATCCTCTCAAGGGGAATCTCTTAGCCATTATTAGGTGCATTAGATCTAGAACCATCTAAAGGGAAACAATCGGTATTTTCTTACAATGATGAGGGATCAAAAAACCCTCTCCTTGTACCATCTATTTACCCAAGGAGAAATGACTCACTTTCTCCTCCAACATTGGGGAAGATATTGAGGGATTATGAGGAGGACCCTCTCACAGAAGACTCCATCATAAACACCACAAATAGATCATATGCTAGTCCATATTTCTCCAAAAATACCTTACGTGATCTTAGACAAGAGATTCAGGGAAAGAAAGCGGGTTATTTACCACATCAGGTTTAGGTAACATGGTTGCCATGGGATGTAAATCACATATGGAGAAGGAAAATACTGAGGTGGAAAATGAGGTTCTATTAGGAAGACAACAAACTATTCATGGGGCCCTTAGTAGAGAAGACCCCCAAAAGGGTAAAAAATGAAAAATTTCTACCACAATATGAGAGGCATATGGATGGCCTCTAAGCAACGATCCCTAAAGTGCCTGGTACACAAGAATCATCCTTACGTAATATATATACAAGAGACTATGTGTGTGGCTAAGTCCACATTAAATATCCTAAAAAAGTGTTTCCCGGACTGGTTATCCATCTCCACAAATGTTGAAGGACACTTTGGTGGGATAGCACTTAGATGGGACCCTTCTCTCATTCTCCATTCCTTGGTAAGCAATCCTCACTATATTCTTTCATCCCATTTTTCAAAATCCTTAAAATAATCCTTGTACCTTTTGAATGTTTATGCCCCCTCGCATGACCGGAAGGGGTCTTGGGAGAGGTTCCTATCCTCATAGATTATGGCCTGATCTCATCTCATTTTGGGAGGTGACTTAAACTTTACCCTCCATCTCTCTAAAATTTTTGTCCCCATTGCTAGGAAGGACCCACTGGCCAACATCATATCCCACCTATTGCCTGATACTCTCTTAGTAGATGTCGATGTTGATGTATTTGTAACTTCGGAAGATATTCACTTGTATAGTGTATTTGTACTTTATTATATCCCCAATGGAGATGTATTATTCCTCCGATTGGAAGTGTCGTAACTTATACTTGATGGGTTATTAGACCACCTTGATGGGGTCGGCCCTGTATGAGTCATGTGGGTCAAAGGGTTATTAGACCACCCTAGTGGGGGTCGTCCCAATCAACATTATGTTAAGTGGTTAAGTTGAGGCCGACCTAGTTGAGTAAAGGTCCAGTCAAGTTAGTGTATAAATAGAGAGTGTGTCTCTCTCATTTTACACATTCTATTATTCACTCACTTCGCATTAGTGAGAGAAGAGGAGGATGCGCACAAGTGGAGGAGGAGCATGCTGCTGAAGATATCTATCTCTTGGGTTTGATCATGGTGATCCTTGTATTGATGCTTATTCTATCTCTGAGGAAGTTGCGGGGTTTTTCACCTTCTTGGTTTTCCCCGGTGAAATGTTTTGTGTCTCTTGTCTCTTTTCTCTTATGCTTGATATGTTGTACATGTTGTTCTTTTATTTAAGATCCTAGATCAGAATGAATTAAATTCTGAAAAACTAACAGTCGATATTTCTCCCCTCAGTCATACCTGTTCTAACAAGAGGGTAGGTTCACAACACATCATCAAAAGGTTAGGATTGTTTCCTCATTAAGGATACTCTCCTCCTTTCTCTTAGTGCTTGGGCCACTCATCCATTCTTAAGGCATCTCACTCAAACCATCTTTCAATCCTCCTAGAGCTCTCTCTCCCCTCCGACAAGCCTCCCTCCCCCTTTAAATTCTATCCCCATTGGCACATATGAGGCCTTATGGGAATTGGTGACACATAATTAGATTTTGTTTGGCTACAAGGGAAATGGTTTGGCTATGACAAGATTCCAAGCCAACCTTAACAAAATCAAAGGGCTCACCAAAGCACGGGTTAAAGAAACTTTCACAAACGAGGAAATGGATATGGTTGGGATTTACCACCAATTGGAGCTATATACAAGTTCCCTATACAATAATGGAATTAGGGAGGAAAAGCTTATAGAAATCAACAAATTGGAAAAGGAAAAAGAAAGGATCCTAGCATGGCAAGAAGCCAAGTGGAAAATGAAGAGCAGGGCACTATGGATAGCAGAAAGGGACCACAACACAACGTTCTTGCATAGACAAGGAAAGGGTAGAAGAGCCTCAAATACCATTTGGAATGTCCAAGATAAACAGGAGAGGAATGGAATGATTTTAAATCTATCTCCACAATGGTGGTACAAGATTACACAAAGCTTTTCTCAGATCCAAAAAAGGATAATATCAGGGATATTTTTGCAATCACCTCTTTCTTCAACAGATGGATCAACTAGGAACAAGATGACACTTGACTGGAGGAAGTATCAAAGGATGAGGTTCATAATGTCCTCCTCTATTTTCAACACAGTAAATCTTCTGCACAAGATGGTTGGACCTCTGATTTCTACTTGGGATTCAAGGACCCGATCGATGATGACATCACAATTGCGGTGGAGCAATCATGGTCCACAGGTATGGTACACCAATCCTTCAATTCTACTTTTATTGCAAATATTCTGAAATCATAACACCCATATGGTTTTGACCACTATCAACCTATGTCCCTATGTAACTGCATCTACAAAGTAATCTCCAAGGTTATTTCGACTCAGCTCAAGTCTTATATATCTGCCAACATTTCTCCTAATCAATTTAGGTTCTATACCAAAGAGACATCCATGATGCCATAGGTTTGTCCCAGGAAACCATCCACACAATAAAAACCTCCTCCCTTCCTGCTTTCATGTTGAAGATTGACCTCCCAAATCCTTTGACAAGGTAAGCTGGTTATACATTTGTTTAATCTTAAGTCAAATGAGTTTGCCCTATCACTTGATCAACTATATTGAAGCATGGGCCCAAGGAGTCTCCTTCATAGTCCTCATTAATGGATCAACCTCCCTGTTCTTTCATTCCTCCAGAGGTCTTCATCATGGGTTCCCCCTCTCACCCCTCCTCTTCCTTGTTGTCGACGAGGCTCTAAGAAGGCATATCATCCATGAGCGAAATTTGGGGAACCTTCAGGGGATAAAAGTTGCCAAGGACTTCACTATATCCTACATTCTATTTGTAGATGATACTCTCATCTTTGGCAGGGAATCTATCATGGAAGCAAATCTTTTGGACCAAATTATAAACCTATTTTTCTCCTCAACTAGCAGGGAGGTCAATCCTCGAAAATCCACCATTCTCTTCTTTCACATCCCTATAACCCTTAAGTTGATCATTCTCTAGCACTTTCCCTTCACGGAAGAAGCATCATACTCCTGTTTCAAGTATCTAGGGTTTCTCTTAAAAGCAAATGACTACCAAATAAAGGATTGTGTATGGTTGCTAAAAAATATAAACAAGAGGTTTGGTTCATGGTTCCATAGGTGGATCTCTCTGGCCAACATAGTTACATTGGTTAAAAGTGTTATCAAAGCTACTCCAGTCTACAGGATGGCCCTAGCTTTCATCCCAAAATCAACCATCACCTCCATAAGGAAGATATGCTCACAGTATATATCGTTAGGGAACAAGGAAGAAAAATCCTCTCCCCTCTGCAAGTGGGAGATCTTGTGTACACCAAAGAACATTGGAGGGTGGTGGATTAAAAATCTCTCTCTCTCTCTCTCTCTCTCTCTCTCAAGTGATGGCAACAAAGAGACTATGGAGGCTCATTACCTTGGATGGTTTATAGAAAACTTTTGTTCGGAGGAAATGCATAGAGCCTCTCTTGATCATCATATCGATCCACAATGGAGTCCTACTCTCTCTCTCTCTCTCTCTCTCTCTCTTGCAAGGAATGAATGTATGTATTTTAATAGACATTCACTAGTCAATAGATTAATCATAATAGAAAGGAATGAATGTATGTATTTTAATAGACATTCACTAGTCAATAGATTAATCATAATAGAAAGGAATAAAAACCACATGGATTTTAATAGAAAGATGGGAAATTAATGCCATTCCAGTTCCAATATTAAGAATGGAACTTAAACTTATTGATTACTAGTGCAGCCACTTAACTTCATGTGTTGTATATGGTTAGTTAAATGGGTTCGTTAGCTACTAGTTATCCATGCATCAACTACTAGTTATTTTTTTTTTATTTTTTTTATAATTGTTTATTTCGAATTTTGAACAACTACCCTAAAATCAATCTGGACAGTACACTTGTCCCATCTTCCATTAATCCAGGAAAAACATAGATAATAGTCCACCCCAAATTCTAAGATATAAACCCCTATTAATTTAACTAATGAAATTTCTCACAATTTTAAAAACATGACAATGAAGAAAATTTGTTGGAACCCTAAAGCTACACTTCAAAATTAGAACAAAAGGTAGGTGATTCAAAACAGGCAGAAAACTAAAGTTACACTCCAAAATTAGAACACTAGGTAGGTGATTCAAAACAGGCAGAAAAAGTAATGTTTCAATTGCGTGTAAATATGTCCAACAGGCTGACGTTTGGTATTGACACTAAAGAGACTGACAGAAGAGCCATTAACTTGGACTGCTGCCCAGTGCATATTGCTGGTCCACAGCCCGAGTCCTGACCCATTTTCCCTGCTGGATAAATTCAAACATGAGTGTGTTGGGTAACGGGTTGTACTAGTTTGTAGTCCAGTTGTGGAGTGTAGTAGTTTGTAGTCCAGTCTAATAAATTCAAATGGTGGGTTGTTATACTAGTTTGTAGTCCAGGCCAGTAAATTCAGTGGGTTGTACTAGTTTGTAGTCTCCAATAAATTCAAACAGTGGATTGTACTAGTTTGTTGTTTGTTGTTGAGTCAAATTGATTATTACTGTTGAATGTGAATGTTAATTGTCCTCCACTGAACTCTGTCCAACAGTTAATTGATGTCAGTGTTTCATCACCCACCCAAATTTAGTTCTCAATCAAGAAAATGTTGACAAATTCACTTAAAAATAAAAATATATATATTGCAGGCCGGAGTTTAGTCTTTTTTTTTCCTCACTTTTTTTAGTTATTTGGTCGTAAAATCTAATTTTTTATTATTCAAATTAATTTTTTAATTAAAAATAAATTCTAACCCATCCAATTCCAATAACATTATATATACAAATCCAAAACCTAAAACGTGTACACCTTTAAAGTATTGACTGTGTCTGCACAGTGCACCTAGAAATTACCGATTTTATGATGTAATTTTATTATTTTCATACTCAACTGCACTGCACTTTGGGTCAATGAGATTGAGAGAGGAGACAATCATGGAGAGCTCCATAGGGCGTCAGCTTGAACATGTAATGACAAACATGTCGAAGTTACCAGAGAAATGTATATCGCTCATTCTTTCGTTCACTACTCCACGAGATGTTTGCAGCTTGGCAGCCGTGTCGACACTCTTCAGATCTGCAGCCAATTCCGACACTGTGTGGGACAAATTCCTTCCTCGGCAATGCGACGAGATCTTATCCAAGGCCGTCTTCCGGCCCATCGTATTCTCTTCAAAGAAACAGCTCTACTTCTGTCTCTGCGATTCAATTCTCATAGACGGGCGAAAAAAGGTATATATGCCATATTTCTATCTCCTTTTATTGTTTCCATTAACGTTCATTCGAAAACCGTTACCATAGTTTGCATAACGTCATCTATCCATTCATTCGTATTGATATTCAACAGAGATTTTGGCTGGAGCGATCCACAGCGAAAATAGTGTACATGTTATCTGCAATAGACTTGTTCATCGCATGGGGCAACGACCGACGGTATTGGCGTTGGGTTTATCGAGAGGACTCCAGGTTTGATTTGGCTCGGTTATCTATCGTATTATATGGATTATTGCTGGTTTACCCCTTCTGTGTTCTGCGTTCAATTGACGGAAACCTTCCAGCAATAAATGATGATATTGTTGTGTTGTTGATGGATTGTGGGTTCAGATTCGGGGAGCTTGCGGAGTTACAAAGTGTTTGCTGGTTGGAGGTCTGGGGTGGAATCGACTGTAGGCTTTTGTCCCAGAATACCGACTACAGGGTGTTGTTTGTGCTTAAATTAACAGATGACTCCGTTGGATGGAATAGGGCGACAGTTACGTTTTCAGTTACTGGGCCAGAGGGAGAGGTCATTGAATCCGAACATTATCTGCAGAAAAGGGAAGGCGTTGCAAATGATGGATGGACGGAAGTGGTTGCGGGGGAATTCAGAGTGAGAGCAACAGAAAATTATATCGATGGCAATTCTTCTCACATCGGAGTTCGAATGAAAGAAACATCGAATTTGAAAGGTGGGCTTCTTATAGATGGAGTCAAGATTGAACCCTGTAACTCCACTTAATGGCACTTATTTTGATGTTCTTGATTTCTCTCCTCTCGCTCTCCGTTTGATGTTCTTGATTTCTTTCCTGTCGCAGTGTTGATGTTTTGTTAATGTTGTTGATTTTTCTCGCCTTGCTCTCTGTTTGGTGTTTTCCGCTCAGCAGATTTTCGTTTTAGAAAGTAGTGCAGACGTAAGAATGTGTATTTAAGATTGACAAGGGAAAGCTGCCCAGAAGCTGCCCCCCCTGCCTGTGAATGCCACCAAAGAAGGTAGTCCCTGCCATGATGTAAATGCTGTTGCTATGATGTAATTCTCATGGCAGGATTAATATAGTCCCTTCCATGATGTAAATGTAGCCAAAGAAGTTAGTCCCTTTTATCGAAGTTGAATTTGACAAAGGTGTATGCCGGTGTATGCCTAGATAAATAGCTTGCAGTAGGTGGTATGTTATTATATATGTAATAATGGAGATTGAAACTTTCTCATTTGATTGAAGAGTAAGTGGGTGAGTTTGCATTCAATGGAGATGGCTTTGCTTTCCTTCTATTTGTTCTTTCTTTCTTATATTGGCATAGCATTGTTTTCAATAAGGGGTCTTACCCTTACCATTTTAGAAGAAGAAGAACTAATTAACACAGCCACCCACCCAGTATCAACAATTATGAATTTAGATACCCATTGCTCTAGATAACTTGAAAGTGCTCCCCTCTAGCTACCATGGACTTGAGCTACTAATTTTGGTAAGATGTTATTTTCATTTTTTTTTTAAATTTGATTATAATCTAAAAACAAATTTGACTGAAACTAGTTTGTGTTTTTTCTTAAACATGAAATTGTTTTTGTTATTTTGATATTGAGACACTTCCAATACTTCCAAGTTACAATTTATAGGTCCTATTTTTTTTTTGTAAAGTTCAAATTTATATTAAACTAAAGAAAAAAATCGTACATGTCAAAATCAGAGCATCCTTCTGTAGAAGATTCCAAATGTCATAGAAAGAACATAATTTCCAAGTCTAGGACTCTCTGAAATTCATGTCTAAATATGCTAATTTTACCAAAGTTTGAAAACCAAAACTAATATTACCAACTAGTCCATAATAGGAATCCCCACAGGCCAGGGGTTATGACCAGCATAAATGAGATTGAGGAAGAGCAGAAAAACTTTGTATTGACCATGAAACTAGATCTAATAATATTGAGATTAATCATCATCAGAAATAACCATGAAGGACAAGCTTGCACCTGAATTCTCCATCTTGGCAGCTCGCTTGACAGCTTTTCGGCAACAACGAAACACCAATTGCGGGGATGAAGAACAAGTTGGGTCTAGCTTGTTGAATCTCTTCTCAGTGAGTTTGCGGGCCAGAGCATCCAATTTACCATTAATATGTTCATCTGCAATGACTTGGTTATGTGCCAATATTCGCATACCCTCCTCCAACCTCTCGAGATGAACCAACACTGAGGGATCACTCATATCCTCCTAAACTTTACCCTTTAGGAAATCTTCCATGGCCAGACTAAACAATGACTTCATACTCCAAAACATACCCAGGGTTTTTTTGTGTCACGTCTCTCGAGTTTTGGTGGAACCAAATCATCCACTAGTCCCCCGAATTTAGCAATGAGTTTCTGGGCTCCAGGGGATTGCTTCTCATTCTGTAGACGCCTCTCCAAGCGTTCAGTGTGAGCACGCACCTGTCGGTTGAGCTTGGTTTCAAAGAAACCTTTTGCATTCTCCATCTCTTTAAGGGCTTGTGGCATATGGGAATCCCTGGGATCATTCACTATCTTTCGCTTTGTCACATTAGTGCGAACCATCTTGAGACCTACAACACTCAGTAGCCAAGCCAATGGCCACCGACCTTATAAGAGGAGGGGGGAAAACAACTTCACAGGGGGAATTCCTGTCCAGGGAATGTAGCGTCTACTTGACTTAGTGTCCTGGGCATAGAGATGACCCTAACGATGGCCTATCTCGCCTAGAAGATTCATTACTTCACGAACCTCATGCCCATCATGGTTAGGGCCACCACATAGCCATGGAAGCTTGCAAAGAGGAAAACTTAGCAATTTGTACCATCCACCAGTAGTCGATCAGGAGAGCGTACCGGCCGCATAAATGTTTAATTTTGCTAGGATCAATGGCATGGATGGGATTTAGGTGGGAGTGGCCACCTGCTGGCTCGCATGCCCCTTCACACTCATTCTTATTCCAAGTGTGTATTTCCCCATCTCATGTCATCATGGTGATGGCACCTATCATGGGGAACAATTTAGAGGCCTTGTTGCTAAAATATTTTCATATATCTATACACATTTTTTTAAATGATTTATTTGATATATGTTAAAACATGGTAACATTTTATTATTCTTCTAGTCACTTAGTAATTGGTTGAAACAATTACTTTTACTCATGGGAAAAAATCTTATAAACAAGTTTGAAGTTGAAAGTGGTTTCTTCTTAAGGGAAAGTGAATGGCCCAAAAGAAAGCATGAACCATGAACTGGTTGGTACAAATTTTGACCTTCCCCCACAAAAACACATTGATAATTAAATTGAACCCCATGGTTTTCAACTTGAATGGAAAAATGTATCACATCCCTCTATATTAGTAAAGTTTGTGCCCAAAAATAGGTTTCACTAGAAAATTTGCATGGTGAATAATACATAGACAACTTTAGTGAAAGATTTCACAATTTCAATTACACCATTGATGCAACACGTTAACCTTGAAAAAATTGGTATGCTACATTACATGTGACCTAACATTAACCTTTAGAAAGGATTTTAGGCTCCACCTTTGTTTGTTTCTTAATTTTATCACTTAATGTACTTCATATGCATAATGCTGGCACATATTACTTTTGAGTTGTACTTCATATGCATAATGCTGGCACTTGTTACTTTTGAGTTGTATGTGTCATTGTTAGTAGGTTTTTTGTTCCACCTTCAATTTTGAGAGTACATGATCGAAGGAAAACATGGGTAAATGGGTCTATTGTACTATTTTAATTGCAAATTAAACTCCTTAATAAAAACATATATTTTAATTTAATGGAAAGGTGGCATGGTTAATTCTTCTCTCTCGGTTAAGTGTACAGGGTTGCGGGAAGAGCCATACTACCAGTTGATGAAAACCTAGGTGCGAGGGTTGGAAAAGACGGTGCTTCAGAGCTCCCGGGTGTTAGGACTAGCAGCGGTAGGAGTGCCGAGAATGAGGCTCTGACAGATCTGCCAAATTTGGGCAGAGGCCCTCTCCCCAGGAAACCAAGATGGGGACTAGCAACCGCACGAGGTCGCATCCGTCAAGTGACATGGAAGGTGCTTCTATTGCTGATCTAAATGAAGTCGAGAAAGGGTCCAACAGGAGAATGGGGCCGGGAGGCTGCCTCCCCAAAACCCTGAAAATTCCAGCCATGCAAATCAAATCGGAGAAGATCCATGAGCGGATTGAGGAATGGCGAGAAAAATCCCTAATAGGTAAGTTTGTGGGGGTGTGGCCCAAAGAGCGGGATCTTGTGAACTGGATCAACACTACCTGGAAATCCAAAGGGCATTACGATCTGTAAATGGGAGCTAAGGGTTTTTTCACCATTATCTTCTTCAATATTGCAGATCGGGACAGAATTCTGGAAGGTGGCCCCTATTTCTTCTTCTCGGCTGGACTGTACCTTAGACCATGGAAGGAAAGGTTTAATCCAGAGACTGAGGATGTTACGGTTGCCCCGGTTTGGATCAGGGTCTTCTCCCTGCCATGTGAATATTGGGATTTGGAGATTCTTCAGGATATTGGCAACATTCTAGGAAAATTTGTTAAAGTTGTAGACCAGACTAAACAACAAAGATATACTACGTATTCCCGGATATGTGTCTACATGGATCTGTCGAAAGAGCTTCCTGAGGTGATCAATGTAAATTGGGAGGATGAGGAATGGATTCAACCTCTCGATTATGAGCAGCATCCGTTTTGTTGTTGCCAGTGTCATGAATATGGCCATCTGGGCAGAAATTGCCCTCAGGTAAAGCCACTCTCCTCTTCCCCCAAAAGTGGTCAGGCCGGTGAAACGGACAAGGAAGGGTTCACATAGGTTCTTAACAGGAGGAGAAATAAAACGGCAGGGCAAAACAAGGTAGTTAAGGAGAATCTTGGAAAAAGAATTGAAACTTCCAACCCTTTCCAGATCCTGGAAGATCCACAGGAAGAAAGGGAGAATGGAAAGAATAAGGGTAAAGAGAAATCATACCACATGGAGGGCATTATCGAGGAAGTTGAGCAATACCAAGAAGTGGTAAACCAAGTGGCGCCTATGGTAGAAGACGATGAAGAGGAAATGGAGTTAGGAGAACTCAATCTTGATGAGATCGAGAGAGAATGTGAACAGAAAGGGAAAGGATATTTCACTCGGCAGCAACTAGAACTTCTTCAGGCGGCAATCATTAGTGCTAAAGTCCCCAGACAACTAGGAATAGCCTCAGATTCGCAAAAAGGAAGCAAGAGGAAATCTCCGGAGGAAGATTTGAAAAGGCAGGAAGACGAATAAACAAAGGATTGTAGAGATAGGAGTGAAGTTAATCGAGTCTGGTCAGTATCCTACAATACTGGCAGCCTTCTCTGAAGTCAACAAGGTTAATCAATGAAGCTGATTTCTTGGAATATTAGAGGGTGCAATCACCCCAGGAAGATAAAAACCCTGGCTAGAAATATTAAACAGGAAAAACCGGATATCCCCTTTATCCAAGAGACTAAGTGGAGTTCGCATTTTCTGGAGCAAGCGAAACATAAAATCTGGCGAGGCAGTGAATTTATGGCTATTGATTCATCAGGGTTAGCAGGAGGTCTGGCGGTCTTCTGGCAGCCTGATTCATTGTTTCTTTCGGCTTGGTGGGCTAACCGCTTCTCCCTGAGTGCTCAGTTTACTGATCAGGTGTCTGGTTCCACTAGCAGGTTAGTGAATATATATGGTCTGAGTGCTTTCCCACAGAAAAATGCTTTTCTTCAACACTTATCGTGGCTGAGAGACCAAGCATCTGTTGGTTCTTGGATTTTAGGGGGATATTTTAATCTGATCTCGTCTCTTGAAGAGAAAAAGGGGGCAGGAGGGTCCTGGTTAAATTTTGGGAAGCCTTTGGAGATTTCATTTGCCAAAGCCCCTTCATTGATATTGAGACTGGTAATGGCTTGTATACCTAGAACAACAAACGGGGGGGGGAACTCATCTGGTGGCCTCTAGAATTGACCGGTTCCTGACCACGAAAGATTTGGTACGAGATGGGGGAGAGGCCCATGCAGTTGTCCTTCCGTCGGCTGGCTCTGATCATTGGCCTATTTGACTCCAATGGGAATGGTCCAATGCCTCTCTGTTCAAACCTTTTAGGTTCAAGCAATTTTGGTTAGAACATAAGGATTTCAAAGAGTTGGTGGGCCAGTGGTGGCAGGAAATTGTTCCTCCTCGGGGGATCGGGATGTTTCAGTTCCAACAGAAATTAAAGGTTCTCAAAGCCAAAATAAAAGCTTGGAACAAATCTGACTTTGGGCACATCTTTCAGGACAAAGAGAAGGTGGTGGTAGAACTGGAGCTGTTGCACAGAAGGAGGATGGAAGAAGGGTGGATTGATGAGCTCAAGGAGCATGAATATAATCTGATGATTCAATTGGAAGCCAAAGAAAAACATGAAGAGATTTTCTAGAGGCAAAAATCCAGAAATCAGTGGCCCCAAGAAGGGGATAGGAACACAAAATTTTTCCACAATGCTGTGGTCCACAATCTTGACAAATCCAAAATTTATAAGCTCCGGAAAGCTGATGGAAGCTAGGATGAATCTAGGTAGGACATTGAAGATGAACTTGTTCATCACTTTGAAGATATTCTAAAAGAGGATCGAGTGGATCGAAGCACTGCCATTGCTAGGATTACCAGACATATCCCTAGACTGGTCACTAACGAGCACAATGAGCTTTTGAACAATCTTGTTACCCTGCAGGAGGTTGAGGAAGCCATGCAGTAGATGGATTTAGGGAAATCCCTTGGCCCTGATAGGTTCACCACTAATTTTTTCCATTTCTTATGGGATTTAATTAAGTAGGAGGTTGCATACATTGTGGAGGAATCCCGAAGAAGTGGTGGTGTCCTAAAGGCCTTTAATACCACTTTTTTTACCTTAATACCCAGGGAGGAGGGGGTTGAGGTGCCTAGCAAGTTTCGTTTGATTGCCTTATGTAATGTTATCTACAAAATTATTACTAAGGTGGTTGCTAACCGCCTGAAACCTTTGCTCCCGATTCTGATCAGCTCGAAGCAATCTGGCTTTGTGGATGGTAGGCAAATCCTTGATGGTATCATCTTAGCCCATGAAACCATTCACTCCTTGAAATATACCAAGAATCCGGGTATGATGAACAAACTTGGAAATGCAAAATCTTATGATAAATTAAACTGGAAATACATGTGAGGAATGTTGGAGGCCTATGGCTTTGGAGCGATTTGGGTTAAATGGGTCATGAATATGGTGACTACACCCTTCTTTTCTATTCTGCTTAATGGTTCTCCTACCAGGCTTGCCCAATCGTCTCGTGGCATCAGGCAAGGTGATCCCTTATCCCCTTGTCTTTTCATTCTTATTACGGAAGGGCTTGGTTGTCTTATACAGTCTCTTTCTGTGGAAGGAGAAATCCAAGCCCCGAACCTCCATGATGGAATGTCGAAACAGACCCACCAACAATTTGTTGATGATACCATGTTAATGGAGCACCTTTTAGTCCAAGAAGCCCATGCCTTTAAAAAAAGCCTAAAACTTTTTGCTAAGGCCTTTGGGCTTGAATTTAACTCTGATAAGTCTCGAGTTTTCTTTTTCAACACTCCCAGTGTTACGCAACGCAACATCCTTCTCATCCTCAATTTTTCCAAAGGCTCCCTTCCTACCAAATTCCTGGGAGCTCCACTTTCAAAGGGAAACCTTCGGGGGATTTCTTGGCAGGACCTTATGAACCAGATTAAGAGCAAACTCAACAGCTGTATTAATAGACCATTAAACTTTCCCAGCCAGTTAACGTTGGTCAAATCCATCCTGCAGGTTATGCCTATTTATCTTTTCTCCTTTCTATCTGCGCCTAAGTCGGTTCTTAGAGAGATTAGAGGCATCAAGCACAATTTCGTATGGGGTGGCAGGGAATCCAAATCAAAATTTGCCATGATCAGATGGGATTTCTTGTGCTGACCTAAGGAACAAGGAGGCCCGGGGCTCAGATATCCAGAAGTGGTCAGTGACATTTAGGGCTCTAAGTTGTGGTGGCGCTGGTGTAACCACAACAATGAGCCATGGGAAAAGCTTTGGAAAGTCAAGTATGACGGGGACCACCAAACCAACCAGTTGATCCGATACAATGCTGATACTATGGGCTCTCATATTTGGTCAAAGGCTCTAAAAGGGAGAAAGTTGGTCCAGGATCATAGCTTCTGGGAAATTGGCGATGGTGAGCTGGCCAATTTTTGGGATGACTCATGGAATCCATTCCCTAAACTGGGGAATGATCACAGGTGGCAGAGTATTAGAAACCATGGTCTGTTTGAAGAAAAAATTAAGGTGTGTCATTTCTAGTCCAATCAGCCTGGGGAAAATTGCAGATCCTGGTTAGACCCACAATGGTGTTAGAAAAATAGGATCGTAGAGCAATAACAATAAACATAAATGCAAATATAATCACACACACATTACAAGAGAGACACAGATATATCATGGTTCACCCCAAGATGGGCTACGTCCACACTGAAGTTGCCAGTCCTTATTATTATACCATCCAGCAAAGTGAAGGGATACAACCTGCAGCACAACCGCTGCACTTCCTCTTCACTGTCTCACAGTCTCTCTTTCCGATCTTAGAGATCTTTAGAATGCATAAAACCTAATACATTAACCCTAGCTGTGTTACAATGTCTTTCTTTTATAAGGGAGATACAATGGGAAAATACCACGGGTTACCCAAAACCATGGGGTGAGTGTACAATCGACCTACATATCATATAAAACTGGGGTACAAACACGGCTGAATAATAACATCTCTAAATCTGGAGATTAGGCTCTACAACCAACAAATGGTGGACTGGTATAATTAATCTTTCGCCTCTTTCTTTCGTGAGCGTCTCCCTGATTCCATTAGGGACGATATTGAGGTTATTGAGAAGAACCTTTGGAACGAAGTTGATTCCCTTCCTATTGAGGAAGTTAGGAATGAGGTGGAGGAATGGGTCACTGATCTGGGTACTACTGCTGGATGAGACTCGGCCTACGACAGAATGGTGATGATCTACCGGGTCACAAAGAACCTGCTTGCTCATGTGGTGATGGATGGTAACGCGAAGCGGAAAGGTGATGAAGAACCTGTTAAAGCGTGGAAAGCTCACAATGCGAGCAACCGGCTAATGCACTGTAAAATTGATGCTATTGCAAAGAAGATGGGCCTCTCTTTTTCGTACCCGGTCTGGACGCTCAAGGGAACTGGGTTTCCAGCAGCAAATAGCCTAAGAATGGATTGCCTCGAGCAACGACTACCGTTATTTCAGTCGATAATCTCCCCCAAAAGAAGGTGGCGGACATTAAGATGCCAGAGAAAGGTGCTGCAGGATCATCGGCTCTGCCTTTGAAAGGTCTTGGGATTTAGGTTTGTCTTGTTATCGGTTTTGTTGTCTCTCTGTATGTAATTCAGATTATGGATAGTAGGCAGTGCTCGGTGAACGTTGTAAGTTGGGATAGGGGGAATGTTTACTGTTCTGAGAATTTTTTTTGTACGATGAGGAGGTCCGGCTTCATGGATGCTCGCTCTGCAAATTTGTAGCTCTGTGTTTGCATCGGTCTGTAGGTTTTTGGGGTTGGACTTGTAACTCAACAACATTGTAAGCGCGACATGTATCTCTTGTTTCAACAGTAATATAATGTTTTTATTTACATATATTTTAATTGACAATTAAAATTTCACAATTTCAATTACACCATTAGCTCAACATGCTAACCTTGCAAAATTTGTATCTTGTATTACATGTGGCCTCACATTGATCTTTGAAAAGGATTCTAGGTTCTACGTTTTGTTTGTTTCTTAAATTTATCACTTAATGTATAGATGTATAATGCTAGCACATGTTATTTTTGAGTTGTCTAGATTATTTTGTTTCATTCTCATTTTCAAAGTACATGATGAAGTAAAAACATAGGTAAATAAATCTATCATTATCTTTTAATAGAAAATTAAACTCAATAAAAATATATATTTTAATTGAAAATTAAATCCTTTAATAAAAACATTATTATTGAATTTCACTAAAACCATTCTATAACGAGGAAGATAAAAGTTCTAAATGTAAAAAAAATTAGTTAAAAAGGCAAAGATAAATTGAAATTCCAACACTCATTGCCATGATTAAATGTTTCTGCCATGATGTAAATGTTGTTGCCATGTTGTAAATGGCGCTAAAGAAGCGAGTCCTTGTCATGATTTAAATGCTCGTGGACTAACTTAAATGTCTTTGTCATGATGTAAATGCTCCTAGAATAAGTTAAATTTTAATTTTAAAAATACGGTTAAGTGTCTTTGTCATGATGTAAATGTTGTTGTCATGATGTAAATGCTCCTAGAATAAGTTAAATTTTAAAAAATTTAAATGATTTACATTGATTATTTAACGAGTATTTTTTATTAAAATCTGATAAAAATGATTGAAATCACAATTTTAATTATTAAATTTTAAAAAAATTTAAATGATTTACATTGATTGTTTAATGAGTTTTTTTAATTAAAATCCGATAAAAATTATTGAAATCACAATTTTAATTATTAGAATTGTCTAATCCGAATACCTCAAAAGTATATAAAAATCCTAATCCCTACCATAATGTAAATGACGCTGCCATGATGTAAATCTCATACAATATTAATATAGCAAAAAATAATTAGAAGTTATCTACGATGATGAAAATATATAATTTTAAAATTTTGTAATTTTAAATAATTTAAATTAAGTGCATAAGAATGTAAGAAGATTCAAATAAAAATATATTAATAAAAAATTCAAATGAGAGCTCTCACTCCTCAAATTTATTGTGCAACTTTAGCTTTATCCGCCTTGGCATGTAAACATGTGCACTTATTGGGCCACGGGTTAAGACCATCCATTGAATAGACCATATAATCATTTGTAACGGAGTTTAGAATAGCAAGACGTGTGCTATCATTTGCATTTTTTTGGTTAGTGTTGGGCAGTTCATTATTTATTGAAATTGTGGTTTTGATTGTGTAAATAGTAATTTTGATGGGAGAAATTGATTCAACTTTTTTGATTATTTATGAGCATTCCGATTATGCAATTCCAAGAACCCAAAACTACTATTTCAAAAATCGGTGCAAAATTTTTACTAAAAACTCGTCAAATATTAAATACAAATAGTATATAATTTAACTTACACCCTTATTTATATGAATGACTATGTTGTATATGAGGGAGATTTTTGTAACAAAATAATACAAAGTAAACAAAAAAGAATAATACAAAGTAAAAAGTAATAAATATTATGTCCGCCATAAACAAAAAAAATAATACAAAGTAAAAAGTAAATATGAGACTTAAACAAGAAACTTTAGAGCTTAGGATTAAGTGATAAATATTATGTTGGTCATAAACAAAAAAGAATAATACAGAGTAAAAAGTAAATATGAGACTTAAACTAGAGACTTTACTTTTTATTTTTAATACAAAGTAAAAAGTAAATATGAGATAATACAAAGTAAGCAAAAAAGAATAATACAAAATAAAAAATAATAAAAATTATGTCGTACATAAACAAAAAAGAATAATACAAAATAAAAAGTAAATATGAGACTTAAACTAAAGACTTTAGAGCTTAGGATTAGGTGGCTCACGTATTACTCAAGGAGCTATTTAAGGAGAGGTTTGCACCTCGGGAGATTTGATCATTTTTCGCGCTTGATAGAGCCTAAGATTTGGATCTATGTTGGTTTAAAACATCTCATTTGTTAACTCATAAAGAAAAGATTGAACAAATCAAGAAGACGAAGAAATAGAAAACTGACGGAAAAGGCTTCCATAATTGTTCATTAATAAAATTGTACATATATAGTATTACAATGCTTAACTATCCAACGGTATAACCATTAGAGAGAACGAACTAGGATTAGGTTCTTTTAACATCCCCCTTAATCATAAGTTCGTTCTTGCTTGAAAAACCGCCACTACTTGACTATCAAGCGTGTCAAGCAAATTCAGAGAGTAACAGCTGAAAATCTCTCTGACATAACTAGCAGAACCTCAATTTTCTGCTAAATCAGTGGTTTTAGGATGACCACAAACCAACATGGCTTTGTCTTTGGCTCTGGCTACTGCTATGACTTTGGCTAGGAGGCTTTGGCTCAAGGCTCTGGCTACTGGCACAAGTTCTAGCTCTGGCTCAGGTTCTGGCTTGTTTGTTCATTCTCGATTGTTAGGGCTTCGACACTGAACTATCAATCAATCTACAAAATCAATCCAACATCATCCTGGATAATCTGCAATCCATCAAACTTCAAAACTTGAAGTTTGTGTTCCCCCTTGTTAGCTGAAAGAGGTGAATTTTTATAAACCATATCAACAACAAATCACAGGCTTTCAAATTCTTGAATATACCCACACAACAATAGTATCTCATCCCCCTGTCAAGGACAAGTTGAGAATTCACACTCTCTTCACATTCTATCTTCTTCTTTCAAATTCCTGAATATACCCACACAACAATACTATCTCATCCCCCTGTCAAGGACAAGTTGATAATTCACATTCTCTCTTGTTTCTGATTGACATTTCCCCCCGTCAGAAACAATCTGGCTTGCCCTCAAAACATAAAGAGCCATCGACTCGACAAACTGCACCCTACAAACTGGGTTGTACATGAGTATGAACTCGCTCATAAGATTGTGCCAACAACTTGGCTTCCAATAACCAGCGCCAAGTGCATAACCAACCAAAATGCACCTTTTTCCTCCTAACTTTTGGTTGCTTCCAACATTTATCTGAAACATGATTCTTCTTCCCATAAAAACTGCATGGGTGAAGATCAAAACACTGGAATTTTTTATGTCCAACTTGGTGACAATGTTGACACTGTTCAGGTTCATCATCCAACAAATCATCATCATCATTAATAACACATGTATCATTATCCATATCAACACCAAACATAAATCCACCACTCACAAACTTGATTGGTTTGGAATAATTAGGTATATGAAAAAACTTCTCATCATCATTATCCTTTTCAAATCCTATACCATATCTGTTATATTTAAACTCAATTTCTTCCCAAGGCCTTACACACTTGGCTGAAACCTTACATTCATTTTCCTTTGCAATGATTTTATCTTCAATGTTCATAAGTTTATCATTCACATTAGGATTTTGTTAGGAACCCTTGTCAACCCTTCTCTTTACTTTGTTAGTATATTGTTGTTGGACGCATATGCTTTGTAAGTCATCCCATAGTATTTGTTGATCCATAGTTTATATTAGCCCATGGTATTGACCCATAGTATTGGACGCATATGCTTTGTAAGTCGTCCCGTAGTATTATATGTCCCATGGTTTTGACTCATAGTATTGGGTATAGAATTAGTATATAAGTGTGTGTTGAGGTCATTGAAGGCATCGTGAAGTTAATTGTATTGAGCTTGCTCAAAGGAGGTTGCCCCCTCGAAGTGGCTCGTGATCAATATAAAAGTGATTATGAGTTCTATTATTTCTGATATCTCGTGTATTTGCATTAATTAATTATTGCAGGTTCTTCACATCTGATATCAGAGCACTTTCTTGGGCTCGTTGGGTGGAATTTATGCCATTTTTTTTTTCGCATCTGTTGCAGGTTCGGATCTGGGAATAATCCCTATCCGCTTAACTATGGGAAGTACTTTGGCATAAACCCTAAAACTCATTGTGAGGAGTACCATAGGAACCCCAAAGTAGCTGGCCCATTCAGAGGACCTACCAGCGAAAAGGGCAACGACCCCTACCTGATTGACTAGTTCCCACCTGTGAGGTAAACTAAGAGTTGTCGTTTGTGGCAAAGCAGTTATCAGTTTTACCTGAACCGTGGAGTGAGGGGTACTGCCCCAATACGCAAGCCGTCAGACAACATTGGTGGCCGAGTGAATCCTCTGAACTGATAGGAAGTCGCACATACCTCGGGTCCATATCTATTTTCAAATGAATTGTTGTTGATCACTTCCGCTCCAGATCCAGCCATTTTAGATCTATTCTGAAAGTCGTTCCAGATCTAGTCACCGTTTCAGATCCAGCCATTTTTTGATCCCTTCCACGCCGTTGCAGATCCTTCTGTTGCGGATCCCTTTCGCGCCGCCGTTACCGATTCTGTTTTTCAGCCATATCTCCCTTGTTTCAACTCTGTTTTCCATGAAACTTCATTGACATCCTTGCCATCCCATTCTGCATATTTCATTCCTGAAGACCCTATCCCAAATTCCACTTCCCAAGACCAGAAATCCCACATTTCTATTTTTAGGGTTTGCCATAACTCCTTCAATTTTCACCCAAACGCCTTCAAATTTTGCCACTGTGTTCCTTTCCTAATTTTGCTTCTTTGTCCCTCTCTACCAAATTTTCTCATTCTTTCACCCCGCTTCTGAAATCCCCATTTTTTGCCTCCCTGTCCATTAGAAAGTGTCCAAATCCTAGTCAAACTCCAATTATCAATCCAAGTTTTTCCCAAATCCAAATTTTTCTTTACTAAATAAGCTTTTGTTTGTGTTTTTCTATCCATTTCCGGAAAAAAAAAAACTCCTGGTTGTGGTTGTCACCCACGCAGGAGCAAAAACCATGGAGGAAGCACTTGCATCCATCCAAACCAAACTCCAAGATCTGGATGAAAAAATTCTCAGCCTCCATCTTCAGCATTCAGCCATGAACAATAACCGACAATCAGAATCTTTTGCAGCCATCGGGTTCTCTTCTTCCAGCAATTTTCGTGGGCCGAAGCTTGATTTTCTTCGCTTCAATAATATTGATCCGACTAGATGGATATACCGAGCAGAAGAATATTTCAGTGTGCATAATACTTTTGATGTCCAGAAATTTCCATTTGCATCCTTTCATTTGGAACAGGAAGCCCTTCAATGGTACTGTTGGTACATCAAAGCTCATCCCGAGCCAAACTGGACATATTTTTGCCAACTCCTTTTGCCACGATTTGGTCCTAGTGCTTTTGACGACTTCATAGGAGCACTCACTAAACTTCACCAAACTAGCACAATGAGAGAGTATTAGATGGAATTTGAGAAACTAGCCAATCACACAGAAGGATTGTCTGATGAATTCTACAGGAGTTGTTTTATCAGTGGTCTCAAGGTTGAAATCCACTCAGAGGTCAAAATGTTCTGTCCCAACACAATGATGGAAGTCCTAGGGTTGGGTAAGCTGGCCTAAGACACGATCGCAGCTCAACAACGCTCCAAACCCACCTTTGTTCCCTTTAGAAATATGGGTTCCCAACGACCTCCCATCATGCCTGCTCCTCGACCAACTCCTATCAAGCATTTGTCTGAAACAGAGATGCAGACACGCCGAGAAAAAGGGCTTTGTTATAATTGTGATGAGAAATTCACTTGGGGACATAGATGTGTTCATCAAAAGCTCTATCTCTTGGATGTGGATTCTTTGCCTGCCTCTGAACTTGGTGAAGAAGCTCTAGATATAGTATATGATCAGGTTGACATTCAGCACCCGCCTGTTGACACCCCATCTCAGGACGACCCACCCGAGATCTCTCTCCATGTTGTAATCGACGTCACCACCCCACAAACAATGCGGGTCAGGGGATACTTCAAGAAGCTCCCTCTTACCATACTCATTGATTCTGGTAGCACTCATAACTTCATTGACCCTCGGATTTCCAAACAGGCTGATTGTTTTGTCCATCCTTGCTCCCACTTTGAAGTCATGGTTGCCAATGGGGGCACCTTACCTTGCAAGGGGAAGTGTCACAATGTGCGTATCTCTATGGAAGATTATAACCTGCGCTCTGACATGTTTGCCTTGTCCTTAGGCGGATGTGATGTGGTTTTGGGCATTCAATGGTTACGCACACTTGGCCCCATCTTATGGGATTTTGCTGAACTTTGGATGTAGTTTTCAGTCATTGGGGCACAACACAAATTTATGGGCTTACAACCAGGGTCTCTCTGCATCATTATTTCACATTGCCGGGAAAAAATCCTTAAGAAGAATTCACATGGTGTCATCGCTCAGCTCCATTCCATTCAGATGCACCCATCAACAGTCTCCACTACTTCCTTGGATATATATGCAGGTGTCTTTGCTGAACCAATGCGCTTGCTGCCTTCAAGAGACCTTTCTGGTAAGAATTTAGCCACATCTACCTCTCAGCAGGAAATGATGGCTATTTTGCATGCAGTACAGAATTGGTAGCCATACCTATTAGGGAATTATTTCTGCATTAAGACTGATCTCCAGGGTCTGGAAAATTTCCTGGAACAATGGGTCTCCTCCCCAACACACCTGAAATGGGTTATCCCTATGCGATCACTTACAATAAGGGTAAGGACAATATGGTGGCAGATGCTCCTTCTCGCACAATTGATGACCCAGTTTCTCTTACAACTATTTCTCTGCTTGTTCCAAATTGGTTGCAATATGTTCAACAAGGCTATCTCTTCTATGAACTCCGTGCTTCTTCATCAGCAGGGAACTCTGGGTTCTTCAAAATGTATGACCGAGAACAATGTAACTTCTTTTGGCAGGGACTGAAAATGACAATTCAACAGATGGTGGCTGACTGTGATACTTTCTAGGTCAACAAGGGTGAACGACACTCCTTTCGGGACTGCTCAAACCCTTGCCCATCCCTACATAGATTTCGCTAACTATTTCTATGGATTTCTTAGAAGCGCTCTGATGGTACAATACCACATCTACAAGGTCACCATATGAAGCAGTCTATGGACAGACACCGCCAGTCTTTCTTCCATACACCCTTAGAAGCTCCCCAGTTCAGGCAATTGACTTGGTTCTTCAAAACCGCGATCAGATTCTTCTCATTCTGCAAGACAATCTTCACATGGCCAGAATTCGACTGCTACAACAAGCCGATCAACACCATTTTGAGCGCACTTTTCACGTAGCTGATATGGTTCTTCTTTGTCTGCAGCCTTCCAAGCAATCCTCCCTGAAACTCCAAAGGTGTCGGTGGCCCGAAATGGAACCCGAGGATGCTACCGGGGAACCACTCATTCAGATTCTGCATCAATTTCCCCAACCAAAGATTTGAGGACAAAGCTTTTTCTAAGGGAGAGGGGATGTTAGGAACCCGTGTCAACCCTTCTCTTTACTTTTTTAGTATATTGTTGTTGGATGCATATGCTTTGTGAGTCGTCTCGTAGTATTTGTTGATCCGTAGTTTATATTAGCCCATGGTATTGATCCATAGTATTGGACGCATATGCTTTGTAAGTCGTCCCGCAGTATTATATGTCCCATGGTTTTGACTCATAGTATTGGGTATAGACTTAGTATATAAGTGTGTGTTGAGGTCATTAAAGGCACCGTGAAGTTAATTGTATTGAGCTTACTCAAAGGAGGTTGCCTCCTCGAAGTGGCCCGTGATCAATATAAAAGTGATTCTGAGTTCTATTATTTTTTATATCTCGTGTATTTGCGTTAATTAATTATTGTAGGTTCTTCACAGATCTTCAGTCCTTATCCTAGTGTCTGAAAGGAACGATTGTCCATTAAATTCACTGATTTGATTCATACCTAAAATATGTTTGCTGGTCTCTTTTTCACCGTCAACATGTTGCTGTCGTAGAAGACTCAACTCATCAAATAACAACTTGTTTTGATTTTTAAGCATATCTATTTTTCTGTGCATGTTTTTCAAGCAGGTAACAATTGAGTTAAAATTTTTCTTCTTCACAGAAATTGTAGATCCTGAAGTTGTGTTGAGTGATGTTTGTAGCAGATCAAAGAGCTCTTCAAGTTTGGCCATTTCGACTGACTGGAAATGACTCTTTTGCATCACTATTCTTTTTAAGAGGGTGACTCCTTTTGACTGCAAGTCTTGTTTCACCCTTTTTACAATATTCCAACTCTATAATAGAAAATTTAAACTCAAGAGAAGGGTGTTGGGTTCAACCAATAATACACCCAAATACAATCATACATCAATTCAACAAAATAATGATACTTACAAACACAATAGTAAGTATGTACCAAAAAGCTTGCAAAAACACAGAATGCAAGGGTAAAAATCTGAACTTGGGTTTTTATATTTTGAGTTAAAGAGCACTTCTAACTTTAAAGGAACCAAGATTAGTGTTGGACCTTGTCCATTATTTTAACACATGCATTGGCTATTAATTCTCTATAAAACAAATTGTGATTTTGCATGGAATACTATATATGCATGGCTCATGTTGATGGTATATGAAAAGAGTATGCTTAGTTTGAAATCACAGGGTGCATTCAAGTGGAAAGGAAATAGAGAAGATTTATTTTCAAATATAGTTGGCTTCATGTGCTTTTTGAAAACTTATGCTGAGAAAATAAAATGGACCGTGTGACAAAGTTCTTAGTTAAGAAAATAAAATGGATTTTGTGACAAAGTTCTCAGTTTTTATTTGCATATGGATTGTGTGACAAATCATGTTTGTGATGGTTTCTACGCAATATGAATACATGAGTACGAGAATATGAATACGAGTACAGGAATATGAATACATGAGTACGAAAGAAAAAAATAGGAATATAATTGGATGGAGTATAAAACCCAGAAGCCAAGAAATATTGTGTTTTGGAATATGCATGAGGCAGTAATTTTTCCATACAAAATTGATGGGTTTCAAACCCCATTTTTTGAGATCGCTTCTACGGTAGATTGATGGGTTTCAAACTGTTTTTTGAGATCACTTCTACCATAGAAAGGTTCCCTGCTTGTTCCCAAATAAGTACTTATAATATCAAAAATCAAATCAAGAGCAAGTGATTGTAATGTCCCCATCTTGACCCTATTGCATTAAGATTGTAAATGATGTAAATATTGTTATTAAATTATGGTGAGGAGCTTAAGGCCAAGGCCCCACCATCGATTTATCGTTTTATGTATCGGCAATTAAAAATAGATGCCTATGGTTCTTGTGCTAGCCAGGCACAATGTAAATTAAGACATCATGTAAATATGAATTTTAATGAAATACCCACAACTAGCTATGCAATGCAACAAAGAGATGGGGGCATGATTTTTATAAGGAATAGGGAGGGAAATTATTCAAACCCTTGAGCCAATAGTGTTAAGCCAAATTTCATGAGAAAACCTATAAACCACCAACTACCCATTTTGACTTATGCACCCAATCATTTAATTCTTCCAAGAGTTGGTTGAGGTAGTTAATGCCTTGGGAATGAAGAGGTATGGCAACCAATTTTGTGCATGGGAAAACCATCAACCTGGGAATTTGTATTTTTGCTTCTTGGGAAAGAAAAAACCCACGAAATGGTGCCCAAATCCATCTTTCACCCATGGACTTTGCTCTCTCACGCAGTCTGAGATAGTTGGGACTTTCTCTATCACATTTTTCATCATTTTCTTGCATTTTCCATGCCTAGGAACTTGTTTTTGTATTGCACAATGGCTGGGAAGAAGGGAGTCACGATTTTGGGGTTTATGGAGGCCGTTTTTGTCCCTTAAATGCCCATAAATGCTTTTCTGAAAACGATTTGCTCTCCCAGGGTTGATTTCCCCTTCTCCTATTTCGTTTTGGCTGCCCACATTTTTCTGAATTGGTAGAAACCCCATTTTGGGCATCCCACTATAAAAACGCTTTTCTACATGCCCAACACTTGTGATTTTGCTGTTATGTGCATCTTTGTTTTGGTTTGAACCTGTGAGAAAGAAATTTGGAGTTGTAGTGGACAGAATTGGCTTGATAAACCTAGTGAGGGAAGTAACCTCTAAGAAATATCAAAAGGGCTGGCTACTCTTCTATGCACACCTTGGACAACTCTAGATTGGAAGGTATGTCCTGAGGGACTGTGTATTGGTGAAGGGAATACTTCCTTGATTGGGGTGTGTAGGCATTGTGGGTTCCAAGCTAGATAGATCTTGTAGAGGTATCCGTGGCTCTATGCTTGAGCTCACTAGCTTAGCAATTCATTCCCTCCCTTTGCCCTAGCATCCTGATAAACCCAACCATGGATTGGCTTGGCTGATTTTGGTGTATTTTGGGCTATGTGTGAGTCTGCTGTTCCTTTTTCCCTTCTAGAAATCATGCCCAGCTCGGGGGGTGGCGATTGTATCAAGAGATTGATAAGCACAACCGACCTATGGTTGGGTGGAATGTTGTAGTTGCATAGCTGGTTGCTCGAGACTACTTTGTTTTAAGATACGTACTCTCATGTGATAAATTCTGCAATGTATGTAGTTAATGTCTGTCATGAAAATATTTGAATGTATGTTAGATATGTAGATGATTTTAATTCCGCTGTGTTTAATGACAATGTGCATATGTATATGTCTTTTATTATCAATGAGTTTTTACTTAATGGTTATGGGGCTATATGCCCAGTTTTAGCATCACGTTCTCTCCATCACACTGGTATGATGGAGGGGACATTACAGTGATACTACTATTGCTTGATAAGAAATTAAATTCAAGTACCAGAGTCAAATTATTCAATCTGCCACTTTGTTTTCTCGTTTACATTCCATGTTATGATTTCTTTTCATGATTTCTGCATGAGAGGAAGAGAGATTTTTACATTGAAAGAAGTCGGAGGATGACCTCACATCTTCTGATTAAGGAAAATAGCTCAAGAGGATTATTCAATAGCATAGGAGGGAAGCTTCACGTACGTTAGCATTTTTTTATAGCCAATAGAGATTAGGTACTTTCCCACCCGTTCATCATGTGCTTGTCAAACTAACTAAAAATCAAAGTATTGAAAATGAGGGATCAACTAGTTGGAAGGAAATTAGTAAAGAATGTGTCATATAGCCATATCTAGTACCACATCCACGTCTAAATCAAGATAGAAACAAATCCAAGAGCTAGTATAGAACCATCAATAGCACTAGATCGAACTAGTTTGCTTGGTAGCTAAGGTCCTTCCATTTCATTTGCAGTAGTTATTGTAGAAAAGTTAAAAGAAATATAGAAGAATAGAGAGAAAGGACATATGCCATGGAGAAGGTGTGAGGTGGTAGGAGGATGTAATCAAAGTCCATGCAACATTGAGACCCCTTCACCACCACCACCCCTTCCTACTAACTATGCATATGAACACTATGAAAAATATTGGGTGGTGACGGTGGTAGTTCTGATGGATGTAGTGTTAAAACAAGCATTTCATTTATTATAAGGAAGTTTTCCATTAAATTGCCCAACATCTACCACCTCAAAACATACAAAAATTGAAATGGAAACAAAAATTGTGCAAGCAAATAGACAACCCTAATCCATATGATCTAAAACCATTTCTGCCATACACATGGCAAGAAATAAATTTCTTCTAAGTTGAATTGTGCACAAGTGAAGGAATTTCATTGCATTGGACAAATAACAAGATATTAATGGTGCAAAACTTGACAACCGATATAAATATATTACTCGGAGCCCCTACTAAAGGTGGACATGGACTAATAAGAGGTTATTTAGAACCAAAGGCCAATAAAGCGCCTGAAATCATATTCTTTCGTTGGGATTGATATCAAAGCAATGAAAGAAATAAAAAAAGGAGGAGAAAGTGATCATTGGCAATGTAGTGGAATCATGATAAGTTCGTTCATTGCAACTATGCCTTTCAAACATGAATTAGATCAACTCTAGTATTTCTAAATCAATGGGAGAACAAATGAACACTCCTCAAGATATATGTGCTCTATTATTGAAATATCCTCCCAAGCTAAGGTGTAACTTTTTGGGATGATACAATCAGTTGTATGTCAATAAGTTGTATGTCAGACAACACACTAAATATCTTATATATAGTATTTGTTGGTCAAGAACAATACAACACCTAATTTCCCAACCCTGCATAAACATAATGTTCCAATTTTTAAATTTCCTTATTCTCAAAACAAACAATGTTCTTGTTAGAAAAACATGATCGCAGAGCAATAACAATAAACAAAAATGCAAATATAATCACACATACACATTACAAGAGAGACACCAATATATCGTGGTTCACCCAAGATGTGCCACATCCACACTGAAATTGCTAGTCCTTATTATTATACCGTCCAGCAAAGTGAAGGGATACAACCTGCAGCACAGCCATTGCACTTCCTCTTCACACTCTCTCACAGTCTCTCTTCACGATCTCAAAGATCTTTACAATGCATAATACCCAATACATCAACCCTAGCCGTATTACAATGTCTTTCTTTTAAAGGGAAAATACAATGGGAAAATACCATGGGATACCCAAAACCATGGGCTCGAAATCTGTTGGTGAAACAACCCAAAACAATTTCTTGGGGCCGCTGCCCCCCCAAACCCCCTGGGGATCGTGCCAGGATCATAACCAAACCTGGGGTACAAACACGGATGAATCATCATCTATGAGACTGGAAGATCAGGCTCCACAACCAACAGTTCTTTGGTTCTTTGTTATTCATAGTTGTTAAGTTCCAATATCTAGAAGTGGGTAATTTATGGTCCCACGACTTAGTGCTACGATGTCCCACTAACAGATTTATCCCATGAAAATATATAAAGGATAAATTTCCTAGTAATTTGGGATCATCCTATGACTCAAAAGGATCAATACGTAATTTTAACAACATTAATTGACTACAATTCAAGCTCCTCCCCAAACCCTAACCCAATATTTTGCATTTACATAGCTTGCTTGGATTTCAAATTAATTGTATTCATACCTCTCATGCCCTAACTAGATTCTATCGTCACCTCCCACTATCAAGTACATGGATTTCCCTCTTATCCTTGCTCTCGTATTTACTTTATGACACCTCTTTCATAATCTAACTATTGCATTTCTTTCATGATAGTTCGATTCACTGCATTTACAATCATAGTCTAATTTCTATCCTACTTTCACCTTACTAGGCTATTTCATGATAAGTTGATTATTTTCTTCCTTCAATATTGCAAGCATTATATAATGCCTTTTCCTTAAAAATTAAAGTATAAGGGGTTTACCTTTCTTTGTTGGCATTCCCTCCCTTCGCCTTGTTCTTCCTTATCAAGGGAAAAAAAAGGAAAATTTAGTTTTAGAGATTATTTTTGTGCTATTGATATTCCTTTCTAGTTACTTATTATTTTAAGGCTTGACCGACTTGCCGCATAGACACAACCATCAAGAATATAAAGTTAAAGAGACCCTTGGGAAAAAGTGGTTATTTTTCCACTAACTACACTTATTATTTGGCTTTGGTTTAACCTAGCCTTGGACATACTTCATTTCCTTGGTAGGAAACTGGGTAAAAATGTGAAGGTGGGTAACACTTTCGTGAGAAACTAGTGCAAAATCGTCTTAGCGGAGGTTATTCGGTCGATTAATATTTATTATTCGGCCGAATAATTTTCATTATTCGACCGAATAATGTAGAAGTTATTCGGTCGAATACCTACTAACAATTCTTCGTTTAGTTTAACGGGGATCCTCGAAATGCGTGCAAACCACTGCCGGACAGGAAAAATTTTCGGATGGTAGTTTATTCGGCCGAATAATTGTTCGGCCCGAACAATTGTTCGGCTTAACAATTGTTCGGCCGAATAATTGTTCGGCCGAATAATAGGTCGGCCGAACAATTTTTCTGCATAAAAGGCCGGCATTGTCCGCCATTTGGCAGTCGCTGTTGCATAATTCTGGACCCCGCAAGCGGGCCCGCCGTTGTTCCTCGCCACCACCCTGCATGATCGACGACGATGCTCGTCTGCTGTTGCGTCGACGACGCTCGGTCGCTGTTGCTCCACCCCTTCCCTGATCTGCTGCTTGCTTTGTCGTTATTTCCTGTTGCAGCTTTGGATGCTGTGTTCGTTGACGAGGGTGCCTGGCGGATCTGCAACTTTGAAATTGGTGTTTGGTTGTAGCTCGGCGTAATGACGTGGAGTTATCGGCTGCGAAGGTAAATAAGTCTTATCTCCTGTTTTTGGTTTTCGAATTTTATTTTTGATGTATGTGGTAGTTTTCGAATTTTATAATTCTTTTCCGTCTTCTAATCTTTTGTTGAAATGCGGTAGTTTGGCAGTTTAGTTCATTTTTTTGTCTGTGGTTGTTATCGGTGCGTCGTCGGTGTTTCGGCTTTCCGTGCAGGGTTGATAGTTCGCCATCTGAAGGTACGTTTTCTCGTTGAGTTGTGTTGTTTTGATTTTGTTTTCGAATTTTTAAAGTTTTCAGTTGCTAACATAATTTGTTGTTTGTGAAGGAAATATTTGTCGCTTGGCGAGTTGGTGGTCTGAACTGCTGCGGCGTTGTGGATTGGCGATCTCTTCACTGCGTGTTTGGGTTACAGGTATGTATCGTTTCGCGAGATTCTTTATTGGTAAAAAATGGTTGTCATTTGAATAAAATTAAAAAAAATAGTTTCCTTACGGATTAAATTTAGAATGTTTATTTTTTACATTTTATTTTATGGTCAGAGCAGAGTTCCAAATCTCTGCTCAAGAGCACAGATCCATAACTCTGCTCTTGAGCAGAGTGCTGGAACTCTGCTCTTGAGCAGAGTTCAGAACGCTGCTCCTTTCCCAATCTTTTGTATTGGCAAGAAAAAAAAATTTATATGTAATTTTATGTTCATGATGTCAGGCTGTATACCCTTTAACAGAGTTCTTGAACTCTGTTCTTGAACAGAGTTCATGAACTCTGTTCATATAGAAAGTCACTTAAAAAGTCATATTGTTGTAAGTCCTTAATTATTTTTTTTAATAAATATTAAAAAATGTTTGTTTATTGAGATATAGAAAGAAATTATAAGTGATCGATGAAGAATTTGTAAGGTTACTATACTACTACAATTAACTGCATTACACTTTTTATCAGATTATGAGATGATTATTAATGTTATCTTTATGGTGCAATAGTAGTGCTGCTAGAGTTAGGAGAGGGACTTACAAAAAAAATAAGTTATACTACTTTAGGCACCTCTACATTTGGTATGCAGTTCTTTATGAGATATGTCTTTAAGTCTGTAGAATTAACAAGTACAACTTCAATATGTGTAAATTTTTTTATCATGAATATAAAGTAGAAATCTTTTAATAAGTGTATATATATATATTTTGTGAGATGTTTGTAAATTGAGATATATAATTCAATCATATTTGATGGATGAAAAGTTTTTAAGGTTACTATACTACTACAATTAACTGTGTTATAACTTATATTTGATAACGAAATGATTATTAAATATATCTTTACGTTGCAATAGTAGTGATGGTAAGGAAGTTTAGTTAATTAATTAGAGTTAGGAAGTGATGGTAAGGAAGTTTAGTTAATTAATTAGAGTTAGGAGAGGGACTTACAAAAAAACTTCACTTACACTACTTTAGACACCCTTACATTTGGTATGTAATTCTTTATTAGATATGTCTTTATGCTTGTAGAATAAACATGTACAATTTCAATATGTTATGAGTTGACGTTTGTGTAAATTTAGAAATCATATCAAATGGATAGAGTGGAGTCTTCGAAGCGAAAGCGTAGGAGGTCATCACATTCATCAGGAATTGGTGTTCCAATTGGTAGTCAAAGATTGTCGAATTCACCACGGGGTTTGAGTTTATTGTATGGGTCACAGTCATCTGATCACCAACAAGTTGATAGGGGTACAAATGATTCTCCATTGTCTTCTGTGGGAGAGCGTCGATCTCAACCTTCTGTTGGTATGTACATTAATGTTTAATCATGTATAATTTGTATTTTTGTGTGTTTTGAATTTTTGGACAAGGTTAACTCTTGACCACGGCTATATTTGAAGCAGAGCGAGGTTCAGAAGATGTGCGTAATTCGACAGAGCGAGAGGAAGATCAAGATAGGATTGTAGATGATGGAATAGGTATGGGTGCAGAGCAGGGTCCTGAAGATCCTCCTAGAGCTAGGACGACATATGTTCCACTAGCTGAGGGTTGTACACCCATATCAACTTATCCGTTTGATTTACCTGATGAGCTTCCATGGGAAGGTGTTGTGCAACAAACTATTCTTGAAAGTTGTAGATCCCACTATGACAGGTTGAACAATGATCTTTGATCTTTGGATCTCCCTCCAGAGAGCCGACAAAGTCTAGAGATTGTTTTGGGGTCTTTGCAAAAATTCATTGATGCATACGAGGAACTTGGACCAACTACGAATGGTTTTGTTCATTTGATGCGGAGGCGAAGGGACCAAGTTATGGGTCCAGACAAGTGGGAGGTTGTGAAGGAGAGATTCACCAGAGAACATGTCAATTCAATGTTTAATTTCAAAGAAGGCCTTAAGCGAAAAATGTTGAAAGTGCAATATTTCAAGCATCCTCAAATTGCACATTTAATATATGATCGGTTTCTTGCAGCTTATGGTCGATTGCCATGGAATGATGAGGTTCCCAATTATTTTGCTAGATTTTTCTATGCGGAGTTTTTTTTAGGTATGAAGCCAAACTATACTGATGTTCCTTCTGACTTTTATGGAGTTGGAAAGGGTCGAATATATAATCGAAAAGGTGCTCTCAGAGACCCTACGACTCTTCAACCTCCACCTGAGATACCTCGTCCACCAAGGGTTGTGGCTTTAAGATCAGAGATGGAGCCCACATCCCAACTAGGGACAGCTGCAAGGGAATCGGTAGGTGATGGTTTAGCGTCAGCTCTTGTTGGAGTAGAAGTGGGTTTGGGTCGAGAGAGGGCTCGCGCTACTGTTCGTCAAAATTTTGTTTATAAGACGAATGACGAGGTAGATGGATTGAGCATCGATGATCTCAGGGCTTATGCTAAGTCTTGTCGAGATATAGCTTCAGATGTGTTATCCAATGACACATCGAGTATGGGAGAGGTTTGTTGATTATGCTATGACAATCTATTTGATTTTTTATTATTAATTTTGAATTGAATTTTTTGCTACATAGTAATAAATATGTTAAGCAAATGTATTTTGTTTGCAGTTTTCTAGAATGTTAAATGCACATAATTTTCGAGTCTCCAGTAGTCAAAATGAAGAGCGTTTTGGAGAGGTATTTTAATTATAATATCTATGATTGAACTTGATATTTTTTTGTTTGTTTGAATTTTAATAAATATCAATGTATCTTATTGTTAATTTGACTTATCTATGCAGGTTTCTTTAGATTCCAACTTTTTAGATGATTTACCATCTCTTGTGAGCTAATGATTTTAATTTTTTTGTTTTGGTTTTAAGTTAATTGCTTAATTTATTATATGTATCTACTATGTTTTATTCATTAACAAAATTTAAATTTTAGGGGAGAGACCATTTGGAAATTGGGGGTAAAGATGTAGGTTCTTTGATGAATGCGGATATTGGCATCGAGGTAATTTTGTTGAACTAGAAATGATCTCTAATATAAGTTTAATGTTTTATATTTTTTGGATTTATTTGAAAATTGTTTGCATGCTTTAGGATTCATAAATTACTTTTGTACATGTTGCAGCTTGGCTTTTTGAGATCCTTTGGAGTCAAAGGGAAGGCTCTAGTGGAAAAAAGTGGTGGACATGCATTCAAAGAATTTGATGTACGACTTTTTTAATAATTGAATTGTTTTTTTAGTATAAGTTTAATATCTTAATATCTTGAATTTAGTTTAAATAATTTATGATCTAGATTTATAATTTGTTTTTCTGTGTATTGTAGGCTGAGTTGAGTCCCAGGGAAGGTCCTAGTGGAAAATAGTGGAAAGATATTGGTCTAGATGGACAGTGGTTCAGACTTTATTGTTTTTGTTGATATATATATATATTGTAGTTGTTTTGAACATGAAGGGTATTTATTTTTTGATTATACATATATGTACATTGAAGGGTATATTTTTTTGATTAACTTTTTTTTGGATTATATATGAATACATGTTAATTATTTCTCATTTGGTAAAATGTTTATAATATGTTTTGCATGAATGTTTAAAATGTTTTGATAATGTTTATAATATGTTTTGCATGAATGTTTAAAATGTTTTGATAATGTTTATAATATGTTTTGCTTGAATGTTTAAAATGTCTTGATAGGTGCAATATGAAGTTAGGAAATGTTGAATGATGAGAATGAATGTTATGGAAGAATGAATGTTGGGAAAGAATGAATGGGAGGTGTTAGGAATGTTTAAAATGTTAATTGAAATTAGGAAATGTTCAATGTTGAGAATGAATGTTATGGTAAGAATCAATGTTGGGAAAAAATGAATGGGAGGTGTCAAAAATGTTTGAAATGTTAAGAGTGAATGAAACATTTGATAGGTAATTTAAAGTTGTTAAGAGTGAATGAAACATTTAATAGGTAATTTAAAGTTAGGAAATGTTGAATGTTGAGAATGAATGTTATGGAAGAAGGAATGTTGGGAAAGAATGAATGGGAAGTGTCTGTTTAAAATGATTAATCTAAAGTTAGAAAATGTTCAATGTCGAGAATGAATGTTATGGTAAGAATCAATGTTGGAAAAAAATGAATGGGAGGTGTCAAAAATGTTCATAGTGTTAAGAGTGAATGGAACATTTGATAGGTGCAATTTAAAGTGTCAGGAAATGTTGAATTTGTAAAAAAAAATTAATTTTCTTAGAATAAATGTTATTAAAATGTTAAGAATGAATGTTTGGAACATTTGATAGGTGCAATTTAAAATTTGGAAATGTTGCATTTGTAAAAAAATTTCAATTTGTTATGTTGAGAATAAATGTTATTAATATATAAATTTCAAAATTTAACTAATGTTTTTCATATGTTCATTGTTCAGGTACTTTGTAACTTTCGTGAATTTCTAAATGTTGAAATCATGGCAAATGGGGATAATGATTTTTTGTTTTTTAATCACAAGTGAGGATTTCCAGATTGTGAAGCTTATGCTAAGTTAGAGCAATGAATTTTAGACAACAATTCGATGAATTTTTATCGATTTGTTGTAAATAATCATTGCTCTAATTTAGCATAAGCTTCACAATCCAGGAATTCTTGTTTGTGATTAAAAATCAAATGATTGTTATCTTCATTTGCCATAATTTCAGTTATGTGAATTTACATGTGAGAGATATATTATTTTTGTGCAACAATCATATATTTAAAAATTATATAGATTAACAACTTGTTTTAAAAAATCCATTCAGATCATATTTATGGTGAAGTATATTAAACAAACATGTTCGATGGATTAAAAGAATACAAAATTTAATAGATTTTTTGGTGATTTTTCATTGGCATCAATCAATCAAAAGTAAAAATTCGGGGCGGAGTGTGGAGATAGCCACATCCGTTATCTCATCCCTTAGTGGTCTAATAGACATATGGGGACCCGAATAAAGTACTTTTGAATTCCCAAATAATATTTGAATTCATTTTTAAGCATGTTAAAGTACAACCATTTAAGCTCTTATGTTAGTTTTCATTCAAGAAAATATTCATAAAAACTCAATGAAAAAATATACTGTGCACAACAATTGTGACACATGGACAAAAAATATATTGTACACAACAATTGACATGGACAAAAATATAGATCAATTTATTTTTGATATATAGTTAAAAATATCGCAATGGAATGCCATCCTCAACTATTCGTTCATGGTCACATATGGATAGTTTCTATTTTTTGGTTTTTAACTGTTTTTTTTATGGAACTTGTACCAACTTTATTCGAGATGCACATACTAAATGACTATACTGACAACATATAACATCGGGCTCATAATCTTGAAAGTAGACATAATTTTTAGTCATATGCGTCTGCTGAAAAAAATAGCCTTTTAAAATGATGGATCCTCTTTCGTATGTAAATCCGTTGTCATTGTAGTCCTCCAATAACTTCATTTTTCCTTCAATGCATCGCATCAAATAATATTTGACATTTTCGTTGTTGTCTACAGGTGCAATCACAGCGAAAACATCTCCTGCGCAAATTATAATTGGTGTTAGCGTTTTTAAATGAATTAAATTGACTATACTTATGGCGATGGACTAGAATGAACAATTAACTTAAAAGTCAAAAACAAGTTTATTACCTTCTCTAACAAGATCTGAAATTCTATCGCCATCAGACGATATTGCTATTTCTTCTGATTCTAACTCTTCTACACTTGCCAGTGGCATTTTTCCTTTTGGATTAATCTCTGTGTGTTTCCAAGCTTTTACATAGTTGTTTGTTATGTTTTCACAAAATTCTGTAGATTCAACATTTTCAATGCAAATATGACAAAAGCATGATTGCTTTCTACTGTCAAATGCAAACACGTTGTGAAATGATTTTGTTTGAATAGAGTGAAGTTCTCTAGTCCCATGTATGGTGCTAGCGTCATATGGTATTGATCTATTTATATCTTGGACCCCAACAAGCCAAAAAAATCTACACAATAAATGATGAATCACTTTCAAAGAACAACTTTTAATGTAAGTGTACATGTACTTAAATGTTAGTACATACATTTTTTTTAAATTTCAAGAAATAATATAAATTAAAAAAATAGTGTACATACCTGCGCACATCTTTTGATTGTTGATTATAATCATGGTTTAGATTTAATTGACACCATTGGACAACCTCTGCAACTGAATGAAACCGTGCAGAAGAATAGTTCATTTGCCATCTTTGAAGTGCTCTTTTTACGCATGCTCCTGCACCATCATACTCACCTTTTCCATGCCCAGTTTCAAAGAAATTCCAGCGATGTTTAATGTTCAGCGCTTTATGAAGTCGACATAACCAAAAAAATGATCGTGAAGATTTAGATTGACTCGCACATCCATCAGACCATATCCAATGCTCATTGAATTTGACTTCGCGTTTTTTCAGTGAGTCATAGAAAATATTTTCTATACAATGTTGAACAAAATGTGTATCGTGTGTACGATCATCACTGATATAGAAGTGATATTCTTTAATCACATCTCGATTGTCACATGTGCTTTCAATGCCATCAACATCCTGTTGAGAATGTCTATATACAACATGGACAAATATCAAAACTTGGTCAGAGTGATAGTATTCACTCTGTATCTCTTTTTGTGCAGCAAATGTATAGTTTTCAGCAAAATCAACTATGGACAAAATTGTTCCGGGTGGAAAAATTTCACGAGACTGTTTGAATTGAAGATCTTGCCATCGTGCTCTATGTGAATGCTGGGTGTATTTATAAATTTCGCATTCAAATTTTTTGAGAAAATCTGTGACGCATATCTTGTCTTCTAGCAAATCAATTCTTTTGGAATGTGAATCACTAGAACTTGTACTATAGTTGATGTATTCGTATCTCCTCCAATCAACATTTACATTTGACAATGATTGATCATTATCGATAGGATATTTATTGTGGAATAGCACCAGATTTCCACAATGATGACAATGTTTTCCATTGACACATTTCTTTGAATAAAATACTTCATCGTGATTTCTCTCACATAAAATTTGAGATATGAATTCACGTATCATCGACGGAGGTGGTAAATTTGTCCAAAACATTTTACCAAATTCAAGAAACGTGTCATAATATAACTGAAATTGCACATGATAACGGCAACAACATGTATCACGTATAGTAATAGGTCTAACATACCATGGTTTTTGTTGCACAAATGTAGTGATTGATATATTAATTCCACGATGATCTTCCTTGAATTTATTGAACAATTGTACTTGTGTCATATCCATTATATGTTTTGGTTGGCTTTCATATACATTTCGTGATATTCTTTTGCGTATCACATCTCTTGAATTTGGTGAAACTCGAGCATGTTCCAACCAATATTCTCGTACAATATCTTTAACACCTGCTCCTAATCTATCTTTGTAAGGTTGTCTACAAATAATTGCCCAGTAAGCAAGTTCATTATTTTCATCTATTTGCATTCTGAATTTGCTATGTTTGTATAATGTCTTTCTTGATGTTCCAACTGCTTTTGCTAGTTCTGTTGTCAAATGCTTTTGTTTAGTACTAGCTGAAAGAATTGCTGTATGAATTGATTTACGTGCAGCACTGATATCTTTCTTCTTAAATTTTTCAAATTTTTTTATTGCATCACCTATATTTTCCATCACATTTTGTTTCAATTTCGACTCTTTTGTCGCTTTGTGAATACCCAATAATGATGTAGCACCTTCTAACTTCTTGGACACTAATAAACATCTCAAAATTTGTGCTTGTCCTGCTATTGAGTAATCCTTGAGAACTTCATCATAAAATTTTGTAGCACGATATCGTGCAACATGTATTGGTAGTTTTTCTCCATATTTGTCGCAATCAATGTCTTCTAACATTTCATCATCAATAGTAAAAGTACCTATACATCAAGTTAAATTTAATTTAACATATATCCAAAAATAAAATTCATTATAAAAAAATGAATTTGAAAAATATATGATATATACATACCAGGTCCAATTTCTGGATCTTGAACTTGATCTTCAATATTGACTTCATCGACATTAGCATGTAAATCACTATTTACATCTTCTACAATGTTCTTTTCAACTTCAATTTGTTCTTCTTGTATTCTATTTTCAATTTCCATCTCTTCAACATTATCATGTAAATCTGTATTTATATCTCCAATAGTTCTCTCTTCCGTTTGGGCAACCCTTTGTTTTTTGGCAATATATCTGAGTTTTTGTTTCTCTCTATTACCATCATCATCACATTTACAATCACCTTTTCTTTGACGTTTTCTCTTATTGCCCATGGTTGTTTAATCTATAGATGATAAATTAAAGAATCATGTTACTTTATAGTAAAAATAAATAAATTAAGATTTAAAAACATTTACGGAATTTATAAAAACATGAACTGAAATTTACTTCACCTTATAAAAATTTTGTAAGAGTCTTTTGAAGAAGATCTCTTTGGAATTAACTTTCCTTTGAAAAAACTCTTTGAACAAAAATCTTCTTTGAAAAAAACCTTCTTGGAAAGAAATAAGAAACTCCTTGACAATAAATTACCTACCCATTGAAAAATAATAAAAACACATTGTAAATAAATCTTTGTTGTAAAAATCATTGGGAAAAAACCTATTTGAAAAAATATCTACGAAAAAAGCCACTAGGAAAAAGTACTTTGAAAAAAAACTTATTTGTAAACATATCTTGGAAAAAAACATTGTAGAGAAATAACTCTTTGAAAAAACTCATTTCAAAGAAATAAGAAGTACAAAACTACATTGCAAAAAACCCTTTGCAAAATACCTTAGCAACATAACTATTTGAAAAAACTCATTTCAAATAAATAAGAAGTGCAAAACTACTTTGAAAAAAAACCCTTTGCAAAATACCTTAGCAAAGTTCAACTATTTGAAAAAACCTCTTTCAAATAAATGAGAAGTGCAAAACTACTTTGGAAAAAAACCATTTGTAAATTATCTTACCAAAACAACTCTTTGAAAAAATCCATTTCAAAGAAATAAGAAGGAAAAATACATTTTTTTTACAAAAATACTTTGGAATACACACTTTTTAAATACAATCCTTGCAAAGAACCTCCTTGCAAACATGTCTAAGAAAATAAATATTTTGAAAAAACTCTTTGCAAATATGCCTTAGAAAAAAAACATTTTCAATGTGTCTTTTAAAAAAAAAAAAAAAAAAAAAAAAAAAAAACCAAACCATACTTTGTAAAAACCTCAATTTGCAAAAAAAATCTTCTTTGCAAATATGCAATAAGAAAAGAAATATTTTGAAAAAACTCCTTGCAAATATGCCTTAGAAAAAAATCACCTTCAATGTGCCTTTTGAAAAAAAAAAAAAAAAATATACTTTGTAAAAACCTCATTTTGCAAAAAATGTCTTCTTTGCAAATATGCGATAAGAAAAAAAATATTTTGAAAAAACTCCTTGCAAATATGCCTTAGAAAAAAATCACCTTCAATGTGCCTTTTGGAAAAAAGAAGAAGAAACATACTTTGTAAAAACCTCCTTTTGCAAAAAATGTCTTCTTTGCAAATATGCAATAAGAAAAGAAATATTTTGAAAAAACTCTTTGCAAATATGCCTTAGAAAAAAAACTCCTTCAATGTGCCTTTTGTAAAAAAAAAAAAAAAACATACCTTGTAAAAACCTCATTTTGCGAAAAATGTCTCCTCCTTTCAAAATTAGTTTGACAAAAAAATGCGAAAATAATGAATCAACTTTAGGTTTATTTATATGAGTATAAAAAACTCTTCTTCTTTTTTTTTTTTTTTTTTTAATTTTTTAATCGGCCGACGTGTTTTTTTTTCCGTTTCATTATTCGGCCGAATAACCTTCACCATAATTCACGGCGCCGTTACGGAAAAACGTTATTTGGCCGAATAATCTCTGAAACATGAAAGATTCACATTTCTGCAGAATTTTCAGGTTTCTCCATTTTCGGAAGGGAAAAACCACCTCTTACACAACAAAACGAATGTCGGACTTCATACCAGTAGGTTCATCATTGAATCTACTTTACGTGGGTATAAATTTGGTTGTATATAGATAATAACTGATATTTTTTAAGTTTTATTTTCGTAATATGTGTCGAGTTATGATTCAACTCTTTAAAAAAACAGCGAAAAGAAAAATCCATAACTTTAAAAATACCACACTAAAAAAATCGAAAAAAATGTGGGACTCTTAATTGGCGTGTCTACTTCAAAATGGTGATCGTAGATTTTTTGTTTTTATAGCGGATTGAGAGAAAAGTGGTGCAACAAAAAAGTTGTTGAAAATCCATTGAGTTTCCCCATTGATCGACTTTAAAAAAATATAATAATTAGTATATAGATCCATTGGTTGCAAACTTATAGTCAGGCACTAGTACATTGTGTGTAGATTGTCGTAGCATTTTCTGTTTTTGCAAAAAACAAGTCTAACAACGATTTTAGTGGTGCAACAAATCATAACTCTTTTGTAGTCTTTTCATTTTATAAGAACACACTGTCAAACATTTGCGAAATCGACATATCAAATCTTAATAAAAAAAATTGAAAAAATTATGAATAGAAAGCTAACATAATTCTATAAAAGTTTTTTTTTTACGGCAAAGTGAAATTTTAAACAAAAATATCACTTTTGTTCGCCCGAAGTTGAAAAACATGAAAAAACCAGAATTATTTTCTCACGAGACCCCCCAAAATAGACACCCATCTTCATTTTTTCACCCGATATGCTACCACTACTTCTTCCTCGATGTGGTAAAATTCTTTCACCTCTTCCAGTTTTCTGTTATAGATGTTGTATACTCCATTTTTCGTTATAGATGTTATATACATCTATTTTAACATCCAACCTCTACTAACTTCTTACTTAAGGCCCGATCTTGTATTTATTCCCCTCAAACACCTACCCTTCTAGGGGTCCAATATGTTATGATAGCTAGATAGAGAACATATAACAATATACCTAAATAAAAATATTCTTTTATGGGCCAATAATACCAAAGTGCAGATTGTACTCCACCACCATTAACAAGGAGGCCTATATAGTTGTTTCCTGCCATCAAAACACATAATCCTTTCCTTGATGAATTCAAATAGAAACTTTGCCTCACAAATTAGAATAGGAAGCAGATGGACTAACATAAGAATAAGAACTGTGGACAAGTAAAGTGAAAGAAATAAAGAAATACCACAATATCTTCTTCTTTTTTTTTCATTTTTCTTTAAAGTAAATGAATAGGCGAGGAAGAGGAGTTATAGGCGGTGGTAACCTCTAAAAAAAATAGAGGAAAAAACTATAAAAATACTCCTTTTTATATATATACCTAATTAAAAATCTAAAGACAAGCCTTTATACAATGTTTTACTCTCTTTTTTTCATTTAAAACAAACAAATTGCAAAAAGAGAGAAAACATACACAACTTGGACAAACACCAAGATTTACAAATATTGAGACCTTGGTTGACTAAAGAAATTATTTGGTTTGGCTAAAAAAAGAAGCTTTCAACCCTATGGGACTTATATGCTATTGCATCTACAACAACCCACAAATGTACATGATTGTACTATGGACAATCGGTGTATGCAAACTACAAATCCCATGCATAAATACTTTTTTTAAGGAAAACCACGTATACAAAATAGGGTAAAGAAAACACAAGTTTTAAACTATGAAAAATAGTAGAATTGAGAAGCCAAGTTAATGGTTGAAGATGTCATAACACAAAGAGACAATTCCCCAAAAGAAACCAAAGAAGCTATAGAAATATAGTCTCAAAACATGACCGGAATGAACTATGAAAAGAACATCCCTAGTGGAGTTACTAATTTTATTGGCGAGGAATAAAATCATCTAAGAGGTTGGGTTATGTTGTCGCCTAATACAAACCTGGGGGGAACACGGCAGGAAACCTTCAAGCCGCTCGGTGTGTCCTTGGGGGAAAGTGAGAGTCAAGTGCTGTCAGTTGATTACTCGACTCTTCCGTCTAGGCTTACTCCTAGCGAAGCCAAGAGGGGTGGTCCCTATAAAAGTAAAACTAAGGCTTTTAATTTAACAGAAAAATAAAAGTCTAATCTAAGATTTTATTAAATGATGAAATGATAATAACTGAGTACTGCTTTATGAATCAAATCAAAAGATCAACACCACATGAGATAGAAAGCATTCACGACATATACGATTGAACTTAAAGTATAAGAAAATAAAGACCAGTGCCGAGAATGTAAAATGCTTACGAATGTTGCGGTGTGGGGTTGCTTCTGTAGTCTCAGTGAAAGTATTGCAGTGTCTCAGTTGGTTTATTTTATGATTATTAAATGAGTAGTTAAGGAGTGGGTTAATTCTTGGTTTGGCTCACAAGAGACCTAACCCTTCGAACCGAGTGTTTTAGCAGCGTTACCAAGTGTCCAACCAGGCGAGGATAAACCTGCTTAAAGTAGCCTGCTGACTCTATAGTTTCCGCCCATGCAACCTCTCGAGTTCTTGGAACTTGGTTCTAATGGATTGTCCTGTTAAACTAAGTACCGTACACCCGTTTCTGATTGGTCCAGCTGTTCCGACTAAGCTGCAGCAGCCAAGAGCATACTTTTGGGCTTGGGGTGTTGGTAAGTTTTATTATGAAGTGTGAAATGGATGATTAATCTGTGCAAACCCCAAGATTACCTTTTCTTCCACTTAAGGTGGAGTACTTCGGTAGAGCAAGGGGGTTAATTTTATCTTAAAAGGTTTTAGAACAATTGCAGTTGGTAATTAAATCCATTCCAACCCCAAGAGTATCTTTTATTCCACTTAAGGTGGAATACTTCAGTAGAGCAAGGGTGATTAAGTTTACTTGAAGTTTTTTAGAACAAGTTGTGATTCATTTTGTAGCACTTAGGTGAAAAACTGTAAAATATTGTAAGTCCCCCTGGGACACCTTGTGTGCTTAATGAATGTTATTTAATTATTAATAACAACAAGTAAACTAATCTAAATTAAAAGAAAGAAGAAAATTGTAAAAAAGTGAAGAAAGTGAAAAATGCGAATCCCCCCTGGGGGGATTGGGATCCAAGCGCTGGAATTGCTTGCTTGCTCTTTTTGTTTTTCAATTTACAAAATAAAATGGAGATGAAATACTGCTTGCTCTTTTTACTTAGGGAAACAAGTCAGTTTACAGTTTATTTGAAGAGAAAATGATCAACAGTTGTACTGCTGGTTTCTTGGAAGTGTTCAGGGAGCGTTGAGATGGTGAATTTCTTGATTCTTTTGGTTCAACCTGCTAAAAAGAAATATCAAACCAACGAACAAAGTTAAACAATAATGACAAATCAGAACACTTTAGGAATGTTCTGACAATACTACAAATTGCCAAATCAAACTAGAAAACAACTAGCATGTAAAATGAAGTTTTTTGGGCACTTTTTTGGACTTAACACTAACTTTTAATTAATTTTAAATGTTTGGACTGATATTTAAATGCAAAAAACCAGCTAACATTGAAAATATCAGAATCTACCGAAACACACTTTAAGAGTGTATTTCATTTATGTGCAAAAAATGGAAAATTTCTACTTTGAAAAAACTAGCAAATGGAGACAAAAATAACTAAGGGAAGTGAACTAGAAAGCTACTTTCCTTGGAATCTTTGGCTTGCTTTGAAAAATCTAAGCCCAAATATTTAAAAGGAACTTGCTTGCCAAATATGAAATGAAAAACTAGCAAGCTCTAAGACTTTAGAAAATACAAAATTTCTTGAGATATTTAAAAGATTGAAAAATTGCACTAAAGTATAAAACTTATGGATCTAGAATTTAAATTTGAATACTTGATCTAGATCTTAATTGATTTAAAATTTCGCAAACTTTAAAGACAGCTTATTTTGAGGAAGAAAGTGAAAGTTCCAAACCAAGGTAACCGTAACCAAAGATAGCTTTAGAAAATAGGAGAAGGGAATGAAGAAACTCTTTCACATGAGACTTCGAGATTTGAAAATGAATTCATGGATTGTCGAGGGACTAGATGTGAAACAGAAAGTAGCTAGACAAAAAAAGAGGGACACGCAAGTCCTCTTCTCCTTCAACCAAAAGTGTACCTGCAGCTTACATCAACTCATTACAAAACATTAGATCTGGAAGCAACATACATAAGAAATCAATATGCCAAAATATTCATAAACAAATGAAATACTTTAAGAGCTAGATCTCTAAACATATGAAACAACAAGACTAGAAAAGTAAACAAACTTGACTAGCCTAGCTTACCCAACGAATAATTGTCCTTACAGTAAACCAAGATCCAAGGAAAGAGGTAGATGAGCAGCTTACTACAAGCTTCCTTCATTCAACACATTGATCATGCATCCACACATCAAAGACAGCACAAGAATTCAACCTCCAAAGTCTCTTCATTTCTCAGATAGTTCTCAATAGATTACAAAAAATAGCAGAGCTTTGCCTCAAAACACCAACTAGTGAGAGAGAGGGCATAAGCTTGCTTAAATAGCCAAAACACAGAGTGAAGGGGTTGCCCATGTGAAGGCTGGCGCATGAGTTTTTGAAGGAGCTAACTTGAAGTTTGTTGGTGTTGATTAGGCTTTGATTGGAAGCAAAACCAATGGGGATTGCGCCACCTCTCCATGAGGTAGGTGCTCCCTACCTTGGTTTTATCACACCCAAAAACGAGCTGCCGTGTGGAAGAGAGGACCCACATGAGGGAGCAAGCACATATGTGATGGGGTGGTTGACGTGAAGCTCCAAACGTGGATTGACTTATGATTGGAAGCCAAACCAACAATATAATGCCACCTCTCCATGAGGTAGGCAACCTTTATTTTCCCAATCGCTAGCTTCCCTCGTGGATGACGCCCATCACATGTGACTTGATTCCATGTCATTTGTCACATGTTAAATTCAAATTTTTAATATATAATTTTTTTGTGCTTGGTGCATTTTGATGCAATTTTAGCATTTAAAGTGTCATTCTGTAGCTTTGATAGGCAAAACTACTCCACGGGGTGTTTTGGTGGCCCTAAACATAGGAAAAACGGGTACTAGGGTAAAGAGGATGCTCTGAGATTTAAAACGAGCATCCCTGTGCCAAATTCCGACTCCGTATCACACTTCTATCATCTTTTGATTTTTTTCATTTAAACCATTAAAAAATGGCTTAAAAATGCGGTTTTTTATTTTATTTTTTATTTTTTTATTTTTTTCGGAATTGACTGAAACTTCAGGGGGACCTAGTACATGACAAAATGACAAAATCCTAGCATCTATCATGTTTATAAAAATTACAAAATGGACTCTAATAATCCCCTAAGGCCTAACCACCCCTTTGGGCATTCCAGCTTTGAGGAGCAGGAGAAAACCTCGTCGATTATACTCGGCTAAAGACAAAGCATAATTGACAAGGAAATTTTTTTTTTTGAATACCTTATTTGGTTGTCAAGTCCTAGGGAACCAAGTCACTCAAAGACCACCATGCTAGCACGCTTTATTACAAACCCCATGGGGCATGGTCACTTATTACAAAAATGAAAAAGATGGCCAAAATTGGCCAAGGCTGGAACATTTGAACTTTGATAAGCACAAATAATTGTGCAATACTGGTGGCTCACTGAAGTCCAACTGATGTGCAATTCAGCTGGTAACATCTGGCTCCAATTGCGGGACGTGTGATTGATCTTTCCTAGGAATGGAGATCATTCGAGAACTCCAGACTCTCAGTTTCCTGCATGGAAACATAAGTGCATCAGTCTCATATGTATGAAAAATAACCAAATGAAACATCTAAATTGCAACATTTATTCATAAAATGAAACTATTGTACATGAGCAAAATTCAAACTAATGTACCAAAAGAAAGTAAAATTAGTATACAACAATAATATACATAAATCGAACTAAAAAATGAAATGCAGGAGTAGGGTTTAGAAATTTTGATACAAAGATGCCCCCATGGGCATCAGATATTTTCACGGTAGAATAGTTTGAGAAGGCGTCCGTTAACTGGAAGGGTACGCTTCTCGCTGTACATACTGCTTAGGTAGAAAGCATTTGTGCCTACTACTTCATGAATGAGATAAGGGCCTGCCCATAAACTATCAAATTTTCCATGTAGTCCAGGTGTTTCCCTTCTTTTGTCCCAAAGTAGTACTGTGTCACCAATCTGAAATGTTCTTGGCTTAGATGACTTATCAAAATTCTTTTTAACCTTCTCCTGATTCTTTATACTTTGATCAACCGCCTTTCATTTGATTTCATCCAATTCAACTAACTGATCCATCCTATATTGGGATGCATCCAGAACTATGTTGCACTCCTTTAATAGCAGATACAATGGTAATTTTAAATGAACAGGTAGAGTAACATCCAATCCATAAACTAATTCAAAAGGAGACTTTCCTGTTGAACTCTTCTTCATCATCCTATCTGCCCAAAGTGCAAATCTGATTTTGCTATCCCAGGCTCTCTTGTTATCTCCAACAATTTTCTTAACTATGGTCATTAAGTTCTTATTCCTAGATTCTGCGAGACCATTACCCTGGAGATAGTAGTTTGACGAGTGTGATAGGATGATGCCATATTTAAAACAAAAGGAGGACATTTCTGTTGAGCTGAATGCCTTGGCATTGTCGGTGGTGATCCTAGTAGGCACACCGAATCTAGTGATTATCTTATTTTCTAAGAAATCCATGATCACTTTTTCGGTTGCTGATTTAGTGGGGATAGCTTCCACCCACTTGGTGAAGTAATCAGTGGTAGTAAGGATCCAAGAATAACCATTGCTAGAGTTATCCTTCAATTGTTAGTTTTGTACCTACGGAAGTGTTCCCCTAGTGACTATTTGCCTAAGTCACTTAGAAGGGGGAAAAAGTGACCCTCACATTAAAAGCACTTTAATGAGACTTTATAAAATGAAAGTCACTTTTTGCTAAAGTTAAGTGGGTGAGTAAATATTTATTTAAGTGAATTAAATAAAGTGATATTTTTACTCTCATCAAATCTTGACCATTGGATTGGATCATTTGTCCACCGTTGGATTATAACCCACTTAGGGTTAGACAAAAAGGTGAGGGAGGCTCATTTCATTTTTTTTTATTGAGAGTTTGTGATAGAGAGAGGTCTAGTGAGAGAAGCTTGGAGACCAGCACGATTTTCGAGGCACCTTCAACAAGTTGGGCACTGAAATCGAGGCATGCACTTGGCATTTATTATCAGCACAGATTTCTAGAGAGCAGCTATCATCTTCAGCACAAATCCCGAGGTGATACCGTACAGCAGCATTACCCTCAGCACGCAGTTCGAGGAAGATTTTGGGCTCTGTTTTCGAGGCAGCTTCACACTTTTCGAGGCACATATATCGATACATAAAACCCAAGCACAAATCCCGAGGTAAACTGGCACAGAATTCGAGGATATCAGTCTCCACAGTTTTCTAGAAGTGACTGGTACAGTTCTGGTCCGTACAGCAGTCATTTCAGTCACGGTTTTTGAGGTTGACTTATGCACTGAAATCGAGGAACAGTCAGCACAGATTTCAAGGTTAGTTGCACAAAAATCGAGGAGAGTACAACACTGAAACCAAGGTCATTATTTGCACAGAAACCGAGAAGCTTCAGCACGCATTTCTAGGCAGCTGTTGTGCACAGAAATCGAGTCAGTCTGGGGTTTCATTTAATGTGGAGATAAGTTGTATTTTTCTTGTACTGCTGTTCCATTAATTTTGCTGAAGAAATAATAAATATCTCTCTCTCTAACTGGTTTTCCCCATGGGGGTTTTTCCAGGGCTCGATTTTGGCCAAAAATATCTGAGTCTCTCTTTTCATGTGTGAATGTTGAAATGTGTTTTTCATCCTGTTAGTAGCATTCTATTGTGTGTTTGATTGTTACAGAAATTTTTATAAGTAACCTACAGCCTATGCATAACCGGCTGTAGGTGAAAACCACAAATTGTTAACACAAACCAGCAAACAGTAAAGTGCAAGAATTTCTACATGGTATCAGAGCAAGGGGGCAGAAAACAGTGATAGTTTGCAGACACACAGAAATTTTCAGACTTCAGAAACTTCAGTATTTTTTATCTTCTGTTAGTGGGCAGTGTTTTGTTGAGTTGGTGTTCACATGGCTACAGGTTTGAGGATTGAAGATAGGTTGAATGGAACAGAAAATTTTGTGCCTTGGAAGGCCAGAATCTTGTTGATTTTGGAGGAGAATGAGTTATGGGTGGAGGTGGTGAGGAACACTACTACCAACCCCATTGCCATTCCAGATGGCACAGATGCTACAACTCTTTCAACCTTCAACAAGAAAGACTGTAAGGCTAGGAGGATCATCCTTGATGCAGTAAAAGACCACATAATCCCTCACATTTTCGGGAAGACCAAGGCACATGAGATGTGGAGTGCCTTGACCAGCTTGTATGAGAGTTCCAATGAGAACAGGAAGATGGTTCTCAAGGAGAAACTCAAGAGTATCAAGATGAATGGAGGAGAGGGAGTCACAGCTTACCTCACTAGGATTTCTGCAGTTCGGGATGAACTGGCAGCAGTTGGTGAAGTAGTATCTCCTACTGAGCTAGTACGCACAGCAGTGAATGGGGCTTCAAAGTCCTGGAGTGCATTTGTGCAGGCCATAGTGGGCAGAGAGAACCTACCATCTTGGGAGAGGCTGTGGGATGACTTTGTGCAGGAGGAGACTAGGAGGGGTCTCGTACAGGGCAGTTCATCAAGTGGTGGGGCAGATGAGGAGAACGTGGCACTGACAGCCAAGGGTAAGAAGAAGAAGGGTCCCAAGAAGAATGGGGCCAAGGGGCAGTAGCAGCAGCAACCGTAGGGTGGACAGAAGAAGGACTTGAGTAAAATCAAGTGCTATTGTTGTCAGGCGTTTGGGCACTATGCATCACAGTGTCCAAGCAAGAAGAAGAAGAAGGGACAGGGACAGCAGACATCAACCTCAGCAGAGGTTGATGAGTTTGGTGACAGGTTTCAGAGGGAGTTTTCCCTATATGCTGGACATATTGAGCGAGAGAGAGTCTCCTTAGCCACCAGCACAGACATGGATATGGAGAGTGAGCACTCATTGTTGACAGGGCATCAGACAGGTCCATCCACCACTGGTACGTGGTACATTGACAGCGGAGCCTCAAGACACATGACAGGTACTCGGGAGTTGTTCTCCGAGCTATCACGTACAGCTAGAGAGGTGGAGGTGGTACTTGGTGACAACACCATTGTTAGAGCAGTGGATCAGGGGACCATTGCATTTGAGAGGGAGTCCATGAGTCCCATGACCTTGAGGGATGTATTGTACGTCCCTGGGCTGAAAAAGAACCTTGTTTAAGTTTCCACTATTGAGGACAGGGGTCTTGGGGTGTGTTTCTCATATGGGAGAGTGCAGGTGTTTCCCAAGACCACAGGTGTATCTACCCCCATGGATATGGGAGTTAGATGTGGACGACTGTACAAGTTATTGTTTCAGCCACAGCATGCTCTAGCACACAACAGCAGTAGCAGCAGCAGTAGCAGCAGCAGTGAGCTATGTGAGTTATGGCACAGGAGGATGGCCCATTTACATCACCCCGCTCTGAGATTTTTGAGAAGCATGGTCACTGGTTTACCTGAGTTCGACACTGAGCAGAGTGATGTGTGCAGGGGGTGTGCTTTGGGAAAGTACACCAAGACTGTTTTTCCTAGCAGTGACACGAGAGCAGCAGGAGTGCTTGACTTGATTCATTCTGATATTTGTGGTCCTATGTCCTCAGTATCTCTGACTGGTCACGAGTACTATATCAGCTTCATTGATGACTACTCCAGGAAGACCTGGATCTACTTCTTGAGGAGTAAGAAGTCCCCACTTGTATTGAGTGTCTTCCAAGGGTTCAAAGCCCTTGTGGAGAAGCAGACGGGGAGGAAGATCAGGATGTTGAGATCAGATAATGGGGGTGAGTATACCTCCAAGGAGTTCGATGCTTTCTGCAGGCAGGAGGGTATATAGCGACAGTTGACAGTTCCCTACACTCCTGAGCAGAATGGAGTAGCAGAGAGAAAGAACAGGTCGATCGTTGGAGCAGCGAGAGCTATGCTTCATGATCAGGGGTTACCGTTCTTTCTATGGGAAGAGGCTTGCAACACTGCAGTGTATCTGCAGAACAGGAGTCCTCACCGTGCTTTGGGGAGGATGACTCTAGAGGAGATGTATTCAGGCAAGAAGCCTGAGGTGAGCCATTTTTGGATATTTGGCTCTCTGACTTACTCTCACGTCCCTTCTGAGAAGAGGACGAAGTTCGAGCCCACTGCAGAGAGAGGTATCTTTGTGGGTTACGATGAGACTTCCAAGGCATATCGGCTTTACATTCCTGGCCAGAGGAGAGTTGTAGTGAGGCGGGAGGTGAAGTTTGATGAGGAGAGGGCCTTCAGGAAGTCGAGAGAGATGGAGCAGGGGGAGCCACCAGCTCCCACACCTCAGTTGAGTCAGGCTTCTTCCATACAGGTTTCAGGTCCGCAGGTTTCTGGGATGACTGGATCACAGGGTACAGGCACAGCTTCTACAGGATTAGTGGTTCAGATTACAGGTACAGGGACAGGTTCAGGGATTGGCACAGGTTCAGGATCATAGGTTTCAGGCTCACAGATTGCAGGGTCCTCAGGGACTAGTTCATCAGCTACAGGTCCTCGGGGTGTTAGACCTTCTGCTTCTGGCACTTCCTCAGATGAGGATACACCAGTTTGGGAGGAGCCTTCAAGGAAGAAGAAGCCTAAGTGGCTTCAGGACACCTTGAAGGAAGCAGAAGCATTTGGTAGACCTCAGGAGGCGATCAGGACGGTTGTTGAGCCAGACAGATATGGGATGGCCCTTGTTGCGAGTCTTCGTGACTCTGCACCTTCTACATTTGAGGAGGCTTCTCAGCATCAGGTATGGAGAGATGCCATGATGGAAGAGTACCATTCCATCATGAAGAATGATGCTTGGGATATTGTGCCGAGACGTGAGGGGAAGTCAGTTGTGACTTCCAAGTGGCTTTACAAGGTCAAGCATGCTGCAGATGGCAGTGTGGAGAAATTCAAGGCTCGATTTGTGGCTAGGGGGTTCTCACAGGTTGAGGGAGTTGACTATGATGAGACATTTGCTCCAATTGCTCGGTATTCCTCTATCAGGGCAGTGATATCTATAGCAGCACAGATGGGTTGGAAGATCCACCATATGGATGTGAAGACCGCGTTTCTCAATGGTCTTCTGCAGGAGGAGGTGTATTTGGGGCAGCCACAGGGATTCGAGATACATGGGAGAGATTCTCATGTGTGCAGGCTTAGGAAAGCCTTATATGGTCTGAAGCAAGCTCCTAGAGCTTGGTACTCCAGGATAGATGCATATTTGACTTCGATGGGATTTCAAAAGAGTGAGGCTGATCCCAACCTATACTACATTGTGGTTGGTGGAGATCCACTCATTCTTCTGTTATATTTTGATGACTTATTTATCACTGGAGATGAGCGTCTTATTGCACAGTGCAAGAGAGATCTTGCAGCTGAGTATGAGATGACTGATATTGGGCTGATGCATTACTATTTGGGGATGGAGGTTTGGTAGGAGCCTGGACATATTTTCCTAGGACAGGGGAAGTATGCAGCAGAGATTCTGAAGACTTATCGGATGGACGACTGCAGGCCTATGTCTACACCTATGATCACCAACTTGAAGCAACTCATGCTTAAGAGGGTAAGTTGGTGGATCCCACACTATATCGTCAGCTCATCGGATCGTTGATGTATCTGGTCAACACCAGGCCAGACTTGTGCTTTGCGGTCAACACTCTTAGTCAGTTCATGGTGCAGCCTAGGAGTGTGCATTGGGCGGCCGGAAAGCACATCTTGAGATACCTAGCAGGGACAGTGGATTATAGTCTGGACTACAGGTGTTCGGGTGGAGTCAGCTTAGTTGGGTTCACAGATTCAGACTAGGCGGGTTGTGTGAGGGACCGGAAGAGCACTTCTGGTTGTTGTTTCAGCTTGGGCTCGACAGCAGTGTCGTGATTCAGCAGGAAACAGAAGTCCGTTGCATTGAGTTCTGCTAAGGCTGAGTATATGGCATCCAGTCAGGCGACTTGCGAAGCGCTGTGGCTTCGTAAGTTATTGGTAGATTTATTTGATCAGCAGCTGAGACCTACGGTGATTTATTGTGACAATCAGAGTTGCATTCAGCTCTCTGAGAATCTGGTATTCCATGACAGGTCGAAGCACATTGAGATCAGGTGCCACTTCATTCGAGACTACGTTCAGAGAGGGGCAGTTGAGCTACAGTATATATCCACTGATGAGCAGGTTGCAGATGTCCTGACGAAGTCTTTGGGGAGGGGGAAGTTTGTCTTCTTCATAGATAAGTTGGGAGTGGTGCGGAACACCTTCCTCGATAAGAGGGAGTGTTAGTTTTGTACCTAGGGAAGTGTTCCCCTAGTGACTACTTGCCTAAGTCACTTAGAAGGGGGGAAAAAGTGACCCTCACATTAAAAGCACTTTAATGAGACTTTATAAAATGAAAGTCACTTTTTGCTAAAGTTAAGTGGGTGAGTAAATATTTATTTAAGTGAATTAAATAAAGTGATATTTTTACTCTCATCAAATCTTGACCATTGGATTGGATCATTTGTCCACCGTTGGATTATAACCCACTTAGGGTTAGACAAAAAGGTGAGGGAGGCTCATTTCATTTTTTTTTATTGAGATTTTGTGATAGAGAGAGGTCGAGTGAGAGAAGCTTGGAGACCAGCACGATTTTCGAGGCACCTTCAACAAGTTGGGCACTGAAATCGAGGCATGCACTTGGCATTTATTATCAGCACAGATTTCTAGAGAGCAGCTGTCATCTTCAGCACAAATACCGAGGTGATACCGTACAGCAGCATTACCCTCAGCACGCAGTTCGAGGAAGATTCTAGGCTCTGTTTTCGAGGCAGCATCACACTTTTCGAGGCACAGATATCGAGACATAAAACCCAGGCACAAATCCCGAGGTAAACTGGCACAGAATTCGAGGATATCAGTCTGCACGGTTTTCTAGAAGTGACTGGTACAGTTCTGGTCCGTACAACAGTCATTTCAGTCACGATTTTTGAGGTTGACTTATGCACTGAAATCGAGGAACAGTCAGCACAGATTTCAAGGTTATTTGCACAAAAATCGAGGAGAGTACAGCACTGAAACCAAGGTCATTATTTGCACAGAAACCAAGAAGCTTCAGCACGCATTTCTAGGCAGCTTTTGTGCACAGAAATCGAGGCAGTCTGGGGTTGCATTTAATGTGGAGATAAGTTGTATTTTTCTTGTACTGCTGTTCCATTAATTTTGCTGAAGAATAATAAATATCTCTCTCTCTAACTGGTTTTCCCTGTGGGGGTTTTTCCAGGGCTCGATTTTGGCCAAAAATCTCTGAGTCTATCTTTTCATGTGTGAATGTTGAAATGTGTTTTTCAGCCTGTTAGTAGCACTCTATTGTGTGTTTGATTGTTACAGAAATTTTTATAAGTAACCTACAGCCTATGCATAACCGGTTGTAGGTGAAAACCACAAATTGTTTACACAAACCAGCAAACAGTAAAGTGCAAGAATTTCTACATAAATTGGCCAATGAAATCAAGACCCCACTGTTGAAAAGGGGCTTGGACAACCACGAGTTTAAGAGGCAAGGCTGCTAACTTTTGTTTTCTTGTGAAAAGCTGACACTGTTGGCAACTTCTGACATGGTTGTGGACATCTGAAAACAAAGTGGGCCAATAATATCCCGCTCTAAGGACTTTATGGGTTATTGTCTTGGCCGCATAATGCCCTCCACAAAATCCAAAGTGAAACTCAGCCATGAGTTTTTTGGACTCTGGCCCATCGATGCATCTTAGAATAAGACCATCTGGATTTTTCCATCCCAGCCAATCCTGGGTGATACAAAATTTTGTGGAATTCAACCTCAAATCTCTTCTTTTATGGCCCAACATATGATCTGGGCAAGTGAGGTTGCTTAGATAATAAATGATATCAGAATACCATGGAACTTGTTCAAGACGTTGAAGCTCTTCTGATATGACCTGTACTGACTCGGTGTTGTGACATACCATCCCTAAAGCTTGTTCATTTCCTTCAGCCATCATGCGGGCTAAACCATGACCTTTAACTAACTTGGTTGGTTTGATTTCTAAGTCATATTCTTGGATCTTAGAGACCCATTTACCCCTTATACCAAGACAAACTTGTTGTGATAAAATATCCTTAACCGCCGCATGAGGCACATACCCTATGACTTTAGAGTATCCAATGTACATTCTGAGATGCTTAAGTGATTTAACTAAGGCATAAGCTTTTTTATCCATGATAATGTACTTAAGCTCAGAATTTTGTAAGGCTCTACTCATAAAGGCTATAGGTTGCTCCTGGCCATCCTTATTCTTTTGCAACAAAACTCCGGCTATAGTGTCTGGTGATGCAGATGAAAATATCTGGAAGTATTTGGAATAATCATGACTAATCAACACTGATGATCTACAAATAACATCCTTTATTCCACTAAAGGCTTCCTTACCTTCTTTATCCCATTCAAACTTAGCGTCCTTTTTAAGCAATTTCTGCATGGGTTTCATTAACTCTGCTAAGTTGGGAATAAAATGTCTGATAAAGTTGATTTTCCCGTTGAAAGACTGTAATGTTGTTTTATTACGAGGTAAAGGAGCTTTCTTTATGGATTCTACCCTCTCTGGATCAATCTTGACACCATCCTTTGATATGATACGACCAAGTAATTTCCCCTCATCGACACCTAAGACGGACTTGGCTGGGTTTAAAGATATGCCAAACTTTCGACATCGTTCAAATATTTGTCTTAGGTGACCAATTGATCAATTCTTTCCTTGGAGAAAACCGTGAGATTATCCTGGTATATTTCTATAATTTTACCGATTAGCTCATTGAAAGCATAATCCATGGATCTCTGGAAAGTTTCCCCAGCATTGAGAAATCCGAAAAGCATTCTGAGATACTTGAAATTACCCCATGGGGTAGTAAAAGTTGTCTTATGCTTGTCTTCTTCGCTGACCACTACCTGGTTATAACCCGAAAAACCATCCAACATTGACATCATTCCCGAACCAGTAGCCCTTTGAAGTAAAGTTTCTATATTGGGAAGAGGGTAGTTGTCTTTTAAGCATGCCCAATTTAGGTTTCTAAAATCAATGCATAGTCTTAGATTTCCATTTTTCTACCTTACAACAACTAGATTTGAACACCATGATGAATGTCTAGTTGGGGTTATGATTCCTGTTGCTAGCATCTTCAGAATCTCCTTTAAAACTATGGGGGCCACCTTGGGATTCACCTATCTCAATTTCTGACGAAAAGGTTTGGCATTCTCTTTCAGAGGGATAGTATGCTGGAAAACATCTTCCCGATATGACTTGAGCTCATCATATGAAAAGGATAAAACATCTCGATATTCCCGAACTAGGTTTATAAGGTCATTTCTTTCCTTTTCACTTGTACCCTTACCAATTTTGATTAGCTTAGGTTCAGTTTCAGTCCCAATGTTGATCTCTATGTGGTTTCCAGCCTTTAATATTTCCTTTTCTGGCTTATGCCTATCCTGTCTGTCAAAGATGTGCTCCCATTCAACTATGCTTTTGGGTATAGCATTCCTAGGGTTATATTCTTCTTCCTTGTAATCATACTTCTCTTCCTGGTATCCTATCTTACAATCAATGAACTCTTGGACATTATGTATGAATCTAAGGATTTGCTTGTCATCTTTGAATACCTGCCAATGATCTACATTATCTGGGATGGATGGTCTGAAATTGATCTCAAATTTCCCATGGCCTTTGATTAACTCTTCAGTTGGATGAAGGGTTGAGGCTACTACCGCTAGTTGATCTGCTTCTTTATTTTCTTCCCTAGGTACAGATGTGATGTTTAGGGCATCAAATAGTTCCATTGTATCCCAACAAGCATTCCTAAACTTCTTAAGCCTTTCACTCTTGCATGCAAAGATGTTCTTGATTTGACAAATAACTAAGTCTAAATCTCCTTTAATAGTCAAAATTTTAATACCCATGGCTTTAGCTATTTCTAGGCCTTGCAAGAGTGCTTCATACTCTGCAACATTGTTTGAAGCATCAAACTCAAGTCTGAAAGCAAAATTGAAAGTCTGCTGAGATGGAGAAGTTATAACAATTCCAACACCCTTTCCTAATTTGGAAAAAAACACCATCAAAACTCATCTTCCACACCCCATTTTCTCTATCATCCTTTATCTGTTCTTTAATGGGAGCTAGTGTGTTTGCAAAAATAGAATAATTACCAGAACTATCCGCCTCATGAACATATTCATTATCTAACACACTAGGGTCTTCGACATGGAATTTTCTTTCCTTTTCCCTATATAACTTGACATGAGCATCTTCGTTAGCTGGGATCATGGCATAAGTCCAATCCATCTGTATGCAACCACCAAGGGAAGCAACCCATTTTCTAGATAGCAACATGCCCCAAGTGTTAGGGAGATCGATCACCACCACATCCATAGTCAAATTCACATCAGGATATGCAACTAACTTAACATGTAAGTTCATGATAATGCCCATGGTATCAATCTCTCTAGAATCCATTGCACACACATTCTGATAAGGTCTTGTGACTTTCAGGTTCAATTGTTCCATGAATTTTTGGTTATGACGTTGGATGCGACACCTGAGTCAAGAATTGTTATGGAGCAACATGTTGACAACTAAGGATATATAGAAAGGAGGATGCTCTTCCTTGCGAGGATCTATACTATGTAATATAATAGGAAGATCTTCATTGATTTTCTTAGGAATATCAGGAATGACTTGTTTAGGTTTCTCAGGAATGACCTCTTTCGGTTTTTCCTGAACTTTATCCTTAGTCTTTTCTAGGACCTTTTCCTTAGGTTTTTCATACATAACTTCCGTGGGTGCTTCATCAATATTTCCACTAGCTTCTAAAGACTTGATCAATCTATCCTTCTGACTTGACATTTTAATGACTTCAGTTACAGGAACCAGCATTTTAGCACCAGCTAGCCAGCTAACAACATCAACATTCAGTTCTTGGGAAGGAAGATGAGTTACCTTAGGAATATGCAGATCTGATTTGACGGGGATGGCAGTATTCCTTCTCTGATAGGTGAAGCCTTTGAACTTCGCTATTTCTTTGATCTGTTGAGGTGTAGGTTTCTCTCCATAAAGTTTAGTAACATTGCCCTTTTCCCGTGCCACTTCTTTAGCTTGTTTCTAGGTATCCTTTGGCAAAGTGTGAGTTTTACCAACATGGTTGATATACTCATGTTGATTTGAATACCCTACAAAGTTGTTGACTTCTGGAGGACCTTGTTCATTTATATAGTTGAACTTAGGACAAGTTGTCTCATCATGGAATTCATTACAAGCCCTACAAAAGGGAGGCACCTCCTCCATAACCATGTTAGCTGATTCAAGTTGACTAGGGATCCTCTGATTATTGGATGGATACTTTGGCTTCCATTTATTATTTTGCCTGGGAGGATACCTATTGGAAGGAATTTGAGACTTTTCTATTTCCATAGCAATAAGTCTGTTTTGCATGGAATTCATTTGTGCAGCATGATTGTCTTCCATAGCCTTGATTACATCTGTCAACTCCCTCAAAGGATCTTTTGCTAGATCCTTACTATCTGTTGATGAAGACTTGTCTTTGTTGTCAGATTGTTTCGATGAAGTTTTCCTCTGGTAAAACCTGGAAGATTTGACTTTCCAGATGATTGCATATTTTTATCAATTTTCTATGCTATCAATTGGGCTCTCTTTAGATTGGCAGGTTCTTTGTCCCTAAGCTAATATCTCATATCTCCATTGAAAGACTCAATATAGTGAATGAGGATCGAGCCATCTGGAGGCTTGATCTTGGCATGCAGGCTTGAAATGAGGTTATTAAATCTCTTATTGAATTCTTCCATTGTCTCATTTTCATTTTTCTTCATGTTATTTAGGGATGCTAACAGACATCTGTCTTCTTTTTTATCTCCCCATTTGTTCAGGAAACCCTTTTCGAATTCTTTGAAATTTTTGTAGCTGTCGGCATCTAGGTTTGAAAACCAATCAAAGGCATCTTCTTCTAAGGATAGCGCAAACAACTTCATCTGCACATCTTCATATTTAGCGTTTAGGCACCATTTATTATAACATTGTGAAAAAGATTTCAAATGTGCCTTAGCACTTATAGCATTGTTACCTTGAAATGAAGGCAATTTTTCAATTGCTTTCTCAGTTACGACATGACGGTACCCTACGATTGCAGTAAAGTCTAGAGGGATGAAAAAATTTCCCATGCCTTCTGTTGGATTAGACTCTTCAAAAAGATGGTGAATATCTGAAATTGACTCAAATCTAAGATGTTTGAGTATTTTCCGAGAGTTTTGTTTATTTAATCTTCTTCTATATACCTTTTCAGGTTCAGGAATAAGATTATATAACCCTTCAAGATTTCTTCTTGTTGAATATCTCGTTGAATTATTTAAAAGTGAAGTCACCAGATGGATTGAGTAAAATTTCAAATTTTCACAGGATACATCAAACAAAATAAAACAACAAAAATAAAGCAAGGTCGTGACCCGGGAATAGAAAGGTTTATCCCCGGCAACAACGCCAAAATGTTGTCGTCTAATACACACTTGGGGGGAACGCGGCAGGAAACCTTCAAGCCACTCGGTGTGTCCTTGGGGGAAAGTGAGAGTCAAGTGCTGTCACCTGATTACTCGACTCCTCCGTCTAGGATTACTCCTAGCGAAGCCAAGGGGGGTGGTCCCTATAAAAGTAAAACTAACGCTTTTAATTTAACAAAAAAATAAAAGTCTAATATAGGAGTTTATTAAATGATGAAATGATAATAACTGAGTACCGCTTTATGAATTAAATCAAAAGATCAACACCACATGAGATAGAAAGCATTCACGACATATACGATTGAACTTAAAATATAAGAAAATAAAGACCAGTGCCGAGAATGTAAAATGCTTGCGAATGTTGCTGTGTGGGGTTGCTTCTATAGCCTTAGTGAAAGTATTGCAGTGTCTCAGTTGGTTTATTTTATGGTTATTAAATGAGTAGTTAAGGAGTGGGTTAATTCTTGGTTTGGCCCACAAGAGACCTAACCCTTCGAACTGAGTGCTTTAGCAGCTTTACCAAGTGTCCAACCATGCGAGGATAAACCTGCTTAAAGTAGCCTGCTGACTCTATAGTTTCCGCCCATGCAACCTCCCGAGTTCTTGGAACTTGGTTTTAATGGATTGTCCTATTAAACTAAGTACCTTACACCCATTTCTGATTGGTCCATCTGTTCCGACTAAGCTGCAGCGACCAAGAGCTTACTTTTGGGCTTGGGGTGTTGGTAAGTTTTATTATGAAGTGTGAAATGGATGATTAATCTATGCAAACCCTAAGAGTATCTTTTCTTTCACTTAAGGTGGAGTACTTCGGTAGAGCAAGGGGGCTAATTTTATCCTAAAAGGTTTTAGAACAATTGCAATTGGTAATTAAATCTATGCAAACCCCAAGAGTATATTTTCTTCCACTTAAGGTGGAATACTTCGGTAGAGCAAGGGGGATTAATTTTACTTGAAGTTTTTTAGAACAAGTTGTGATTCATTTTGTAGCACTTAGGTGAAAAATTGTAAAAGATTGTAAGTCCCCCTGGGACGCCTTGTGTGCATTGTGAATGTTATTTAATTACTAATAAAAACAAGTAAACTAATCTAAAGCAAAAGAAAGAAGAAAAATGTAAAAAAGTGAAAAAGTGAAAAATGCGAACCCCGCCTGGGGGGATTGGGGTCCAGGCGCTGGAATTGCCTGCTTGCTCTTTTTATTTTTCGATTTACAAAATAAAATGGATATGAAATACTGCTTGCCCTTTTTACTTAGGGAAGCAAGTCAGTTTACAGTTTATTTGAAGAGAAAATTATCAACACTTGTACTGCTGGCTACTTGGAAGTGTTCAGGGAGCGTTGAGATGGTGAATTTCTTGATTCTTTTGGTTCAACCTGCTAAAAAGAAATATCATACCAATGAACAAAGTTAAAGAATAATGACAAATCATAAAACTTTAGGAGTGTTCTGACAATACTACAAATTGCCAAATTAAACTAGAAAACAACTAGCATGTAAAATGAAGTTTTTTGGGCACTTTTTTGGACTTAACACTAACTTTTAATTAATTTTAAATGTTTGGACTGATATTTAAATGAAAAAAACCAACGAACAATGAAAATCTTAGAATCTACCGAAACACACTTTAAGAGTGTATTTCGTTCATGTGCAAAAAATGGAAAATTTCTACTTTGAAAAAACTAGCAAATGGAGTAAAAAATAACTAAGGAAAGTGAGCTAGAAAGCTACTTTCCTTAGGATCTTTGGCTTGCTTTGAAGAAGCTAAGCCCAAATATTTAAAGGGCACTTCCTTGCCAAATATGAGATGAAAAACTAGCAAGCTCTAATACTTTAGAAAATACAAAATTTCTTGAGATATTTAAAAGATTGAAAAATTGCACTAAAGTATAAAACTTATGGATCTAGAATTTAAATTTGAATACTTGATCTAGGTCTTAATTGATTTAATATTTCACAAGCTTTAAAGATAGCATATTTTGAGGAAGAAAGTGAAAGTTCCAAACCAAGGTAACCGTAACCAAAGATAGCTTTAGAAAATAGGAGAAGGGAATGAAGAAACTCTTTCACATGAGACTTCGAGATTTGAAGATGAATTCCTGGATTGTCGAGGAACTAGATCTGAAACAGAAAGTAGTTAGATAAAAAAAGAGGAACAAACAAGTCCTCTTCTCCTTCAACCAAAAGTGTACTTGCAACTTACATCAACTCATTACAAAACATTAGATCTGGAAGCAACATACATAAGAAATCAATATGCCAAAATATTCATAAACAAATGAAATACTTTAAGAGCTAGATCTCTAAACATATGAAACAATAAGACTAGAAAAGTAAACAAACTTGACTAGCCTAGCTTACCCAACAAATAATTGTCCTTACAGTGCACCAAGATCCAAGGCAAGAGGTAGATGAACAACTTACTACAAGCTTCCTTCGTTCAACACATTGATCATGCATCCACACATCAAGGACAACACAAGAATTCGACCTCCAAAGTCTCTTTATTTCTCAGATAGTTCTCAATAGATTACAAAAAATAGCAGAGCTTTGCCTCAAAACACCAACTAGTGAGAGAGAGGGCATAAGCTTGCTTAAATAACCAAAACACAGAGTGAAGGGGTTGCCCACGCGAAGGATGGCGCATGAGTGTTTGAAGGAGCTAACTTGAAGTTTGTTGTTGTTGATATGGCTTTGATTGGAAGCCAAACCAATGGGGATTGCGCCACCTCTCCATGAGGTAGGCACTCCCTAACTTGGTTTTATCACACCCAAAACGAGCTGCCGTATGGAAGAGAGGACCCACGTGAGGTAGCAAGCGCATATGTGATGAGGTGGTTGACGTGCAGCTCCAAATGTGGATTGGCTTATGATTGGAAGCCAAACCAACAATATAATGCCACCTCTCCATGAGGTAGGCAACCTTTATTTGCCCAATCGCTAGCTTCCCTAGCTTTGATAGGAAAAACTACTCCACGGGGCATTTTGGTCGCCCGAAACATAGGAAAACTACGTACCAAGGTAAAGAGGATGCTTTGAGGTTTAAAACGAGCATCACTGCGCCAAATTCCGACTCCAGATCACACTTTTATCATCTTTTGAATTTTTTCATTTAAACCATTAAAAATGGCTTAAAAATGCAATTTTTGTTTTTGGTCGGAATTGACTAAAACTTCAGGGGGACCTAGTACATGACAAAACAACAAAATCCTAGCGTCTAGCATGTTTATAAACATTACAAAATGGACTCTAATAATCCCCTAAGGCCTAACCACCACTTTGGGCATTCCAGCTTTGGAGGAGCAGGAGAAAACCTCACCGATTATACTCGACTAAAGGCAAAGCATAATTGACAAGGGAAAAAACTCCTTGGAATACCTTCTTTGGTTTTCAAGTCCTAGGGAACCGAGTCACTCAAAGACCACCAAGCTAGCATGCTTTATTACAAACCCTGTGGGGCACGGTCACTTATTACATAAATGAAAAAGATGGCCAAAATTGGCCAAGGCTGGAACATCTGAACTCTGATAAGCACAAATAATTGTGCAATACTGGCGGCTCAATGAAGTCCAGCTGATGTGCAATTCAGTTGGTAACAGGTTAGACTTCCATAGACTGTAGGGAAATAAATGGATATTTTCTCAAAGAGAATTCCTATTGCAAATATTAACAAGGGAGGTTCAAGAATAACCTGGCATTCTGGTGGTTGATGTTGATACAAGTCAATCTTTCACTACCTTTACTTCTCTAAAAGATTGATTTCAAGCTTTATTATTCAAGATCAATACCTGCAATCATAAAATATTGACATAAAACCATAAATTCTTTAAAACCCTAGATCAAATTAGCCTTGGTTCTAAAGAACGTCTTATTAGTCCCTACCTACCTTTGGAAGGGACTATTAGTAATTGATTTCTATTTATTTTTTAGTTTTGCACCAATAATATCATGTTATTTTCCAATGCAATGAAATTCCTTTACTTTTGCAAAGTTTAACTTAGGAGATTTTTTTTTCCATGTGCATGCATGTAGTGGTTTTAGATCATATTGCCCAAGGTTGTCTAATTGCTTGCACAATTTTTGTTTCCATTTCATTTTTCCATATGTTTTGAGGTGGAAGATACTGGGCCATTTAATGGATGGATTCATTATAATAAATGTAGTTCTTGTTTTGACACTACATCCATCAGAACTACTGCCATCACCGCCTAACCTTTTGTAGTGTTCATATGCATAGTCAATAGGAAGAGGTGGTGGTGTTGAACGGGGTGTCAATGCTTCATGGACTTTGATTCTGTCTTCTTACCACCTCACACCTCCTCTAAGGAAGTTTTCCCTGCTCTCTAGTCTTCTATAGATTTTTTTAACTCTTCTACAACAACTACTACAAATGAAATGCAAGGACCTTAGCTACTAAGCAAACCAATTCGATTTGGTGCTATTGATGCTTATGTACTTGCTCTTGGATTTATTTGTATCTTGATCTAGATGTGGATGTGGTACTAGATATGGCTATATGGCATGTTAGTCAATAATTTCCTTCCAACTAGTTGATCACTCTTTTTCAATCGTTTGAGTTTAGGTTTACTTTGGAAAGCATATGATGAACATGCATGAAAGTACCTAAGCTCAAGTGGCTATAAAGAAACACTAATGTACGTTAATATTCCTCCTAAGCTATTGAAGCTTCTTCTTGAGCTATTTTCCTTGATCCTCATCAAGGGAAATCCAACCAAGCTAGTTGGGATTGAATGGATTCTACAAGAAATCTTTAAGTTATGCAAGAAAATCCTTTAAGCAGTGCAAGCAAGCTAGTCAATAAGCAAGTGTGCAACATTAAGCCTTGGGATAAGAACATATATACCTTAGAAAATAAAATTTTAGGTTTTTGAGAAAACATTGTAGATGAGATGCATTTTATATACCTTCCTCCTCCATTAATGTAGATTCAAAACCTTGTACATGTGAAAATCCATAATAATTCATGAAATATCTTAATAGCATGGACTGAGTGATGAAGCTCAAAAATTTGAATTTTGAGCTTACCTTAACCAATAGTTGAATATGCAATTCTTTAGTATCCACTGGGACCACCACAGACCAGAGAGAGGGGGCACCATTAGTGGTTATTGAATCATAACAAGCATCTACACTAGTTGATGCAACATAGAGAAATCAATAATAATAGGGTCAATGACATATCAATTTATAGCATCTAAGTCACCGACATGAGCATTTGAACCCACAAAAAATGGTAAATGTATTCGAAATTTTGAAATTTTTTCACTTTAGATGTAAACTTTGTTAATTACCTACACTACTAAAACCAACACCCACATCCACACTACTACACCCAACACTAAACTTGAACTAGAACTAGCCATTACCTACTTACTTCATAGATAGAAATAGATAGGGCTAGATGATTATATTTAATCTTAAGGTTTGAAATGGCCTTCATAATCAACTATGTTGTCACTAAAACTAACTCATTTTTGTCCCTTGTCTGCTCACAATTAACTTTATTATGTCCCTTGTGTTCATCACCAGATATTTGAGGACAACCAACTGAGCCATCCATGGAATGTCACTCCTTTATCATGTTCTTTGTTCATGTAATCTGACTCTGATTCATCTCCATATTAGGGTAAACCAATATGGGCTTTTTTTTCACTGATCACCAGTTTTCTTTTTAGGCCATTGATAATAGGAATACACTCATCCTTCCCCTTGCAATGTGTGATGTCCTTTTTGTTCACTAAAAAGAGAAAAAACAAGAACAAAGGTTTTTGGCCTATAGAATTGACTGTTCACCTGCAAGATGCATTTCCTTTTCCAAGTCAAGGAAGCATAGCCTTTTATTCCTTAGGATTATTAAGTAGTCATTTTGAAAGTTCCTTAGTTCTTCAATGCTTGAATTAGTATTCACGATTCTTGAAAGTTCCTTAGTTCTTCGACGCTCAACCAAATATTCATAGTTCTTGTCATACATGAAGCAAAGTGACAACATGGGTGGTACCATGCATGAAGCTCTAAGTGGCAACGTAGGTGGTTTAAGTTTCCCAACACTTGGTAATGATGATGGTATTCATAATGACCCTTGAGCTATCACCTCTTGATTTAATGAGAGATTGATTAAAAATTTATATGTTTTTGCATTGCGAAACACAAAGGTGGTCATAGTTCTTGTCACACACCTTTGACATTGTGGTCGAGGATTGCCGATCTAAAAACCATGTACTAAGTGGTTGGACATCCCAAAAATGAAAAGATCGAAACATGAGACATAGAAAACTTGAGATTTAGATGGCCTACTAATAAAAGAGGTTTTAACAAGCAATAAGTCCAATTCCTATGCTTTGGGCCTCATTCCTAAAAGAGGTTTTAACAAGCAATAAGTCCAATTCCTATGCTTTGGGCCTCATTCCTATGAGTGAATGTTCCTACCTTACATTTTACATTGCAATCATTCTTAACTATCTTATCACTAAATCCATCTACCTCTTCCTAGAATAAACAAATTAATTTGAAAGCCAATGTTTATCATTGTAACAATGTGGAAGATGAAGACGGAATGAGAATCAACAATATATGAATAGCTCGAGGGCAAAAGTTTGGTTATCGATTTGCTTATTCTAATTTGGTGTTATTTGGTGTTGTCGATATACAAATCAAAATTTTCAGAAAACTAAATAACAAATACAATTAGTTAATTGTATTGCAATTTTTATTAATCATTCATATAAATAAATATTATACCTTTTTCTAATCAAAACTCCGTTACAAATGTTACAACTTTTGCTAATCAAGACTATGATTATGTTTTATTGTCTTCTTGATTTTCATACAAGTTACACCTCAAATATTGCTAAAAATATGCTTTCACAATATAGGAGTTTCACGATCTCGATCTATTTATTTTATTTATAGACATTGATTGTATAGTCCATTCGATGGATGGTCTTAACCCATGGTCACCATAAATGCACATGTTGTACATGTCAAGGTGAATAAAGCTAAAATTGCATAATACATTTTGAGATTGTGAAGCTTGGCATCTTTCCTTGGTCAATCTTAAATAAACATCCCAACTTGTACAGATTTTTTTTATATTCTTTTCGTATACACCGTCTTGTAAAATGTAAATCTGCTTTAAAAAAACAAAATTCCCTTTGATCTCAACTTTCTCTTGTTAATCATAATCATAAATGAACATCCCAACTTGTACACATTTTTTCTATATCCTTTTCGTATGCATTGCATTTAAAAAAAAAAATCTAAAAATAAATAAATGCCATTTGATCTCACTCTAATATAATAGTTTGTTGCTTCCATTCGCCATTTGATCTGACTCGAATATAATAGTTTGTTGCTTCCATTTGAATCCTTTCACGGTGGGTGAAGTACAATTTATTTCACGTCATATGCTACACCAACACCAAAATGGTAATCTTAAGGATCAATTTATAGTCCAAACCCAACTAATCAAAACAGACATGTAAACTGGAATCTGGAACATACAAAACAATACTAAAAACAAACACCAACCCTAACAGAGAACAATATTAAAAACAAACGCCAAACCTAATAGAGAGGGAGAGGAGAGAAATAAAGAACATCAAGGAAACCCAACACTACGACATAAAAAATAACTGCCATTAAGTTGACTTGGGTTCGATCTTCACTCCATCTATAAGAAGCCCACGTTTCCAATTCGATGTTACTTTTTCCATTCGAAATTTGATGTGAGAATCGTTCTCATCAATATTTTCTGTTGCTCTCACTCTGAATTCCCCTGCAACAACTTCCATCCATCCATCATTTGCAACGCCTTCCATTTTATGCAAAGAATGTTCGGATTTAATGACTTCTATCTCTGCAGGCGTAGTAATTGAAAACTTAACTGTCCCCGTATCCCACCCTTCGGAATCATCTGTGAATTTAAGCACAAACAACACCCTGTAGTCGGTATTCTCGGACAAAAGCCTACAGTCCATTCCACCCCAGACCTCGAACCAGCAAACAGCTTTTAACTCCGCAATCTCCCCGAATCTGAACCCACAATCCATCAACAACACAACACAGCTCATGTCATCATTGATTGCTGGAAGGTTTCGATTAATTGAACGCAGAACGCAGAAGAGTCTTGTGGATGCAAATTTAGGGTTAAACCAGCAATAATCCATATAGCCAGGGTTAGACCAGCAATAATGTATATAATAAGATAGATAACCAAAACAAATCAAACCTGGAGTCCTCTCGATAAACCCAGCGCCAATACCGTTGGTCGTCGCCCCACATGATGCCTAAGTCTATTGCAGATAACATGTAGGCTATTTTCGCCGTGGATCGCTCCAGCCAAAATCTCTGTTATTATTACACCAGAATATCAATACGAATGAATGAATGGATGGTGTTATGCAAACTCTGCTCACGGTTTAGGAATGAATGATTATAGAAACAATAATACCTTTTGTCGCCCGTCTATAAGAATCGAATCGCAGAGACGAAAGTAGAGCTCTTTCTTTGAAGAGAATACGATGGGCCGGAAGACGGCCTTGGATAAGATCTCGTCGCAATGCCGAGGAAGGAATTTGTCCCACGTTGTGTCGGAATTGGCTGCAGATCTGAAGCGTCTTGACACGGCTGCCAATCTGCAAACATCTCGTGGAGTAGTGAATGAGAGAATGAGTGACATACATGTCTCTGGCAACTCCGATAGATTTGACACATGCTCAAGCTCAGGCTCACGGTTAGACATACATTTCTCTGGCAACTTCGACAGTTTTGTCGCAGGCTCAGGATCAGGCTCAGGCTCAGGGTTAGCCACATGATGCTCAGGCTCAGGCTCAGGGTTAGCCACATGATGCTCAGGCTTTGGCATAGGTTCATGTTTATGCTCATGTTGACGCCATACGGAATTCCCCATGGTTGCCTCCGCTCACTCTCATCGACAGAAAGTGAGATCTTTCTCTGAATTGAGTAAGGGTGTTGAAACACATCTCAATTAAACAGCCGGCCACAATTAACACACTTTTAACAATAATAACCAAGTTGAAAGTACAAGTAAGATAAAAGCACTGAAATTGTCAAAATGGCAGTTTTACCTTGTTCGAAGTGCATAATTAGGGAGTTCATGATGGAATTGAGGGCATTGAATCTATTTGCGTAATCAAAATTGCGCAATCAAAATTGTCATCTGAATAATCAAAATCACAATTTCAACAAAAAAATCACGTCTACTATTCGCAAAAATCACCAAAATGGTGTAAATCGTCTAGTTTTTAACTTAGGAGTAAGCTAAAAACTAGACGATTTGCACCATTTGGGCGATTTTTGGGAATCCAGAGAAGTGATTTTGATTGCACAATTGGATTCAATGTCCTCAATTCCATCATGAACTCCCTAATTATGCAAATTCAAACAACTTAAAACTGCAATTTTTTTTTTTTGGCCAAAATTTGGTTGAAATTGTTGAAATGTCATTTTCATTGTCGGAATTGGAAAATTAGGGAGTTCGTGGTGGAATTGAGGGCACTGAATCAAAATTGCACTATGAATAATCAAAATCGCAATTTCAACAAAAAAATCACATCTCTGGATTCCGGCAAAAATGCCAAAAACTAGACGATTTGCACCGAGATGTGATTTTTTTGTTGAAATCACATCATTGAATCCATTTGTGCAATCAAAATCACTTCTCTGGATTCCCAAAAATCGCCAAAATGGTGTAAATCGTCTAGTTTTTAGCTTACTCCTCCGGCAAAAATGCTAAAAACTAGACAATTTGCACCGAGATGTGTTTTTTTTGTTGAAATTGCCATTTTGATAGTTTTTAGCTTACTCCCATTTTGGCGATTTTTCTTTTCTTTTTGCCAAAATTTGGTTGAAATTGTTGAAATGTCATTTTACATTGTTGGAATTGCATAATTAGGGAGTTCGTGGTGGAATTGAGGGCATTGAATCAAAATTGCACTATGAATAATCAAAACCACAATTTCAACAAAAAATCACATCTCCGGATTCCGGCAAAAATCACCAAAATGGTGCAAATCGTCTAGTTTTTAGCTTACTCCTAGACTATTTGCACCCACATTCTGGCGATTTTTCTTTTTTTTGGCCAAAATTCCGCTGAAATTGTTGAAGTGGCATTTTATGTTGTTGTAATTGCATAATCATTGTGCCCTAGAGGGAATTGAGGCAATTGAATCCATTTTTGCAATCAAAATTGCAATCTGAACAATCAAAATTAGAATTTCAACAAAAAATCACATTGATGGATTCCGATAAAAATCGTTGAAAAGGTGCAAATTATCTAGCTTTTAGCTTACTCCTAGACGATTTGCACCAACATTTCGGCGATTCTTCTTTTTTTTTTTTGCCAAAATTTGGCTAAAACTGTTGAAATGGCAATTTTGCGTTGTTGGAATTGCTTAATCGGGGTGCCCTAGGGGAATTAAGGGCGTTGAATCCATTTTGCTATCAAAATTGCAATCTAAACAATCAAAATCGCAATTTCAACAAAAAATCACAAAGTTAGATTCCAGCGAAAATCGCTGAAAAGGTGCAAACAATCTTGTTTTTAGCTTGCTGCTAGATGATTTGCACCCACAGTCCGGCGATTTTTCTTTTTTTCTGGCCAAAATTCGGTTAAAATTGTTGAAATTGTAATTTTATGTTGTCGGAAATGCATAATCAGTGTGCCTTAGGGGGGATTGAGGGTGCTAAATCCATTTCTACAATCAAAATTGCACTCTCAACAATCAAAATCTCAATTTAAAAATTAAAAAAAAAACACATTGCCGGATTCCAACAAAAATCATCTAAAATGTGAAAATCGTCTAGTTTTTAGTTTACTCCTTAAACAATAGGACTGTCCCACATTTCATTCTTGTTACAGTGGATTGTAACAATAGGATTGTCCCACGTTTCATTCTCATTACAATGGATTGTATTAGTTTCTAATGGAGTAAGCTAAAAATTAGATGATTTTGCACATTTTTGACGATTTTTGTCGAAATCCGGCAATGTAAATTTTTGTTGAAATTGTGATTTTGATTGTTCAGATTCACAATTTTGATTGAAAATGGATCCAACGCCCTCAATTCCCTTCGAGGCACCTTGATTATACAATTCCAACAAGGTAAAACTATCATTTCAGCAATTTTAACCAAATTTTAATTAAAAAAAAAAATTGTTAAAATGTGGATGCAAATCATCTAACTTTTAGATACTCCATTATTTAACCGTTAAACAACAGCTTAGTAGAACATGGATTCCCAACAAATACAAGGCAATTTGAATACCTCTTATCACACGCAGTAGAGCACATTTTCAGGACCAGAAAATTCATGCAATTCACACGGACAAAAGCCAACTTAAATATTGAACGAATCACCCCCACCAAAGAATAAGAGTCCCATCCTCGACCCCTCCATGAAGTTTAAAAAGCAATAGAACACACTTAACATCCACTTTTACTAATAATAATCAATTTGAGTGGCTCAGAAACGAGTACAATCCACTACCGAAATGATTTTTATACCTGCCGACAGTGACCTATATTGTAATCAGTGTGGAGTCAAAGTAATTTGATTTCTTAATTGATATTGTGTTAGAAGAGTGTATAAAGTTATATAAAATATATAATTAAAATGAATATGGTAAAAATTAAAATTTAATTTGAAAAAATTGAAAAATATAATTTTAATGATTGGTTAATTTTTTTTATGTAACTAATTTTATGTAGTTATACGTATAATTATTAGATAGAAGGTGATGGGTAGGGTATTTTTAAGAAAGATTCGGGTGATTATGTTAAGATGTTGACTATTCAGCTACTCAGGATGGATGATAAGGGCAACATGTAGTTAGTGGACTATTTTGTAGACATCTTGTCAAAAGCCAAATCTTTTGCTCATCGCCAAGTGTAGCATCCTTTGTTGATCAACTATCCAAATTGTTAGAGGTGGATGAGGCCATCTCTTCCCATTCCAGTCCATCTAATATTGATGAGCTCTCTCTTGAGGGTTATTGTTGGATGAGGTCATCTCTTCCCATTTCAACCCATCAAATATTGATGAGCTCTCTATTGAGGGTTCTAGACTCACGCACCGATGACTTGAGTATTGATCCAAGATCTGGAAATGCTAAACCACTCTTGTATTGCCCAAGGGTATAGTTGTACAACACCTAGGAGGTGTGGAATTTGAGGGAAGCCAAAAATATCCCTTAGGGAGGCCTTTCTTGTCCAAACTAAATGCTAAGTAGATGGTAGAACAAAGGAGAGAAACACTTACCTCTTGAAGGAAGGTGGCAAGGGAGTTTGGGAATACTCACAATGATAGGAAGTGGTGGGATATGAGGAAGCTCCAACTCAAATCTAGCAGCATAACCTTGCTCTTGATTTCTCTCTCCAAAATGCATGCCAATGGATTCATTTTATAGGCCAAGAGTTGGCCAACAAACAACTAGATCCAAATGTGAACTCACCTCCTCCATGTACTAGTTCCAAGGTACACAAGGGGGGCTAATTAATGCCACCAAGTGTGTGAGGAGCCGAATTCGGATCCTTGGAGAGGATTGAGCCTTCAATGCGTTGCTAGGAGTTAGTGGTCCCACCATTTTGACAGTAGCGTGGCTATCGAAGGAAAATTATGGCGAGTGTAGCACGTGCATTGTTCAGATAACATGTTCTATAGCATGGGTTAACTGTGTATTACCCGTGCTATCATTTATTTTGACTATTTCTTGGCACTTATGGACTCATGCTGTGTTTTGGATCTGTTGAGGATGCATGTGGTGAGATGCATTATTTATGTTGATGATGCCTTACTGCATGAATCGTCGAAATGTCTCATGTGTGATACTTTTAGGCGTTAACAAATGCCCCCTTATGTATGAAGTTTAGAGAGTACTAAAGAGCAGATAATGCATCATTTTTTTGTTGTTTCTCTCTTGTTTTATAGGACGAAGCATATGTGGACAAATAGGGTTCTCCCATGAGGGAAGATTGTTGGTGATGACCATTGGAGCTGTAGTAAAGAATATTTTTTATACAAATGAGGAGAGCATACCCATGCTCATGAAATGTTGTCAAAGTGACTACCATGAAAGAGGGCCAAGGTGTCAACTCTAGTATACTGTTGGGAAATGGATGAAGGAGGCTTCAAGCCATGTTTTGAGTAAATGACATAGGAATTGTTGTGGAATGTTGAAGAAGAGGAACTCATAGTGACCATGATAATCCCACGAGGGTGGGGGACCAAACTGGTATGTGAATCTGCCTGAGAGCCTCAATATACCAAATAGACTGCTACCATGATTTCCAAATGTGAACACTACTACCTTCAAAAGTGCGTTTCCACCTGATGTAATGATGTGTTGACGTCGAGCATAGGGGAAAACACTTAGTTAGGGAGCACTAATGACTCTCCCTACTAAGTTCAAGTTGATCCCTTATAGTGATTGAAAGGGATCAAAATGTAGTGTTTTGATGTCGACTAGAGCTGAAGTACATGATAAGGCGAGAGTATTATCCTGAGAAACGAGAGCATATTGTAATCGACTAGTGAAAGGATAGACCTAACACAAAACTGGTTGATAAGCGTGGGGATCATAACTTCCTTTGATCGATGTCAACATGGGGAGTAGGGATGGAAGCTTTTCTTTCAGAACGATACAGATTGAAATGGAAGGAGACAAACTGCAAGTGAAAGGGCTTTGATGGAGACGCAAAACGAAGAGTAATGGTAACCAGAAAAACAAATACTACTAAACATACGGGGACTCAAATACATCGATAAAAGGAGACCATGGATTGCTGCCAAAATAATATTGTGTTCCCACAATATGAGGTGACGATGGAACTTGTTTGTACATAAATAATTTTTGTGGGCTCCCCACAGTTTTGGGTGTGTCGAGGGACCGATTTGATGATGGGCAGAGTCCCCATGGTTTTCAGTGGATCGGGGAGACACTTTCTAATGATGAAGTGAGGGATAACGTGAAGACGCAAAGATGAGTGCCCCATGAAACGATGCCATGTAGTGTATACCTGCAGGAAAACCAAATATAATTGGTTGCTTCTAAGGGTGGGGGCCCCATAGGTGTCTTTGTGGGGGTGATTATACGAGGGGGATTACAAAAGGTAAAGTGCTCATCGAGGCATGAGGGGGATTTGTGAATCGTTCTCGTAACATGTGATGAAGGATATGATGAGTGTCTACTTGGTGGATTAAATGCACAATTATAAAATGATTATACTCTAAGGGAGTATCTTTTTAAGTTGGGTCATATTCCTCGGACTTGTGGGGGGTCGACATCATGGGTGTCAATTGATGACTGGGATGGAAATAGTGCACACACCCATGGGGGAACATGCTATTCATTGTAATGATGTTGATGGCACATCAAGGCCGTGAATGAGGGCCCTATGGTTATCAGCGAGAATGCTGGGAGATGCATTATAAACAGAGGGTAAATAATGTCTATATGTCATTTTCAGAATGATACATATGCCTGGGTTTGTGACCCCTGTTGTTAGAGATTAGAGTCTTTTTCTTATAATGGAAAAACAATAGGCTCCACATTGTTCTGATCGAGATCCTACACATACGGAACACATACCTGTTGATGCCTTGGTTGAGTATGTGCTGGAATGGTGTTCAAGGCAAACAATAGGGGATGAAAACCTAGGCAAAGGCTTTAGATAATCCTACGCAAGTTTTGCCCTATCCTCGAGCTGTTTGGTGTGGTTAACACCCACGGATACAAAGGCCTCCGCTGGCACTTATGTGTGTTTGATCCTAGAAAGGATCTGTCTTCCTATGAGGAAAGACAAGAGTTTTCCTAATCCTAAGAGTTAGTCTAACTTCGAAAAGAAATCTAATCTAAGTCAGGCCTATTCTAAAATGAATGATTTGTTTGTGCACAAGACAACTTGATCTGAAAATTACTAAATCTTTTCACCAATTCAATAGGCATGCAAGATGGATTTTGACTAAGTAGCTCAAGATATAATTAGTTAAAGGCATTCAACCAACAATAGCTTAAGAATTAAGTGCATACAAGCTTATCCTGTATCTGGAATGTTAATTGACAAATTAACATTAACTTAATGTTGTCTGTGAATCATTTGCAGAAATAGATAAAATGTTTTAGATAAAGACATTCATTTAAAACATTAGTGACAGAGATCATAAGTTGAGAGAAATCTAAACTGTAGATCAATGCAGGTTATTGATTGCAAATAATAAACAGTATTGGTGAATGTGTTGAAGCAAAATCACAATCCATCAAAGACATTTGACAAATTATAACAGAAGAGATAGTTGAAGAAAACTGACTGTGTATTAAGGCCTGCAAAACATTACATAGTCTGCAACAACAAAGCATCTCCAGTCTCTTATGGCAATTTTGTCTTCTAACCATCCATCCCTTGCTATGAGATCTAAAATCCCTTAAATAATAATTACAAAATAATAATTTCAGGATTGAATCTCCCATAGAGCAGGGATAATCAAAACTAAATTATCCTAGAATGGCCAAGATAAGGCTGCCTCTTGGCCTAAAATATCTAACAATCCTTATACATAGGAATAATAAACCAACTACGACCCTAGACTGGGCATCATGCAGTTTCGAAATATTGCACCACATGTTTTCAAGAGTATCATGTCGTAAGCTGAGGAGAATCCAGATAAATCATGAGCTGTTGATGGTAGCTGGAAAAAGGAACTGTGAAATCTTCCCTGGATTGTTAGGATATTTAGACACTTAGGAGTTAGTTAAGATCAACTTGTGTAATATATCTGTTAGGAAAAGTGTGTTTCCTTAGTATGCATTAGTATGCATTTGTAAATATTTAATCCGACGGTCAAGATATGTTTTAGACATAGAGTGATCCGACAGTTCAACTTCTCTTAGATCATACCTACCCTTGATCCGTGGCTTAACACACGATTGGTCCATGATCTCTATTTAAAGAGCATGGAGGGTCCTTGGCTAGTTAATCAATTATGAGAAGCTCATTTGTAACTTTCTTTTTTTTGCATAATAAACTGCTCCGTAAAAGCTATTTGGCTAGGGTCGTGGACTGTTTCCCTCTAGGGGGTTTTAATCACGTCAAACATCAATGTATCGATCTGTGATCTGTTTGTGTGCAGTGGTTTCTCTAGGTGTTCGATATTTTGGGAGTACCCTGTGTACCCGAACATGGTATCAGAGATTTTATGAAGAGCCGCTTTCGATTATGATCTAGATCTTGAACTAGTGTTGCCGAAACTTGAAAGGGTTTCTGGTTCTGAAATTTCTATGCATTTATGGGCTGTGGGAGGTGTTCCATTGCGTCTGGAGCACCATTTCCATCGGGAAATAGTTTTCCCTTGATCGAAAACGGTTTCCGGTTGCTTTAGAAATGCGTATTTCATCAGATCTGAAGGTATAATGTTACAGTGACATTTTTTATTATTTTAAAAAATATCTCATATTTTATCAATTTTTATTATTAGTGTTTTTTTAGTTTCGGATTATTGCTTTCCATGTCCACGTATGATCTTTGCCGTGCACCTTGTGCGATCTCAGCGAATCGGAAACAGAAAGGGAAAGGGTTTTTCTCGGCTACGTATGCTCTTTGCCGTGTACCTTGTGTGATTGCGGCAAATCAGAAACAGAGAGAAAATATAGAATTTTCGGGAAAGCTAATGAGATCTAACCTCAAAAGTGTGGCAAAGTTTTTTTTGTTTTGGTTTGTGGTGTGATTTGCAGGAAAAGAGGCAAGTATGGAAACCGAGAGAGAAGAGTAAGAAAAAAAAGAAAAAAAACCCTTCCTCCTTTCCTTCTTTTACGTACCTTTTAATATCAGCTCACTTGGTTCAAAGTTGTTTTATTCCTTAAGAGGTTTATTAAATTACTTTTAAACAAAGGTGCATGCGATTTCAAATTTTTAAGTTACTTTATTGTAAAAGTGCATTTCACTTAAATTAAAAATAAAAAAAAGTGAGTCACTTAAGTTCTTTTTTTTTGCTGCACTATTTAAAGTAACATCATTGTAAAAGTGAAAATCACTTATTTTACAAAAGTGATTCACTTAAAGCAACCTTCTTGTAAAAATGATATTCAAAGGTTCATCTAGGGAAGATGGGGGTTCTTTTTTTTTAGTTGGTCATTCTCTATCTGACACGTCACTATTGGGGACATCTTCAACATTTTCTTTAATTAAGCATAACTTCATCATACAAAGTCAGTTTTCAGTGTTGTTTTTTTGAAACCGCCTATTTTTTCGATCTCTTCGCATCCAGACTATTGGTTTCTGTTTTTACAGCCATTAATTTACAATATGACCGCCCCTTGTGATATTCTAATTACCACTTCCAACTATTTCTCATGGAAATCTCGTATGGAGGATGTTCTGCGAAGTAGGGGACTTTTTAGAATTACCTCAGGAAAAGAAACAGAACCCACTGATGATGATTAGAAAATAAAATGGGCAAATAGATGTGATGAAGCTCATGGATTGATTGGGATGTCAATCTCTACTGATTTGCAATTCCACATATCTGGAATTGATGAACCTAATACAACTTGGGAAAAGTTGGAATCTGTGTTTGGTAAACACAATGAAATTCGAGGTCATCAACTCAAAAATGAGTTGATTTGTTTAAATCCAAGTGATTTTTCATGCATTCAAGATTATTTATCTAAGTACAAAACTCTTAAACTCTTATGTGAAGAATGCAAGATTAAGAGGGAAGACAAACAATGCATTTATCATATTCTTTCAAAACTTGGACCTGCATATTCTGTTTTTATATCTACGTTTTACTCCATGAAAGAATCCTTGAATGCAGCTAGCTATCAAGAGCCTAGTCTTGAATCCTTTTGTGATTCCTTGATTAGAGAGCAAGATAAACTCATCCATCTTGTAATGATTAGCAATGCAGATACATCTGGGAAAGCATTATTGTCCCAACAGAAAGAAAATTCCAAGCCTCCCAAGAAACAAAATTTTCGCAATAATAAGTCAAACAAGGGTCCCAAACCCTCTCAGTCAGCTCCTTCTTTAAAAAATTACAAAGGATCTAAGCCAAAAGGAAAGAAGACTGAGCGTCATTGCAACTATTGCGGGAAAGATAATCATGATGAATCTAAGTGTTTCAAGAAGATGGCAGCCTTGGAAGCAGCAATGAAGAAGCACCACATCAGCCTAGATTCGCCTTCAGAATCTACCTCTCATGGACATGCACTTTGTGCTTCTGGTTATTCTTACACTGCATCTTCTTCTTCTACGTCAAATGAATGGCTCATTGATTCTGGAGCATCTTATCATATGGATAAGGATCAAGCCATCTTTTATACTATGCATGAATGTAACACCAAACAAATATTTGTTGGTGATGATAGATCTCTAAGTGTTGTAGGATCTGGAATAGTTCCGGTAGATAATGGTCATTTTAGTGATGTACTATGTGTTCCAAGAATTTCCTGCAATTTGTTATCAGTCTATCAAATCACTCATTCTGGTGAAGGTAAAACTGTGACGTTTACACCTCACCAAGTTGTAATCAAGGATTTTAAAGATCCTCAACATGTCCTAGCTACCGGAATTGTTGATGATATTACCAGGTTGTACAAATTTAACAACTTTGGGTCATCACCTTTTCCTTCAGTTTTTGTTGCTCATAGTGATAACTTGAGCAAAATTTAGCATGAGCGATTTGGTCACTTAAATTATCGCTCATTGCAACAATTATGTAAAGAAAATATGGTGGCAGGTCTTCCGATAGTATCTTGCAGGGATGGTGTTTGTTTCGGTTGTGTACTTGGAAAACATCATCGGGACAATTTTGACAAACGTACCTCTTGGCACGCATCGGTTCCCTTGGAGCTTGTGCATAGTGACTTGTGTGGTCCTCTTCCATCTGCTTCCTTTTCTGGTTTCAAATATTTCTTAACTTTCATTGATGATTACTCCAGACGCACTTGGGTTTATTTCCTAAAACTTAAGAGTGAAGTATTTAACATGTTCTTGGCCTACAAGGCCCTTGTTGAAAAACAATCTGGTCATCAAATTATTAAGTTAAGATCCGACAATGGAGGAGAATATGCTAACAAAAAGTTCACTACTTTCTGCACTGAACAAGGAATCCAACAACAACACACTGTTCCATATACACCACAACAAAATGGTGTAGCTGAACGGAAGAACTGCACTTTAAAAGAAATGGCTAATTGTATGATCCAATCTAAGGGACTAAGTCTTCAATTTTGGGATGAAGCCATAAATTGTGCAAATTACATAGTTAATTGCACCCCCACTAGAGCTTTACAAGGTATCACACCGAAAGAAGCATGGAGTAAAACTAAACCCGATGTAAGTCACTTCCGTGTGTTTGTTAGTGAAGCATGGGCTCACATTCCGGTTGAAAAACGGAAAGCATTGCAGCCTAAAAGTGAAAAGTGCATATTTGTTGGATATTCTGAAGATGTAAAAGGTTATAGACTTCTTCAACCACATTCTCATGATATAATCATTAGAAGAGATGTTAAATTTGATGAAAATCTCTTGGCCTGCGAGCCTAACTCGACGGTTGTGCCATCTTTGGCCTGCAAGCCTGATTCGGTGATTGTGCCTTCTTCTACTTCCAACTTCCTTGACAGGTTTCCAACTCCAGTTTTGGATGATGACAGTGAGGATGAAAATCCACCTTCGCCTGCTTATGTTCCTCTAGTTTCACCAGCACAAGAGCTTCCTCGATGGGTCCATTCAACATGTGAAGTAGCTGGTGATCTTGCCGGTGATCCTAGAGATCAATGTCGAATACGTTCTCAGTTTCAGCAAGCCTCTTCTCTTTTGGCTCAAGTTTCTAAGAATCATGATCCAAAAACTTTTGTTGAAGCTTCAGGAAATCCAGATTGGGATGCAGTTATGGATGAAGAATATCGTTCCTTAATGGCGAACGATACTTGGGATCTTGTACCTCTTCCAAAAGGAAGAAAACTTGTCATATGTAAATGGGTCTATAGAACTAAGTATGCATCAGATGGAAGTGTTGAACGACTTAAGGCAAGGTTAGTTGCCAAAGGTTTTTCACAAGTTGAAGGGATTGACTACAATGAAACCTTTGCTCCTGTCGCAAAAATGAACTCCATCCACCTTGTTCTTTCCCTTGCAGCCTTACATAACTGGGATGTCCATCAAATGGATGTCAATTCTGCCTTCTTACATGGTGATTTACAGGAGGAAATTTACATGGAACAACCTCTTGGATATGTCTAGAATAACTCTAGCCTTGTCTGTCGCCTTAAGAAATCCTTATATGGCCTTAAGAAAGCTCCTGGAGCTTGGTATGCCAAAATGGATAGCTTTCTACTTGACACTAGTTTTTCTAGATGCCATTTTGACCCCAATGTCTATACCAAGAAAGTAGGAAACCATCTCATCATACTTGTTCTATATGTTGATGACCTTATTCTTATTGGTAGTGACCCTAAGCTTTTAACCCATGTGAAATCCAATCTTAAGCAAAATTTTGAAATGTCAGACTTAGGACATTTGCATTATTTTCTTGGTCTCCAAGTACTGCAAACCAAAGAAGGAATATTTCTTTTTCAGTCTAAGTATGCTTGTGACCTTCTTCGATGCTTTCACATGGAAGATTGTAAACCAGCCCCTTCTCCCTTCCAGTCTGGAGTCAAACTTTTTTCCACTTGTACTTCACATGAAGTAGATACCACCTTGTATCATCAGCTTGTTGGTAGTCTCTTATACCTGACTCATTCCCGTCCTGACCTTTCCTTTGTTGTTGGTCATGTTTCTCGTTATATGCAAACACCTCATGAAAGTCACTGGAAAGCAGCTAAAAGAATACTTCGATATATTCGAGGTACAATTTTGGGATTCATTACAGTACAGGGGGAAACCTTTGTTGGTTGGTTTCACTGATTCATATTGGGCCGACGATCCTGATGATCGAAAGTCTACTGCAGGTTATGTTTTCAGTCTGGGATCTGGACCTATCACTTGGGCTTGTAAGAAACAACAAGCTCTTACTCTTTCTTCAGTAGAGGCAGAATATTGAGCCGCAGTTAATGCCAGTCAGGAAGCTTTATGGCTTCGACAGATCCTTTCGGAGTTTGGATTTGAGTAGCAACAACTTACTCCACTTTGGTGTGACAATCAAAGTGCCATCAAGCTCGCCAAAGATCCAGTTCTACATCAATGAAGCAAACACATTGAGCTACATATGCACTTCATCAGAAATCTTGTTCATGATCATGTTCTTGAAGTGCTCTTTTGCCCTATAGATGATCAAGTTGCAGACATCTTCACCAAGTCTCTTACAGAAGCAAAATTTTCTAAACTTCGATCTATGTTAGGAGTTCAGGAATTTGTCATTAAGGGGGGATAGGCTCTAATGCCTCCTTCCTTCTCCTAATAGTGTCACTTTTGTAAATCCTTCAATCCTATCCCAAGTTGTTTTTAAGGGGGGATGTTTGGATATTTAGACACTTAGGAGTTAGTTAAGATCAACTTGTGTAATATATCCGTTAGGAAAATTGTGTTTCCTTAGTATGCATTAGTATGGATTTGTAAATATTTAATCTGAAGGTCACGATATTGTCTAGACATAGAGTAATCTGACGGTTCAACTTCTCTTAGATCATACCTATCCTTAATCCGTGGCTTAGCACCCGATTGGTCCATGATCTCTATTTAAAGAGCATGGAGGGTCATTGGCTAGTTGATCGATTATGAGAAGCTCATTTGTAACTTTCTTTCTTTTGCATAATAAACTACTCCGTAGAAGCTATTTGGCTGGGGCCGTGGACTGTTTCCCTCTAGGGGGTTTTAACCACATCAAACATCGGTGTATCGATCTGTGATCTGTTTGTGTGAAGTGGTTGCTCTAGGTGTTCGGTCTTTGGGGAGTACCCTATGTACCCGAACATGGATTTGGGAGAACCAAAGATATCTTCAAAGACCGAAAAATCAGCTAACGGATCATCCTTGAGAGGAATTGTAGGAAACACAGGTGGCAAGTTGATGATTAAGTCCCGAACAATTGTATTATCTTGATCAACATATTCTTTATCACCCTTCTTCTTCCTGTTGAAAATGATTCCTTCATATGTGAATTGAACCTCACCATCTTCCTCTTCGCTATCTGTGCTGTCATCAGAAACATCAGCGTCAAATGGTGCAGGAATAGGTTCAGAGTATTCCACTAGCTGAGGCTCTTTCTCAACAAAATGCTTGACAGAAATGCCAGAAACTCTCTGCATTTTACTTACAGCATGCAATTGTTAGCAGAGATATTGAAATATCAATCCAAGATTTGCATATATCATCGTAAACTAACAGATTATTCATAACAACCCTTATAGGAAATAAAACCACGGGATTTGACATCGATTGAGTATAACTAACTGGCATAATTGTACATCTACGATGCACAGATTGCAATTAATGTTTCTGCGAGCGAAATATCAGTCAGTCATGCATCAATTGAAATTTGGCGTAAGATGATGATAGATTTACATAATAACACATGTAATTAACAGTTAAATCTAAGAGTTTTAATCATTAAGCAATCATTGGATTCAAAGACTTCATGTCTGATCAAGCATAACGTAGACAAAAGCAAGATCAACACTTGGAAAATGGCGAACCAAGAACTAAAAATCGAGAATTCAAATCATTTTGACAGATGCAATTAAGGCCGTCAAATCATCGCATATCAACGATCGAGATGCAAGATGCAAGATGCCAAGTGCGGGCATTCATTATTAGAAAATATACACACACTTCCGCAATCCACAATCCGCAAATGCAGGTTGTGGGTTGTGGAACACAAAACACAATGCGAGGTCAAAGTACTTCCCGCATCCCGCAATTGCAGGTTGCGAGAAGTATAAACTACTCTTTATTTAAAAGGCCTTTCCGCATCCAGCAATCCACAATTTGCGGGTTGCGGGAAGAAAAATTTACTTGCAATTTTAAAAAACCCCTTTCCACATCCCGCAATCCGCAATTTGCGGGTTGCGGGTTGCGGAAGGAAAAACTTCAAATGTAAACAAAAGCGCCCGCAATCCACAATCCGCAATTGCGAGTTACAAAATGATCGAAATTTCAACCCAAAAAACTTATTTCCACAATTCAAAAAACACACACTAAAAATGTATAATTTTTTAGAAGGAAAATTCACTAACTTAATTAAATCAAATCAAAGGCAACAAAATAAATGAAAAACAGGATGAACAACCCCAAAATTGATTAAGTTACTCTTTGATATGAAATTGGGGATCCCATATTTTGGATAAAACATGGGATCTGTTGTGTCTACAACAAATGGCGACTGGATGGGAAGAACCAGTTATCTCTGTAAATGGAAACCTTAGTTATAAAGCGGACATGCTAACCAACTCATTTTCAATCTGCAATCTATGAAATGATCTCATGAAAACACAATCAAAACAGATGAGTTAGTCATATGATCAATACATTCCCATCCAAAACCAATTGATGATAATATTTAATCTAGTAAGGTAGTCTAGGAGCAAAACATAAATCCTATACCTTTATGTAATATTGGAAGGGAAGATTTATGATTAACCTTTTGGAATAAACTCAGAGCCATTATGGATTACAATGCATGAATCACCTTGGCTTTATTAATTATTCATTTATTTACATGTATATTTCCTTTTTTTTTTAGCTGAATAAGATTTCTGCTGAAATAAGGCCATTGCCCTGACTTGGTGATCAGATGCTAGCAATGCCATTCACAAATTTGATTTGGAATCTGAACAAGCTAGCTCGGTCATGAGACTCCTTGTCTTTCAATTTTCTAGACTGAAAGCAATTACCATGGATTCGTGACCACGGGTGGTAATTCCAGTCAAAATCAAATCCATGATCATGGTAGGGTTGGCTTGTGATAAGACCCCCCCTTTATCCTTATATACAACAAACCATCTTAAAAGAAAACAAAACTTTATTAATGTGTAGATTACAAGCCCACTACCATGGCTTGGTGACCACATGACAACAATGTTACTCACTGATGCTTTGCATATCATGAATGAACCGACCTGTGATAGGATCTTCCATCTTCCAGCCAGAGCTGAAAGTCATCTCCCAAGTTTGGTGGCTTGATGTGGAGATGTCATTCCACTTAAGCATCTATGAACATAATGTGATGGCTCATAATGAGACCCCCCATCTTGTAATCTACTTTTATTGAGATAAATTATTATCAAAGTGATCAGAATGGCATCCAGAATAGATAAGTCTAACCAGGTTATAAAAGATTATGCCATTTACTCATGAAACACAAGGTAAAGAACTCTAGTCTGCTCTTCAACTTCAATTAATCAGACCAATATTTAAAAGATGTTGATGATGGTGGGAAGATATTGATCAAGGCCCTGCAAAGATTGACTGTTTGATTCGATGAAGATCATTTTCTGATATAGGCTGAATAGAAAAGAAGTCGGCATGCTACCTGAAAAAATTTCAGATTGTGTTAATTTTAGAGACACAATGATCAACAACCTTTGCCAAATGTGCAGATTTATTAAAAAGAAAAGAATCGTAAGGAAAAGAAAATCAGTTAAAACCAAAGGAAAAGAAACAAACCACACTTTATGCACAAGTGGACCAACATGCTCTCCTCAAACAAAGTACTTCTTGAGCAGCTGGACATTCACTGGGTAGGTTTCTGAAAAACCTTCCAGTGTTTGTAACCGAACAGTATCAGGACCAATCTTTTCTGTAACAATGAAAGGTCCTAGCCATAAGCGTTGGAACTTAGTATAATCATTCTTGTCCTTATGTTGCTTGTCCCATTTTAAAACTAAGTCCCCCACAGAGAACTCCCTTTCAGATGAAGACTTCTCATCGAACCATCTCTTCACAAGCTGTTGATGTTGATACAACTTGTTTTTAGAATTTTCCCTGTCCTCTTCTAGTTTGAGTAATGTATCAATTCTGTGCTGGAGTGGGGAAGAGTCACCTTCCCGCACAGACTGTGCTAGCTGTAGGGAAGGGACCATGAGTTTGGCTGGTAAAAAAACCTCCTTACCATAAACCAAGCCGTAAGGGGAGTTTCCAATGGCCGCTTTAGGAGTGACACGGTCTGCCCAAAGAGCATTGTGTAACTGAATGTGTCAATTCTTGTGATGAGTAGCCACTATCTTCTTTAAGATGTTAATTAAATTCTTATTAGAAGACTTTGCTAATCCATTTTCCTATGGATAATAATTGGCAGAAAATTTTAATTTTATCCCTTTTTCAAGGGCATATTGAGTTAGTTCAAAAGAGGAGAAATATGAAGCATTGTCAAACACTAGGAATTCCAGAGCACCAAACCTTGTGACTATCTTACTTTCAATAAGTGAAATTACTTGGATTGTGTTAGCTTGTCTAAGAGGGGTTGTCTCTACCCATCTGGTAAAGTAGTCTGTAGCTGTCAAAATATACTTGTGTTGCAGGGAAGAAGGAGGATTAATAGGTCCGACAAAATCCAGACCCCACTGCTGGAACGGAAATTGAACTGTGACTGGCTGCAAGGGAAATGCAGGTTTCTTCATTTTTCCAGCACACTTCTGACATGGTTCACATCTTCTAGTGTAAGCATAGGCGTCTATGAACAAAGTAGGCCAATAGTAACCCGCTCTTAAGATCTTGTGGGCAGCGATTTCTCCTGAGAAGTGTCTTCCTGTAGGCCCTGCATGAAATTCCAAAAGAATATTCTCAGTTTGAGCTCTCTCTAGACATCTAAGGAAAACACCATCATATTTTTTTCTAAATAAAACGCCATCTATAAATTGATATGGTGTTGCTTTTAATATTAAGGCTCTGTGTTTTCTAAAGCCAAGGGTTTCAGGAGCATACCCATGAATTAAGAAAAATTTAATGTCACCATACCAGTCAGATGCTTGAGTAGTGATAACATTGACAGAACCTACTGAGGCGCTTTCTTCTTTCTCCCACTCGACTTGTTGTCTTACAGGATCATTGGACTGAGCGGTAAGAAAACACAAACCTTTTCCTTTCACTATTTTTGTTGGTCTTATCTCTAAATCATATTCTTGCAGAGCCGTCATCCAATGAGCTCCTTTCTCTCCCAATTCCTTTTGTATCAGAACATTTCTAATAGCTGCATAGGGCACAATCACTTTAGTTCTAGACTTCAATAAGTATGGTCTAAAATGTTTAACTGATTTATAAACCGCATAAGCTTGTTTGTCGATTTGGGAGTAATTTAACTCTGCGCCCTTGAATGTTGAACTCATGAAGGAAATGGGAATTTCGAGATCGTCTGGGTGCTTCTGTGTAAGAACAACAGCATAGGAAAAGTCAGTAGCAAAGGTATATAAAATAAAATCCTTACCGAAGTCAAGAGACATAAGGGCAGGAGCTTCTTGTAACGTCCCCATTTTTTACCCCATTGCATTAAGTTTGTAAATGATATAAATATCACTATTAAATCATGGTGAGGAGCTCAAGGCCAAGGCCCCACCATCGATTTAGTGTTTTATGTATCGACAATTAGAATAGATGCATTTGGTTCTTGTGCTAGCCATGCACAATGTAAATGAAGACATCATATAAATACAAATTTTAATGAAATTCCCACAACCAGCTATGCAATGCAACAAAGAGATGGGGGCATGATTTCACAAGGAATAGGGAGGGGGAATTAACCAAACCCTTGAACCAATAGGATCATTCCGTGTACCAATGAGGAAACCCATGAACTCTCAACTACCCATTTTGTCTCATGCACCCAATCATTAAATTCTTCCAAAGATTGGTTGGGGAAGTTAATGTCTTGGGATTGGTAGGGTATGGCAGTCTGATTTTTGTGTATGGGCATGCCATCAACCTGAAAATCGTATTCTTGACTTGATGGGCAAGAAAACCCCCACAAATTGCTTCCCAATGACATCCCTCACCCATGGCTTTCATCCTCTCACACAGACTAAGATTGTTGGAAGTTACATTCACATTTTTCATAAAAAACGCAGGGTTGTCCTTGCCCAGAAACTCATTTTTGGTTTTGGACAGTAGCTGGGAACAAGGGGCCGCAATTTGGGACCGTATGGAGGTCGTTTTGTCCCAGAAATGCCATGGGCGTTTTTCCTAAAATGATTTCTACTTCCTGGGGTTTTCCCAAACCTCCATTGTTCATTTTTAACCTTTCCACGTTTTTCTGAAGCTCAGGGAATCATTTTCATGCTTATCACTGTACAAACGTTTTTCTCCTGTCCAGCCATTGTAGTTTGCTGATTATCTGCATCCCTGTTTGATTTGGATCCTGTAAGCAAGAGATTGGAGTGGTAGTGGACAGAGAGGGCTTGATAAACCTAGTGGGGAAGACAACCTCTCAAGAAGATCAAGAGGGCTTTGGCTACTCTTCTATGCACACCCTAAGAGCACTAGATGGGGAAGGTATGGCTTGAGGGACTGTATAGTAGTGAAAATAATACTTCCTTATGCTGGGTGTGTAGGTATTGTGGGTGCCAAGCTAGATAGATCTTGTAAGGTTACCCCTGGCTCTGTGCTTGAGCTCACTAGCTTAGCCACTCTTCCCTCCCATTTCCTAGCAGCCTGATAAACCCAATTGTAGATTGGCTTGGATCATTTTGGTGTATCTTTGGCTATGTGAGAGTCTGCTGTTACATTTTTCCTTGTGGAGATCATGCCCGGCTCGGGGGTGGCAGTGGGGCTGAAAGATTGAAGAGCACACTCGCCTACAGTTGGGTGGAACGTTGCAGATGCATAGCTGGTTGCTCAGGGACTACTTTATTTTCAAGATAAGTACTCTCTTGTGCTAAATCTGTATTGTCTCAATGAATGAATGACATGAATATCCTGAATGAATAATGGGTGTGTAATAGAAGTTAATTCTGCTGTGTTTTCAAATATTTATGAAACCTTCACATTTCCATCTTCTCTTTATATAAATGCTTGTATGCGAATTATGGGACCAAATGTCCAGTATTTTCATTAGCGTTCTCTCCGTTGCCTTGGTAGGATCGGAGGGACGTTACAAAATGGTATCAGAGCCCAAGGTTTACAACACTGAGGCTGTTGAGCCGACATCCACACAACATATTAGGAAAATATGATTTTTGTGTGTTGGGCATGGCTGGTATGAGTTTTTTTTTTGTGTGTGTGTTAATTTCCTGATTGAAAGCCTGAACAGTTAGTTGTTACAGCCCCATATCTTAATATTGATTGTTAATTACAATGAACCCACATTGTGTGGCCGATTGATGGTTTTCGGGAGCGAGGAAAGCTTGCAAATTATGCCCTTATGCTCATGAGTTTTCCTTGCCCATGCTTTTTGGGTGCTTGATGATTAATTGTGAATCCATTGGTTGGATTGTTGAATTTGAAATGAAAAGAAAATCCCTTTCAGGAGATGCAAGTTCTTGGCATTCTTTTACTGTTTTTATTGAAGTTGAACTGTAGTAACGCGCCTTTGTAAAGAAACGAAGGGACACATTCCCAGAAATTCTAACTGTTTGTGAAAATATTCGACAAAATTTTCTAAGTGTTTTCTTTGAAATTTCGCGCCACGAGCGCACCGACAAAGTTGAGCATATCTCTGCGCGCGCGGCGCCAAAATTAACATTAATCCTGTGCCAAAAAGAAAGGATAAATTCTTCCTAAGGCTGCGGCGGCAAAGCTATAGTTATCTTTTGCGCGCGTGGCGGCAGAATTAAAGCTAATTGTTGCGACACGGGGGCGAAGATGTGGTTAAAAATTGCGCCGAAATGGTCGCGGAGGAAGGGCACTAAGTTGATGATAACTTTTGCGCACGCTGGCGGCAAATTTATCGATAACTTTTGCGTGGCGCTAAGTTAACGATAACTTTTGCGCGCGCTAGCGGCAAAGTTATCGATAACTTTTGCGAATCGCTAAGTTAACGATAACTTTTGCGCGCGCTGGCGGCAAAGTTATCGATAACTTTTGCGCGGCGCTAAGTTAACGATAACTTTTGCGCGCGCTGGCGGTAAAGTTATCGATAACTTTTGCGCGGCGCTAAGTTAACGATAACTTTTGCGCGCGCTGGCAGCAAAGTTATCGATAACTTTTGCACGGCGCTAAGTTAACGATAACTTTTGCGCAGCGCTAGCGGTAAAATCCGCGCCATGCGCGGCGGCAAACCTGGCGATAGGACCTACGGCAATTCCAAGGAGAAATCCTGCACCAAAGCGCCCAGCATGTTGTTAGTAATTGTGCCGAAAGCGGCCATTTTGACCTTAACATTTGCACCAAACGGGGAAAATACAGTAGTTTTTCACTGAGATTTTCAGGTGCAGAAAATGGAAAATCGCCCTGAAGGTTATGTGCCAGATTGAGCGAAATCAAAAGATTTACAAAAAAAAAAAAAAAAACGAGGGCGCTGCCCTCGACCCGCCCTGTAGTGGCATAAGGAAGCCATAAGGGGGCAAGCCCCCTTGACCCCCGCCGTCCCCTTCATATGTCGTTGTTTTTGAGAAAAGTCTATGATTGGACAAAGTTGTCAATGTAGAATTTTCCCATATGCATGCAAATAAATTATGATATTATTATGCAGCCAACAGTCATGTTTATAAACACATTTTGCAGAATTATAGTCACATCTAGACAACATTCCGGTTAGTGCAGGCGGAAAGTGTTGGTCTTGGTTGGGCCAAGAATATCAACATCATGGATGATGCCCAGGATCCTTATGAGCCTAAGACAGATGATGTGGGGGAAAACGTACATGTTGAGAATATTGAGACAGAATCTAATGGGAGAAGAAATCAAGAGACTCCCCCAGATATTACAGCCACCATTAGGAGCCTAAGGGTGGAGTTACAAAGCTGTAGATAATATAACGAAAGGATGATTAAATCTCAGGAAGAGTAAAATCAGCTAAATGCAGCAATGCTACAGAGTTTGACAGATATCTAGAGGCAAATTAATCATCGACATCAGCCGAAAAATCCAGAAGGGATCCGTAGTAGTTCAAGGAGAAATTCCCGCAAGAGGTCGAATATCTCAAGAAGAGTTTCTAGAGACAAAACCTATACTCCAGAAATCTCTTCTAGCGGATCATCTGATTCTGAAAAATCCATTGAAGGTTCAAGCTCTTCATCTCACAGGAGTAAGAGGAAGAGACATCACAAGAGCAATTCACATGTGGAATTTAAGAAGGCAAAACCTCCTACATTTGATGGAGAGGTAAAATCTGGTCAAGAAGCTGAAGCTTGGCTTCTTGGGATTAGAAAGTATTTCCAAGTCCAAGACTACTCTGGAAATATGAAGGCAAGGGTCGCCATCTTCAACATGAATGGAAGAGCATTTATATGGTGGGAACACATCAGGCAAGTGAAGAATATCAATGAGAGAAAGATTTCATGGAAACAGTTCAAGAAATATTTCAAACAAAAGTACCTCTCTGACAGGTACTATGATGACAAGATCAAGGAGTTCCATGAGCTGATATTGGGACAATTGACCATGGAAGAGTATGCAAACAAGTTCTTGGAACTGTTGAGGTATGTCAGGTATATTCGAGATGATAAGGTGAAAATTCAGCGTTTTCTAAGTGGGGTACCTCAGTCATATAAAGACAGGATTGAATTTGATGAGCCTTGAACTCTAGAGGAGGCAATAAGGAAGGCCAAGTATTGCTACGATCAAAACAAAAGCAAACCTAATTTCCATAAGGCATGGAGGGACAAGAAAAATGAGAAGTTTGACCAAAGGAGGAAAGGTTTCAAACCTCCTCATATCAGGAATCAGCAAAGGAAACCATCACAGGTTGTGACTAATCCAACTAGGATGATGGGAGACAAGCCAAGAGATCCAAGGGAGCCAAGAGAACCACTTCAATGTTGGGGTTGTGTAGGAGACCACATGCTTAGGAACTGTCCACATCGGAGTGGGAATGCAAATCAAGTTCACCACATCCAAGGAGCTCGAACTGTGGGTCAAGTGGCGAGGAAAATTCCTAGAATCTATGCAGCACTAGACGACCACCAGGCAAATCATCAGTCAACTGTGGTTGAAGTTGAAGGTAAGATTGCTAAGCAATATGTTTCTATTTTGATTGATCCTGGATCTACTCACAGTTATGTCACTCCTAGAATTGTTGAGATTTGTGCTTGTAAGAAATTACAGCATGGTAAATCATGGTTAGTACAGCTCACCACTGGAATCAAGAGAAAAGTTAGTGAGATTTTAGAGAGATGGACGGGCTATTCAGTTATGCAAATCTGAATATTTTGCCACTTGGTTCCTATGATATCATCATTGGGATGGATTGGTTAGAGGCACACAAGGTTAAACTTGAGTGCTATAATAAGACTTTTGAATGCATGGACGAAGAAGGAAACCCAAGGATTGTAAAAGGCATTCCAAAGGTGATTTCAGTTAGACAGGTTTCAGCCATGCAGCTGAAGAAGTTCTATAGAAAGGGTTGTCAATTGCATGCAGCCCATGTTTTGGAGGCAACAGAAAATGAAACTCTTAAGTTGGAGGACTATCATGTGTTGCAGGAATTCAGGGATGTATTTCCTGATGAGATTCCAGGACTTCCTCCAAGGAGAAACATTGATTTTACAATGGAACTTGTGCGAGGACCAGCACCAGTGTCTAAGACACCCTACAGGATGAGTACACCGGAATTGCTGGAATTGAAAATGCAATTGCAAGAGTTGTTGGAAAAGAAATATATCAAACCAAGTGTGTCCCCATGGGGAGCACCTGTTCTATTTGTGAAAAAGAAAGATGGAACGCTTAGATTGTGTATTGACTACAGGTAATTGAACAAGGTCACTGTGAAGAACAAATACCCATTGCCCCGAATTGATGATCTTTTCGATCAAATGAGAGGAGCAAAGGTATTTTTGAAGATTGACTTGAGGTCAGGTTACCATCAGGTAAGAATCAAAGAGGAAGATATTCATAAGACAGCCTTCAGAACAAGGTATGGACACTATGAGTTTGTGGTGGTACCATTTGGTCTCACAAATGCACCAGCTACATTCATGTGCCTCATGAATAGTGTCTTTAGCAAGTATTTGGACAAGTTTGTTCTCGTATTTCTAGACAACATTCTCATCTATTATAAGAATGAAGGGGAGCATGAAGAACATTTGAGAATGACACTGAAATTGCTAAGGGAGCATAAGCTGTATGCAAAGTTGAGCAAATGCGACTTTTATAAAGATAAAATTCATTATTTAGGTCACATCATCTCAGATGAAGGAATATCCGTGGACCCTGAGAAGATTGAAGCCATTATGGATTGGCCAACCCCAAGAAATGTGACAGATGTGAGATCTTTTATGGGCCTTGCTGGTTACTACAGAAGGTTTATAGAAGGATTCTCCAGGGTCGCAAACCCGATCACCTCTTTGCAAAAGAAGGGGATAAAGTTTGAATGGTCACCAAGATGTGAGGAAAGTTTCCAACGGTTGAAGAACCTTCTTATGAGTGCACCAATTTTGAAAATTGCAGATCCAGAAAAAGACTTTGTGGTGTGTACAGATGCATGCAATCAAGGACTTGGAGGAGTTCTTATGCAAGACAACCACGTGATAAGCTATGAGTCAAGGAAGTTGAAGGAGCACAAGAAGAACTACGCTACTCATGATTTGAAACTTGCAGCTATAGTACATGCTTTGAAGATGTGGAGGCATTACTTAATGGGTAGGAAATTTGAACTAAGGATAGACCATCGTGGTCTGAAGTACTTGTTTGATCAGTCGAATCTGAATGTTAGGCAAGCTAGATGGTTGGAATTTTTGTGTGAATTTGATTTTGAGATCAAACATATAAAAGGGAAAGAAAACAAGGTGGCTGACGCACTAAGCAGGAAAGTACATGAAATGCATGTGGCGGCACTTAGTACTTGCTAGCCAAACTTGAGACAGTGGATTGTTGACCATATGGTTGAGGATGAAGTGTATGTGCAGGTAAAGGACAAATTGCAGCAGCAGAACCCTGAAAAGAAGTATGAAGGCTATCACTTGGAAGAAGGCATACTTCTTACTTATAAGAATAGAGCATATATTCCAAATTTAGCGGATTTGAGGAGGATTTTTATGGATGAAATCCATAGAGCTCCATATTCTGGTCACCTAGGATATCAGAAAACAATTGCTACCGCAAGAAAATATTATTTCTGGCCAGAAATGAAGAAGGACATCACTGAATACATCTCTAAGTGTATGGAATGTCAACAGGTGAAGGTTGAACATCGACACCCAGCAGGTTTATTGCATCCATTGCCAATTTCAGAATGGAAATGGGAAGTGATTTCCATGGATTTTATTACAGGGTTGCCAATGACTGTGAGACAACATGATTCCATCATGGTTTTGGTGGACAAGTTAACAAAGGCAGCACATTTTGTACCGGTTAACTCCACACATAAGGCCGATGCTATTGCCAATATCTTCATGAAGGAAATTTTCAAATTGCATGGATTGCCTAAAGAAATAATTTCTGATAGGGATACCAAGTTCACTTCCAATTTTTGGAAAAGTCTCTTTGTAGATTTGGGTACACAATTGAGTTTCAGTACCGCGTACCATCCCCAAACAGATGGGCAAACGGAAAGAGTAAATCGGGTGCTTGAAGACATGCTTCGCATGTATGTGATGGACAAACCATCCAAGTGGGAGGACTAACTACACTTGGTAGAGTTTGCATATAACAATGGGCGGCAAGAATCATTGGGAATGAGTCCATATGAGGCTTTGTACGGCAAAAGGTGCAGGACACCAGTGACTTGGGACAATCCAGTGAACAGAGTTGTACTTGGGCTGGAAATGCTTAAGGAAATGGAACAAGAAGTTGCCAAGATCAGGCAGAATTTAAAAGTAGCCCAGGATAGACAGAAGAGCCATGCAGACAAGCACAGGGTGCTCAGGGAATTCAGTGTTGGGGATCATGTGTATCTTAGAGTGAGGTCAAGGAGGAGTTCCTTGAATCTTGGGAGTTGTGCCAAGTTATCACCTAGATATTGTGGGCCATTTGAAGTGCTTGAAAGAATAGGGCCAGTTGCCTATAGACTTGCATTGCCTGCTAGTACTAGAGCTCATAATGTTTTTCATGTTTCCTTGCTTAAGAAATATGTACATGATCCTAACCATGTGATTAATTGGGATGTGATCCAGGTGGAACCTGAGGGAGAATTCCAAACCGATCCATTGCGCATCCTAGACAAGAAAGTAACATTGCTCTGAAACCGAGCCATCGGACAGGTAAGGGTGCAATGGAAGCACTACAGTCCTGATGAGGCTACATGGGAGCTGGAGGATGCCATGTGAGTGGCATATCCATTTTTGTTCAATTTTGATGAGCACTGAGGACAGTGCTAATGTAAGGGGGAGGGGAATGTAACGTCCCCATTTTTGACCCCATTGCATTAAGTTTGTAAATGATGTAAATATCACTATTAAATCATGGTGAGGATGTCATGTCCCAAATTTGGAATTGGGTCACAATGGCCTAATCACATTGGCCATATTCATTAGAGTTTGTAAAATTGATGTTAAAGGTCAAATAATTTTCAAGGAGGAAAATTACTAGTTTCCTAGGTTTGGGGTGGAAGCTTTGGAATTTGGAATAATGGGGATAATAAACGATGTTTGAACATTAGAATGGAATAGATATTTAATAAAGGATCTAAATAAATATATACAAGTGAAAATCAAAGTGGCATTTGATCATGAAGACACATGGGGGAAGTGGGACCCACATATGGCTAGATTTCCCCACTACACTTGGCATCATTCTCTCACCAATTTGAATTCAAGGTGAATGGTAACATACTTGGGGGAGTCCAAAAGGTATTATTCATGGCATGACTCATCCAAGGTCGAAATATAGAGGAAGAGTAACTCCCATGGAAGAGGAAGAGGAAATTTGGAGCTAGTGAGACACTTGGGCTAGATTCCCTAGCTCTATGACAACAATGATGAAGATGCTATGACACCTATGACACAAATCAGACCTGAAGGATGACATATGACATATATTACATGTTAGGGCTAAAAATAGACTCCAAGAGGGCACTCAAGGGTGTTAGGGCAGCTAAGATGCTTCCACATGTGATTTGGTGGAAGTGGGAGACTAGGAATTGTTGTACAAGTGGCGTTCTTTGGAATCTCTTCCCAACTTGAGTTGGCATGAGTCTCTTGGAAGGAATTCGACCCATGGAGGACATTAGAACTTTATAAATGTCAATAACAAATAATGAAACTAGCTTTTGATCATTTGTAGAATTTGCAATTTCATTTGTGAAGAGGGAGAGCTAGTGGATGACTAGTTTCTTGCCTTAGCCAATTTCGAGGGTGAAAGATTCCCATCCAAGTTGGTAATTGGAAAGGCCATTCAGACCTTTCATTTGGAGCTTTAATGGAGTCTTTATTTTTAAGTGTAAGCTACAGGGCAGCTCATGGTTTCTTCTATTGCAACTCACTCCTTCAACCATTTCTAGTTTTGATGGCATATTCTTGATCCTTGAGGGAGGGCGTTTTTGGTGAGCTATTGTACTATTTGGGGGAGCTTCTAATGCCCCATTTATATTCTAATATGAATTAAATACTCTATTCTTCATCTCCAGAAAGTTTCAGGTTGAAATTCCAAGTAGAAATGTATAAATCTCAATTTTAATGAAAGAACAGTGCCATTTCCCCACTACCTTGTTGTGAATCAATGTAATGCTGATGATTTTGAATGAATGGATGATTATCTAATGCATTTGTGATTAATGGACTGCCATGGATGTATTTTACAAGTTTCATGTACTGTACTTGAGCATTTGAAGTATTTTTACTCAGTTTAAATGCATTGGGAGAAGAAATAGTGCCATTTCCCCAAGGGTCGAATTGGTGATTTTTGCAGTTGAATGAGAGAGGGTTGGAAAAAATATAATAATCAATTAATGGTGCAAATGAGACCTTAATAACATCCTTAATACATTCCCTACCTCTGTTCATAAATTTGAGTAGGTCTGGAGGCATTTGGGAAGCCATTTTCAGTACTTACCTCAGGGGGATTTGAACCCCAAATTACTAGTAAAATTGCATACTTGGTCCAGAATCTTAAGAGAGTTTTCAGAGGTATTTTGGTGGCCATATGTCATCCCTGAACATCATATTCAATTCCTAATATCATTCATACACCTTCCTTAAAGATTTGAAGGGATTTGGAGTCAATTTGAGACCTAGAGACCAATACTAGTCAAAGGGAAATCACTAGTAAAGTTACCTACATTGACCAGAATTGAAAGAGGATTTGCAGAGGTATTTTAAAGGTCCAAAGGCATCCCTGAAACACATATTTATGTTCTAATATAATTCATATACCTTCTCAGAATATTTGGGATCATTTGGGGCAAATTTGGGACCCAGAGATCAAAACTAGTCAAAGGTCTAACTAGGGAAAAAAGTGAAAAATTGTCATTTTGATAAAATTCCTAACAAGGGACATTACAGAGGAGCTCAAGGCCAAGGCCCCGCCATCGATTTAGCGTTTTATGTATCGGCAATTAGAATAGATGCATTTGGTTCTTGTGCTAGCCATGCACAATGTAAATGAAGACATCATGTAAATACAAATTTTAATGAAATACCCACAACCAGCTATGCAATGCAACAAAGAGATGGGGGCATGATTTCACAAGGAATAGGGAGGGGGAATTAACCAAACCCTTGAACCAATAGGATCATTCCATGTGCCAATGAGGAAACCCATGAACTCTCAACTACCCATTTTGTCTCATGCACCCAATCATTAAATTCTTCCAAAGATTGGTTGGGGAAGTTAATGTCTTGGGATTGGCAGGGTATGGCAGTCTGATTTTCGTGTATGGGCAGGCCATCAACCTGAAAATCGTATTGTTGAATTGATGGGCAAGAAAACCCCCACGAATTGCTTCCCAATGACATCCCTCACCCACGGCTTTCATCCTCTCACACAGACTAAGATTGCTGGAAGTTACATTCACATTTTTCATAAAAAACGCAGGGTTTTCCTTGCCCAGAAACTCGTTTTTGGTTTTGGATAGTAGTTGGGAACAAGGGGCCGCAATTTGGGACCGTATGGAGGTCGTTTTGTCCCAAAAATTCCATGGGCGTTTTTCCTAAAACGATTTCTGCTTCCTGGGGTTTTCCCAAACCTCCATTGTTGATTTTTAACCTTTCCACGTTTTTCTGAAGCTCAAGGAATCATTTTCATGCTTATCACTGTACAAACATTTTTCTCCTGTCCAGCCATTGTAGTTTGTTGATTATCTGCATCCCTATTTGATTTGGAGCTTGTAAGCAAGAGATTGGAGTGGTAGTGGACAGAGAGGGCTTGATAAACCTAGTGGAGAAGACAACCTCTCAAGAAGATCAAGAGGGCTTTGGCTACTCTTCTATGCACACCCTGAGAGCACTAGATGGGGAAGGTATGGCTTGAGGGACTGTATAGCAGTGAAAAGAATACTTCCTTGTGCTGGGTGTGTAGGTATTGTGGGTGCCAAGCTAGATAGATCTTGTAAGGTTACCCCTGGCTCTGTGCTTGAGCTCACTAGCTTAGCCACTCTTCCCTCCCATTTCCTAGCAGCCTAATAAACCCAATTGTAGATTGGCTTGGCTCATTTTGGTGTATCTTTGGCTATGTGAGAGTCTTCTATTCCATTTTTCCTTGTGGAGATCATGCACGGCTCGGGGGTGGCAGTGGGGCTGAAAGATTGAAGAGCACACTCGCCTACGGTTGGGTGGAACATTGAAGATGCATAGCTGGTTGCTCAGGGACTACTTTATTTTCAAGATAAGTACTCTCTTGTGCTAAATCTGTATTGTCTCAATGGATGAATGACATGAATATCTTGAATGGATAATGGGTGTGTAATAGAAGTTAATTCTGCTGTGTTTTCAAATATTTATGAAACCTTCACATTTCCATCTTCTAATTATGGGACCAAATGTCCAGTATTGTCATTAGCGTTCTCTCCGTTTCCTTGGTAGGATCGGAGGGACGTTACACTTCTGCTATAGCCTTCCTAATCTCAGTAAAAGTATTTCGTTGCTCATCAAACCATTTATACTGTGCATCCTTATTAATCATCAATTGTAAAGGTTTAACAATTTGCGCAAAATTAGGAACATATCTGCGAACAAAATTTATCTTACCTAGGAAAGATTGCATGGCTTTGCGCGTACCTGGAAACTCGATCCTTGCGATGGCCTCTGTGCGTTCTAGATCGATAATTATACCTTATTTCGAAACAATAAATCCCAACATCTTTCCTTCAGTCACTGCGAAGATTTATTTCTTAGGATTGAGCGAAATTCCGTATCTTCTGCGACGTTCGAATACCTGTTTCAGGGCAAACAAATGTTCATGTCATTTCTTTGAAAAGATAGTAATATCATCTAAGTATACAACAACAGAATCATGCATAAGTCCTTTGAAAGTTATATCTATTGCTCGTTGGAACATAGCACCTGCATTAATCAACCCGAATGGCATTCGCCTGTAGGCAAAAGTTCCCCAAGGGGTCCTGAAAGCTGTTTTTAATTGATCATCAAGAGCAACCAAGACTTGGTTATACCTTGAAAAACCATCGAGGAGAGAAAAAATTTATGAACCTGCAACTCTCTATAAGATTTGTTCCATAGGGAGAACCGGGTAATTATCTTTCTGGGAATCTTTATTAAGATTTCTAAAGTCAACACAGAGCCTAATGTCACCATTTTTCTTGCGAATTGGTACTAAATTGGCGATCCACTGTGTGTACCTGATCGAGAAGATAAATCTTGCTACAAGGAGCTTTTCCAGCTCCTTCTTAATAGAAGGCTCCAAGCTAGGGTGCATTTTCCTTAGCTTCTGCTAGTAGGGTTTAGTGTTCGGCTTCATTGGTATATTATGATGCATAATATTAGTGTCGAAGGTTTTCAGCTCGTTATATGTCGAAGCAAAGACGTCCTTAAATTATTTACATAACTTGATAAAAGCTCTGTCAACCCCTAGGTTAATCATGAGAGGGTTCTGTTCAGTTCCCAAATTCACTTGTTCACAATTGAGAGAAGAGCTCCGAGTCTTACAATTTACCTTTTGCTTGAACTTATCTTGGAGGTCATAAAAATTTTCCAGGTTGATAATTGACTTAGGAATCAAATTGGTAGTGCAAGTAGGATCAACTAGAGATTTTTCATGCTCAATTTCATCAATGGCAACATCTTGAAACATGTCCTGAGCTGTAAGAAAATCTAGAATCTGTTGGTCATCATTAAACACTTTCCAAAAGGTTATATTGTCCGGGATCGAAAGTTTGTACATTAATTCAATAGAGAAAGTATCTGGTGACAAACCTTCTGGAAGTATAATCTTGGATGCAGTATTATCTAGCAGGTCAACATCGAAATTCTGAGATCTTGGGATCGACTTAATGTTAAAAGCAGAGAAGGAATTAGTTAAGTCCCTTACCAAATTTCGATAATTAAGCAAATGAGGAGATATACAATGAATCTTGTTTCTTACCTACTTAACTATTATTTTCGAGTCTCCATAACACTCAATTACCTGGGCATTCATATCGATTTCTTTCCTGGGTGTCTGAACCAAGGCCTCGTACTCAGGAATGTTGTCGGTACACTCGAACTCAAGCTTGCAGGAAATCATGGTTTTGGTTCCCTTCGGATCGATGAGGACACAACTTGCACCAGCTCCATCGTTAGATCTGGAACCATCGAAAAACAGAGTCCAAGCATTCAAATCTAACTTAAAATTGGTATTCACATTATATACATTATGTACAATATCAACCGAGAATGGAACAGATGTAAAATTAACAATCTGAGACTGATTCTATGCACTCTCAGCAGATGACAAATCTGTAGGTAAGTCTCCAAAAAATGTATCAAAAGTGAAATGTTCCACATGTGAGCTGAAGTATGTAGTAGGCTCACTGGGGTCATTCAAATATGTGACAATTTGCTTCATTTAAGGCTCCCTGCTGACCTTTATCCTGTTTGGCCTCCCATCGTAAGGAAGCCACACGTGAGACCAATCGGTTGCAAAGTAGCCTTTAAGTTTTTTCGACCAATCTCTGCTCAGCCACATCCCATACCTCTGGGATATCAACCACAACGGTATCCACAGTCTGGTGGATCCCAGGGTTAGCAGATAGAGTGATCATAACATTCCTTAGTTACCCTACTACTCTCACTTTGGATCAGTCCAGCTGAACAATCTAAGTAGGACATGGCTCCCAAGCAACATTTAATTTCTTGCAAAAACTAAGGGAATTACATTGGAAGAGGCCCCTGAATCTACCATACAATTATGAACGTTCATGTTAAAGATCTCAAAGGTTAACAAAAAGGGAGGTGTCTTTTTCCCAATAGGTTTTGGGCTGCTGGTTTTGGTGTATGTCGCCAAATTATTTTTTTTAGTCTCCCTAGGTTTGTTGACAATTATGCTTTTGGGAAAATTGTCCCTCATAGTAGGGATCTTCAACAGTTCAAATACAAAGATATTAGCTTTCATCTTTTTTAGGTCATCAATCAAGTTGTATTCTATCTCAGGGATAATTGTGTCCTTTTGTATGGTTGTTTTGATTCTGTTTGTTGTGGGTGTGGAAGTAGAAGCTTCTTGTATTGGTTTTCCTTTACTCCTTGTGTTGTATGGGTGTTGGACATTAAATACTGTTTCAGGATTCTCTTCTTCCTCAGCCATGGGAAGTTCTGCAAAGAAACTAATAGTATTTACCTGCTGGTCCTCTTCCTCATCCAGAGGTTCAGGATCTTGATTCTCTTGTAGTTCTTGTTCTGGGTGTTGAGGAGAATGATGGGATTCTGAAACTAGGGATTTAAAGATAGACAAAATATCCTTAGAGTTCAACCCTTCCTTAGGATTGGGTAGGACTTGGTTTTGTTGAGGTTGATAGGGTCTTCTAAATGGTTGTCTGTTGAACCCCGTGTTTGTGTTCTGGTTTTCAATGTTAGTTCTCTTGAGGTCAACCATCTCGTTAGAGATCTTCTGGAGAATTTTCGTCATGTCACCCATTTTGAAAGGATCTTTATCTTGTAGAGTAGGTTTTGTGGGAACATCAGTTTTCTTATGTGAAGTGGAAGGTTGATTTGCTAAAGTATCCGGGTTATTATTCAAACCAAAAATATCTTTCTCAACTTGAATGGCCTCAACAAAGGCCTATGGCAATATTTCTTTGTGTGCCCGTTTAACCCACATAGCTATGGGAACCGGTAAACCTTTCACATAGTATGCAACCAGGAGTTCTTCCGCAGGAAGAAGAGTAATAGGAATTCTATTTTTTAGATATGAAAACCTCTGATTAAAATCTTTTACTCTTTCTTTACCTCATATTTTCATAGAAGACAGATCAATTACCAAGTCTTCGAATGTCTTATCATCTCCAAACTTTTGCATGAATATTTTCTCAAAATCATCCCATGAAGTGATAGACCTAGCTTCTAAGGCAAAGTACCAAATGGATGTTTTCCCTTGGAAGGTATATGGGAATAAGCTACAGACCACGTCTTCATGGATAACATTTCTAAGCTTGATGGCTTGCATGAATGTCTTTATGTGATCGAGTGCAGGTGACTTTTCATCAGGATGGAACTTAGACAGGCATTTTTCAGGATTTTTAGGGAGTCTATGTTGATCCCCTAGGATAAAAATGACATCCTGGTCCAACCAAGGTCTATTTTGAACTTCAGCCATCGGTATGTCCTCTGAAGATGAGCTCAAGGATGAATCACTATCTGAAGATTCTTTAGATGAAGAAGATGAAGACGGAGGTGGTGGCAGTGGTGGTCCACCTGTTGTCACTTGTGGTTGATCTTCTTGCGTTTCCCCAAATAATGTGTCAAGGTTAAAATCTCGGAGCAGATTGTGACGGGGTGAATTACATTGTTCAGGATTCTGGTCACCTGAATTCTGATTATCAAAATTGTTGACTTGCGGATCAAAATTGGGCTTGATTTTCAAAGGATATGAGTCGACTACACCCACCTTATTGTGAATAGTTAGGGTAAGCATACTTGGTATAGGTTTGGTACCTAGGAGAAGGGATCATCCTAGTACTACCGTGACATAGATCAATACCTTGTAACGTACCCATGAAAGGAAATGTGTTAAATGCATTAATTAAGAGAGTGAAAAAAAATAGCAAAACAAAAAAAATAACAAAACAAAACTTTAGGATGAAATTATCTATGTAATGGGAATCATACATCTATCTTATTATAGTTGCTATAATTTTGATGAATATGAATGTTTAAACTATATGTTGCAGTGGAGGATTATAATGGAATAATTATTCTACTTTTATTTTGTAAGGGTTATAGAATACAGATAATATCTTTGCTATAGTAGTATATAATAAATATATTGAAAAGGGTTAGCACATTCATGTAGGTTGTATATTTGTAAAGTGTTAAATTGGTTGTAATGCATTTGAATGATAGCGATATATTTAATGCATTTCATTTTAATGGAGAAGTTATGTATATATTTTTAAATGTGTATACCTGCCGAGACTTTGACAGATGGTCGCGAGTGTGAAACAAACTCAGAAATTGAAAAACGAGGTGTAGACATGACAATTGTGAATATATAAACACAAGGACGTTGATTTTCGCATCATGATGATATTGTTAACGAAAATGAAAAACTACCAACTTGACTTGACTATGACATGTTATGGGAAAATGAAACCTGGAAAAACTGCCGAAATGTTCATATAAATACTATTATTATCAAGCAACGTATGGAGATGATTAACATAATGAACGGGACACAATGATACTAACCACCTGACCAGGTGCAACTTGATAGAAGAAACGACTAGTTCTGATGATAGGATTCAATGAGATCAATCTAACGCACATAATGTGACTTTGCGAGTTTGTCGAGGGGGTCATAGGACAATGGAAATGATGAAATGAGATAAGGATGTGACAAGCTCATTGACTTGGACATGATGTTACTAATGAAAGGACTAAGGGTTAAATTTCAATATGTTCGACTAAGTCACTAAATTTCGACGACTCGAATCCTATCTTATTAAGAACCTACATTATTAAAACATTTAGATATATTTGGAAGTAGTCTTATGGAATTTGTTTTTTTTTGCAGTTATTTGAGGGTCTCTCTCGATTTGTTAAAACCGTGAATACATCTTACCGAATATTTTATGATGTTTCCCTTCTTGTCTTGAAGGGAGGGTAACTAAATAGATTTCAAACCTTGCTTGGATTTGTTATGTTTTGATAAACTATTGGGTGGCTATTGACACAATGCAGCTTGTTGAAAATTTGGACATCGTAGACCGTGCGTAGACCTTCATGAATGAATAACAGATATAGGAAATCTAGTTGGGACTAACAATTATTGAATGTATTATCGGATTGATATTTTATGAAATTACGATTGAGTTCCTGAGGATGTATTGGAACCATGTTGGATGAAAAAGAAAACTAATGATTAGAACCACTTGTGCTTATAGCCTTGATTACTGAAGAAAGATAGAAGAGAATGACAAGAAGATGAGAATAGTAAATTAAAGTTAAGCCTAGTGTCGGAAGTACGAGAACAAATTTAACTTCGGGATGAAGTTCTATACAAGAGGGGGTGTATGTAATGCCCTTAGAATGACTGTGGACCTTAAGGGCACCTATCGAGTGACGCGGATTAACAACTTTGATATTGTGGTCTCTTGAGCCTTCTGATGTCTTAAATGATTGAGGAAAACCTGAAGATGTGAATGACGACAATAAATGATAAATGAATTAAGGAATTAAATTATATGTGTGGAGTGGGATAATTGATTGATTACATCTTGCTTAATGATTAGCCTTGATTGATCAAGTCAAAGTGCAGTGGGACAGTGAGAGTCCTAGATCTGCGACTTGGGAGGACTCAACTGAGATGCGTCATAGCTTTCCGCATTTATTCTGAACTTCGGGAGGAACTTCTAAATAAGTAGGGGTGTATGTAGTGACCCTAGACTACTGCAGACCTTGAGGACACCTATTTGAGTGACCCGACTAATTGAAACATTAATAAAACGAGCCCTTGATGTTATATTGAGTATATTCATGACTACGACTGATTGTGAATCAATAAAATAAAGATATATGTGTATCTGGATAGTTGATGTAAATGAATGATTACATGTTGTTTAACGATTAACTTTGATTAGGAAAAATGTACATGTGAATGATACTTAACGACTGGCTGTATGATTGATTATGTGATGAGAACGAAGAAAGTAAATATTGACAAGATGCATTTCTAATTAGAGGAATGAGTAATGTTATGAGTAAACTATAAATGCTTAACAAAATAGCATATTTATGAATCATATTATGATAATTGAGGACAGTACTAATAATATATGTGTTATCCCTAAAGTTGAACCCTGACTGCTAAGGGAAAGCTTAAGAAATCTTAGATAGTAGATATAAGACATCTACTCAGTAATTCTTATGAAGTTCTGGTGGCAAATGAATCTATGGTTCAGGTTGGATATTCAAAATCAGATGATAGGGATAATATGAAGTTTCAATACTTTAAACAGAAACAAAAAATGACTGTGATAATAAATATACAAATGTAAGAACTCAAGTTTCATTTCATAATAGGGGCATAGTTATATACTGGTCAAGAGAATCACAACATGAAATTGAGACCATGCATAGACAGAATAATGATAGTATATACTTCATAAATTGAAATAAGACAGGCTCAAAGATCATAATTTACTTCAAAAGCAATCATTTCTGCAAAAGATAACATAAGAAACAACATACATGCCTGTACATAGCTTTTAAAACCAAACTTCCATCATATTGTTCACGTTCCAACCCTTCCTTCTCAGAAGAAGAGCCCCCTGCCCCTCATTCTTTCCCTATGATTTTATATGAGATTTATAGATCTATGAAATAACAACTAGATCCTTATAGTTTGGATCTTATTTACTAAAAATATACATAGATGACACCTCCTAGGGTTGAATTTGCACTTAGTCATATCAACAAGATTACAAAAATTCTGGAAAAACAGTCCCATATCCAAAATCTAGGATTTGGTCCTTGACCCACTAAAAATGTGCAAATATATGATTTGATTGCATGATATGAGGGATGGGAATCTGATCTGTAATCTCAAATTCGAATTTAGAGCTGATTTTATCAATTGGGATAGCTATCTTCACGAATTCTGCAACAATAAAATTCTGACAAAATATGGAAAATTGGTCCCATAGATGCTTGCATATATTCGAAATTGTAATAGCTGTGTAAAAAATGAGAAAGATGAACCTGTCATTGAGAAAAGCCTCCTTCAGTTTTCAAAAATTCCCCTCCAGCTATCCATAATCAACTCTGCAAAAATATGACTTAGACTGGAATTTCCGCAGTCAGAAAAATAGGCTGAAATGATGAGAGTGGATATTCCAATCCTTGATACCTGTGTAAAAAGTGAGATAGGTTTTTGTAGTTCTATATCTTAGGAATAAAAACCTCCTTCAATTTTCCCAAATTCATCTCACATTGGCCAAAATCTGTTCTGAAAAACGATGACGAAACAAGACATTTCTAGAAAAATCTGCCTTCACAAATAGTATGGCAAATTTAATTTCTTGCTCCCATGCAAATGCATCAACAGTCGAATATGGAATCTCAGGACTTTGTCAAAACGACCATCACAAGTAATGTAGTTTTGAATCATTTCAAGAGGGATTTTCCAATTGGGATTCATCTTACTAACATGTACCCCATTCTGCCAATTTAAATCCTCAAACCTAGGTAGCAAAAACTCACTCTAATCTCCCTCGAATTCCTTTTGCTTAAACCAGTTCTCACCTTCAGCTGGGACGCCGATGACCTCTGATATGGACTGTTCATTAACCATTACCTTGAATCTTTTGAAATCAACAACCCCATTTTTGTAATTTTTTATAAAAGCCTTAGTCACCTGGAGGTTGTAACCCTGTAGTTTTTCACAGTACACCAGCCATCCTGCATCTCTCATGAGTTTTGTCGATCTCGGAAACTGCATAAGCCACTGGATATTATTTGGTTCGGCTCTGCAAATGAGGCCACCTGGTTTCCTCTTTTCCTGAACCTGTGAGGTTTCTTCCATATTTTACCCTGATCAAAGCAAAATGTATCGGTGTTGTGATAACCCTACCCTGCAGGGTTATTCCCGAAGCCACATTCCTCTGTCCATCAACCTGCTAATATCGATGCCTGGAGAATTGTACCCATCGGCCATCACTGTGTACTTATTCAATTGCTATGTGTCAAATGTAATGGGCTTCCACGCCTTACAGGGGTACAAGATACATGCATATTCATAATTGATTCTGAATTATGATAAATGCAAACTATAATTACAGACTTTAAACCCTTGTTTAATCATAACTTCACATTTCTGCGAAACTAACAGCATTTTTCACAGTACTGACAGCACTTTCATATTTGAAATTTTGGCACATGTTGTCAGTTTAACATTTTATTCAAATTGGTTAAATTATAAAGTTTCCAAACATTTGAAATGCCTTTTGAACCAAGAAATTAAACCTTATTTTGAAAATAAATATGAACAAGAGACTTATCTTATTTAATTATGAAAATATAACAAAAAGTAACTAGGGTAATTTAAAACTCAAGAAAAATGAAAGGAATGCATGAACTAGGCAAATGGAAAAAATGAATGAAAATTGGGTAAGGGTTGTACTAGTCTAAGAAACAATCCTAGAGATAACATATGGCTCTGCTTGGACATGGCATGCTCCCTGTGAGCTGCCAAGAACAAGTAGACTAAGTGCCTTTCCAATCCATCACTGCAGCCTGTAACCATACTCTGCAAACTGAAAAACTGCTATGTTCATCAAATTCTGAAGTGATCCTGCCTTGCACACAAAGGTTGCCCAACAACCGAAGAAAAGAAACACCATTGTTTTGTCTCCATTGGGTTGGAGTCTTTTATTCATGTAGAACTAATACATACTAAATCAAACTGTAATAGAAAGTGCTGAAAGCAAAAGCACTATTCTGCAAACTGAATTCAAACTGTCTCTACTTTAAGCCAATTCCATACTAAAACCAAATAACTGCTCTAATACTGAAATATTGAAATACTGAATGAGAACAGATGCTTTTGAAACGAGCTTATTTATGTGCACTATATACACTAATCAGTTGATACAAACTGATCAAGTATATTCATACTTCCAATAAATCCATGAAAGCATCTTACTACGAAAATGATCCTCCAGTAAGCAGATGAGGACAAAAGAAAAATATGAAATGAACAGTTGAGAACTAACAAGCATATTGAACTCACAACTACAAGAAAGTGTCATACCGAAATCTGCCACATTCTGAGACTGTGCAAATACTGACTCAATGTAGAAGGCTTCTGGATCGTGAAATTGCAGCTGATGTAAAGAAACAAACTGTTCATTTACAATTTCAGTCCAATTACCATAATCTCCATGTTCTTCTTGACCAACACTGGTTTCAGCCATAGATCCTTGTAAAATAAGCTTATTGATTTGCTCAAGATTTGATAAAGAAGTAGGTATAAACAATTTATCATGTAATTCATCCCGGTCTCCTTTACTATATCCCTGGAACTCAGATTCATAACTTTCTTCTACTGATGTATACACTTCCTCTTTAATTAGCTCCTCTTGACATTGTTCCAGCTGGAGATCAAATTGTTTCTGCATATTACCTTCTTCATGATCGTTGCTAATTTCATTTGTCTGCAGAACTGAAAGTTGTTGCAGGGTATTGTCACTTTTGATCATATTTTGTTTAATGTATGCTGCAAATCCAAGTTCAGAAATGGCAAAAACAGGCTCACTAATCTCTATTGACAGTTGATCAACAATTAATAAAGAAGAAATCTCTGCAAACTGCTCTTTTAACTTCTTTCCATTTCCTTCACTTCTATCAAACACAAATTCGCTGCCACTGAAGAATTCTTTACATGCTGGTTCAAAAGTTTTCTCTTCTTCATCAAAATACTCATCACACTTAGGCTGATCCTCATGAATTCCTAAATTTTGAATATCAATAACCTCTGCTTCATGATGTTCTTCAATCTATTTATTAACCTTCGATGGAAAAGAAAGTATAGTAGACAGATCTAGTAACTTCTCATCATCAGATTTAGAACTGGCATACACAAGTTGATTGTTGAAAAATTCAATATGTATAGATTCATAATTCTTTTCTTCGTCATTTGAATATTCATCATAAATTGGAAGATCATGATAAAATTCCAATGGCAAAGATGAAGTTTTCTGCATATTATCTTCTACATGATTGTTGCCAGTGTCATTTGTATGCAAATTTGAAAATTGCCGCAAGCTGTCTTTACTAATTTCAAGTACCATCTGACTAGAAGATAGCTGACCCTTACAAATTTCTGAATTTTGAAGCTCAGATATATTCACAACATGATGCTCCTCTAACTCCTTTTCATCTCTTTTATTATATTTTGGTAGTTCAGTTTCAAAAGGATCACATGCTGATATATCAATCTACTCATTATCATTTGAATACACAAAAGAAGAAACTTGTTTCTCATGAACATTTAGAATAGCAGATACATTTGATACAATGTTAAAAGTATCTTCAATCTGGGTATCACTTGGAAGATCATGAACCTCTTGATCATCATGAAAATTATCATCTACAGCTATGCAATCATCAATCATATTTTGAAAATCCTCTTCTCGGGAATTAGAAAAAGAAGGAGTTATATCCATAATTTTATTGAAAGACACACTCCCATTCTTAATTTCTTTTTCATCAAGATCTTCACAAAGCTCATCATTCGAGGAACCAACTACTGTCTGCTGAATATAAGATTTGAACTTTTCACAACATTGCTCAAGCAGAAGTTCCTGAGAAAAATACCTTTGTAATGCTGATGGAATACTGTGTGGAAATCCTTCAAGGATGAAATGCTGGAAGGAGGCAATGAGAAATACCATTTACGTGCATCACCATCCAATGAATACATGAACATCTTCATATGAACATCTTTGTGTTGTAGATCTAGAAGATCCATGCACTCATGAAACTTAAGGAGGTGTTCTGCAGGGTTGTCTTCTTTGCTTTCTCGGAAGATAGGCAGAAAATCTCCCCACTCTGACATAGTCAGTACTGGATGCGGGAAACCAGTAACTTCAAAAAAGTCAAGAGGTGCAAATCTCCGAGCCATCGTGGCAGCCATTAGATCATTTAATGGCATTTTGGATCCTTGAATAAATGGAGTCGCCTCTAGATTCTTTGGAGTCGCCCGGTGAAAAATCTATAGTCAATATGTCACCAGCACTTGTTCACCATCAAAGACTGGATATATTCGTTGTTGTATAGCCCAGGGAAGTATACCTTCGTTCCTTCATCCCCGGCAACGGCGCCAAAAGATGTTATCCCTAAAGTTGAACCCTGACTGCTAAGGGAAAGCTTAAGGAAATCTTAGATAGTAGATATAAGACATCTACTCAAGTAATTCTTATGAAGTTCTGGTGGCAAATGAATCTATGGTTCAGGTTGGATATTCAAAATCAGATGACGGGGATAATATGAAGTTTCAATACTTTAAACAGAAACAGAAAATGACTGTGATAATAAATATACAAATGTAAGAGCTCAAGTTTCATTTCATAATAGGGGCATAGTTATATACTAGTCAAGAGAATCACAACATGAAATTGAGACCATGCATAGACAGAATAATGATAGTATATACTTCATAAATTGAAATAAGACAGGCTCATAGATCATAATTTACTTCAAAAACAGTCATTTTTGCAAAAGATAACATAAGAAACAGCATACATGCCTGTACATAGCTTTTAAAACCAAACTTCCATCATATTGTTCACGTTCCAACCCTTCCTTCTCAGAAGAAGAGCCCCCTGCCCCTCATTCTTTCCCTATGATTTTACATGAGCTTTATAGATCTATGAAATAACAACTAGATCCTTATAGTTTGGATCTTATTTACTAAAAATATACATAGATGACACCTCCTAGGGTTGAATTTGCACTTAGTCATATCAACAAGATTACAAAAATTCTGGAAAATCAGTCCCATATCCAAAATCTAGGATTTGGTCCTTGACCCACTAAAAATGTGCAAAGATATGATTTGATTGCATGATATGAGGGATAGGAATCTGATCTGTAATCTCAAATTCGAATTTAGAGCTGATTTTATCAATTGGGATAGTTATCTTCACGAATTCTGCAACAATAAAATTCTGACAAAATCTGGAAAATTGGTCCCACAGATGCTTGCATATATTCGAAATTGTAATAGCTGTGTAAAAAATGAGAAAGGGTTTTGTAGATGAACCCGTCATTGAGAAAAGCCTCCTTCAATTTTCAAAAATTCCCCTCCAACTATCCATAATCAACTCTGCAAAAATATGACTCAGACTGGAATTTCCGCAGTCAGAAAAATAGGCTGAAATTACGAGAGTGGATCTTCCAATCCTTGATACCTGTGGAAAATGTGAGATAGGTTTTTGTAGTTCTATATCTTAGGAATAAAAGCCTCCTTCAGTTTTCCAAAATTCATCTCTCATTGGCCACAATCTGTTCTGAAAAAAGATGATGAAACAGGACATTTCTAGAAAAATCTGCCTTCACAAATAGTATGGCAAATTTAATTTCTTGCTCCCATGCAAATGCATCAACAATCGAATATGGCATCTCAGGACTTTGTCAAAATGGCCATCACAAGTAATGTAGTTTTGAATCATTTCAAGAGGGATTTTCCAATTGGGCTTCATCTTGCTAACATGCACCCCATTCTGCCAATTTAAATCCTCAAACCCAGGCAGCAAAAACTCACTGTAATCTCCCTCGAATTCCTTTTGCTTAAACCAGTTCTCACCTTCAGCTGGGACGCCGATGACCTCTGATATGGACTATTGATTAACCATTAACTTGAAGCTTTTGAAATCAAAAACCCCATTTTTGTATTTTTTTATAAAATCCTTAGTTACCTGGAGGTTGTAACCCTGTAGTTTATCACAGTAGACTAGTCATCCTGCATCTCTCATGAGTTTTGTCGATCTCGGAAATTGCATAAGCCACTGGATATTATTTGGTTCGGCTCTGCAAATGAGGCCACTTGGTTTCCTCTTTTCCTGAACCTGCGAGGTTTCTTCCATATTTTACCCTGATCAATGAAGGTGAAAGATCAGGGTAAATGACAGTCGTGCACCAGAATGGATGGACGCGAAGATTAAAACAAAGGAAGTAGATATTTCAAATGACGACCGACCGAAAATAGCAAGAATTGGCGATTACTGGAATGAGGAACAAACAGTAGAAATCACCAGTCTCCTCAAGGAATTTCAAGATGTATTTGCCTGAGATTACAAAGACTTGAAAGGACTTGTGCAGGAGATGGGCGAAATGAAAATTGATATCAAGCCAGATGCCAAACCAGTAAAGAAAAGACCCTACAAACTTGCTCACAAATATAAGGATATTGTTAAAAAGGAGATCAAAAGTATGCTTGCAGCAGGAATCATATATCCTATCGACCAGTTGGAGTGGACAAGCCCGATGGTTGTTCAGCCAAAGAAACAAGATCCGACATGACTGAGAATATGTGTCGACTTTCACGAGCTGAACAAGGTAACACTCACAGACCCCTTCCCAACCCCTTTCGCAGATGAAATTATTAATGAAGTTGCAGGGCATGAGTGCTACTCTTTCACGGATGGATTCTCTGGGTACAACCAAGTACCTATTGCAAAAGAAGATTAGAAAAAAGACAACATTCGTGTGCGAGTTCGGGTCATTCACGTACAAATTCATGCCCTTCCGTCTGAAGAACGCAACAGCGGTCTTTTCAAGAATTATCGTCAAAGCATTTCAAGAATATATCTACAAAACCATGGCTGTCTACTTTGATGATTGGACAATCTATACAATGCTAAAGGATGATTGCAAATGGCTTCGACTGATGTTGGAACGGTGTCGACAGATACAGTTGTCGTTGAACATTAAGAAATGCATCTTCGCGACACCTATCGGCATATTACTAGGCCATGTAGTTTGCAAAGAAGGAATCAAGGTCGATTATGCAAAGATCAAAATGATTCTCGACCTAAAGCCTCCAGTCAATCCAAAACAAGTGAGGATCCTATTGGGTCATACCGGATATTACAGGAAGTTCATCAGACATTACTCCGATATGACTTACCCTCTCGAAGAGCTGTTAAAAGATGATCAAGATTACAGGTGGACGGAGGAGTGTGGCATCTCATTTAACACATTGAAAAGAAAAATGGTCGAAGCACCCATCCTCCGATTTCCAAATAGGTCGAAAAAATTTCATGTGCATATTGAAGCGTCTGGATTAGCAGTCGGCACTATTTTAACACAAACTGGAGAAGATGGAATGAATTATCCTAATGCATTCATTAGTCGAAAGCTGAACAAAGCTGAAAGAAATTACTCCATGACCGAAAGAGAAGCATTGGGTATGGTATTTGCACTGCAGAAATACCGTCATTATTTATTGGCTAACCCCTTCATATTTTATACAGATCATCAAGCTTTAAAATACTTAGTCAATAAACCATTGCACTATGGGAGGTTGTGTCATTGGCTTCTACTATTTCAAGAGTTCGAGTTCGAAGTAATAATCTAACTTGGGAAGGCTAATGTCGGGCCAGACCACCTGTCGAGAGTTGACACGGGAGAAGAGCCGACGGGAATAGAAGATGATCTGTCAGACGCACATTTGTTTCACATCGAAGCAGTTCCTTCAAAACTTGCAGAAATTGCACAATTTCTAGAGGATGGGCAATCCCCTAAAGGAATGACTTAGAAAAAGAGGAAGATCCTTGCGATGAAAGCAACACCTTACACCCTGATCAATGGATTCCTTTATAAACTTGGCTTGGATGATAGACTACGTCGGTGTGCACTTGACAATGAACGACAACTATACTTTCCGAAGCTCATTCTGGACCGACGGGTGGACATTATCATGCAGACATAACAACTAGAAAAAATTCTGCAAGCCGGACTTTGGTGGCCGACAGTTCATAAAGATTGTCGAGAGTTTGTATCTAAGTGTGATAGATGTCAATGTATGGGACGACCGCTGCCAAGATCAGAGATGCCGGTGGTTCCAATTAATCCTAGCAAAACATTTGAAATTTGGGCAATCGATTTTATTGGACCATTTCCAGTACTTAGTAGGCAAATAGGTGCACGATATCTTATCACCGCGGTAGAATATGTCACCAAGTGGGCAGAAGCAGAGCCGTTCGAAGCATGTTCAAGCGAAGTTGCTTCCATCTTCATCTATGAAAATATCATAACACATTTTGGATGCCCCTTAACATTGATAAGTGACCAAGGTACGCATTTTGTGTGCAAAACCATTGAAGCACTAACTAAAGATTTTGCAGTTGATCATAGAATAAGCACAACATACCACCCTCAACTTAATGGCGTTGTAGAGTCATTTAATAAAAACACTTACAACAGGTATGTACATTATGGCGAAGTTTACAAAGAACTTCAAAAGACAAGAACATTGTTGAACACACTTCACCATCAATGCTTGAATGCAGATGAAGCACTTACTAAAATCCTAGATAATCAGATCGTCATGGAAAATAGAAATCTGGACAAACTAGAAAAACATGAAGCACATTGGATATCCCAAGCACGCTGCGGCCTCATCAAACTTGAAGAAATTCAGCCACGACTCCGGCATTTACTTGCTGTTGCTCAAGAAACAATTACCATATTTGGACCCGACATGATTCATTTGCAAACTACATCCACCCATGACAAGATGGAAAACTTGTCGAAACTCACAACATTGACTGTCAACATTCAAAATCTGTTGCGCACCTGGGAAGAGTTCTAGCACCTTCTCTCTGTTTCCGCCAAGGTTATTCTTGAAGTCTGCCTACAGATATCTGATGTTGCCATCTCCAGCTTACCTTCATTATAACAGGCTTAGTGATTCTTTTTTTTCATTTTGATATCTCCATTTCTTCGGGACGAAGAAATCTTTTGAGGTGGGGGAGATGTTGGAGGGGCCTAGGTCGACCTGTCGACTAGGCCCTCCGCCCAACCACTCTGAAGTATATGTCGACAGGTCGTGTCGGTCAGTTAGACCAACAAACGGTTATGTAACTGTATGACAGATATATATATATAGGTTGTTTAGCCATTGTACTGGTTAGATTGGTTCTATGTTGTATTCTGTCCTTGTTGGTTAATACAAAGGCTTGTGCTTCTCTCTATCTGTCTCGTCTATTGTATCTGTGTCATTGTGTATGCTTGCTTATAATATGTAATGTATCTATGGTAACCTCATGAACCTCGAGACTACAACACACCTTCATGGAATCACCCTGAAACAATGTTGAACAAAACATGTATCATGTGTACGATCATCACTGATGTAGAAATGATACTCCTTAATCACTTCATGGTTATTTTTATTGCCATCAGAACCATCAACATTGAGTTCTTCATGTCTATACAAAATATGCACAAGTATAGAGACCTAGTCTGAATGATAATATCGACTTTGTATCTCCTTCTATGGAGTGAAAGTGTAATCCTCAATGAAATCAACAACTGATAATATTGTTCCTTTTGGAAATACATCTCATGATTGGTTGATCTGTAAGTCTTTCCATCGTGCTATATGAGAGTACTTGATATATCTATATATTTTCTCCATGTACTTATCAATTAAAGATGTCACTGGAAAATCGTCTTCAAGTAAATTAATATTTTTTTATGTTGTCGTTAAATCTGTAACAAGAGTGTACTTGACATATTCATATTTCTTCCACTTCACAGTTAGATTTCATAATCGAGGATCATTTGGATCAATGGGTTACTTAGCATCAAAAAGTGTCAAATGAGAACATTCTTTTCATTTTCTACCACCAACACATACTTTCTTATAAAATAATTGACCATTCTCTCATGCACATAATATCTTAAATAAAAAACCATGAACACTCAAAGGAGGAGAATCACTTAGCATCAAAAAGTGTCAAATGAGAACATTCTTTGCATTTTCTACCACCAACACATACTTTCTTATAAAATAATTGATCATTCTCTCATGCACATAATAAATTAAATAAAAAACCATGAGCACTCGAAGGAGGAGAATCATTTGATCAGTATTGTATGCCAAAATTTAGAAATGTCTCATAATTTAATTGGAATTATACATGGCGTCGACAACAACATGTGTTGTGAACAGTGATAGGTTTGACATATCATGGTTTAAGCTTCACAAATGTGCTAAAGGCAATCTTCACATCAACATTACTCTCCATAAAAGTATGAAACATTTCCACTCGAGTGACCTTTGCTATTTTTTTGGCACGAGTTTCATAAACCCCTTTAGATATGTGACGCCGCACGACATCTTTTTCATTTGGTAACATACGATAGTTTAAATGCCAAAACTCTTTCATCCTATCCCTCACATTATCCAAATTTCTATCTTGATAGGGTTTCCTGTAGATATCATCCCAACACAAGTTCATCAACTTCATCTGATTAAAGACTAGAATTTTTATGCCTCCATAAAAAATTTCTTGATGTTTTTAATGCTCTTGTAGTCATCGACATCAAACGATTCGATACGGTGTCTTTTGCGACAACCTGTTAACATTACTATACGAGCAACCTTTTCAAAAGGGATCACGTTTTTGCAAGTGTGGAAATAGCTAAGGTCACATTTTTTTTATACCATTTCATTTGCTTTAGCCTCTTTGCTATTTTTAATTCCCATTAATTTAACTGTGAATTTCTAAGACCTCTTTTCTTAAACAATCTATGTAACAACTGATCTTGTGCTATGCCAAATTAACCGTCAAGATATTTTTCAAACATCACTTTTTCTTTATATCGAGTTGTGCTATCACGCATTGAGGGTCCCAATTCTTTAATTTTAGTTGAATCTATATTGTTCAGAAAATTGTTGTCAATGCCGATATTGCTAGAACTTCCAATTAATTTTTGTGAATTACTAGGTACGATAGGATCTTGTTGTGAGTTAGATATTTACCTTGCATAAAAATATATAAATTTGTAATTTGAACTTGAGTACATATATCTAAATTATTTTATAAGTTTATGAACTTCCAAATCAAATATATAGAAACAAAAAAATAAAAACTTAAAGAATTCTTGACTTACCAATGGTGTCGATATTAACATCGTCGATGGTTTTATCGACATTTATCATTTCCTTGTCACCACCTTGTTGTTCATTTCTATCATCAATGTGTTCCTTGACATCTGTCATTTCGTCGTCCCCACAATGTGCCTCAACATTTCTTTCATTTGCTCTTTTTTCTCTTAACTTTCTCATGTTTTCACATTTTCTCACTTTCCTTTCCCCTTAATCAACTCCCTTGCTGTCATGATTTAGTGCACAATTCCTTTGGTTTCCCATGTTCAAAGAATTAAAACACTAAAATAAAATGCCAAAATAACACAAGTGAGAAGTCTATTAACACAAGTGACTAGACAAATTACAACATCTCAAAGGAAAATTGCAATATGTCATAGTAAAAAATGCATAAGTGATGATGTAGATTGTAATATCCTAATGCCAAATTGTAATATGTTAGATATAAATTGCACAATTAATGAAATTAAGCGCAATATCTAAGAGCCAAATTGCAATATGACAAAAACAAAATTACATGAGTGATGAGGCAAATTGCAATATCCATTATTTTTTGGAAAAAAATACAATAGGATAGAACCAAATTTCACAAGTCATGACGACAATTACAATATTTTTTTAATACGAAAAATAATTTTAATATCCCAAAATTTGAATTGCAATATCATTTTTTCTTAGTAAAGAAAATATAATATGAGAAAAGCCAAATTCACAATATAACCCATATCTATAAAAAAGTAATATGCCAAAGCCAAATTCACAATATGCTCCTTATAAAAAAAAATTGATATGCCAAAACCAAATTCACAATATACCCCTTATAAAAAAAAATGATATGCCAAAACCAAATTGATAATATGCCCTTTATTAAAAAAAATGATACGCCAAAACCAAATTCACAATTGTCCCTTATAAAAAAATTGTAATATGCCATAGTTAAAACTCAAATTGAATAACCTTGAACTTTCTTTTTTGGACTCCTTCTCTCTTTTATTTTCATAATTGATTTGAAAGTGGAGAGTGAGTGATGTCAATACTCTCCCTCTCCCTCTCTCTCTACCAACAGACATCTATCTTAAACCCAGATCCGAGAGGGATACATTTTCTTGAGGTGGAATTATTTTTTAAAATTTTGAATTCAATCAATTTCGTCCCTCTCTTGCTTGATAGATCCAATTTTAGGTTTTAAATTTTTAGTTTATAGGACCACATGAATTTTTTTAATTACTTTCCATAAATTTTTATTTTATCAGCTAGTGTGAATTTTTTAATTAATTTTTATTTTGTAATGTAGTGATAGGTTACATTACTTGAAAACATCTCCCCCATATTCGAATGTAGATCACATGGATCCTCTCGTTGCAATAACTCTCTCGACCGATTGTTTACAAATTGTTTATTTATAGTGGAGCCTTATGAATTATGATTGATGATCTTAGAATATTTGTAGATTTAAGTTATTAACAATCAAATCACCTAGTAGGTATTTTGGCCCTTACAGCAAAAGAAAAATAAAGAAGTTTTCAAAAGTTCTTGTGATTTTTCTTTGTTTCCCACAATGTGGTCCCTACCCCTCCTCCCTTTGGTGAGACTCCTAGCCACATCGCCATGGGAATCTAAGTGGAGCGAATAGCGACATATAATTATTAGTCTTTGCCAAAAGTGGAGATTGTTAGTCCTTTATTCTTTAAAAGAAATTTAGTGGGGTTAAAAAAAAATTCTTTGTCAGAAGTTATGTAAAATTTGTAGTTATAATTATTTTGAAAACAACAATATGACAGAATGTTTTTTTCTTATAACACTAGACATGGAGAAACTATAACTTCAAGACGAATTTTTAAATAAGAAGGGGTGTATGTAGTGCCCCTAGACTGATGTATACTTTTAGGGCACTTGTGAAGTGACCCAACTGAATAAAAATTTAATAAAATGACCCTTTGATTATATATTTTGAATAATTGAGAAACAACTGATGATGTGCATGATGACAAATGGATGAATGAACATTGACACTTGTGGAAAATGATACTTTATCTAAAATTGATGAATAAATGTATGTTTACTTAAAGATTAGTTGTTTTATGAAATATATGATGTGTATACATGAATACGCTGCTTAACGGTTAGCTATGCTATGAAATATATGATGTGAATCAAAGAAATGCATTTTGGCTTAATGATTAGCATATTGACGAAATATATGATAGTATGATTAAATTATGGTTGCTTAACGATTAATAGGTTATGAAATGAATTATGATGAATGAGAATAGAGATACTAATGTGTGTTTTGAAGCATGTGTGCAGCGACAGGTGAAACGATTCACTGACGGACTCACAAAGAAATAAATGGGTCATAGAGTACAAATAAAATCACACACAGAGGAATGACGATGGTGTCGACTTCCTACGGATTTCACACACGAGTTGAAAAGAACCTATCCGCTTACTCGGGGAAGCATGAAGTCATTTGAAGTGGACCATGACAGAGTTGGTCACGTACGAGGTTGGGGTGCGCACAGTAGGAACGAACTTACTCCTCAGCGCCATTAGCCTCCAATAGAGTGCAGATGGAGGATTGAAGGTAACGAATCCTAATCCCTACATGAAGTTCCCATAAATTAGATGGAACAGAGAAGTACTAACGAAACGACCCGACGATGTGGTACCATGTTGATAAAAATAAAATGAGGGACACATGGACTCGACAAAGTGGTACTTAGACCTAAGACGAGAACAATTGATGAATATTATGCATTAAGCATATAGATTTGCATTTAGGCCATTTGCACATGAAATAATTATTTATAATTAAAATAATGGAGAATATTTGTTTAGGAGCAAATATCATACTAAAACATTAGCATGTAGACATCTCCACTTGCACCCACAAAATAGAAACTAGATTGAGGCATCAAGGGGGACAAACTTGAGTAAATCTAGGAATGTAAGTGTAATCTCTTAGGAATTGGATACATGGCTGGGTGAGCTAATTATATTTGAATAATTAAAATATTAGGCATATTTGCACGAAGCGACAAATGTCGTAGAGGAATTTCCTATTTAAGAAAGGCAAGTGGAAACGGGAGGATACCCTATGGCTGGATGGTTACCATAATGATTGTAAGACATTGATTTGCTTATATTGTGAGTTTGGAAAGAGGTCTTGGAGGGGGCGGAATTCCACTTCTGGACCTCTAGTTGTGTGTGTGAGCTCTACGACCCGATTGCTCGGGGGTTCTCGAGGAAGAAGAGTACTTTTGATTTGGTCGGGAGGTCAACCGAGGTGTTCTCCAGTAAATTTTGAAGTTTTAGAAGAAGGATCGAGAAGCACTTGAGCTCTGGCATCACCATCATCAAATCGAGCATCCGTCCGATCAGGTAACATTTATTTAATTTGAATATATGTGAAAAATGCATGCGCTTATAGACAATAGCTACATATATTACAAGGATAGAATTATTATCAATTTATATTGACTGTATAAAATGTTTTACTTGGAAACTGAACTTGAGTGGATTTCGTAGTACTGGAAGTAATCGTGAACCTCACGATTTAATCCGTGGTATGCACATAACCTTGTATAAATCTCGTTTTATTATTGGGCTTGCGTAAGGCATCCATGACAATGCGTGGATCTCTTCATTGTATTTTAAATTGTTCCTTTCTCCTTTTGAGTCGGCCATCCAATAGAAGGATCCTAGCAATGTCGAATAAACCACTAATGCGTGTTAAGTTTACTATCTGATGGACGACCCATCCACGATGGCGTCCTTATCTCTTCGTTGACGAGATCGTTGTGCTATTCATTAAACATGATTCTTGTTAGGTGAGGGAATGGTGATCGGTCTCTATGGATCGATCCCAGAACGCAACATTCATTTATAATCACGGCATAACCAAGCGAATGGCGATCGATCTATGTAGATTGATGTCGGATCGCTGCATTGTTTCGTATACCTATAATCTATTTTAATGTTATTAAATACCACTTGTTAGAAGGAGATCGGTGATCGATCTCTGTAGATCGATTCTGGATCTTTGTAATATATTCCATATGACTTCTTCTTGTTAGATTTTATTACATACCACTCGTTGATGGAGGACGGTGATCGATCTCTGTAGATCGATGCGGAATCGTGTTAATATATCATATGATTGATTCTTGTTTAAATGTAATGCATACCACTCGTTGATGGAGGATGGCAATCGATCTCTGTAGATCGATGTCGAATCGTGGTAACATATCATATGATTGCTTCTTGTTTAAATGTAATACATACCACTCTTTGAAGGAGGACGGGGATCGATCTCTATACATTGATGCCAGATCATGGTAATCTTTCATATACTTGCATCTGTTTAATGTTTTACATACCACTCGTTTAAGGAGGACAACGTTCGATCTCTGTAGATCGATGCCAGATCGTCGTTACCATTTCTATTCTTGTATCTTGGTTTAATTGTTTTACATACAGTTTGTTTGAGAAAGGATGGTAATCGATCTCTATAGATCGATTCCAGATCACTGTTATATTTCCTATGCTTGCGTCTTATTTGAATATTGATGCATGCAACTCGTTGAAGTAGAAGGCGATTGATCCCAGTAGATCGACGTCGGAAGGCTCGTATGAAATCAATATCTCCGCATGCTAATCGAACAGACAACGATCGATCTCAATGGATCGATGCTGGGCTTTTTGTGGTGTTTCATTTTACTTATTTTTTCGCTAAAATGAGGATGGCGATCGATCTCTGTAGATCGATACCTTGACATTTGAAATATTTTACCATCATTGCATCCCAATCAAAATAGACAGTGATCGATATCGGTGGATCGATGCTAGAATTTCTGTGGCGTATTATTATACTTGCAGCACGTATGAGAATAGATGGTGATCTATCTCTAAAGATCGATGACCAAAACGCTTGTGCGAGTTCATTATATATGCATATTGGTTGATACAGATGATGATCGATCTCCGTGGATCGAAGTCATAATACGCATAACATTAATCATACTTGAATATCGATGATTGTCTTAATATTTTTTATAACTGCATATAGATTGAACTGAATGGTGATCGATCTTTGTAGATCGATGTTGGATCACTAGTAATCTTTTACCCTACTTGCATTTCGTTTAATGATGAACGACGATCGATCTCTATAGATCGATGCCCGATTTCATTCAGTGATGAATTGATTACGACACTACATTGTGCCTTCTTCTGTATGATCACAAATGGTGATCGATTCCAATTGATTGTAATATTTCCCTAAGTCTGCATTTCGTTTGAATTGAATGTGATTCACTTCTGGATTGACGCGGTGTTTACGTGTATAGTATATTATATAAATTGGATACCTGCGAATTGACAGAGCATGCATATGATCCAAGGATCGATGCCATGCTACTGCGTATAGTGCTCCATTAATTAATTACATAGGATTGGCATTGAATGTATTATGATCTCGATATGCCGAATACCAGGTTATGGTAGTAGAGATCACATACCATATACCTTACGTGAACCTTACGTGTTCGATATCCAAGTAGAAGGACCAATTAAATGACATTGAGTCAAGCTCATATCTACGCAGATAGAACGAATCCGAGTCAATCAATTATTTGTGTTGTATAATGTGTGATTAGATATGTAGCCGATCAGATCACAGCCCTTGACTTTAGGCTGCTCATTGATGGCATCTCCTTGCCACTCCTTGCCAAGCTAGAGTTAAACGTTTGTATGTCGAATTCCATGACTTGTTGGGGACACAATCCGTATGTCTCGGGTTAGTTTCCAAGTCAACCCCTTATGGACTACGAGTGGTCCACTAACGGTCGATTGCTGAGATGTTAGTTAACTAGTAATGTATTAAATAGAGTAGGAGCTTAGGTAGTGATTATATTATTATGGAAATGTTCGTTTAAGTCTATTTGTAGTATAAATAATGGTATATTCATTTTATTGTGTTCACGATTATTATACATTGTATACGTTGTATATTTAATACTCATATTAACTTGTGTTACGGACTTCCATATGTTGTATATTTAATTCATAATTACATGATTTTAGGGAATTCGTGTGTTGTATATTTAAATGCAGAAAATACAAAAGAATTGTAATTATGAGTAGTCTAGCTCATGGATAAATAGAGTTTAATGCGAAATGGATGCTTAGAAGAAATAATTATTATTAAGAATTCATGTAATTTGAATGCAATGGTTACACATATGAATGTATGAAGATACTGGAATGCGAAGTTGATTATGTTATGATATGGATTAGATTAGGGTTATGGTTAGGAGAATGTTAAGATATTGTTAGCTTGAATTATGTTTCAAAAAAATAGATTTGATCTCTTATCATTAATCACTATACAAAACTGACATAGTACTTATTTACAAACAAAAAAATCTCCTAATGGAGCTGGACCCTACATTTTTAAAATGAAAAATAATTTTAGTATCCCAAAATTGAAATTGCAATATCATTTTTTCTTAGTAAACAAAATGTAATATGAGAAAAGCCAAATTCACAATATAACTCATATATATAAAAAGTAATATGCCAAAGCCAAATTCACAATATGCTCCTTATAAAAAAAATGATATGCGAAATCCAAATTCACAATATACCCCTTATAAAAAAAAGTTTTATACCAAAAACAAATTGATAATATGCCCTTTTATTAAAAAAAATGATATGCCAAAACCAAATTCACAATTGTCCCTTATAAAAAAAATTGTAATATGCCATAGTTAAAACTCCATAAATTGAAAAAATTAATATTCCAAAGCCAAATTCACAATATGCTCCTTATAAAAAAAATGATATGCGAAATCCAAATTCACAATATACCCCTTGTACAAAAAAGTGATATGCCAAAAACAAATTTATAATATGCCCTTTATTAAAAAAAAAATATGCCAAAACCAAATTCACAATTGTCCCTTATAAAAAAAATTGTAATATGCCAAAGTTAAAACTCCATAAATTGAAAAAATCATACCCTTGAACTTTCTCTTTTGGGACTCCTTCTCTCTTTTATTTTCATAATTGATTTGAATGTGGAGAGTGAGTGATGTCAATACTCTCTCTCTACCAACATACATCCATCTTAAACCCAGATCTGAGAGGGATACATTTTCTTGAGGTGTAATTATTTTTTAAAATTTTAAATTCAATAAATTTGGTCCCTCTCTTGCTTGATAGATCCAAGTTTAAGTTTTAAATTTTTAGTTTATAGGCCCACATGAATTTTTTTAATTACTTTCCATAATTTTTTATTTTATGAGACAACGTGAATCTTTTAATTATTTTATTTTTATTTTTGGTAAGTAGTGTTATGTTACGTGACAACATCTCCCCATACTGGAATGTAGAGCACCTCCCTCCTCTGAGAGCAATAACTCTTCACCTATTGTTGACAAATTGTTTAATACATGAGACATGAGCTAAAAAATATTATTTTTTTTCACTAAAGTGCTCTCGTTATGGCTTTTGGATTAGCTTACGAGTGGGAGGTTAAATGTACTAACCTAGTAAAAGAGGAGTGACAACAAATTTCTACTTATACTTATAGTGGAGCCTTATGAGTTATGATTGATGATCTTAGGATATTTGTAGATTTAAGTTCTTCACAATCAAATCACCTAGTAGGTATTTTGCCCCTTACAACAAAAGAGAAATAAAGCCCTTAAAACAAAAGAAAAATAAAGAAGTTTTCATGAATTTTCTTTGTTTAGACTCGTAGCCACATCGCCATGGGAATCTAAGTGGAGCGAATAGCGACATAGTCTTTACCAAAAGTGGAGATTCTTAGTCCTTTATTCTTTGAACCTTTTTTTCTGTCAGAAGTTATGTAAAAATTTTAGTTAGTATTTTGAAAACACCAATATGACAGAATGATTTTTTCTTATAAGACTAGACATGTAGAAATTATATTTTTTTTTATATGTTTGGGTTGGTATATTTTAGAGAGAGTTAATATATACATTAAAAGATAGTATTATCGTGATGATGGTTCAAAAGTGGTTAATTTTGTACTGTTACTTGTCAACCTGATTTTAGTATGACTTAGTATTGTTACTTTTAATTCATACTCTTAAGTAACATTACTTTTATTTTTACTTATTTATTTGTCAATAAATAAGTAACATTATTTAGTCTTGTTACTTGGCTAAATTCACATATTATTGCCCAATCAACGCTGCTTTCCGCCTCTTCAATGAAATTTGCTTTCTGACCCTCGCCGCATTATCAGGATTTCTTTCTTTGTCTTCTTCTGTGCTGTGCCACAAGAACGTTGAGAAAGCCATGGCTGTAATCACAGAAAGAAACGTAGTCACCCACAGAAACGTAAGAACCGTTGAGGAAGAGATGGATCTACTCATTCAGGAGGATGGAAACTCTGAGATTCTGCAAACTGATTTGAGGACTATGAAGAATCTTCTGCTAATTATCACCCCTCTCTTCCCATTCGAGAGAGAAGAGGACCTGGAGACCATCCAGATTTGGATGCAACTGCTGCTTAATTCCGTTACACAGGCCAAAGGCATAATTCCGTTACCAGGACAACGACAGCGGTGTCTGGATTGTCTAGTCATGTGCAACCCAGGGAAACTCTCCAAAGAGATCAAAGTATGGAAGGCACTTTTTAATCGCATCTTTCAAGGTCTTGAAGAAGATATTTGGGAGTTTTATAGAGTTCGCAGAGAACAAGAGTCCCCCTCCACAGATGAAGCGCGGGAGTTGCTCAGGAGAGTAACGTTCGAAGACAGTCCTGTTTCTATGGATATAAAGGAGTATGCTACGAACATTACTGATGAGTGTAAATGTTTTCTTTTGGCCATAACCTTAGTATCAGCAGCAATGATGGGCAAAATCAGAGTAGATGAATGGACTTCTTTACCTTCCATTAAAAATACAGATCCAGATACTCCGCGTCCTCGCTTTGGTCCGGAACTCTATCAACGAATAAGATGCAGTTATGGTCATTTGCGCGATTCAAGTGTCAAGAATTTCTTCCTATATTGTGCCACGTATAGGAAAGATGCAGAGATTTCTGTGGAGCATTTACTGCAAAACTGGATTGCAGAGGGGTTCTTCCAGAACAAACAGGAGGCCATTGGGCGCGTCTACTTAAACCTTTTTTTACATCGTTTCTTGCTGCAATATGTTATATATAAGAAGATCGAGAATGTCTGGGAGCTTCCAAAGTGGGAACGTGTAAGAGTTCCCCATGTTATTCGTGAGGCGGCGATATATATTGCCGAGAACGAGAATTGTTTATTCAAAGCAGATCAAGATCTGCAAAATTTCCCAACGATTAACGCTGAGGATTGCAAGAGGATATCGCTCCGCAATAATGCAATTAAAACTCTTCCCACCGAATTCAGATGTCCAAAACTGGTGAGTCTCATCTTATCCAGTAATTCAATCAGTGTGGTTCCACCAGGATTTCTAGACAGCCTAACGTCTCTCAAGGTTCTCGACCTGTCCAGCAACAACAGAATAAGTTCAATCCCACCGTCAGTGGGGAAACTAAAGCAGCTTGGGCTTCTTAGATTAAGTTGGCTTTCAAAGATCAAGGATCTGCCTAAAGAGATATGCCATCTTTCATCACTTGAATTTTTGGATCTTTCAAACTGTCATTCTCTAGAATCATTGCCATCAGATATTGGAAAGCTTAAAAATCTCCAGTATCTTAATCTAGAGCGCTGTAACAGATTAAGAAGAATTCCAGATGAAATCTCCCAACTTACTTCATTGAGCACACTCGATGCTGAAGATGTTTCTTTGGATATTCGTAAGTTGAAGGGAATTGGAAAGCTGACGAAACTGAGAACATCGTCATCAGGAATGGAAGTGGGCATAATGGCAACCTGGTTGGAGATGAGGCACTTGTGGTTGAACTTAAACGTAAATGGTCTTCCTGACGACATGCAGAACATGAGTAAGCTTCAGAGTTTCATCATGTGGAACTACAAAGGGTTCAGTCTGCCGGATTACACTTGCAGATTTGAACATCTTGAAAGCGTAGCATTGTGTTACTGTCCTGATCTAAGTGAGCTCGCTCCGTTGGAACGGTTGCCAAATTTAAAGTTTCTCAAGTTGGTAGATTGTGATAAATTGCAGCAGTTGGGTATAGGGAATTCTAGCGAAGCAATCGGATTTTTAAAGTTAGAGGAGTTAGTTCTCCGAAATCTATCCAAACTAGAAAGCATTACGGGAGGTGTGTGGAATGAGAGTACTCTACCCAGATTCTCTATCTTGAAGATATGGAGATGCGCAGTTTTGAGAACACTTCCCGTGGGAATGCAAAGTTTACTCAAATTGAAGACATTACTTGGCGAAAATAGCTGGTGGCAAAATTTGATTTGGGAAGATGATAGCATGAGAATACACCTTCAAAAATTATATCAGGACTGGTAAGTGTAATTTTTACCATACTTAGTTTTTGTTAAAGTAATTTTATGACAGCATACATTTTTTAGTAGCAGTTGTAATTTTTATTACACTTAGTTTTGGTTTAAGTAATTTTATGATGCTTGAATAAATGTGCACACATTTTGGTTAATCACTGTTACACAGGGACTCCCGGGACAACCAGCGAGGAAGCTAGGCTTTTCACAAACTTTGCAAGATCCGTTGATGCCGTGTACAGCACGGTGGGTGGCAAAGTTAATACCATCAACAGCAGTACACAATGCACATAACAAGTCTCTCTGTTACATATCAAGACTATCTGCTTATACATTTAAGAATGGAGGGGTTCTGGTCAGTGGCTACCAAAGAAATAGAGAGATTCTGGTCAAAGGCTAACAAAGAAATGGAGGGGTTCTGGTCAGTGGCTGCATATATGTTTAAGAAATGGACGGGTTCCGGTGAGTGGCTGCATATATGTTTAAGAAATGGAGGGGTTCTGGTCAGTAGCTGCATATATGTTTAAGAAATGGAGGGTTCTGGTGAGTGGCTGCATATGTGTTTAAGAAATGGAGGGGTTCTGGTCAGTGGCTGGATATATGTTTAAGAAATTGGGGGGTTCTGGTCAGTGGCTGCATATATGTTTAAGAAATGGTCAGTGGCTGCATATATTTTTAAGAAATGGAGGGGTTCTAGCCAGTGGCTATGTTTAAGAAATGGAGGGTTTTGGTCAGTGGCTACCTATGTTTAAGAAATGGAGGGGTTCTGGTGAGTGTGCTGCTTAGACTTTTTTTTTTGTTTATCATTGTTACAAAGGAACAGCTAATTGTTTAATGTAAGTTCATTACTCAATATTAAGATTATTGTCTAAGATCTATTAAGACCATTGTTCAAAATTTTCAATTTGTTTTAAGTTCATTACTCAATATTAAGATTATTGTCTAAGATCTATTAAGACCATTGTTGGCAAAGTTAATACCATCAACAGCAGTACACAATGCACATACCAAGTCTCTCTGTTACATATCAAGACTATCTGCTTATACGTTTAAGAATGGAGGGGTTCTGGTCAGTGGCTGCATATATGTTTAAGAAATGGAGGAGTTCTGGTGAGTGGCTGCATATATGTTTAAGAAATGGAGGGGTTCTGGTCACTGGCTGCGTATATGTTTAAGAAATGGAGGGGTTCTGGTGAGTGGCTACGTATGTTTAAGAAATGAAGGGGTTCTGGTGAGTGTGCTGCTTAGACTTTTTTTGTTTATCATTGTTACACAGGAACAGCTAATTGTTTAATGTAAGTTCATTACTCAATATTAAGATTATTGTCTAAGATCTGTTAAGACCATTGTTCAAAAAACTTCAATTTGTTTTAAGTTCATTACTCAATACTAAGATTATCGTCTAAGATCTATTAAGACCATTGTTGGCAAAGTTAATACCATCAACAGCAGTACACAATGCACATACCAAGTCTCTCTGTTACATATCAAGACTATCTGCTTATACGTTTAAGAATGGAGGGGTTCTGGTCAGTGGCTGCATATATGTTTAAGAAATGGAGTTCTGGTGAGTGGCTGCATATATGTTTAAGAAATGGAGGGGTTCTGGTCACTGGCTGCGTATATGTTTAAGAAATGGAGGGGTTCTGGTGAGTGGCTACCTATGTTTAAGAAATGAAGGGGTTCTGGTGAGTGTGCTGCTTAGACTTTTTTTGTTTATCATTGTTACACAGGAACAGCTAATTGTTTAATGTAAGTTCATTACTCAATATTAAGATTATTGTCTAAGATCTGTTAAGACCATTGTTCAAAAAACTTCAATTTGTTTTAAGTTCATTACTCAATACTAAGATTATTGTCTAAGATCTATTAAGACCATTGTTGGCAAAGTTAATACCATCAACAGCAGTACACAATGCACATACCAAGTCTCTCTGTTACATATCAAGACTATCTGCTTATACGTTTAAGAATGGAGGGGTTCTGGTCAGTGGCTGCATATATGTTTAAGAAATGGAGGGGTTCTGGTGAGTGGCTGCATATATGTTTAGGAAATGGAGGGGTTCTGGTCAGTGGCTGCATATATGTTTAAGAAATGGAGGGGTTCTGGTGAGTGGCTACCTATGTTTAAGAAATAGAGGGGTTCTGGTGAGTGTGTGCTGCTTAGACCTTTTTTTGGTTATCATTGTTACAAAGGAACAACTAATTGTTTAATGTAAGTTCATTACTCAATATTAAGATTATTGTCTAAGATCTATTAAGACCATTGTTAAAAAACTTCAATTTGTTTTAAGTTCATTACTCAATACTAAGATTATTGTCTAAGATCTATTAAGACCATTGTTGGCAAAGTTAATACCATCAACAGCAGTACACAATGCACATACCAAGTCTCTCTATTACATATCAAGACCATCTGCTTATATGTTTAAGAATGGAGGGGTTCTGGTCAGTGGCTACCAAAGAAATAGAGAGATTCTGGTCAAAGGCTAACAAAGAAATGGAGGGGTTCTGGTCAGTGGCTGCATATATGTTTAAGAAATGGAGGGGTTCTGGTGAGTGGCTACCTATGTTTAAGAAATGGAGGGGTTCTGGTGAGTGTGCTGCTTAGACCTTTTGTTTAATGTAAGTTCATTACTCAATATTAAGATTATTGTCTAAGATCTATTAAGACCATTGGTCAAAAAATTTCAATTGTTTTATGTTTATATCTCTCAAGTATGTATTGATACTTTTTTGCTTTTTTTACCATTTAACAATTTGGAACTCAAATTACAAACTTTTTAATAAGATCTATTTTAAATTTTAAATTAATCAAATTCTCATGGGACATAAATTTCTACAGCAATAATGGTTATTTTTATAATTTAAAAAAAAAATTTAAAACAAACAATAACAATAAAAATCTCAAGATCCAACGGACCCTAACCACTAACCCAACCAGTGAGCCTGTTTATTTTTATAATTTAAAAATAAATAAAAATAATTTTTAAAACAAACAATAACAATAAAAATCTCCAGATCCAACGGACCCTGACCACTAACCCAACCAGTGAGCAGTGATCAAATTTGAAGGGTGGGTCTTAATTTCAATTGGAAGGGTATTTGTTCTTGGAGCCCTTCAAAGACGAAGGGCAATATAAATAATTATACTTCAATTGACAAGTATAAATTAACTAAACCCTTCCCCCCAAAAAGTAAAAAAACAAATTTTTCCCATCCAAATTTTTACAATCTTAAGTAATTGAGCGCTCCTTAATATCTACATGAAAAATGGTATATTTTCAATAAAACGTAATTTGAACACATTAATTTGACATATAAGTAACATTATTTTTATAGTTCATTAAATTAACAAGTATTGTATTGTATTTTTCTGGGTTGGAGCATACTTCATTATACATAAAAAACTACTTAGACTATGCAATAACCATATTGGGGCATCCGCATGATCATATGCATAGTGTAGGACGTTGTAACTAGATATAGTCTTAAAATAAAACTAGAACCATGAGAAAATTACTTACCGTTAACTATGTACAAAAGGAAGCCACTAAGCAAAACGAGGCTATAATAAACCTACAACCAAAAAATAAATATAAAACCAACCAAAAACTTAATTCAAACCGGAGAGAGGGCATCCATTCAAGCCCGAGAGATGTAAGAATGATGGGCATTGGAGGCCTAAGCATAGCTTAGAAAACATTAAAAAAAATCCTCCATACCAAGCAAGTTAGCAACGCTAGGATCACAGGGGATGGGGCATCAAATTTTGTTGTTCAACACTTGTCGCGATAGCATACATGTATGGGATGGAGGGGAAATGGAATCAAGCCTAAGTCAGTTGAAGCCTTACAACTCACTGCATGTTTGAGTCTCGAAAGTATTCCTTTTAAATTGAACCAGAACACCAAAAGAAGTTTGTTAATGGCTCGACTTGAGAAAATTCTAGATGTGCAATTAAGAGCTCAAAGCTCTAAAATTTGTTGTGTTTTGTACCAATCCACAATTTGGCAAATTTGCACTCACTGGCATGAAATTTAAGTTATTTAATGAAAAGAATTAATGTATTTACATCTATGTCGAAACTGTTTTAAATGTTGTTGTGGGCCACTACCCTCTCTATTGTCTTACCAAAAGGCATGAGAATGAGGAAGAAGACTTAAAATTATGGACTTCACCTTCAAAGAGTGCCTTACAATCGCATTGGTAAGGAGTGATAAGAAGATCACAAGTTACTGGTATATTTGGCTTGCGGGCTATTGGAGGTTGTTGTTCCCATGGTTAAAAAAAAAGAAAAGATCACAACAATCCAACGTGTCAAATCTTAGTTGATAGTGTCAATTAAAGACTGATATGGTAAATTTAATATAAGACTTACTTATAGTTGTCTCAAGTACTTTTTGCGTCTTTACACATTTGATCTTTTATGGTTGTCTTTGTGCCTTGACCCAATTGATATTATAAGGTGAGGATGTGCATGCATAATAATCCTTAGTTATGACTATGAGATGAGGATTTAAAGAGAAGATGATGTAAAGACATGGAATTTTTATATGTATTTTGGTGGTGAGTGCCGAAGGCAAATGTTGTGAGAAACCACATATGTTTGGAAGGACAGAGGGAGATTACATCAAGATCATGCTACCCATCAAATTGAAGACTATTCTTGAGCCAAAAACTATTTTAATTTTTTTTATTAATAACCATTGTGGTGCTTTGGTCCAAATGTTTTTTCTAACTCATTGTTTCTCCATATCATGTGCCCATTGTCACCTCTCTATATCAATGCATAAATCGACCTCTGCATGGTTCCTGGTCCTAGCTGCATGTCATTATTTGTACTTGCATGCCATTGAATGTTGTTTAGAGTTGTTGTGAGTCCATGACATTCATGCAAAAAATGAAGTCTTGTAGAGGAGGACTCATCAAATCGGCCATTTGAATTTCATTTTGATGAAAAACTAGTGGACATTGGTAGCTAGGTTCACATATGTAGTAGGCACAAAGTTTCGGGCTCATTTGGGCCTAGTAGTAGACTAGTAATGGTTCTTTGTTGTTACAGTCGTAGTCGCTGACACATTGTCACATGATATATCTCAGTCCGAAGTGACTTCGGAGTCAGAGTCAAATCCCAGTGGCCAGTGCCTTATAATCGTAAATCATCACTCGTCATCTTGCATAGCTGAGTACTAGCTGAGTAGTGAGTGCGTGACGTGAGTGAGTGAGTGATTATAATTTATGATATTTCCAATATTTTGAATGACGAGTCGAATTTTATAGCATAGGAATTTCAACATAGAAATTGAAATTTATATGGATGGGTAATTTCAAATGTTGCCCTTCTTTTGAAATGTTGATATAATTTTGTCCTTTTTAATTGGAAGGGTAAAATTCAGATTTTAATTTTTTTTTTAAGGGCAATTTTAAATTTACACTTCTAGGAAGGGCTAGAACCCTTGGGAAGAGCTGAGAAGGGTTCAAATTTGAACGCTGCCAGTGAGCCTGTTGGACCCTAACCACTGAACCGCCACATTTAATGCTTTACAACTCAGTGCTTAACTTTCACCAACAAAAATACCACTTGTCCAATACTAACTGGTCATGTCCTGTGCTGAACATTCTGTTTCTAGCCCATGTAGCCATACCCGGCCGTGCATTTTAGCGTAGCCCACCAAACCATGACCAGGCTCAAAAACGGTGCGCCGATGAGCTTCTTATTACAGTGAGAAGCATTAAAGGCCGTTCCAGTTTTGTAAGCACCTTTCCAATGATACAAGTGCCTTTCCAATGAGTCGGCACGTCTGCCATTCCTCAACACCAGTGTCCAACACACCAACAATCACGACATCGTAGCCACCAATATTATCCTTCCAGAGCCTCAGCCTGCGTAGCATTGAGCTGGGCAGCGAAACCATGAAAAGCTTCATCATAATTATACATAATACTCTCTTCTTCCTCACTCAAACAGACTTAACGGCCAAAGCATACCAATGTTCATGACTGGTAAACCCAGCAGGCATCTACGATTTAGCCATATGCACAATGTAAGTCTTCATTGCTTCATCGCCGCCAAAACAATAGCCAAACAACCCAAAATCTGAACGAACCCAGAACCATTTTCGCACAGAATTCTCCATCTGCACCTCTCAAATATCTTTTGCTACAACTCCAAGATAATAAAACACATACCTCAGAAGAAAACCCAAACCCCACCTTCCATTATCATCCTTACGTGCCTTACACTCGGCCCCATTCTACAGATTTGAGACATAGGGCTCTGTGGTATGCAGAAAAAAAGCAATAAAGCGATTCTGAGAGCTACAAGACAAGCACATGGCCTCTCAAGCTCGACGATGGAATCAAACCATTCGATTATCAATATTTTCTGAACATAAGTCAGTCGAGAAACACCACGCGTCCTTCACTACCTTCCAATTCCGGCTTTAATCTGGCCTTTAATCCCCCGCAGAGAAAGATAATGTTTGGGACTCAAATTCTTCCATATTAAGAGGCCTTTCTGTTTTTGGAACCTAACTTTTCTCTTAAATCTGACATGCTTCCTTGATTGTTTCGTGATGCGGAGTATCCACGCTCACCTCCACTCCACCGCATTGTCTTCGAGCTGGGACAGCCTGCGCATCATCTCCAAGAGTTATTGACAGGTGTTGAAACGTGGTAGCCTTGCATACTATTGAAGGGGCACGTTTCATTATTGTGATCTATAAGAAGACAGTTGATGCGATCATGAGGGGGAGAGACTTCGAGTCCTATAGAAACTTGCGAGCCAAAAGGATCAGGTTGAAGGAAGAAGGCGTTGGTGCCGTTCAAATTGTCTGACAGGGTTCTTCTATGGGGTTCTGCAGGGTTCTTCTGTGGGTTCTGCTGTAGCATAGATTTGGGGATTCCTTGTTTAAATGTTAGGGGCCTCCAAGCCTGGATCTAAATCATAAATAAATAAGGGGTTGCTTGTCTCACCTGTCTGTCATTTCAGTTTAAGAATGTATTCCAGATATAAACTATGAATATTAATTTATATCTAGCTGATTATTAGCCTTTGGTTGTATTAATTTCCTTGGTTATACCTGTTACTCTGTTTTCAACTGTCTGAAGATTTTTTGCAGCAGAGTGCCTGCATCATTTTGGACTGTCCTTTATCTCTTCTAATTCTTTACCATGCCTAAATCCTTGATTTTCTAGTTTAGACAATTCTTGATGGCGACTGGAAACATGGGATATTGTCTATAAAACATCTTGAGCTAAATCACGATTATTCTGGATTAAGCAGGTTGTGTGGTAATTATTATAGTTCTAAAACCTAATCACTTCATTGTCTTTACTATCATCTGGTTTTCTATAATGAATAAACTCTAAATCAGAAATTAGAGCTCCATTTTTGTAGGCCTTTGTGTGATTAGGAGGCAAACTTCTATCTGGAAGCATCCTTCTCGCAT